>LT598450.1:49641-649641 GCA_900074755.1 Lachancea nothofagi CBS 11611 | reverse complement strand
AGTTCTGAACAGCAGAATGCCGTTTTCAGCACGGGACTTGAAATGGGGTGCTAGACATGATTGAGAGAGCTTGCGCGATGCCGAGGAGGAGTTTCAGCCGTTGCAGGGTGCAACAATTTCGGCGCAGCTCGATAATACGCGACGCTTACGAGAACACGCTCAAAAGCTGGAATGTGTCTGAAACTTCTGTGCATTCGGAGACGTCTCAAGCCGGCGAGCTAGCTGCGGAATCGCGTAAATCGCAGGTGTCGCTTGAAAGAGGCTCATGGCTGGAAATAAATGTTGGAGAGCAGCTTTCTGCATTAGAAACCCCCCGATCTTGTGGAGGGCACGGTACTGGTGCTGGTGGCGACGGCCTGGCCCACTTCTTGCGGGCACTGATGTTACTTTCTCCCGATTTTGACATATAAATAAGTATTTCGGACTTTAGATGAAGTGCCGTTATTGAAAAAGATATTTTAAAAAGCTCACCGGTAAAGTTTGACTAATCTCAAGGCTGGAAAACTTTGAGGCCGAAAGAGGACCTGCACCTTGTCCGAACGTTCGATGGACGGATATTTGAGTGGCTAGCCACATATGGTGCGCTTTTGCCATACTACGATCGAGAATTGACCAAAATAGCACCCGTAGGGCCTTAACAGTGAAGCCACAGCAAAGCAAACCCCAGAGTTCGTGCAACCAGACGCCGAAAGCTTCGAAGGTAGCTCGGCGGGCGCGGTTTCAGAATTCCGAAGGTTGTCCTCGGCATGATCTTGTTGAGGGATCCCTGCATGAGGACTGTAGCGCTTGAACTTTAGTGTAGAACCTTTGTCGGTTGGTAAAGGACGATAGCCATCGTTGTCTCGAGCTGGATGAAGTTCGCTGGATGGGATGTAGGAGGCAGTTTCAATAAATGCTACTTGGAAAATTGACTGACACTGAATGATGAGGAAAGAATCCATGTTAACTCCAAGATCAACAACTAGGACAAAGATGCTGTTCCCAGCTACCCACTTCTCTTCAAGAATTGCGACACATGCTGAAACTCGACAATAAAGGCAAATCAAGTGTATCATGCAGTAATATTAGCTGTATAGATGGTTTCATCACAAGCCATACCTCGAAAGAACAAAATCATTGGCCAACCGAAGCTTATCGGAACCTCCGGCACTCTATCAACGGTTGGAACACCCAGCGATATAATTCCGGGAGATATTGCAAACAATGTGCTAGGTGAGTTCACCATATCGGCTTTATGTCTGGTCAAACTCCGCTAAAGAGATGTGGCCGACTTCAACAGGAGCACTGTTATGAAAGTGTGGTAAGTTGACGTTGCCTGTGAAGCATATCACATCAAAAGCTATGAATTCGACTAGTGTAGTTAAAATTGAGGCCGGAGAATCTCAAGCTACTGAAACTGCGCGACTACGACAATCGTGCAAACGACGGATATGCTTTTCTCTGGTATGAAGGCTTCTAGAGCACAGACATTATACCGCAGGGCTTGTAATTAGGAATAATCATGTTTGCGATCCAAGATGTTTACAGATGCAGTACAAATAACGCAACCATTTTCGCCAAATACTTAATCTTGAGATTTGAGCAGAGCAACTGGAGGCCGCATCTCGGATAATATAACACTCAGCAATGATCAGGAGCCCACCTCTCTTAGATCCTCCGTTCTGTCCGCCAAGTATACTACCATAGAACATTATAATTCAAGATTTTGAAACTGAAAGGATGTCAGGAGACTCATAATAGGTATGAGAAGTAAGAGAGCTGCTAGGCTCAACTGGTGGAAACGAGAGCTTTATCGCTTCTAATTCAGTTTTCTCATGATGATCTGAAAGTCACGCTTTTCTTGTTCTCTCTAATTAAATAATTCAGCATCTCTAACTCATCTCTTTTTCACTTCACGGCAGAAATCAAATCATCACAACAATCATCAATGTTTTCCCGTCTTTTTGTTCGTTCTGCTTCCGTAGCTGCCCGTGCTTCTCGTCAAGCTCGCTATACACCCACTTTGCTCAGAGCTCCGCTCTCTAAGAGCGCCATCAGACCGCTGCACGTTTCTGCTGTGACTTTCAACAAGAACTGTCAAAAAGTGGCCCAAGTTCTTGATGGCGAAGTGGCTCTAGAGCTAGAAGAAGACACCGCTAATTTGCCAGAGTCAGTGCAAGCTTTTTTCGACAAAACTGGTTACTCAGCCGTGAGCTCTCCAGGAAAGAACATGGCGGAAATCGTCAACAAGTCCGCCAGAGGTGAGACGGTCCATGTTTTCTTCGACGTTGCTCAAGTGTCCAACTTACCCCTGGAGACTGCAGGTCTGGATAACGAGATGGCCGCACCATCTGAAGAAGAAGATTTCGAGGGTATGGCCGATAATTTCGCCAACGTCAACGTCATCATCGTCAAAGACGCAGACCAGTCCGCAGTGTCTTTTGAATTGCTCATGAATCTGCAAGAGGGCACTTTCTTTGTCGACAGCGCTACTCCTTATCATGACGCTAAGGCTGCCTTGGATGAATCTGCTGAGTCAGAGGTTAGCCGTGAACTTGTGTACCACGGCCCTCCTTTCTCCAACTTGGATGAAGAACTACAAGAATCTTTAGAGGTGTATTTGGAAAGCAGAGGCATCAACGAAGAACTGGCCACTTTTATTGGCACTTACTCCGAATTCAAAGAAAACAAAGAGTATATTAGCTGGTTACAAAACATGAAAAAATTCTTCAATTAATTGAGTGCTCCGATATTAGTTTGCTTGTACATAGTCCTATTATAACATCATTTCATTCTTTATACAGTAGGCTGCGCTTGCTGGGTGCTAGCCTTGACTGGTGATTCACACTTCAGATTTGACGGCATTTTGGTAAGTTGCAACTTTTGCGCTGTTTGTCTGAGTGCTTCTTCCACGCTTTGAGCGTTGTCTGATTTGCCTTCTATGAGATCTACTTGATCCAGGATTCTATCTTTCAACCTCAGTAAAAGTCTGCGGTACAAAAAGTTGTCACGCTCTGGCCCATCAATTGCCTCATTTATTTCAGCTGGGCTCTTGAACATTTCCGCAAAGGAACTTAAAAAACGAACGCTCTCAATATTTACATGCTTCATTCCTGCGTAGTCTTGGCGTTCAAGATTTTGTAACTTCGTTTGCCCAGTAACAATAGTCATGATAAACTGATCCAAAACCCATTTGCTCCTGACTGCATTTATTCCGTGCCTTTCGTTACATTTATTGATAACATTCCAACAAAACATCCATGCTTTCCAATTCAAAATCTTTGTTTTTGAATCTTTCCAGTGCTTACTCTCCAAAGAAGTGGCGAATTCGAACAGTTGGTCCAACAATTCATCAATATTCGCAGAAGTTGCGTTTGTGAATTTTTTACCTGCTTGTCTCTCAAAGGATTTGTACACTAAGAGCATACTGTTTTTGTTTATTTTGTGGTGTGCATCCATATCCTTGAATACACACACAGCCATCTGTGCGCACCTCGTTGGATACCCAGACGTAACCATTTTGATCATTCTTTCATAGACTGAAATACGCATCAATTTTGGCTGAGTAGCAGTCAATTCCTTATATGTCTCTGACGCTAGGTCGAAGTTTCTATTCTTCTCATAGTTTTCGAACAAAAGGTCAATTAAAAAACTATCTGGCCTGTAAGGCTGTTTGATATCCCAATATTGCAAATCTGGTAGTCTCACTCCTTCCGGTAACTGTAATTCACTTGATGATGCTTTAATTCCGAAGTATTTTTCAATTGCTATGGCTGCTACCATCGACAATTTACTGTCTCTACGGTGGTGCCATACTCGACAATACTCATACATTATTCTCGCGTCCATGAATCTTTTGGGTATACGGGCCATTATATCGTCAACCCTAGTCATACACAACATATCATCCTTGATTTTTGCGGCACCGCGAAGTAAAAGCGTGTAGGTTATAGCATCCCCAATAACATTTTTGGGTTTGGCATCGAATAACTTGAAGACGAGCTCGTCATTTTCACTGTTTACCAACGCACTCAGGGCCGCGTTAAGTCCCATCTGGTTGAGACCATCTTTTTCTATAAGCTGGGTAGCAATTTTGAGGACTCTTTGAGCATGTTTTTCACTAAGTGGACTTGGTAAGTTCGCAAGCCCATCAAACAATAGTGTGTGGGTCAGTTCATTTGGCGGTATCCCCCACTTTTTTCTCCAGCTGTATAAATCTATTGCAGATTTTGCGTCTTGCTGTTCCCGACAGAAGTGCTCCATGATCTTGTTCATACCTACGATCCCACGACTTTTAGCAAGCCTGGCCAGGAAAACCGCCTTTTCCAACTGATTTCGAGCTAGGAACTTAGCCACGTCACCCGCAACTAGTTTCGAATCCCTTAATTGCTCTCCAGTGACACCAAGGATCGTGTACATCATCCTTTTGTCATGGGTCAGTTTCAAAAATCGCAGATCGGACCCACTTGTAGGTCCAAGTTCTGTTGAACTTAGTGATTCATTGCTAACTTCGTATCTATTTTTCAATACATGCCGGGCATGTTGTTTGGTGTATGAGGTCTTATTGAGTTTTTTAAGCTGCACACGCCGCTTTTCGGCTTGTCTTTCCTGTTCCTTTCGTGAGCGTTTCAGTACCTCGTTGTTTCTCTCTAGATGGGTCAATTTCTCTTTGACCTGTGATTTATTTAAAGAGTGCTGGACGTGCAGTTGTCGAGCTAGGAACCGTATCCCATTTTTAATCATTCTTCGGTTTCCGGATCTTGGAGTTTTGCTCAAGCTTTATGCGATGAGCTCGGTTATTCATTTGAGAATTTGACAGAAATATATACGCGAGTAAAACAACAAACATAGAACCTAAGTTTTGGTATTTATGCTTAGACTGAGCGATTAGTCGATTCTCGATAAAAGCAGAACGTTCATTCACTTGGACATCGCTGAAGATGGGGTTTTCTTATTGGGGACCTCTTTTAGTGGAGCGCGCAGCCTTTAATCGCAGAGACCATCAACTGGTTCAGAAAGCAGTAGAGTACCTGGCCTCCATACATTCGAGCGACTCTCCACACTTGCATCTACTCCTCCAGTCAGGCTACAAACCCTCTCAAGACGTTGCAGAGGATTTGTTTGCAAGGCCTAATGTGGCTACTACCGAAAGCATCGCAATTCACAAAATAATAGCACATGAATACTCTAATGCCATTGGACTTCTTGAAAATGATAATAGCATTCAGTATCTGCAAAGAATTGAGACCATAACACAAGTCTTGATTTTAAGCCGAAAGTGGAAATCAATTGATGAGCTTGATTCACGGCTTAGTTCTTATGCCAAGTCTAAGGGCGACAAACTAGAGCCAAATGACAGACTTCTCAGCACAAAAATCAAACTTTTGTTTACAGCAGCCAATTACTTACAAGGCAGATATCTGGATTGTCTCCGGTGTTTTTTGACGGTGCTGGAAGAGGATGCCACAGTAATTGATGTGCTAACGAGAGAAAGTGTTTGCACATTTTGCACCAATGACGAGCTAGTCATGATGATTTCGATTTCTGCAATAGTTGCACTTTCATTAGATCACTATGAAGATTTTTTACAATTGGAAGATTTGGCACCTTTCTACAATATTGCGCAGCCGTTTTCGAAGTGGCTTTCGTTATTGATACAAACAAGTTACCGTGATTTTTTACAGGAATGGGACAAGATTGACTCCAAGTGTTTGTCAAGCTTATTTCTTTCACAAAAATGGAGGGAGGCTCGAAAGTCAATGAGAGACAAGATATATGTTTTCTATTTGCGAATCTCAAATTACGTCGAAATACCTTACTTGTCCAAAACATTACAAATTGATTTAAAAACTGTTTGTGATGATCTTCACGAGCTTATAGAGGGCCTGAAGCTGAACTTTATAATCAAAGACCTTGTGGTGTGCTATAAGAACAGGTACGATATTTCAAATTTGGCCGATGGCTTAATTTCATCCAATCAGTTATTGCTAGAAAGGTCAGAAGCTATTAGAATGCAAAATGATGTTCTGAGATCTAAGGTCCAGGAATCAATCATTACGAATAATTCTCGAGAAGAAGATAGGAACTGTAATAGGCGCTCAGTAAACAACGTGTTTGATGAGGGTCATGAAGAGTGTAATTCGATGTTTGAGACAGACTAAGGATCTCATCGGTAACAAGCATGTCTTATTATGAAAGTGCGTTTAATCGAACACTGTACTTACTGTATTTCAACTTGAAAAAGGACTGCTAATCCGCATTAGCTGGAATACTTAAGTGGAGCCACGACATCATCCTCAAACTTGCTGGTGACCCCATTCTGTGCTATGTTTTCAATATCTACTATCTCCTTCGCTGCTTCTACGGTTAGGTTAGTATAGCCATCTGCTCCGACGGCAATGTCATCTTCGATTCTGATTCCAATGTTTCTGAAGTACGGCGGATACTTGGGGTCATCTGGGATGTAAATACCAGGCTCAATGGTGATGACCTGACCTTCTTGAAGTGGAGCATATCGGGAAATTTGGGGAACATCGTGCACATCAAGCCCCAGATTATGACCAATATAATGAGGGTATATTTTTGAAACATCCGAATTCTGAGATGCTGGAAGACCAACATTTTTCAACTCCTCTTTGAAAAACGCAATGCTTTTTTCGTGAATGTCATGGAGTGAGTATAGGCCGGAAGCCTTACAAAGTTCGATGCATTTTCTTTGGACGTTCAAAACGGCTTCGTAAAGGTCTCTCTGTGCTGGCGAAAATGTCCCATTTACTGGCCATGTTCTCGAGATATCCGTGCAGTAACCTCCCAGAGAACCGGACGCATCGACAAGAACCATTTCATCATCGTACATAACATCGTCGTTTCTGGTATAGTGTATACAGAGCGAATTCGAGCCACTAGCAACCACTGGTATGTAAGCAGACTTGTCGCAACCACCGGACACAAACTTGTAGTCCAAGAAAGAATGCAATGTTCTTTCATTACGAAATCTGCGGGCATATGCCTGATTGTACGCTCTACCCGAAATTTGCCCAGCTCGCCTCATCACTCTGATCTCAGCGGGTGATTTGATGGACCTCATGTCTGCAATAATGGACTTTAATTTTCGCACATACTTTTTGCCTGAGTTCTTGATAGCGTCGGTAATAGTATCAGCAGAAGCCGGAGAATGGGAGACAGAGAAGAAGGACCTAAAGAAGGCTTCTGCGCTAGAATCGATCTTATCTTGTGGCCTGTCGAAATAGATATGGTCATTTCTGTTGATGATTTTGGATATGTAAACCGACGATTGGCGAGTGTCCGTTGATTCATCCGCATTAAAAATTTCGCAAGCTCCTTCTGTTCCAGTGCGTTCGCCCTCCCACTGTTCCGAGAAGGCGTCCTTGGGAGGCACAACGAGGTGAAATATCACATCGTCAATGTTGTCCGAGGGTTTCTCCAGAATCATCACGGAATCCGGTTCATTCCACCCGGTCAAGTAAAATAAATCGTTGTTTTGCTGAAACGCGTAAAAGACAGGACCCGAAGCATACTTCACTTGGGCTCCAGCAATGATGGCACAACTTTTTGCCGGCAGCCGAGTAGCCAACTTGACTCTTCTATTGAAGTATTCCAAGGCAGTTATTCCTGGGGTTAACTCACCGGGCTTCAATAGTTCGGGTCTCGTTTCGAAAAGAGGCTGCCCTGCACTAAAGCTTGAGCGTTTCCGGTTGAGATACTGGTTGTTGATTTCCGAAGGGTTGTTGGTGTTCAAACAGCGCTTGAACGACCTCCAGCCTACCGACCCTATCACACGACGATGGCCCGCTATCTTTATAGCATTCAGCATGTCAGAATACTTTTAGCGCTTTATAGAGAGAAAGAAGGTTTTTTGGTCTTCTGGTCATTTTAGTTTAAGAAGTGCAGCAATATTAATACATAATTGAAAGTACTCATCACAGGATATGACTATAATTTTTAGGAAACACTGTCCACTTGCGCTTGACAAGGAGGGACTGATTGTGTGAAGAAGCAATAAATTCTAAGCGCCTAAAAATGCTTCTTACCAGTTGCTTCGTAGTGTTTTCTTGGAAGCGCTGATCTTTCTTATTTTTTTTGGCTTCAAGCTTTGCACTTTTAAGGTGTCTTCCAAGTGAGAATCATTGTCGTCGTCGAGATAATCTCTCAAATTTGGGTGCTTTCTCTTGCCGAGCTCTAATGTGTTTGACGTGTCCTCGTCGATACACAAGGAATAAAAATTTAAAGATGAGCCCGGCGATTTTTCGATAACAGTCTCCGATGGCGAGTTTGGCTCTACTTCAAATACCTTGGAAATGGACTTTTCCACTTGCATAAGAGCATCTTCTAAAGCTTGGCGAGTTTCGAAAGTCACAGATGTGTAACCTATTTGTGCATTAAAAGAATTGAGGACGAAAGTCCAAACAGCCCTAGTATTGACAGAGAGTTCTCCGAAGCCTTTGACTATTACACCGCTATGATCAATGTCAATGTAATTGGAGGATCTCAAAAACTGAGATCTATTAGATTGTGTTCTCCTTTCCTTTTCGAGCACTATAGTTCCATCTGTAAACATTATGGTTAAGGCTAAATTAATGTTATCAACAGTCTTGGAGTCAGCTTGAGGTCCTACCAAAATTTCGTATAACCCCGATAATTTAGTTGGGACCTCTGGTTTCTTGATCATGAATCTAAAGATTCTTCTGAGCATCATCAAAACCTGGAAAGAAGTGCTGGAATAATCAATATCTGTATCATTTGTGAGACAAGAAACGCACCTGGAAAGGTTGGAGTGACTGTGGTTTCCGTAGCAAATTTTGTGCAACCTCCTCCTACAGCCACTACAGTTGATTACCTTTGAAGTGGATGGAGGACACGGCGTTAGACATTGACAATCGTACGCGCTACTTTTCTCCAGATGCTGCGTTTGGGTAAAACTGTTTGTGGGCGAGGAAAGGATATTTTGCAAATAATTAGTAGTTTGGCTTGTGACATTCTTCTGTGTCTCCTGAGTTTCTTGAGTGATGATTGTCTCACTCGATTTTTCTGACCCATCGATGAGGCTGAAAGGATCAATATCCCTGGTTGGGCCTTCTTTAATATCGGTCGTTTCCACAACCGACAAAACTTTTAGAGCCACGCTTAGGCGATTGTTAGTATGGTTTGAACCCTCAATATTCAAAAATCAGATTGTGGGGACTTACTTGTGGAATTTAGTATCCAGCGACCCCACAGAATACGTTTCAAGATCTGTGGATTCTGGTACTTTGACTGTAGCCGGCCTATCGTGGCTGACATCTTTGAAAAGCAGGGGTTGGTACTCAGGTGGTGCACTATCATTGAAAAGTAAACGCATAGAAAGGTACCTCTTTTCTGGCAGAGGCTCGAGCGACTGGGTAATTATAATAAATCTGCGCATGAGTTGCTGTACATCTTTCCTGGAATCCAAGAGTGATACTGCCTCCTTTTCGCCATTGACACTGATAGACACTTCACCTTGATTGTTGTAGTTGAATCCGAAAACGTAGTCCTCGAGAAGATCTGTCGGTGTGTTCTCGTTAGTAAACACTCCCAGACTTAATGCTTTCAAATACTTGAGCTTGATAGACTGAAAGACTCCCTTCTCTAGCCAATCAAGAAAAAGGTCAGCTTCTGGACTTTTGCCACGAACAAGGGTCTTAATCTTAATAGAATTCGACTGGGCCCCGTTTGTGTCCTTATTGTAGTCTTTACTAACCTTTTCAGGAACAAAGCGCTGGTCCACGAAGTTATCATCTGGAAAGAGGCCTCTGAGGAAAGAGAGACATCCAAAAGACATGGTCAACATCGTTTGCACGAGCTTTTGAGACTGCTCACAGGTAATGCCTGTGGTCGTGTTGGTGACAGTCTTAGGCTTCGTTTGCTGGGTCGTAGACATCTTGTGTTATGTTGCTATGTTGCTGTTTTCGATATGGAATCGAGAATAGGATCAATTGCGGAGAGCTCTTTTCATTAAGAAATGTCCTCCTCTTATACCTGGTTTTTTTCATTTCACGGACAGGAGAGTCGGATTCGAATAGCCGCCGAGCACCCTCCGTATACAGGTATATAGACTCTTAAGGTTTTGAACTATCCAAATTCTCATGATAGTAGCAAGAGGCCAACCACTATCTGAATTATTGAGACTTAACCACTTCTGAGAATGGACTAGTTACGATGTTAGATGTTGGTAATGATGAATCTTCGCTCTCTAAAGGATTGGCCAGGTATATCCTACAATTAGGAAGGTTTGAAGAAGCCTCAAAAGGTGAAGAGTTTAATTCGCGGTTCAATTCGCGGAACTCTTCATTCAGAATGGTGGCTTGGAGGTGCAAGATCAATTTTGCGTGATGCTTTTCTTGCACATAATAAGCTTTATCCTCCCCAATGATCAACTTATACACACATAGCGCACAATCTAGCTGAAATCCAAGAACGAGACATAGTGCACAAGACTTAAGAATATCGATCCCATACACGAGTCTGGGTCACACTAGACTTTTGACAGTTTTCCAGCACTAATTCTCGAATTTACAACATTGACACAGTCGTACTCGGGTACTTTGGAAAAGGCACCCTGCCCTTTAAATAAAGCGAATTCCAAATAAGCAGATTGTTCCCCAGATTTCAGCAGGTCAGACGAGATTCCGATTTTATCTCTTCTCTCGATCATAAACTGCCGTCGAGACAGGTTTTGATGGAAGACTCCTCCATTTTCTCACAAAGTTCCCAGGACGTGTCATCAACTATATCGCTCTACAACATGTCGACAGCAGAAGATGCATCTGTGAAAGCCATAGTAGACTACGACCTCAGTGAAGAAGCGCAAGGCTCCGGAATTTCTCGTCCTCTCTCAAGATCTTCAGCTACGTCGTCACTTTCGATGGTCGCGACCAAAGATGGAATTGAGGGCAGAAGAGTGCACCGTTACGGGATCCCTCAGTATTCTTTGAACTTACTCAACTCCATGTCGTCGCCTGGCACAACAAAGAGCAAAGTCCATTCCAAGCAGCAGCACCTTCCAAACCATATCCCCTACCATAAATCATTACACGCTGAAGAACTAGGGGCGATTGCTCATTCAGATCTCTCAAGCGGTCCTGTTATGACGCTCCAGGATAAGATGCGATTGCTCAATTATAAGTCGGGCTCCGTGCAGTACAGTTCCTCTGTGGAGTCGTTGCAAGACCGCAACGACGAATTTCAGGCCGATGGCTTTGAGAGTGACAGCGATGCTAAGGGGGGCTCCCTCTCCCTTTTAGGAGCGAACGGCAACGAAGCTGGTAGTAATCGGAGCACCACGGGAGACGATTACTCGTATCTGCACGATACAAAAAGTCTGCCTCCGGTCTCAATACCAATTGAGAGCGAGCGCGAATGAATTTAAGGGTCAGGGACTACTGAACGGATCGAAATTAGCATAATCAATAAGTACATACAATACTAGATTTGGTTAGAATGAGCACTATTTGCGAGACTGCAAGACGCAATGCAGGAATTTGTTCTTCGAGTCTAGTTACTTCTAAATGGTAGTCTATTCAAGAGTGCTGAGCCAAGGCCAAGACTCATCGGATTTTGCCTTTACTTAACAATGTAACTCCTTAACTCATTTCACAAGATGTGTCTACAGCTCGTCTAGTTGATTTCCAAATTACTCAATTGCGTGGATTCGAGAATCCAAAAACTTATCTTGGTTTCTCAAGAAATTCCGAAATTGCTTGCTCACTGAAACTAGAGCCAGTGAATTGCTACAATGCTTCAATTCAGGTTTAGATTGCCACTTCAAGCAAGTAGGCCAGCTCTTGCCTTTTGCGGATCTCGCACTCCTAGAGTCTCCACGGCTCGGTTCATCTCGGATAAACCCAACGAAGTGTTCACCAGACTCTCTGATGACAATGACCCTCAGAGAGACGCCTTCTTCAAATATTCGTGGGGATCATGGCTGAAGAATGACCGTGTAGAGAAAGAAAAGAGAACTACCAAGTTTTCAATCGAAGGATTAACTGATGTTATTGGTGATTTGTACGTTCAAGCGAAAGTCCAGGCTAAGACTGATTCCAGCAAAGACCAAGTGGCCGCACCCTCTTACAATCCCAACTTGACCGTTTCACTACCTCATAACCTATCTGCCGATAATATAAAGTCTTTGAGCCCCAATGAAACTCTTAAAATCACGGCTATGGCGAGCATCCACGAAGGCAAACATCACAGAATCTACAAAGTTGATACAAATGCTGGAAAGTCGTTTGTCCTGAGAATCCCTTATGCAACAAATAGTGAGGCAACCATTTCTTACAGATTGAAGAGTGAGGTGGCTACGATGGACTTCGCCGATTTGAAACTGGGACTAAAAGTTCCCAAGGTGTATTGTTTCGGTGCCAACGCTTTGAACCCAATTAGACAACCTTTCATTTTACAGGAATTCATTGAGGGCAGACTCTTGATGCGTGACTGGACCCCTCTCGAGGACGATGCGAAAGACAAAAAATCTCATTTGATCAAATTGAATAAAGTCATAGAACCTCTCTCGCAATTCCAAGCCAAGCTACTGAGCGTACCATTCAATCAGTTTGGTAGCTTATATTTTGCCAAGGACGTTCCAGAAAGTCAGGAACCTGCTTATAACGGCGAAACGAATCCGTCGCTAGCAAACAGATGGAGAATTGGGATCTCTGTGGAAAGATGTTTTTGGAGACAAAAATCTGCCATGACTTTGGAAAACGTTAAGAAGTTTACCGGCCCCTGGTCCAAGGACAAACCTCTGGACGTTGTCAAAGATCTCGGCCTCTTGGAGGCAGAAAACGCCAAGGCCAGACTGGCGCTTCAACAAGCCGATGCTTCGCCTGCTCCAGTGGATGAAACAATGCTGAGAGAACAGGCGCGCACTTTCGAAAACGTGGCGAAGATCTCAACCATGCTGTTCAACACCAAATCGACGGTGATTCCAAACATGGACGAGCTTTTGAAGCCACGCTTGCACCACCCGGATTTGGACCCTATGAATGTTTTGACCAACGAAAAGGACGGCGATGCCACCTACCTGCTGGACTTTGAAAACACCACCATCAAGCCGTTCATTTTGCAGAACTCGCCGCAATTTGTCGCATACGATGGACCTAAGATCTACAACCTGGAGGAAGACGTCGAAGGCTACAAAGATCTATCCGAGGCCGAGCAGGTGCAATACCAATTCATGTACAAACGCACCCGGAACCAGCACTTGTGGGAGTCTGCTTTGAACAGAACCTACAGCAGCTTGATCTCCGCCGTGGCGCCTCCGGTAAAGCTACTGAGAAGTCCATATGTCGCGTGCGTGGAGCGCAAGAACGACGCCGAGTATTTGTTGGTCGACGAAAGTCTGATTCAGCTACGCGAGGTGTGGGAGGTTTTTGCCAAGAACAAGCTTGTCGACAGCACCAAATTCCCGCTGGAGTACACTCAAGAACAGCTACAGAAACACGCCGATGATCTGAATGCGTTCCACGAGAAATTGATCAAGAGCCCATTTGCCGCCACACAGGGTTGGATTCCGCAAGATATGTTTGAGAATCTGGTGAATGCCGGCATCCTGGTGAAAGAAGCCAATGGCAACTACGCCATCAAGCAGTGATAATAAGTAATAGTATTCAGAATTATGAGTAAAGAAAGGAGCCCGGATCTTTGCCAACCGGAGAGACAGTTTGTGACATTTGAGCCATAGCGGGCCTGTAATTCTCGTTGCTGACTACTCCTGGAACACCGAGTAAAAGACTCGCCCCGAGTCAGTATCACTGCGAACGAGAATGACTTTACATGTCCACCACGCGGACATACATGTCCACCTGGCGCCTAGCGTAAGCCGTGCGTTAACTACGAGCGCGGGGCGGAGGTGTATGTCCACCTCTTCTGGAAGCACTCTCCAGAGAAAGAGCTACGCTTGCTGCCTGTGCTGGCGGCTACTTTGGCGGTACCCTGGTGCCACCAAATGCTGGAAATTAATTCAGACAGATGGACGAAATTTGGAAAGCTTCTAGCGCGACAGAAAACTGTCTTGAAAGACTAGCACACTCCGATTTCAGCACGCTAATGGTCGTCGCTCGGTTAATACTCAACAGCTGGAGCACTAGATGCCATATCACATGTGTGTGAAAATTTTTCAAGGTTTGGACTCACACAGCTCCCCACAGCATGACTATTTGCAGGCTTACTTGGTGCGCATGCTGAAAAATTAAGCGTAAATTGTCAATTTCTAGAGCTGAGTATTTTGAATTATAGGATATTTATAAGAGTAACGAAATTCAGCGGAGTGGTAGGCCTAGCATATCCAAAAACCGTCGAAGCGAAATTGAGCAATCAGTTACAGGATCCTATAAATTCGTGCGCTTTTCCAAAAACTATCATGGCGTCTCCACAGCAGATCAACAACCTACAAAATTCATTCCAAACAGCCGTGAATTTGGGCGGGTCGCCCGGCCAGGTGTCGACTTCGCCCACACAGTCGTTCATGAGCTCAATCCCTCGTCGCATGAGCGTTTCGAAGCAGACCAAGGCACTCAAGCCTTTTTCCACAGGTGACATTAAAATCCTACTGCTGGAAAACGTCAACGAAACCGCCGTGGAAATTTTCAACGGCCAGGGCTACCAAGTCGAATACCAAAAGGCTTCGCTGCCGGAAGACGAGCTGATCGAGAAGATCAAAGACGTGCACGCCGTCGGGATCAGATCCAAGACCAGACTAACCGAGAAAGTGTTGAAGCACGCCAAGAACTTGGTCGTCATCGGCTGTTTCTGCATCGGAACCAACCAAGTTGATCTCGATTACGCTGCCAAGATGGGTGTTGCCGTCTTCAACTCCCCTTTCTCCAACTCCAGATCCGTCGCTGAGCTTATTATCGCCGAAATTGTCTCTTTGGCCAGACAACTTGGTGACAGATCTATTGAGCTACATACCGGTACCTGGAACAAGGTCTCTAACAAGTGTTGGGAAGTCAGAGGCAAGACTTTGGGAATCATCGGTTACGGCCACATTGGCGCTCAATTGTCCGTCTTGGCAGAGGCCTTCGGTATGCACGTTCTATACTACGACGTGATCACCATCATGGCATTGGGTACCGCCAAGCAAGTTTCCACCTTGGACGAACTTCTAAGCAAATCCGACTTTGTCACTTGCCATGTCCCAGCCACCGGGGAAACCAAAAACTTGTTGTCTGCTCCTCAATTTGCGGCCATGAAAGACGGTTCTTATGTGCTCAACGCCTCGAGAGGTACCGTCATCGACATTCCAGCTTTGGTGCAAGCCATCAAGTCTGGAAAGATCGCTGGTACTGCGCTGGACGTTTACCCCAACGAACCCGCCAAGAATGGTGCCGGCGCCTTTAACGACGAACTGAACGGCTGGGTTTCCGAGTTGGTCTCGTTGCCAAATGTTATCTTGACACCACACATTGGTGGTTCCACTGAGGAAGCTCAAAGTGCTATCGGTATTGAAGTGGCTACGGGCTTGACAAAGTACATCAACGAAGGTTGCTCCGTTGGATCAGTAAATTTCCCCGAAGTTGCGCTAAGAGGCCTAGATCTGGACCAAGAGAATGTGGTGCGTGTTTTGTATACTCATCACAACGTTCCAGGTGTTTTGAAGACGGTCAACAACATTTTGTCGAATCACAACATTGAGAAACAATTCTCAGATTCGCAAGGCGAAATTGCCTATTTGATGACCGACATTTCGTCTGTCAACCAGAGTGATATCAAAGACATTTACGACCAATTGAACGCTACTGAGTACAAGATTTCGATCAGATTGTTGTATTAGGTAAACTTACTTAGTTTTAGACACGCATTATAGGCTTTTTAAACCGTTAGAACGTGGGATAGGCCCACGCGTGCACTAAAGGTGTCGCAGTTGTTGTTTGAGTAATGATTAATGACCATTGATCACGATGCCAATCGCTACGGAAGCTGAAGATTTGCCTGGTTTTTGCAAAATATTCCTATAGGAATGTTCGAATCCTTATAATAGCCTCGTAGCTGCGTCCGAGTATATTGCTGCTTGAATAGTAGTAAGCACGCTTCTTTGGCTAACAAAACATAAGCTCAACGCGTTGCTTGTATATTTGAATGCTTGTTTATTGGCTTTGCAAGGGACATAATTATGTTAGTTTCTAGACATACAAAAAAATATACCGAGCATTAAGACATATCAGCGAGATGGCCGAAATCCACCAAATTAACAACCCGTTTAACGCTATGCATCAGTATTACTAATTGGGAACCTCGCAGGGATTTGTTACGTGCGACAGTTGTTTTCTTAACATAGCCACCCGCCTATGTATAAGCAAAGGCTAATCCTAGAGGCAGTTGAATATCAGTGACAGTCTGAAGCTAAGAGTTGTTTGCTAACTGAATTAAAGTGGATTTCAATCAGCTATGGGCATATAATTGCGCTAAATTCTATTAATCATGTGGATCTCTATCATTGCATTAGTTCGTTCAGGGCATGTGTAATACCTTCGATAGCCATGTCTGTTAGTATTTGATATTTATTTGTGAGCTCAATAATATATGCACTTCCGCGATTTCTCTAGGTGTGACAAGTGGAACCTAGACAGAGGGCACAAGTCATCACTATTTATACGATCATTTCAGTCGATCAGTACTTGGTTACATGAGATATTCTAGACATAATTTTGAACTGCACCATTTTCAGAAGCAGTGGAACTAAAAAAGGTATATCTATAGTTTGAATCTTTGTCAACGTCAAGACTTCCAACATTTCATCTGCATCGATATTTTTGGTATAACATATGGATTATATCACTTTATACCAGCGTGTCACAGAAAAAAGTCGACTGCGAGTAGATTTTACGCTTTCAGTGAGCAACATCATAGTAAGAGATATGCCACCCTCAACTTTATTCCGCTTATTCTAAATACTTTCGCGAATCACAGCTTCTTTACTTCAAGCTTGGAGTTAAAAGTCGGAAAAAGTATGTCGCCGGTGAAAGAACCATGAAAACGGCCCTCAACTACCTTGATTGCATGATAATCCACCTCTTTTCCATTTAATGTTGGCTGCTTACATCACGTCCCATTTTGAAACCACAAACAAAAAACAGCAAGTGACATTTATGGTTTACAGGATATTGACATTTATGCAAGATATCAAGGCATCAGGATAAGTTTACTTCGTTGTCAGATGTCTTTCAGCAAGAGCTACTAAATTTTGTTACTGAGAAAATTGCCGGACATACATACGGTCAATATTATTACGTATACTGACCTGCAACAAAAGCTTCAAGATAAATTAAAGCATATTTAAATTACTCAGAAGATAAAAAGGAGATAAAATCATCTTATTACGATCATCATTTTCTTCTCCTATCATTATTACTCGGTGTTCGTGCACTGCCCAACTATTCTCCAAATTTATTATAATTTGAATATCACTTCTTAGTTTCCAGGAGAAGTTGTCAAATCCCACAATCAGAAATAGCTATCTAGAGAGGGAAACAATTTGTGGCATAGAGACTATACTGTTTACATCGAAACACACCGAACAGAACCTTAAACTTGTTACTCCTTCTCCTATGTCTCATATGATGAGCAGTTGACTTGTCGATAGGGTGAGCTGAATGGCCAAAATTTTCAAAAATGTTCGAAGAATCTGACAAATGTTACTGGGATCCAAGTTATCAGTAGTGACTTCAACGTAATTGGTTATTATATTTGCTTTCTGTCACCATTCGTGTGACAACCAAAATAATGTCATACGAAAATTTGGTTTTGGCCTCTGAATTTAAAAGACGGTGGCAAAATACTAGGGTATATCTTCGAAAGTCATATATCTATCCCAGGTTGTTTCGAACAAAACAGCTATAGAAAGGCCTGATTGGAATTTAAGAGAACTAATGTCAGTGGTGACAGCTGCCCCGCTATTGGCGCTACTCAAAGAGAAAGACCAAGTTGCTCAGACGTACGCTCTAGAGTCAATTAATGGAATTGTGGACCAACTTTGGTCTGAAGTCTCAAATGAAATATCACAGATAGAGGCACTCTATGACGACAATTCGTTTCAGAGCCGCAAACTTGCTGCTCTAGTGGCGTCCAAAGTTTACTACAACCTTGGTGAGTACGAATCGGCTGTCAAATTTGCGCTTGCCGCTGACGAACATTTCGATGTGAGCGAGAAGTCCCAGTTTGTGGAAACGATAGTATCTCAGAGTATTGACATGTACATGCGCGCTTCATCGCACAATTTCGAACATCCAGATGACCAACACCCTATCGAATTGCAGCTGACCTCAGTTTTCGAAAGAATGCTGCAGAAGTGTGTAGACTTCGGGGAGTACAGACTTGCTCTGGGAATTGCTCTGGAAAGCTACAGGCTTGACGTTGTGGAGAAAGTCCTGAAAACACGCGTGTCAGAAGACTCCGACCAAAATGCGCTCAAACTTATTACTTATGTGTTGACCGCCGCGTCTACTACTGTGACAAGTACTCCTTTCAGAACAGGAATTCTGCATAAGCTTTTCGAAATACTGCTGTCTATGAAGACTCCTGACTATTTCACTATTTCTAAGATTATTGTCACTCTCAATGATTTGAAGCTTGGACGCGTCCTGTTTTCGAAGCTTGCACAAGAGGAGACACCCGAAACTTCTTATCAAATTGCCTTTGACTTGGTCTCTTCAGCATCGCAAGGATTGCTTGATGGATTAGTTTCTTCAATGGGAGAGGAGAAATACGACCCGAAGCTTTTGGAAATCCTTTCCGGTATACCAACTTGCGACTATTATAACACGTTTTTGTTCAGAAACAAAAACATCGACCTAAGTTTACTTAACAAGACTAAGTCTTCCATGGATGGCAAGTTTTCTTTATTTCATACTGCGGTTAGTGTCTCGAATGGGTTCATGCATGCGGGTACCACCGACGACTCATTTATTAGATCTAACCTTCCATGGCTAGGAAAAGCTCAGAACTGGGCCAAATTCACAGCTACTGCATCTCTTGGTGTAATTCACAAAGGAAATTTATCGGACGGTAAAAAAATCATGGAACCTTATCTTCCCGGCAGTAGAGCAGCTTCTCGCTACATCAAAGGTGGTTCCTTATACGGCTTGGGTCTAATATATGCTGGGTATGGAAGGGAAATCATAGACTACCTCAAGTCTCACGTTATTGAAAATAGTTCATCTGTGGGCGACGAAGATGTCGACGTCTTATTGCATGGTGCTTCTTTGGGTGTCGGTCTGGCAGGCATGGGGTCGTCCAACACCGAACTATATGAGGCCCTAAAGGAAGTCTTATACAACGACTCCGCCAATTCTGGTGAGGCTTCTGCTCTGGGCATGGGTCTTATTATGCTTGGTAGCGGTAATGCTAATGCCATTCAAGATATGTTTACCTACGCTCAAGAGACTCAGCATGGAAACATCTCGCGTGGTTTGGCCATGGGACTAGCCGTTATTAGTTACGGCAGAAAGGAGCTGGCAGATGGCCTCATAAATGACCTGTTGGAACACGAAAATAATTTGCTGCGTTATGGTGGTGCTTATACGATAGCTCTCGCATACGCAGGAACCGGTAACAATAAAGCGGTCAAGAAACTACTACATGTTGCCGTTTCGGATTCAAATGATGATGTTAGGAGAGCTGCTGTTATTGCGCTGGGGTTCGTCTTGATTCGCGATTACACCACTGTTCCAAGACTTGTGGAACTACTAGCCGAATCACATAATGCTCACGTTCGTTGCGGTACAGCATTTGCTCTCGGTATCTCGTGCGTTGGAAGAGGATTACAAGCTGCTGTTGATTTGCTGTTACCCTTGACTAAGGACCCCGTCGACTTTGTTCGTCAAGCTGCTATGATCTCTTTGTCACTGGTTCTCATTCAACAAACGGAAAAGACCAATAGTAAAGTCAAAGAAATCAACGATCTCTTTTTAAATGTCATCTCCAATAAGCACCAAGAAGGCCTTGCCAAATTCGGTGCTTGTGTTGCTCAAGGCATAATGAATGCAGGTGGCCGGAACGCAACTATACAGTTGGAAAATGTCGAGATGGGAACTTTGGATACAAAGGCAGTTATTGGGTTGGCCATGTTTGCGCAATTTTGGTACTGGTTCCCAATGGCGCATTTTTTGTCACTCTCATTCACCCCTACTAGCATCATTGGTGTGCGTGGGGAAGATCTAAGCATTCCAACCTTTCAATTTAATTGCCACACAAGACCCGACGTTTTTGACTATCCTCCAATGTATGAGGAAAATACTGATAAGAACGTTGAGAAGGTAGCCACCGCTGTCCTGTCGACTACTGCCAAAGCAAAAGCGAGAGCCAAGAAATCTAAAAAAGATGGCAAAGAGGTTCCGGAGGAAAAGATGAAAAAGGAATCTAAAGCTGAAATAAAGCCAGAGTCGAAGGAATTGAGCAAAAAACCAGAGGCCGATACAAAGGACGAGGCACCTTACAAGATCAAGTATGTCAACAAACCTTATCAAGTTGAAAATGCTTCCCGTATTGTTCCTCAACAATTGAAGTACATCGCATTTTCGAAAGATGATAGGTTTGTACCTGTACGGAAATTCAAAGGTAATAACGGCGTTATTGTACTGATTGATAAGAACCCTGAGGAACCGGTCGAATTAATAAGGACTACAAAACAGAAAAAGGATGTTGACGTGCCATTGCCAACACCATTCAAAGTAGAAGAAGAACTTGAGTTCTCAAAGATCTAGGGCAGCATGTATCTCAGGAATTAAGTAAGCAAAGACTGAATACAAACAACATGAAATGTCCCAAATAAAATTTATAAAATGCTTTTATATTTACAAATGCCGTGTTCTTGAATGATTCGCGCTCGAGGATGTAGAACTTTGTCCCTGCTGTAAAAGATTAAGATTCGGTTTCAGCCGAACCTGTTAAGTGCTTCGCTAACATAATCTTTATGCCCTTCTTCAATTTTCCCACTCTTGACCATTTCATTGTGCTGGCGCGCAGCTTTTTCCTTAGACAATTGGGAATTTACTCTAAGCTTTCTTTCGTCGATAACATTCTTCGTCTTTTTACGCAAAAACGACCGGAGCCCTGAATTCTTACCTTTTACAGCTGGCATAACCTGAGGAATGTCGTTATTGTTCTTTGACTCATTAGCCTTTCCATTGGTGATCTCCGCCAAATCTTTGGCGTTTAATCTGGTAGTAGAGGCACGTTTGTCCACAGTACCAATGACATTTGGATCTAGAGCAATAGAATCCGCAGGCAACTTGTTCAGTAAGGTTCTCACTTCTTGTTCTTGTCTCTGCTTCGCTGTCTCGAATGGATTGACTTCGAGAGCATCGTAGTTAGCTTCACCAGCACCTGGTATAATTAAGTTGCGCACACCCTCTTGGTGACCCACCCCAAGAAGATCTTCGAAAGGTACGAATTGCATATTGTTGACTTTATTACCTGGGAATATACTGGTCATGTATGGTGTATTGCGCTCTGTAAGTCCACTTGAACCAAAGTACGGTCTTCCTGCTTTACTTGATCTAAAAGCGTCCTTCCAAAGTGTGACATGAGGTCCTCTTGACAGTGCAAGCAAACCAGAATCAGATATGGCAACATTTGAGCCAGGTGTAGGTAAATTCTCGATTGTATGTAATTCACGAAAATTTCTCACGTCCCAGATTTTCATAGATTTGTCTGCACCTGTGGTAACCATATAATGGCCTTGTCTATCCACAGCAACACTTGTGATAGGCGCGCGAGCAGATAAAAGTCTCGCTAGAGGAGATGGCATGTTTGGAGCCCAAAGCGTTACTGTACCATTACTGTGGCCTAAATGAATGACTGCATTCCATGGGTTTTGGGTCATGGCGGTTGTGGGACCTAATTTCGTCCTGATTTCAGCTTGAAGTTGGCCCGTCGTAACGTCCTGATATTTGAGCCATCCAGTTTGTCCAGCGGTGGCCAGCAGATAGTGATAAGGCAGAAATTCCATGTGATTGACCTCAATGTGTTGTTTGAGTCTATGCAGTTCGACACCTTCGTGGTCATATATAAAGGTGTATTTTTTCTGTGCCACGGCAAAATACTGTTCATTCTGCAAGTATGTCGCTGCTTGGCAGGTTTCATTTAAATTCAGTTCCGCGCGAAGTTGACCTTTACGCCAATCCATAGAGGCTACATGACCTTTGCGACCACAGACCAACAAATGAGTTCCATTGCGGGAATAGTTAATCGAATATGGACCAAACTCTCGTAGTTTCAAATCGAGTGCTTTGTTGGAGGTACTGACATCAACAGCACTGACAATTTCGTCCTGCTTAACTCTGAATGTTTTCTCCATTTCCGACTCGGCTTCCAAGAAGCCTGCAGACTCCGGTAAAAGATATTCTGTCGCCGCGGCCGCTGACACGGCATCTTTGTATTGATCGTCTATTCTTTTGAGTCCAGCTTTCAGCTTTTTGTCTCTGGTCTTATTTTGACCATTTTGCCTCTTGGGCCCCACTTTATTGCGCTCAAACTTATCCATGTTGTCTCCACTTCAATAAATCCTATATTGCTCAACGACTGGTTCAGGTACGGCGGAAGAAGGTCAAACGATGCTCTACCTCTTGAAGATTAAGCTCATCGCATCTCATCGCATCGAAAATTTTTAGTCGCTAGCCCATCTTTAAAGTTGTCACTGTATACGCATGATGTCTTAGCGAATCGACATAGTATCCATCCATCTTGTATCTATTGAGAGTACTCCACAAAACATTCCAGTATTCTCGCACGTACAGAGAAAGATTATCATCTATCAGTGACACTTTGGACTGAGCGGGGGCTAATTGTTCCAAAATCAAAACAAAACGAAATTATGGAAATCTATCATGACAGTATTCAAGATTGAACCCACTATGGATCGCGTATTACCCACAACAAAATCACAGTTATTATTGGCGAGGTACGGCTCAGTAATCAACAATCATGCCAAACTTTCAATTGATTACAAAAAATAAAAGCACATTGACCGGAGCATAGCAGACTACTGATGGTACTACCCATTGTCAAATGCCCTTGTTTAATGATGCTACTAGGCTCATTAAAATCCAACCGGGAGCTCTGTAGGAAACTAATGCGACCTTGGTTGAAGTTGACGGTTTTAATGAACGCTGTCACTAGACACCATGTGGAGTGGACTTGACTGGCACAGACGTCATAGACTAATTATTCACACTTGTGTTACAACATTATACGCAATGATCGAGTTCCGGGATTAAATTCCGCACAATTTCAGGAAATTACAAAGAAGCATGAAATGAAATTGATCATGTTGTCTAACAATTATCCACTGTGAGACAGACAATCACAGAGACACATAGAAGTATTGAATCGATTATGAAGCACATAAACCAGATACCAGCATCCCGATTGGAACAAATCGAAAGTTTACTTGCAATACGACCGTAAAAAGAATCCCCGTCGAAATAACCCCAATCCGCCATTTTTGGATTATCAAGATGATTGAATGCTCCGAGCTACAGCATGGTCATTCTAACAGAAAAATTAGGGTCGTCACACATTCAAATGTGAGATTTGTTGAAGAGGAACCAGTCGCGCATGGTGAGTTCGAAAGGGAAGAAAGTTCTTTTCGAGGTAAGAGAGGAATATTTGGTTCATAGGCATGCTGACTTTGGAGGGCACTATAGTTTACTTTCACTCTTTTGCCCGTATCTGTTCAGGATTGTTAAATGAATTAACTAGAAAGCGTGTGAGTTATATTTTCCATCATCAAGCATGAGACACCAATTTATTAACATACGGTGTTTGAATACTTAAAAACAAGACCAGAACAGTTGACCAAATATATGCCAGGATTCTTTACAAAAAAGCAGCGCAGTAGCAGCAATGCTAAGTCGTTAAAAATTCGAGAAGGAGCTTGGCGGACTGCCTACTCGACAGATTATAGTGTTTTTCAACAGTTTCACTCTTTAATTTGATCCGCAACAGAACTTGTAGTATTCTGGTAGTTATATTGAATGTAATTAGCTAGTAATAGTTTCTTGGCTACTTCGATTACGCATCTGAGATCAGTATATAACAATTGGTGGTGTCGCCGCAATGCCAAAAATTAAAGCAAGTTTAACCAAGCGCATCCTCGAACGTTGCTTGAAGCAACCAAATTTGCTGCTGCAAAGGTGGGATACAAACAAGAATGACACACCAGGAAGTTGATTCTTTTAACTTTGTTGAAACCTTAGTAGTGTAAGGTTGAAATCTATGTGTATATTTCAATTTTTGCTCTATTAACTAAATTGACATACTCTGCACTTGAATGGCCTTCTCAAATTTTGCCTCACGTACCCCATCCTCTTACAGCTTCACACTGTATGTCTCTCATGGATACACCACTCTTGTATCTGACGTATTTAACGTAAGCCACTGTGTCGCCTGAATGATAGACTGTTACACACCTCCCAATCTGTTTTTTGACAGATCTAATAGCTACGGCGTTCGTTAAAGCTGCCTTGAGGTCGCTCGTATAGTCCATGCAACACTCTTGGTCACCTTTGGTGTACTTATAGACACAGAAGTAATAAGCCTTTCCGTTTCTAGCCCATTCGCCGCAAATTAAATCGCAAGCTCTTTCAGAGCCGCTAGCAGGGCCAGGGCTGGTTGTAATAATTGTCATTAGCTTATTTACGAAGTCTGTCGAAGTTAGTAATATTTGTACGAATTGCTTCGCGGCCTTTCTGTGTTCATTATACGTGTCCACTACAAACGTGTTCGCGTTACTATAAGTGTCTCTCAAACCAGAGCGTGTTCTTAAAGCATGAGAGTCACTATAATACAGAGTCGACAACTGTGAGTATATGTCAAAATTAATTCGCACTGACTGGTCTTTATGCGTTTTAGCCATGTTACCACTTACAGGCACTGGGCATGCAATATGCGCTACTGTGAAGTTGTCGTCGCTTAGTGGCTCGATGTCCTTCCCGAATTCAGTGGTCGCTGCGAAAAGCTCAATTGAATGAAACAAAAGATGTGGCTTAGACAGTATATCATCTGGTGCATAACGTCTACTACCAGGATGCATGGACCAGTTATTTGCTAAATTTGTGTCACCAAATAATCTGCAACAAGTGGTAGTGATCAATGTAGCTGTCAAAAGTGGGAAAATAGTCATACCGGGTTGGCGACTATCACAATTTTTTTACGAAGCTGTACGTGGCTCTATTGACAAATGACTTACAAACGCAAATACAGTACTCACAAGAACATCTGGC
Organism: Lachancea nothofagi CBS 11611; assembly: GCA_900074755.1. NCBI lineage: Eukaryota > Fungi > Ascomycota > Saccharomycetes > Saccharomycetales > Saccharomycetaceae > Lachancea > Lachancea nothofagi. The sequence continues at coordinate 624,403 of LT598450.1, read as the reverse complement.
TCTAATTCTTGGTTTTTCACCAGTTTAGAGTAGTCTTCGGAGTGTATCTGACTGCTGGATCTATAAGTCCATGTTAATTAATTTGAGATCAAAATTTCCGTGCATAATGCTAATTAGACTTTTATGTAAAAAAAATATCAAATATATATGAATTCGAAGCGCTGTCGTGCCATATCCATTGATTAACAATCAACGCACAATCATGGCTTCTCGTGTATCAATGCAACGGTTCTCGAGAATGCCCAATTTTTTCCTAAGAAATGGCTGCCATCCATTGAGATCGGGATTTAATGGTGGAAAATTCATTCTGTACACAGCTGGAGTTATTGGCGGTGGCTTTGCCGGTTTGTACCTTATGAACTCAAGATCTGCTATTCACGAATACTTGCTATGCCCACTTGTCAGAATGATGACTCCGGATGCGGAAAAGGGCCATAGGTTTGGAATTTTCTGCTTGAAATGGGGACTGGCTCCTAAACTTTTGTTTGACAAAGACGATGAGGTCTTGAGGGTCGATGTTTTCGGGACCACTATGACCAATCCAGTTGGCTGTGCTGCGGGTCTCGACAAGGATGGTGAGGCCATTGATGGGATTTTGCAAAGCGGGTTTGGCTATCATGAGCTTGGATCCATCACTCCATTGCCACAACCCGGCAACCCCACACCAAGATTCTTCAGACTACCCCAGGACGATGCCGTTATCAATAGATATGGCTTCAATTCCACTGGTCACGATAATGTTTACGCAACAGTCGCGAAGCGCGTGTCTAATTATCTAAACTCATATTTCTCGAAGGATGTTGACTCTGATAAACTGTCTCTTTACAAGAACAAGCTGCTAGCCATCAATCTGGGCAAAAATAAAAATGGTGACGAAGTCAAGGACTATCTTAGAGGTGTGGAGAAATTTCAGCGTCTAGCTGATGTGTTGGTCATCAATGTCTCTTCTCCCAACACTCCTGGTCTCAGAGATTTGCAAAGTGAGTCTAAATTAACGGACCTGTTGAGTCAAGTAGTTTCGAAAAGAAATTCGCTAATTGAGACCGGCAACTCATTGGGTTCCAAGTCTCACAGACCCCCTATTCTGGTGAAGATCGCACCCGACTTAACGGAACCAGAGCTACAGTCCATTGCGGAAGCCGCCAAGAAATCAAAAGTTGATGGTATCATTGTTTCTAACACAACCATCCAGAGACCTGAATCCTTAATAACTAGAGATGAAAGTTTGAAAAATCAGGTTGGTGGCTTGTCTGGTAAGCCTGTGAAAGAATTTTCGTTGAAAGCCTTGAAGACCATTTATAAATATACTAAGGATTCCGATTTGATACTAGTCGGTTGTGGTGGTATCTCATCAGCACAGGATGCGCTTGATTTCGGTAGAGCAGGTGCTACCTTCGTGCAACTCTACACATCTTACGCATATAAGGGTCCTGGCGTGGTGGCCAAGATAAAGGACGACCTTACGGAGGTATTGAAGAGAGAAGGCAAAACCTGGATGCAAATTGTTGGCGAGGACAGCAAGTAAGGTAGTATTAATATTCTGAACTTTGTGTATATCATATCACATATGTTGCAAACTAAAAAAAGGCAATATAGACATTACATGGCGTGGTAATATTGGAAAATACCAGTGAGCAAAATGGCAAACGCCATATCTGTCAGATACATGGACAGGACATCCCAGTATTGTAATGCCTGTGAGATTTTGCCCCTGAGATTAGGTATAGGCACTAGGCCTGGAGGAACCATCGAAACCAGTTTCAATATCTTGCTGTTGCTATTCAAAGTGTTGATATTGTGGGATTTTTCAGCAGACATTAGAAGTTGATAGTAAACTGACAGGGTGACTACTTCAAAAGAAGTGAAAATGGTAAAAAAATTAGACCTGTTCATGACGAAGTCAACTGTAGTTAATTGGAATGCTTCGCGACCAGTGTGAGAGATGTAGTAGACGTAAGGCAAGATGAAAAAGAACCATTTGACCACGATTGTATAGGCCTTAAGCTTGTTGACAGCAACATTGTGAGCTTCCAAGACAGCAGCATCAATCGGCTGGTTTCCAAAGACAGATTCAATACCTTGCTGGGGTTGTTGATCCATTTGAACAGATTTTAGTAGTTGGGCAAAAATGTCTGGTGTTTCTGAAGTAGCTGTAGGAGCCGATGCATCTCCTTGTTGCATTTTAGCCAATTGAGCAAACAGGTCCAGTTCAGGATTTTTGGCAGCTCCTCCCTGATCAGTCTTTTTTGGCTGTTGCTGATGGATCTGCGCCAAGAGCTCATCCATTTGCTTTGTAGAGTCTTCGTTGCTATTTCTGCCCGATGGCTCAGGCGTGGAACTTTTCGAGTCTATGGGCGATTCTGTTGACAAGAAACTGTTCTCAGTTTGACCAGTGATTTTCGCCAATCTGGAAGTTGCTCCTCCCTTCCCAAACTTTTGTTGTCTTCTCTCGCGCAGCAGACGCCGTTTCTCTGTTTCCGAAATCTCTGACATGGTTTTAATGTAACTGGCAATTCCTCAGATTATTGATGTTGGGCAACGAATGTCTATTATTTAATTTCATGGTTTAGGTTTTATAATGGGCTTTTTTTCAAAGACAATTGCATGCACTATACATATAAAATAAAGTAGGAGATAGATCTCTGGCTCAATTGTTTAAGCAACTAAGCGTATTTAGCCACGATTTCATCGAACTTGGCATTGTTGGCTGTATATTTTTGGCACAATTGGTGTTTTGGATTGCTGCGCAGAAGCTGGTCTCTGAGCTCGCTGACATGTTCGCCTTGCATGGCCGCGAGTGTAATCTTGTTGGCAATCAATTCAGGCGTGTAAAGTTTGGCAGACTGGTTTTGATCTTGATAAAAGTCGGACTCTAACAGGTCCACAATAGCTTGAGCCTCTGGAATGTTTTTCTGCTGCAAATGCAAACTTAAAAGCCCGAGTTGCGACTTCCAACATGGCAGAGTCTGGCAAAGCTCTTCGTAGAAGTAGAAATTGGAGCCGGAAATTTCGCGGCCTAGCGCGAAGTTCGCGTAGGACTCAGCGAGATTCACGATAATTTCATCCTCGTTCGGGTACTCTTCATGAGCAGCCAGGAAGTTTTGTAAAATCATGGAAGCGCTCGACGCTCTTTGCGGCTCCAGAACCGAGATTTGAACAGCCAAAAGCACCAGTTCCGTGGCACCCATGCCAAGGTCTCCTATGGAAGCAAGTGCATCGATACACGTTTGTAGGGCGGATTCCAGTTCACCTTGTGTAGCTTGTGCTGTGGCCCATAGGTTTAAAGCAAACAAAGACTTATGCTTGTCGACTAATTCCTCGAGCTTTCCCAGATCTCCGCCTTCTAAAGTTGCACTGTACGCCTGAAATACCAAACCCAATGGCGTCTGACTCTTATACGACTCGGATGGGTTCAACGCCTGCAGACATTTAGCTTTGTAAAACTCCACAGCTGCGGAATCGCTAGATCCTAGCTTCTCCACATTTGAAAGCGCTTCCTTGAAGTTTCCTGTGTAGTACTGCTGTTTAACGCTAAACAGATCCATATTTCTCGCTCTTTTGGGTTCTCAAACGTTTGCCTGTTGTGTATCAAATCAGATGTTTTGAACACTTTAACTATTATATTTCAAAGATGTAAAAACGGACTTCATGATACACATCTGAAAAATAGGAAACAAAGAATTAAACCAGTCGAACCCCAAATAGATCAGTTAGGACTTGATCAATTACTCTAGCTGACAAACTCTTTCTTTCAACTGTAGATGTCGGACGCCGAACTTTCAGATGGAAAAGTGCCACAAGGCCAAAAACTGCCTATTGATAAACCGTGGTTTAAGGAGGCTTACGAATCTGCTCTGAAGTTCTACGCCAAAGACGACATATTAGATACTCGGGATAGACTCGAACTCTCGAAGACATATGTTTCAATCGCGAGAGCTCAACTCTGGGGCGGATGGACTGCTTTTACTCTCGTTTTCGGGACTCCTTTCGCTCTTCAACTATACAAGACAAAGGCGATTAAGGGCGTGAAAGTGCCTCGAAATTTTGTTTTTGGGCTGATTGCTATGGGATTGACAGCTCAAACATGCGGAAAATACATGTACAATTTCCAGCTCTCAAAACTTGACCCTAATAACACCCTGGAAGCTAGCGACAGTTCAGATCATTATGGTGACTCCAAGACCGCGGACTTTTCTCAACCAATCTCTAATACACCAAGTCGAGAACTGCGACAATACGAGATGCTCAAACTGTTGGGCTACGGAATGGCTCCCAAATGGGGCCAATATTTCTATTCGACATACACAAACCCAGATCGAAGATTACCAGACCCCAAAGCCAAGCTGCAAGAAATGCAAAATAACCAAGGCCCTCGGGTTTCCCCCTTTTTGAACCAACGCGATCCCCTAGGATTGTACTCTGGACCAAAGTTTGACAAGAAAGAAGGAATTCCTCAAATGAAAGAAAGGCTATCGGACCAAGAAACTCCAATTGATGATGATGATCCCTTGGGACACCTAACAAACGAGGCCCGTGAACCGTCGCTCTCCTCCTGGCAAAAAGTGCGTCATGAAAGTGGTGTTGTTGAAGGGCCCACTGGAGATAGATGGACCCAGATAAGATCATCACCATCTGATCAACGACAGCCCATTTCACCCAGTAGTCACGAAGAACATAACGACTTTGAAACACTACTGGAGAAAGAAAGACGTGGTGAGGATTCTGTATAAAACGAAAAGAACTTCATGCATTACGTTTCTCTAACGTATGATATTCTATATGACGAAGACACAAGTATTAATTATCACCCAACACATTTTCTAAACTCTTGCTCTTTTTCAGTTGTTGTAATTGTTGTAGTACGGTGTCAAGTTTGATGGTTTCATTCTTACCTTGCTTCTCCATTACGTCTCTGTTTCTGATATTCACAGACTTTTCCGTCATCTCTTGTTCTCCGACGATGGAAATGAAGTTGTATTTCAACATTTGACCGTTTCTGACTTTCTTCTGTAGAGTGTTACCAGTCAAGTCAACATCAGCATAAATATCTTGAGAGACCAATTTGTCACGCACTTCTTGAGCGTACTCTTGGTATTTAACACCCACTGGGACGACAAGAACTTGACGTGGAGATAGCCAGAAAGGCCATTTACCAGCAAAATGTTCTGTTAGAATGGCGGTCATTCTTTCCACAGAGCCCAGCACAGCACGATGAATCATTACAGGTCTTTCGTAGCCATCACCTTCTTGAGACTTAAATTCAAGTTCGAATCTGTTTGGCAATTGGAAATCAAGCTGGATGGTAGCACATTGATGCCATCTTCTTAACGCATCCGAAATCATGATGTCGATCTTAGGACCGTAGAAAGCACCATCGCCTGGGTTCATTTCCCATGCACCACCCCACTTCCTCAAAGCAGCCTCTAACTTAGATTCAGCGTTGTTCCAAGTTTCTAGTTCACCTAAGTATTTTTCAGGACGAGTAGAGAGTTCCATTTTGAATTCAAAGCCAAAAACACCGTAAGCGTATTTCAAGAAATCGAAAACGTTTTCTATTTCTTGTTCTATCTGGTTTTGGGCACAGAAGATATGAGCATCATCCTGTTGGAATCTTCTAACACGCGTCAAACCAGATAAAGCACCCGAAAATTCATTTCTGTGAATGACACCAAAGTCAGCAACTCTCCATGGCAATTCTCTGTAAGAACGCTCCCTAGATTTGAACATAATACAATGGCCAGGACAGTTCATTGGTTTTAGACCAAAGGTTTCTTTCTCTACGTCGAAGGTGAACATGTTTTCCTTGTAATTGCCCCAGTGGCCCGACGTTTTCCATAGCTTGGAGTTGTACATGTTTGGGGTAATTACCTCATCGTACCCTCTCTTACGGTATTCAGCTCTCAACAATTCGACTAGATTATTGTAAATTCTTGTACCATGAGGAAGCCAGAAACAAGATCCTGGTGACATTTCATTGAAATAGAATAGTTCCTGTTCTCTACCAATTTTTCTGTGGTCACGCATAGAGGCTTCAGCCAGAAATTTCAAGTGAGCATCCATCAATTTCTTGTCAGGGAAAGAAATACCATAAACTCTTTGCAAAGAATCATTGGTAGCTTCGCCCAAGAAATAACAAGAGGAGTTTTTCAACAATTTGAAGGCCTTAATACGGCCCGTGTGAGGAATATGAGGACCGACACACAAGTCAATCAGCTTACCGCACCGGTACACGGTAGTGGAGGTACCGTCTGGAACTTTGGTCTGAATCAAATAAGTTTTGTACTTAGAATAGTGGAACATCTTGAGCAAGTCCTCCTTAGACATGACCAGTCTCTCGAACTTTTGTTTCTCTTTGATAACATTCTTTGCGACGCTTTCGAGATTAGGGAAATCGGCTTGTGAAACGGTTCTTTCTGGAGTGTCTGCTGGAGCATCGGCGCCGTTTTTGATGGCAAACTCGTAGAAGAACCCGTCATCTGTTGGAGGCCCGAGACAAATGTGAGCACCGAGATTACACTCACAAGCTTCACCCAAGACATGAGCGGACGAGTGCCAAAATACTTTTTTGCCTACTTCGGACTCAAAGTCAAAGAACTCCAATTTGACAACCTCGTCTTTTTCACCCTCTAAAGGTCTTTCCAGGTCCCAAAGTTGGCCATTAACTTTGGAAATGCATTGCTTGTCTGGGAAAGACTTTGCAATCTCTTTGGCAATGTCCATTGGGGTAGTTTCCCAGGCGGTAGCTTCCTTTTCTGAACCATCTTTTAACACTACTTTTAAAGGAACCCGAGGCATCTTAGCCACCTTTTCGTTGTAAGCTTGGGTCAATTGGTTGAAAAGGACATTTCTCTCTTCAACGAACTCCGGTTCTGGATCTAAGTAGAGCGCAGATTGTTTACCATTAGACTTGTTTTTGTTCTTTCCCTCGTCCTTTTTGTTCTTTCCCTCATCCTTCTTGTTCAAGGCCAAGTCCTTGACCTTGTCTTCGACTTTATTCAAGGCCTCTGTGACACCCATTGTTGTAGCCTAATGAAAGCTTCCAAAGATTGTCTCGATTGAAGTGAAGGTCAAAGATTCTTGAATGATCTAGTATCAAGTGTCATTTTGAGATTAATTACTCGAAAAAATTTTATGGTCTTTTTATACGACTATTATATGAAGACGAAGATGAAGACGAAGATGACTCAAACGAGTACTTGCAGGGGACTTATTATTACGCATTATGCTAACGTCTTTATCAAACTTAATAAGTGTAGCATTAATGTTCGCCACGCTCATCTACTACCAGAGTACGGAGAAATATATTCGTGGATAATGACACTATCTTATATGACAGTTCAAACTGTCTTGTTGTTTGTGAGGACTGATCTATTTGATATACCTCTTTCTTCAGCTTGCGATTAATTGCTTGCTGCTTTCTTACTTAGAGAAAATCGATTCGGGCACTATGTGTCATCCTAAATATTTGGATGACGAATTACAAATGAGCCATTTGAAGCTGGGAAACACGCTTGCTAGCATCACCTATCACCATTAATATTCAAACATCGCATCTGACACTTCTATGTCAGGACCCTGTGCTAATGACAGAAAGTGTGAATCTCATAATCAAACGGGTCAGAAAAGAAAGGTAACGGAAGCTAAGAACTATGACATAATAGTACAAAGTGATATCGACAAATTAAAGTCGGTCGATGGATTATAAGATACCTCATCTTGAGCAGAAGACAAGTACCAGGCGATACCCTAAAGTGGTCTGATAACAGACCGATGATCCATTGAAAAGTACCTGATGTAACACACGATATGCTTTAGAGTGGTTCTAGTCAATTAGACTGAGTATGAATTCACGCTCAGTTTGTTTTTAAATAAATACACACTACTTGTTTCACTCGATTGATCAACCTCGCATCCAGAAAGACCACGGAGAGATGATAAGAGTCTCTAGGTTTTAATAGAATGAATTAGTCACACCATGAGCGAATTAAATAACCAGTTCAGCAAGCTAACTACTACTGGGATAGATATATGCCACAATAATGGATTTCCATGACACAGAATCAATGAGGCCAGTTATCGCTTGTCTAAGATCACTGAGAAAAAAAAGTTATACAAATCAGTTTTATTAGGTAGGAATAAATAATCATCTGCATTGCAATTATATTCCACCAGGTTCGTACACTGACTTTGGCCTGTTTCTCCTGTCATAGTAAATGTGGCATGGGAACTATCTGATACAGTCTTATCATCTTAGGTTCGTTGAATCTGAGAAAGTTATTTTTCCAATGGCAGGTACCAGTATGTATATATCCATAGCCATCATTTGCGAACTTCACCGCACTCCAACTATACCGCATTAAAAGCTACAATTGGGAAAAACTGTATTTTATGGCAACAGACTAGTTGATTGGGCCGCAACCTCCAATCAAAGGAAAGTAAGAGAGTGAGCATTCTTAAGCTTTAACAGAAGAGGATATCACTTTAGACTATTCTCATATGCTATTATTTCTGAATACTTAATTATGAAAGGTATTCCATTTTTGAAAGCCACTGACTAGCTATTGCAAATTAATTGAGCATATTCTACACGTATTTACGTGGATATCGGCAGGACTATGCGAAGCCGAATCTCTCGTTTTGACTACACTAACGACTATTATTATTACTTAATATCATGAAAAAAAATATAACGATCACATCGGAACAACTACATATGACAGATTTTAATAAAAATCAGCTTATTATGACCTCCCTGCTCACTGAAACAGAGCCTCAAGATGCTTTACCCTTCATCAAAGATGCTACACCGTCTTTTGAGTCAAATGAGCGCATTCTAGCACCTTCGATTGACGAAGTTGATTCTAACCCAGATGAGTTACGCAGCATACGAGGAAAAGGCCGATATTTTGGTGTGACAGACCCATCAGACTCTAATCTAGATGCTGAACCTAAATGCAATAACTGTTCACAACGCGGCCACTTCAAGAGAAACTGTCCGCATGTGATATGCTCCTACTGCGGACTTATGGACGATCATTATTCTCAACATTGTCCCAGGGCTATCAGATGTGCCAACTGCAATGGAGAAGGTCACTACCGCAGTCAATGTCCCCATAAATGGAGGCGTGTATTTTGCACGCTATGCAATAGTAAGAAACATGCGCGAGATCGCTGTCCCAGTATTTGGAGAAGCTACTTTCTCTTGGACGGCAATAAACGGAGGGTTCTGCCAATACACAGGATTTTTTGCTACAATTGTGGCAGCAAAGGTCACTTTGGTGACGATTGTTTCGACGAGCGCTCTTCGAGAGTTCCTAACGAAGACGGAAGTGCTTTTTCAGGCGAAAATTTGCCTCAACAAGTCAAAGAAAACTACTTTACACATTTAGAAAGATATCGCGATGATTTTTCTGAGGATATGTCTTACCATTCCCGTGACATTAGACAACTACAAGCACCTAAGCACCCTAAAGGGAAAGCTGATGATTCGATGTACGAGGACGACTCTTCTTCTAGTTCTCGCTCTAGGAAGTCGAAGAAAAGAAGCCGAAATGGTGAAGAGTACGGCGATCATTCTCAAAGCCGTTATAGAAATAACGCAAGTAAGTCTAATTTTTTTCCTCCTCCATACCAAAAATCCAAGCCTGCCCCTAGACCATCGTCGAGAGGAAATCTTCTTCCCCCAACACAGAACAGGAAACACCCGCTAGATTTCCCTCGCTCGTCGAAGTCTCAGCACCAACGGTTTGATTATTAAACGTTTGACTTTATAGAAAAAAATCAATCAGCTACCTTCTCCGCCCCTGAGACAGCTTTTGCCCCAAGTCCTAGTAGCTAAAAGGCAATCTATCATCATTGAAAATCTGTCGCATGGGAGAACTACTATCAGTGTTAAAACACCATCTTTCTTTTGAATGGTCCAAACTTAATTGTCAAGTAATGATGAGTTATACGCGAGGGCCTTAAAGAAAACAGGTTCACGAGGGTTCGTGTTTCCAGCAGACCAATAATTCAATGTTTGGCATTATGAAGCCACTCGCACGTTATGGATACGTTGTGTGGAGATTCCGTCCTGAATTAAGCCTAGCAGAAGAGCGCCCTTTCAAGATTGATGTCGGCATAAGACATCGCTTGCACATTGAAACCTAATGCTAATATAAAGCTAATGTACGTTTTGAGAGTCAAAAGTTTAGCAACCTGTTTGAAACGCCTAGCTATGATAAAATCATAAAATTATGAATGGTAATAGCGAGTGTACACTTTTAGCTGTTACTATTTCTGCGGTGGTCGGCCCTCCTAGCCCTTTTGATCAAAGCAGTATCCTCTTTGGATTCGGTATGCCTTTTCCTTGTAGGGGCATCTAATTGTCCCATCAAACACAATTTGCCCAATTTCCTTTTTGGCAACGTTAGAAATAAGCAATCCAATACCTGAAGTCTACCGAGCCTGCTGTGCATATAAAATTCTGCGCCCAGTAGTAAAATATGACCTGTCTCACAAGTAGCGACAATCTCAACACTTAGTGAAACGTCTCCTTGACATTTACCGCACCCTTGGCAAGCGCGACATTCTTTTATCAATATCGTCGCATCCTTAACCAGCCCCAAGTAGAAATCTATAACTTTGATGAACTCAAAGCTGTTTTGTGTGTCAATATCCAAGTTTCTTAACCTAATTCGATCCACTAACACCAAACCATCGGCGTTTAGAAAGAGACATAATGATTCATCAATTACGAACACGCGTTGAAATGGAAAAGAGTTTTGTGAGATGTTGTGGGAAACACCCATGTTTTCTATTTGCGGTTCTGTGGTCGCAAGCGACTCTGCATCGCGAAAACGTATGATTTCCAAGTAAGGGTTTGCTCCAAATTTGGGACGATGTGCTGTAAACGTGAGACATTTGTTGACTGCCAAAATCTCGAAATTGTGGTATGCAACTGTTAGAAATGAATTCGAAGAAGCTTTTTCTTCTCTACTAATCGCAGATTCTTCAGTAGCATCCCCGTAGGTTCCATCTTCGGGATTTGAATTGGCAAACTCGAAAGCTGTCGGAAAGAAATTCGCATCTAAACGCTTTTGATCAATGCACGAATCGCAGGAGAATCGAGATTTTCTATTTCTCGGCGCGGCTGCGTCATCATTTTTCAAAAACGTCCTCCAAGAGCGTTGATTGCGACAGATTTTCCTCCCAGGCTGCACTAACGCGTTTCTTAAGATTTTACAACCACTGGATGCACCGCTTATGTCGTCCCCTGGGCACTTCACGACGTCGTTATTGTCTCTGTAGTGAGATGAAGATTTTTGTTTCCAGCAGGTATAATATTTTAGCTCCGGTACTCCACCCCTTGCCCTCAGATTTGAGTTAAATACTTCTTCTTGTTCAAATATGCTGCAGTTAGACAACTGTGCTTTGAAGATCGTGCGCAATAGATCCCACTCAATAGAGGGGTCAGTCTCTTCGTTGCCACAATCTGTTAGGCCACACATTTTCCAATAATCTGCCTGGGCTGATCCAGAAGCGTTTTCAATGGAACACTTCAAGTAATTTAAGTATATGAGGTACGCATTTGTGATAATTATCTTGTGAATTTTTAGCCCGATACTTGGTCCAGTCGCTATGAAGCTCAAAACGTTGATCGGATTAATACGAAAGTAAGTGATACCTGAACCTAATTCAAACGAAAAAGAAGGTTGAAAGCATGGAACGTCGGCGTATATTTCCGCTTGATAATCCCGGTACTTGCCATGAGCAGGTGCTAAAAAGTTGAAGATGTGTTTATGTTGCGTTCTGCCCGAGAACTCGATTTCCTTCAAAAACTTAGCGTCTTCGACAGGCTGTCCTTCACTGTTTGGTGTTGAAAATGGTTTAGGGCAGTGCTTGTCATCAAGATCTTTAGCGTTTATAACACATTCCGTTTTGATGTAATTTCTGGGCAAATTCAAGATGAAAACACTCACTAGCCCACTTTCCGCGACGCAGTACAGTAGTCCGCAACTATATTCAATTGTCAAAACTGGCGATTGGCCATCCGTCTCAAAATTCTCTGGCGCAACGCCACATGTCAAAACCCAACTCGGTTCAAGGACGGAATTTTTTGTTGATTTGGCCTGTACATCTGTGAAGACTTCGATAAAACCGTCACCACGACCCACAAGTAAATAGTCGGAAGTATCATTTTGGTCTGTGCTCTGAATGCTGGTATCAAAATCCCAATTTTGCCCAGGTTTTAGGTAACATAATGCCGTGATTTCTTCGATAGAGTCTCGCGACTGCCTAAGGTACATTTGTTTAGTTTTGAGTACCCCATTCTCGTAATCCATTATTCGGAAGTCGCACGGACCATCGGATGTGTTGTTGATAGACACAATGAACCGAAGCATTGTACCTGCCAGATTTTAGATCAGTCTTGTCACTTAATTGCCCTCTCTTGCGTTTTATTTTCTCTCGTTATAAAACAAGTGTGCTACCTCACCATACCCTAAATTTAGCTCTCAACAGTCGATGATACTGTCAAAAACACTTAAACTAAGAACTATGGCAACCATGAGGACGTGGAATGAGTCTGTGGTGATTATGGACAAAAAATCTAAGTTCCAGGGAAGGTGTTGCAGTATAAAAAGTCAAGACGAAATTCCTAAGATTCTACAAACTTTGGTAGATTCTAACAAATCGGTGAGCAAAGCAAGCCACCAGCATATGTATGCATGGAGAACGGGTGAAACCGCAGTAGTACAAGTTCTGGGCTCAAAAAGAGGTAAAAAGGGTGCAAAAGTAGAGACTCAAATACGGAACTTGGAACAAGGCTTTAGTGATTGTGGGGAAGCTGGGGCAGGACAAAGATTACTCGTACTACTTGAAAGAAGCGGTGTAGTGAATGTTTTAGTTGTGGTTACGCGTTGGTACGGAGGAACCCCACTAGGTAGTGCACGGTTTAGACACATCGCGGCTGCCGGTGTTGAAAGCCTTAAGAAGTCTGGTTGGATTTCGTGAATCCAGCCTTTTGGTCATTTTATAGATAGAAGATGGAGTAAAATTTCTACTGGCATGCGCGACATTAGAATCATTGTACTATACTGGGTGGTGGTAGATAAACTGGATGTTTACTATATGAGCTTCCTCCTGCACGAGATTGAACACCGAATTGAAAAGCTGCCAGCTACGAGCAACACTTAATATGTGAGACGTGTTAATCAATGGCTGGCCTTTTCACTGTAGGTCGTTTCACAGCAATATGAGCCTTCTTGCCTCTCTTACTATTTGCTAATGCTCGGATCTTATGCCATCTAGCGCAGCACAAATAAAAGCATCATACATATGTAGAGTATATATGTCCAGTCTTCAATTAACGACACCATTCTCTAACGCTTGCAACTAGTTTCAAACATCGAATATACTCCATGTTTGTACTTTGAAGGCAGTTATACTGTTTTTCTCAAATATATCATTTAGGATACTCTTAGGAGTACCAATTAAACCTTTCTTGATGACTCATTAACATCTCTTCCCTGAGTCGCAAGAACATATCTCTATTTCATTATTTAAGAAAGCCGTATGTGCCTTCTTTCGTAGTGCTGTTTACGTCGCGATTGATTGCTGAAATTACAAGATTAGGTCAGGTTCAGTTACCTATAATCACTGCTAGGATGTTTTTATTTGACCTCAGCACGATTTACCTTGACAGCATTCATCAAATATTTATCATTAATTTCTACTCTAGGGTTGTAAGTGAATATATACAAAAGTACAGGTGTTGGATAGCGCAGTAATCTAACTTTTAGTAACTCAAACGTATTTGTAAGGGTTCAAAATAGCGTTAGGGTCGTAAAGGCTCTTCAATTGTTTTATCATCTTGATCTCTTGATCGTTCTTAGAATATCCAATATAGTTCTTCTTTTGAAAGCCTAGACCGTGTTCAGCACTAATTGAGCCGTTCTTCGAGGAAACATACTCGTAAACAAAGGGTTCGAGAGCTTTTTCAACATCCTTCGTGTATTCTCTGACGGCTACATTCAAATGTAGGTTACCGTCGCCAACATGGCCGTAACCGACAGCGCTGATAACTGGTTTTGAAGAATCTGTTTCGCTCAGAAGATCTTTTTCGGCCAATCTGTCGTTTGCGGCCTCGACAAGAGAGTATAAATCTTTGAGTGGCAACGAGACGTCATACTTGTAGACTCCGCCCCCAGCTTGACTAGACTCTGGAATCATCTCTCTCCACTGCCACAAATTACGCAACTCAGTTTCGTCCTGCGCCACAACACCGTCGAGAACGGTGCCATCTTCCATTGCCTTCTCTAAAAAGGTTTCGAGTTTGACGTCGTCGTGTTCTTTATTAGAGCCCGAGGTTTCAATCAAGACATAAAATGGGTATTCATCTTCAAGAGGGTGAATTACATCCTTTAAGTGATGTTTCGCCAACTTCTGGGAGTTGAGGTCCATAAACTCGAAAGCAGATAAAATTTCGGAAAGCTCTTGTTTAGCTTTCACAAACACTTTTTGCACTGCCTCATAACTATCGACACCAAGAAAGCTGACGTTGATAGCTTTTGGACGTGGAGGAGTCAAAATCGAGACACCGGTAATAATACCAATGGTGCCTTCGGAACCTATGAACATCTGCTTTAAGTCATACCCAGTGTTGTCTTTTCTAAGAGCGTGCATGGAGTTCATACTTTCACCATTTGGCATAACAACTTCCAAACCCAAAACGGTTCCGTGCAATGAGCCATAACGCAATAGCCTCAGACCTCCGGCGTTGGTAGCTACGACACCGCCAACATGGCAAGAACCCTTGGCGCCCAAATCCAGTGGGAAAATATACCCATTTTCCGCTAGGTAAGAGTCTGCATTCTCTAAAATGACACCGGCATCACATTTTAAGACACCACTTACAGGATCGAAGTCACGAATTTTGTTGAGCTGGTTCAAACTCAGAACGATTTCGTCGAAGACTGGTACAGATCCACCGACCAAACCCGTGTTACCACCTTGTGGAACAACCGCCAATTTCTGGTCATTGCAGTATCTGAGAATTTGAGAGATTTGTTCCACAGTTTTGGGTCTCAACACTAGCTTCGATTGACCTTTATATTTGCGCATCCAGTCCTCATTAAACAGGGCCAGGTCTTCATCTGCGGTAGCCTGCAGAATTTCACTTTCAGACATGATCGATTGGAAAAATGACAAATCCTCCTGTGTTAGCTTTTTGTATTGTGGAAGGCGCTCAATATTGGGATAGGATTCCGCGGTTAATTTGGGTGGAATTTTAGTGGAATATTTGAAAGCACTCACCATACAAGCCGGACTTGAGCGCAACGCTGCGAGATTACTGGAAACTAGAACAGCTCCAGAACCTACCTTAGCTCTAGACGCAAGTCTGACAGTTCTTTGAATAGTCGATCTCAACATTGGAAAGGTAGTATTTGCTTTCTTGAGAAGCCTTACAGCTTTCGAACTAAAGTTTAACAAGTAGATCGTTCGTAATTGCTAAATTTTTCAATTAACGGAACTGATCAAAGTTAGTGCATTTCACATGATAGGTAAAGAATAGTCCATCCAAAACTCATGTGAATACCGGCGCTTGGCGGCTCACCGTGCAAATTCTTAGGAGGTAATGTAAATTAGTCAGTTATACTCATCGTTGAGTCTACATTAATGTCATGCTGCATCTGAGGGAAATCTAATGCGGCAGTTGTAGCTGACATAAAGAAGTAAAGTAGGTTACGCTATGGAATACAGCCACGACATATTAAAACATTTGTGAACAGACCTTGACTCCACGTCACGTCTTTGCATTTCGTAAATTTTAGACAACGTAGGCGCCAGACAGCTATTGTGGGGTCGAAGTCGAAATGCGGCAGCGGAGTGGACTAAACTGATCTGAACTGAATTGGGGTCTTCAATACACAAGAATGCTTCCTTAAAGCTACGTGCACTTTACTCCTTTGCAGCTTAAATAATGACACATTTGCACATGTCATTTCAGCTAAGAACCTGATATGTTAATAAAGATTAGGGAGTCCACCTTGGTGATAAATACAACTGATGCGCAATATGGAACTCGCAACTCATTTCTCACACCTGGGAAATTAAACAACTTTTTGAAAAGCCATTTACATGTTTTAAACATGAATTGTCAGGTGTTGGTATTGGGTGATTAAATATTTCAACCGCACAGCTCTGAAATTCAGTTTACCTTAAACCTAAAAACAGAAGAGAAGAAAGAATCCATCGCCATAATGTCTACTCCAGCCGCCGTCGATGCCGCCTGCATTTTCTGTAAAATCATCAAGGGTATGTCTTTGAGAAAGAAAATGGCTTAGCTTATAAACCTAGTCAAAACTGCATCACTAACAACTCACAGGTGAAATTCCATCTTTCAAGCTGATCGAAACTAAGCACACCTTCTCATTCTTGGATATCCAACCTACAGCAGAGGCGCATGTTCTCGTCATTCCTAAGTATCATGGTGCTAAATTGCATAACGTTCCAGACGAAAACTTGGCAGACATCTTGCCGGTCACCAAGAAATTAGCCATCGCGCTGGATTTGGCGATTGACTCTCCAGAAGGCGTTGGCTACAACATCTTGCAGAACAACGGAAGAATTGCCCATCAGATAGTTGATCATGTACACTTTCATTTGATCCCAAAGAGAAACGAGCAAACCGGGTTGCAAGTTGGTTGGCCCGCCATCGATACTGATTTTGAAAAATTGGGAAAGCTACACAAGGAGCTGCTAGCAAAGTTGGAAAAGTCAGCGTAAAAGTGGACTCGCGTGTTTAGTTTGTTTTTACGTTGATATTATGTAACAGAGATGAGGAGAGGTTAACTGCGAATAGCAGTCCTGTCTGCGTGCCCATGAAGAAAATCTATTAATCGAGGAATAGTTGAAGTAAATGTTCAGCAGTGTCTTAAGTCGAGCTTGAACGAAAATGACAGAATTTCAAAGACGCTGGATCAAAAACCTAAAAATATCGCGCTAGGTAGTGATTTACATAAGCTTCGGTGCCACCAAGCGTAACAAGAACATGGTCGAAAATGAAGCAGTCAGGCCCCTGCGAATCGTCTCGAAGATTTTGCTTATTCTGACCACCCTTAGACATTTTAAAACTTTGGTCGCAGTCGCTGGATACACGGATGGCCCGATCTTTTGTAAAACCAATCTCCCAAACTTGGCGGTAGTGAATTGGCTCTCGAGATCCTAGATGCGCTAATTACTGAAATCGTGCCGTTTGGAACAACTCGAGTCCAATTCGCATTCTACTAAGTTCTTTGATTACAAGACACCATTCCTACACCGAAAAGCCCTTGGCGATCCGTCGCTGAGTGCTCTGGAGATTAATATACACCCACAACAATCTGAAAAGCTTGAGGGACCTTGACTTGAGCTCACATAATTCCGGTGGCTCTGAAAGTTTCCTTGATGTTGACCAAAATAAAATCCGAGACTTTTCAGAGGCCAGTTAAATGTTAATAATATTCGATTTCCATTTCACAATCTAGAAACCGGGCTATCACTTGCCAAATTGCAGATATGTTTAAAGTGTCTTCTCGTCCGAGCGTATCTAATGATATTGTTTATAAAGGAAAGTACCCGGTGGCAAAAGGATATTAACCCTAACCCACTACCACTTACAAGAAGATCTGTAATCCAAACTCCCGAGAGAATTGGTTTCAGCAAACTTATACTAGCCACTTAAACTCTATCCATAATGGTTGACGAGAAAAAGCCTCTTTTGGACAGCTCTGGCCGTGAAGCCCGCGAGGACGACGCTACAGCAACAGCTATTCTAAGAAGAAAGAAGAAGGACAACATGTTGATGGTGGACGATGCAGTAAACGACGATAACTCTGTGATCGCGATTAATTCCAACACAATGGACCTACTGCAGCTATTTCGCGGTGACACCGTCCTGGTAAAGGGCAAGAAGCGCAAAGATACAGTTTTGATTGTGCTGATCGATGACGAGCTTGAAAATGGAGTTTGCAGAGTAAACCGTGTAGTCAGAAACAATCTGCGTATCCGCTTAGGCGATCTCGTCACGATCCATGCGTGCCCCGACATTAAGTATGCCTCGCGCATCTCTGTTTTGCCTATCGCTGATAGTGTTGAAGGACTAACTGGAAGTCTATTCGATGTGTATTTGAAACCATACTTCGTCGAGGCGTACCGTCCTGTGCGCAAGGGAGACCATTTCGTTGTAAGAGGTGGTATGCGCCAAGTCGAGTTCAAAGTCGTTGACGTTGAACCTGAGGAATATGCGGTGGTAGCTCAGGACACTGTGATCCACTCCGATGGCGAGCCTATCAACCGTGAAGATGAAGAGAACAACATGAACGAAGTCGGGTACGATGACATTGGTGGATGCCGTAAACAAATGGCGCAGATTCGTGAATTGGTCGAATTGCCGCTCAGACACCCCCAGCTATTCAAAGCTATCGGTATAAAGCCCCCAAGAGGCATTTTAATGTACGGGCCTCCAGGTACTGGTAAGACATTGATGGCGAGAGCAGTAGCGAATGAAACTGGTGCTTTCTTCTTTTTGATCAATGG
Source organism: Lachancea nothofagi CBS 11611 (assembly GCA_900074755.1). Classification (NCBI taxonomy): domain Eukaryota; kingdom Fungi; phylum Ascomycota; class Saccharomycetes; order Saccharomycetales; family Saccharomycetaceae; genus Lachancea; species Lachancea nothofagi. Next base: position 605,845 of record LT598450.1, on the reverse strand, counting down.
TCCTGAGGTCATGTCTAAGATGGCTGGTGAATCTGAATCTAATTTGAGAAAGGCCTTCGAGGAAGCCGAAAAGAACGCCCCTGCTATTATTTTCATTGACGAGATAGATTCCATTGCACCAAAGCGTGACAAGACCAACGGTGAAGTGGAAAGGAGAGTCGTCTCGCAACTATTGACGCTGATGGACGGTATGAAAGCTAGATCAAATGTTGTTGTCATCGCTGCTACAAATAGACCAAACTCTATCGACCCAGCTTTGAGAAGATTCGGTAGATTTGACCGTGAAGTTGATATTGGTATTCCAGACGCTACCGGCAGATTAGAAGTTCTACGCATCCACACTAAGAACATGAAGCTGGCTGACGATGTAGACTTGGAATCCCTTGCAGCCGAGACTCACGGTTACGTTGGTGCTGACATTGCTTCCCTGTGTTCTGAAGCAGCCATGCAACAAATCCGTGAGAAGATGGATTTGATTGACTTGGACGAAGAGGAAATTGCTGCCGAAGTTCTAGATTCTTTAGGGGTTACTATGGACAACTTCAGGTTCTCTCTAGGTAACTCGAATCCATCTGCATTGCGCGAAACTGTTGTGGAAAGTGTCAACGTTACATGGAACGACATCGGTGGCTTAGACGAAATTAAACAAGAATTGAAGGAAACCGTAGAATACCCAGTTCTACACCCAGATCAATACACAAAGTTTGGGTTGGCTCCTTCTAAGGGTGTGTTGTTCTACGGTCCACCAGGTACCGGTAAGACTTTGCTTGCCAAGGCTGTGGCCACTGAAGTTTCCGCGAATTTCATCTCTGTTAAAGGACCAGAGCTTTTGAGCATGTGGTATGGTGAATCCGAATCCAACATCCGTGATATTTTCGATAAAGCTAGAGCTGCTGCTCCAACAGTGGTTTTCTTGGATGAATTGGATTCTATCGCGAAAGCCAGAGGTGGTTCAGTGGGTGATGCAGGCGGTGCCTCCGATAGAGTCGTAAACCAGTTGTTAACCGAAATGGATGGTATGAACGCCAAGAAGAACGTGTTCGTCATCGGTGCGACTAACAGACCAGATCAGATCGATCCTGCCATCTTGAGACCTGGTAGATTAGATCAGCTAATATATGTCCCACTACCAGACGAAATGGCCAGATTATCTATCTTGAACGCTCAGCTAAGAAAGACTCCACTGGAACCTGGTTTGGAATTGACAACAATTGCAAAGGCTACACAAGGCTTTTCCGGTGCTGATTTGTCGTACATTGTCCAAAGAGCTGCCAAGTTCGCCATCAAGGACTCTATTGAAGCTCAAAAGAGTGCCGAGGCTGAACGTCAAAGCAAAGTTAAGACTGAAGATGTGGAAATGGGTGACGGCGCCGAAGCAAGTGCTCCAGCAGCCGAAGAAGAAGAGATCGAAGATACAGTACCATACATCACTAGGGAACACTTCTCAGAAGCTATGAAGACAGCCAAGCGTTCCGTCTCAGATGCTGAGCTGCGTCGTTACGAAGCATACTCTCAGCAGATGAAATCCTCAAGAGGCCAATATACCAACTTCAGCTTTGAAGATGCTCCAAGCACTAACCAGCCCGCTGGAAACTCTGAAAATTCGGGCGCCGCTTTCGGTGAAGGGGCCGAGGAAGACGATTTGTATAGTTAAGGGAGACGCCCAAGTACATGATTGATTGTGTGTAATGAAATAAATATCAAAGTTACTATTGTTACTACGAAACCAGTCCCATAGAAATGAAGCCACTTGATGTATATATATATTAAACGCCTTGCTTGCGCTTTGGTGACATCGCAACTGCTAATGTATATCAGCCAAACAACAGCAGAGTCATGCTACTTCACCCTCATCTGAACGCAATTTTTTTATCCAATTGTCCTGCAATAAACTCTTCCAGTGAGTTTAAGATACCCTTCCCATGCGATCGTCTTACCTGAACATTGAAACCAAGTCCGATCTCATGCCAAACCGCTTTGACGAATGTTCAACTGGCGTAGGCAGCCCACTCTTGATTATGATCGGCCTAGCCACCCGAATCTTTTCAGATCTTGAGGTTGACAACTTCGGCTGGTGGTAGTTATAGCTCTCTTCTTCAATGCGATGCATGTGTGCAGACCGTGAGCTCGAAAGTAGTGGTGTTCTCCCCGATTCACGCGAATCTTTCGTAGACATTGTGGAAATGGTAGCGCTGGAGAACAACGACGGGATTGACTTGCTACTCGAAGAACGGGACTGCACGTCGCTCTGATAAGCGGCTTTGGACTGGTGTAGTGTCGGGAGATTGAAATACAATAGATCTTGTCGTTGGGCCAGAATTTGAGCTTTGATGGGAGCCAGAAATGGCGCAAGACAGGTGAGTAAGTCTTGCATGGTGATCCGAATATTCCAATCAAAATACTCAAGCAGCTCGCGTTCCAGAGTATTAACCTCTCGGGCATCTAATAGACCGTTGGTGTACGATGCCCAATGACGGTTCAACGGACTGGAATCATTGAGATTCTTGGCAGCCACTATCAGACAGCCTAAAAAAATCCGATGACGCGTGGTTTCGATGCCGTGAACGGTTGCTGGGATAATGGCTCTAAGTTTGGCCAGGTAAACGGCAGTTGACATCAAAGTTGGTGTTTGCACATTCGAGTGGATTACCAGACCACGGATGAATTCTGTAAGTGATACGAGTGGGTGGTCTCCTCCCGGACTGCGATCTTGGCTTTGAACGTGGATCACCGAGTTTGTAGTCGCAGCTAGAAAGTCTATCATCTCGTTAGAGACTCGCTTCCTGTTAAATTGCAAAAGCGCCTCTAGGTCTGCCATGGTCGATTATTATTGCGTCTCTCAACTATGTTAGATCTCTGTGCTAAGCTAACAGACACCGGCCTCGGCTATAAAGTTTATATATACCGTTCTATCCTGCCTCGCACTTCAACCTCAGAATAGGTAGGTTACCAAGTCTTCACAATAATCTCGCTCCACCCGCCAAAGGTGCCAATCTAGATCCACCAGCATACCTCAGCGGCGAATTTTCGCGAAACCCAGCCAATCTCTAAATAGGTTCAAGCCGCTCGTGAGTTGTCATCTTTTCGTGGAAGCTCATTTTTCGTTGTTCTGCCAACAATTTTCCAACTTTCATGAGTGAATATTTTCGCGACTATTAGCCAGCCATTCCTATAAAGGTGATAGAATGCGAAAACCAAGACAGGCGCGTGAATCAAGAGAGGTTTTCAGAAGGAATGAGTGGTGATATGTGGATACTGCTGGCAAAGTAAAATTGGCAATGCTAGCAACATCACTTTGGATGGACTACGCGCCAGCGAGAAAAGAAATCTCTTTACCTTTTTTCTTCTAGTCGAGGAGCTCTGAAGGGTAGAAAAATGGGTAGCTGGCCGTTTCAAAAGCGGTTTGAAAACCTCCAGAGCTACTCTTCATCCAAGCGTTTACGTTGGTTTAAGGCACGGTTCTTTGGCCCGCAGAATCGGAATCATCAAACTGCTTTGGTCCAACTTTCAATGATATGCTCTCATCACGCAAATTGCTAAAGAAAATGTTTAATAAGAACGATATGATGTTAGAAATCAGTCTACAGATTACAAATTTGCCTTTCGATCGTGTAACCCCATTCCACATACAAGAGCAGATCATTGAAACAGAGAAATTTTTGCATGATTTTTGTCTCTGCCAACTTTGATAGCATTTTTCACTAAGAAATGCGTCAACATACCTTGCAAAATCGTTTGCGTTTAGCTGGCTACTAATAATGTCTAGTGGCGCACAATAGCTGGCTATTGTTTGGATTGAGAGATATTTTCAAAACTTGATACATTTTGCGGCACAAAGGAAATGCACTTTTTGAAGTCGCGCATGGCGACGACGTGGGAATTTGAATACTACGAATTTTCACAAGCTTCGAATTCGAGTGAAATTTTGATCTTGTGGACATGGCAGATCTGGAGTCGACAGAAAAGCTCTGACAAGCAAAAGTTTGTGGACATGATGAGGTAAAGTTCAAAATAAGGAACTTTCTTGAGGTTTCAAAAAAACTATATACAGATTATAGGACATGTCTTAAAAGTTACTTAAGAATTTTGGAGTATCTCTAGCAATCATATTAAGCAAGCACATTGATTTAACAGCGCGGCAGTATTTTGGCACATGAATCCTCGGACAGTAAAGATTATCCGGTTCCGTCATCTTGCAAGCAAGCCCATCTTTTTGGAGCGCCAGCTGGGGCTCAACCAAAATCAAAGTTCAAATCGTCCACTCCAAGAAGAAAAATATTATCTCTGGCATCAGTGGTCTCAATGCTTAAAAGAAGAGATCGACTTAAAGTTGGGACTTAGTATGAATGTCTCTGATAGTAAATTCCATAACTTAACCTGAATAAATGGCTGAGTTTAGCTGTAAAATGAAAATCAGCGGGGGAGTTATTTCCGTTTTAAGCGCCGCGACCTCCTTTTGAATTGCGATCAACTCTTGTTACTTATTCTTCCAACGAAGTTGTTATTAGTCGCAACGGTCCGTCGAAAACCATAAGCGGTTGACTTCTTGCTTTGGAGCTGTCAAGTTTACCATTCTTCTACAATCAAATGCTTTACTCACGCAGTCTGACCTTACTAATAGATTAATTCTCCAGTGAACTCCACAATCTTGTAAATAAAAGAGTCGAACATATAAGACTAACATCAATGTCTGGTATTTTAGGAATATAAAAGGAATACGTAATTTCACTCATGTGGAAAGCGAAGAGAGGGCTTCCTGATCGGGATAGTAGAAAAATGCAAGAGCAATCAGAACGTACATCGCAATGGACATGATTCCCTCTAGATAATTGGATAAACCATCCAAAATCAAGTAGTTGGAAAGGAACACCGAAATGAACAAGGTAGCAGTCTCAAAAGTTGAGAAGTTCAATGTCATGGGAACACCAATTGCCCACCCTATTAAAACCATAGTCGGAGTAACGAAAAGAGCAATCTGAAGTGAAGAGCCAATTGCCACACTCAACGCGAGATCCATTTTGTTTTTAGTAGCCACAACAACCGACGTAACGTGCTCAGCTGCATTCCCTACAATAGGGATGACTATCAAACCAATAAAAGTCTTGGACAAACCTGAGGTCTCAACAACATGATCGATACTGCCAACGAGGAAGTCAGCGCAAATAGATACTAGAATTGTAGTAACCACGAGGACAATGATCGAGGACTTTACCGACAACGTGTGCCTCTTGGGGTGTTGCTCCAAGACCTCATCAGCTTCTTCCTCCTGCTGTTCAAATAATGTGTGGTGAGACCCGAGTTGGAAGTAGAGAAAGCAAACGTAAACGACAAGAAGAACGATCGAAGTTGACCTGGACAAACTCAAGATCTTGGCATTGATCAATAAGTCTTGCTTCTTGTTGTCATCTGGAAGAGAGGCACGGAACGCGGCTGGAATCAACAACGAGGCGCACGAAATGGCCAACAGGGACGACATGGTTTGAGCTGCCGTCTGATTGAAGTTCTGTTCCACCCTGTTGTAACCACCGGCTAGGAAACAGAAGCCAAGCACCAGCAGCAGGTTCGACAATATGCTTCCTAGCATAGATGCTTGGACAATAGTAACCTGGCCACTGCGGAGGGCTATAATCGAAACAATAAGTTCCACAGCATTACCCAGGGTGGCATTTAGCAATCCTCCCAGAGTAGAGCCAGCTTTGTCGGCCAGCTCTTCCGTCGCGAAAGCCAAAATTGCTGCCAATGGGATGATAGCCACGAAGTTCAGGATGAAGTTCCAGGTCACAGACAGCTTCCCGTACCCGAACATCAATCCCAGTGGTACAAAGGCAATCAAGTAATTGATCGGAGAGGACTTGAAAACAACAACAATATCGCGCCACATCGCCTGCAACATTGGGGTTTTCTTGTTCCTCAAGCCCTGTGATAAAAGAGGGGTGTTGGACTCCATTTTGAGTCTTTAGCTGTTGAAGGTGCTAGATGATAAGGTCAAAAGAAAATAGTCAAGAACTGGATCAAAGATCTTCTCAAGTATTGTCCGGAAAATGAAGAATGTTAAGGGAGATGAAAGGCCACTAAATAAAGATATAGATGCAGTGCTGCTCCAGGCTAATGGTAACTGAGTTCCAGTGCTTCTTCTGATTGATTGCTGGAATAAAGGTGGTATAAGAGAAAGGGTCCTTTGTCTCAAGTTACATTTTTTCATCAAACTGCGAGACAATAATTTGCAATAAAAAAACCGCTCAGCGTCACTAAATTAATAAAGTTTAGAATTTCTGAGAGGAGCCAGCAGACGCTTTAACAACTTTAACGAAACGCGCGCAATCTTAGAGAAACACGACAACTTCTTAGAGAAATGCAACAATTTTTTGAGTGGTTTTAAGCTTTCAAATCGACGTTGTTTTCGAGTAATTAGTGTAGGATGAAGATTATTGCTGAATGGCACCAAAAGTGCCAAGTGAGAACATGATAGTTGACCATATTGTGAGCCCAACAATGGGAAAGCTGCGATGGTTTGAAACTGAACGCCAGAAGGACATAATTTTGCGGAAAACACGCAGAATTAGAATTTCGTTATCGTCATCCGTCGTCAGCAAATCTTGCGTGTAGATCGAGTTCATGACGAAAAGCTGATCGGAGGAAATATATTGCAGACTCTGCGGCTGCGAAGAGTGGATATGTAAATCAGAGTTGGCTTTGTGGAGGGAATCTGAGGAATCAGTGCCAGTGTCATTCCATACAAATAGGAACACGCTCATCACGAAGCTGAGCGTTGAAAGCGGCAGGATTGCTCTTAGAATGAAAAATCCGAAGGTGCGAGACCCAAAATACCTAACTGCGGGTGAAAACAGCCAATCATGGCCTGGAACGTAGATGAAATACATCGAGATGATGAAAGCGTTTCCAACCAATAACAGGATGCTGTCAATTACCAGCAAGTTGAACACCAGCAACTCTTTGATAAAAACGCGTTTCGACACGATTTCTGGAAAGTATATGACACTACCGTTAAAGAGGCCGGGATGTCTATCACGGGACCGAGGGCGGGAGCCTGTGTTACCTTGCTCCGAGTCTCTTAACAGCGAGATAGAGCTGTCGTTGAAGCTTACAAAAACAGTGTCTGTCGATTCCTCATCTGGATTTGAAGTGGTCATTTGTGAATGCGGTGGGTCCTCATGGGAGTATACGTTCTCGGAAATGAGGGACGCTTTCCGTTTAACGTCGATGCATTTAGATAGTGTAATATTATTTCTTACCAATCCTTGCTCTTCTTGGAGCACCTGTGTTTCCATGTTGCGCTTAGCAGATTCAGGAGACGGAACCTCTTCGTACCTGTGCAAGTTCTGAACTAGACATATCAGTAACTCGCATAGTGACCATGATATCCCAAAAACCGCAGATTGCTTTGGTATTATATGCCAGATTGTTTCATCTATTGTGCCCGTAATACGGGCAGCCTGCAGTTGGGGATACGCTAGGCAGAAAATGATCAATAGACAAAACCAGTCGTTAAATGGGAAGTCCACAAAAAGGTTGATCAAAATGGCTCGAGGGCTTAACATGAGCAAAAAGTCTCGCAGGAAGTATAGCGCAAATGGCGAAAAGAAGCCAAGCAGGGATGCTCGGAAATAGTCTTGTCCGTTGGGCTTGAACATAGACTGGTCGTCATATTGAGAAATCAACAGTTGATGAGCAAGGCCATATGCAAGCCCGAAAAGTCCCAGTACATTCACAAAAAGAATGATCTTGATCCATGGTTTGCTTGAGCACATCAGCGGCATAAAATAAGGTGCAACATAGCCGATCCTAGCCATCCTGTCAGGATTGGAATAGGAATGTGCACTTAACTTAGTTTGCGCTTGAAATTGTCTTTCAGGTTTAAATGTGTGTTAAAAATCAAATGTGTCTCAAATTTTGAACGTTACTAAAATAATAGTACCTGTGCTTGAGTCATCCCAGGGTTCGTGCGTACACTTTGTACTCGACTAGTTACGCAAGAGGGATGTGGAGTAGGGTCATTTTCGCCCCTTGACAGAGTGTTTAATATTCCATTTCTACCGTACATATGCTAAAAACAAACCACACCTGTGGTTGATGATAGACGGGGGTATATAGACCCGTCGTGTTATTAATCCCAGTAATGTTACAATAAGCTTCGCATTGCGAAGCACAGTCCTTTTTCAGATTCGTTCCAGATGGAAGACCCGCACGAAATTGCTGGCAGATGGATTATCACTGCTTCTGCGCATTCGTGGATGTGGCTTATGGTTTTCGACCAGTCGCAGGAGTGATGTGCTTGGCTCTTGTCGCGAAGACTGTTTTCTAGAAGTAGCTTTGCCTGGTTTCGAGACCCGCCTCGGAGACGCCAAAGGTGGCAATTGATGTTGTAAAGAGGGCTTTGGTGGGAGCGGGTCAATAAGCGGGCTTTGCAATTGATTTAGGCAACGATTGCGAAAGAACTCCACTTCTTTTTTGATGAGATTGTTTTCAACCGCAAGTCGAGAATCCCAGGCAGAACGGTTTTCCAGTTGCGACAGCTGCGCCTGCAAAGACCAGTGAGAAATGGCCGTGAGCGACTGATTCAAAACCGATACCAGTTTTGGTACGTTTGGAGGGGACTCTTGTTGCTGCAAGTCCTGCAGGGTTTCGACTATGGTCATTTCCAGATCCCGTGTATTTTGCACCGATGGAGCCTCCAAGGGTGACCGATCTCCGAAATCGCCAGATTCCTCTACGCCTGTGGGCGACTCCAGCAGCTGTTTGCGGGCCTTCGGTTCTTCTGGAGTGATCGTTTGGACACAACTTTTCTTGCGTGCCATTTTTGCTAGTGCGATGCGATGAGCTCGTGCGAGGGTCTTTCCGGTAGTAACGGAGACAAAAACGGAATCTAGCAGCCGGTCGTGGTATCCACTAACGAAAATAACACTGGAAACGTCGATCAGAGAAGGCTGTGCCCAAGTGTGTGTGACTGGCAAATCGTTGTTGGTCGTGGTGACAAAAGATCGATTAATTTTAATTTGAAAAACCGAGATGAGTATCGAATACCAACCGAAAATGCAAGCAAGGTTCTGCGCTTGTGGTACGAGGATTTGTCAAACAGCGCTAATATCGTGGATGTAGCGGTTTATGAAGCTGTATCCCGTCTAAACAATGCACTTTTTAATTTTCCAGGCTAGCAACGACAGAATCTTTTGCCAAACGTTATTTTCAACCGAAAGAAAAAAAAATTGGTGGTGTCTATGGAAGAAATAGCAGCCGTTTCGCTGTATATAACGGTAAAGTTTATATGGACACTCAAGAGCCGTTTGATACGTTCGTTGTCATTTGCAAAGCCTCTTGCTAGTAGCCACATATATGTAATTATATAGCTCATCGTCGTAAGGCTCCCGTAGTTCAAGATTTACTAAGTATTGCTGAGTACGCGCATAATGCCTGCTAAGTGCGTCAAGATGCATGCGTAAACGGTTTAAACAAGCGTGAGGCCAGACGTGGGCTTCTGGAAAAGACAAATTAATGTGGACGATCGCAGAAGCGATGCAGGGAGGTACGGTGCATGGAAGGATTTTCGCGAGTAAAAGTACGGGAGCTGCAAGCGTGGTGGGAGAGCTGCGAACGGAGCGAGACTACAAGTGCCAAAGTCAGAGTGATTTACACTCCTGAAAGGTGAGAGTTTTTCAGGAGTCCTCGAGTACACTAGGTGAGAGTTTTTACAAGAGTCTTGAGTACACTGGGCGATATTTTTCGAGAGACTCTGAGCACACTAGGTGGAGTTACAGGATGAGAGTTTTTTAGAGGTTGTGAGTACACTTGGTGAAAGTTTCGAAGTACACTACCGAAAGGTATGCGTGTATTTGAGAAATACGATAGTTATTCAGCTTAAAAACAGCCGAATAGCGAGTTTTTGGCTCGTCTTTTAGCTTAGTATTGAGCAGTAAAAAAGTCGATTTCTTGAATTCTAAAAGTTGATATATTATAACAAAACTGTTTAGTCGAATAGACCGAATCCCATGTCGTCGTCGGATTCTTCCTTCTCTTCTTCTGGGGCCTCTTCCTCAGCGGCGGCGTCACCAGCGGCAGCGGCACCAGCGGAAGCACCACCAGCAGAGGCGGAACCAGAGCCAGCGGCGTGGAAACCAGACAAGACTTGCTTTAGGTCCTTGCCTTCCAAAGCCTTGGCGAAAGTTTCAGCCCAGACCTAATTGTGAGAGTTAGTAAATGAGAGTAGAGTAGCGAGATTAGAGAGTGAGGGCAGACACCGCAGGCGAAACAGAGCACGACCAAAAACGGAGGTTGAAAGCCCGGATTTCAGCGCACCCAGAGCCAATTGAGTCGCCGTCTCTCGAGCTAGCTAAACGTGGCACATACGTTGTCGATGGAGGCACCGGCAGCCTTGGTCAAAGTGGTCAAGCTGTCGGCGGTGATGTCCAAACCGGCATCGGAAAGGATCAAAGTAGCGTAGGAGATAACAGCGTCAGACATTTTCTTTCGTTGATTTGGGTGAGAGGAAAGCAAGGGCAGAAAGGAGAGGTATATTACGGTCAAGTCAAATCAAGAGTGTCCAGTGAGTTAGTGAGTGAGTGAGAGAGAGAGAGAGAGGAAGCGTGGACTGGTGGACGAACAGGGACGAACCTGGAAAAAAAAATCAGATTCGTCGCTGGTGATCCAACTTGAAAAAACAAAAAAATTTTTTTTTCACGCACTTGCGATCGCGTATAGAGTGATCGTCCAAAAGAAGAAATGCGCATCTGCAAGAGGGAAAAAAAAAGGGGCCCAAAAAAAAATTATTTCAAAATCGAACACAAAAACAAAAATAGAGAGGTATCACATGCTACGAGAGCAAATCGGGGCCGATTCGGTGAAGGATCGGGAGATCGTGGATCACAAGCGACGAATCGGTGTCTGTCACCGTTAACGAAACGTTTATGATGTTTTCAGACTAGTCACATGATAACCGCGTGACCTGCTTTCTCCTTCACTCATACGCATACAATATGGTCGGTATACCCCCCCCCCAAATATACTGGCAGTGGCCTAATTCAGCAGCAACGTCTTTGTGTTGCGCGACTATATTCGATTGAGGGCACTGTGCTTTCTGGATGCCAATGGCCGAAGTGCAGAGTCGTTGCGTTCAAGTGCTTGAGCGGTTCTTCGAGAGATTTGATCAAAGTAGTGTTTGGTACATTCGTATTGTGAACCTCGTGATTTCGCAGATTCAAAGAGTAGATAGAGCCTTGATGATGATATGTATATACTGTCTACTGAGGCGAGTCTGGCTCAAGAATGAACAGTGCGACGACGACCAGTAATTTAACGACCATGCCTCGTCTTTGAAGCTAATCGACGAAGGTCCGTTATGTACCATGCACCTTGTCACTCTTGGTTTTTGCATCCCAGCCATTTCGTTTTGAACATAAGTTGTCTAGACCACCTGTTTAGCCTTTCTGGCGAGATATGTTGAGCTACCAGATATCATTTAGCGCTTTTGTTCATATCACTATCTACTACTCAGTCACTATGCAACTTGCCGCCATCACCGTTCACAACCGAACAACCGATTATAAAGCTTGAACCTCAGCAGAGAAGTCAGTAAGCACATGTCGAAACGACTCCAAACTATTCATATTTTTCCACACATGTTTAAATCTGCAGACCGAGACATGAGACAATTGACAACTACCATCCCACCCAGTGAGAATGACCCCCACGCTTGGAATTCTCAAATACATGTGTACTACTCCGTGCTAATCGCTATCTTCCCTAAACGTTAAACGTTGAAATGAAATGACATTTTCTAGGTCAAAATTCGAACCAAAGAAAGGCTTCGACCAGGCCCTCGATAAGCAAAGATATACAGGGTAGAAACAAATTGTTGATTTGCGAATACTGGGAAAATCGCCAGGTGATCCCATTTGCATTGACTGGACCAAATACAAAATTCGTATATAGTGCTATAAAACTTGTATTGACTTCAATATCTAGGATATATGATGTCAAGTTCAAAATTATCCACATTTTGATCAAAGAATATCCCTATCTTCAGCGTACTACAATGACCGAAGAGGCCCAAGAGGAAGTGCCCAGAGATGTAAGACTACTGCATTTACTGTTGGCGTCGCAGGCTATACAACAATACGAAGATCAAGTCCCATTGCAATTGATGGATTTCGCACATCGTTACACGCGTGGAGTGTTGAAAGACGCTATGGTTTACGGAGACTACGCATCAAACGATACAAATACAGAGCTTTCTGTTGAAGACATACGGCTGGCAATTGCCGCAAGAACTCAATATCAATTTAAACCCACTGCTCCAAAAGAGTTGCTGCTACAGCTGGCTGCGGAACGTAACAAGAAAGCACTCCCACAGGTGGTCAATATGTGGGGCACCCGTCTGCCTCCTGAGAAGTACTGCCTGACTGGTAAGGAGTGGCGTTTGAACGAGGAAGTTGATGAGGATGAAAATAAGATAGGCTCCTAAAATTTCACAGGAAAGATATCGATGCGTTTGTTAACGACATTCTGCATTTTGGAACGCACCTGCCACACCTACTTGGTGATCCAACTTGAAGTCCTAACTTTTCATAAACTGGTTTTTTGCGAAATTTAATAGAGTTTTCTTGTCCAGGAACACCACAATTGCCATGGGCTCGAGGAAAGAGGCTCTCAAGATAGTACTGAGGTCATGGTAGAGCTCAGCAATATGCTTCGGTTCAATTAGTTAAACTTCGAAGGCATCGCCTTTTACGACTTATGTACAATTAGCGCTCTCAACTCCTAAAAAAAGGCAAATGGATTAAGCTCTTCGAACTACTCTTGAATCGTAGCATCAACAAACTAAACGCCTTCCAAAGATGATGTCTCAGGCATCAATCCCAGAGTATGCATTCTGATAATGCCCTATTGGCTCAAGCTATGCTGTTGCATTTCTAGTTCTCGTCCCCATACTAACATTCACGTCTAGGGTTCAAGAAGATGGTATCGGGATGGCCCTCGAAGAACGTAAGGCCAAGTTTTTCCAATTTCAAGATTTGGGCCCCCCTGATCTAATCTCAATCGTCAAATACTCCCCCTCGTCGTCGAATTCCAACTCACAAAGCTCCAAAAGTCGATCAATGCAATTGGAACCAAGTTCCTCCAATATCAATACTCATGATTTACACTCAAAGGACAAGCTTAAAGGTGAAATCGGGACTTTCCTGTACTGTGTTGGTGTGGATACCTCTGATCCTACGTCAATTGCGGTTTCCTTGAAGAACTTGGCAGATTTGATTTCTGAAAAGCCTCAAAACTGGTTTGGGAAGCAGAAACATTACAAAGTAGCGCGTATTACTTATGCCACATGGAATGCGTTCCGCAAATGTGATGTCGAAGTAGTGGTTCATATTCCAGGAGCGGTACAATCTTATATTTTGGATGCTCGCGGGGAGATTCTCCAAGTCCCACAGCAAGACCGTGAAGTGCTCTGGGCCGAGACTTTTGTATGTGGTGTGGTTCGTGCAATTACTGTGATGTCCGATAATGCTGACGAAGGTGAGGTTAATAATGTGGTTGAAACGCGAATTTTGAATCCATTGACATCCGGAGAGCTGGGCGATGTGTCAGATCGATTCATTGACGTTTTTCCTATAGTATACGCTCAAGGTTCAAAGCTGGGTGCTCCCTGTGATGTAGCCTCACCATCTCGCACCAACAATTACTTGTGCGAAACGTTATTGCATGTTACCAAACTTACAAAAAACTTTGATAGATGTCGAGAGATGCTTGTGGCGTTGATGGAAAAACATCCAGAGTGCATCGTGCTATTAGCTAAAGTACTATTGGATGCTGATCTCAAAATTGATGCAATCGCTTTGCTGCACAAAGAGTTGCGCGAGCAAGGGACATCCGTAAAGGAGTACCGCTCGGAATTGCTGTGCATTCAGGCCAAATTCTTGCTCGAGGAAAAAAAGGATTTTTCTGCTGCTCAAAAGCTGTCGCAGGCAGCTGCAGATTGCGCACCCAGTGAATTCAGACCTTGGCATCTCTTAGTGAGATCATACATTGGCCTAAACGATATTGAAAATGCTCTCCTGGCATTGAATGGGTGTCCAGTAACACCGCATCGAGAATCATATGGTTTCAAACGCGTGGTGAGCCTGGGTCAAGACTCGTCCAATTTACATTTACCATTGCCTATAGACGTTATTTTGGAGGACGTTACCAGTTTGAGCTCGACAGATGTTACCAGTGAGCACAAGGCCTTAAACTCTTCGCTCTTGAACCTACCCGCAGCTACGTTGAAAGCTAATTCTAGGACTAGATACAAATATCTTACCGAGATTGCGCTGAAAACAGGATGGGAGGCTTTACTAAAGTACAGATCAAAGCTGTTTGTGATGGAGGAAGAATATCTGGTTTCGGCTACCCCACCTGCCGAATCTGACTCCGGGTCCCAAGACACAATCCGTAGCAAGAGGTTGTGCGAACGTTGGCTCGACAGTTTGTTTATGGTACTTTACGAAGATCTCAAGACATATACCTTATGGCAGGCCGAGCAACTACACTTCGAAGCGCAAAATACTCGGTATCAAAAATCAACGGCGGAATGGGAATTACTGGGACTATGCGCACTGCGTTTGGGTCATATCGACGAGGCCGCTCGAGCTTTCCAGATCGGATTGGAGCAACGTTTCTCTGCGGAATCTTGTCGACGCTTGCTGCAAATAAGTCTTCTAGAACACAGCAAAGTGAAAACGGATCGAGATGCGTCCTCATCACAGACCATGGCTGCAGTTTTGGAGGTGGACAATAAACTCATCGACTTGTGCGTGAAGCTCTGCTGCTGGAATCACCGCTGGTACTGTGAGTTTTCTGTGCTGCAGCTTGAAACACTTGGGCATGTTGTCCATGATATCGGAATCATCAAACTATCCAACGAAATTCGTGCGCGATTCCCAGAGTCAGTTATGCAGCTGGTTCAAGATAACCTCCTCGACTTTTTCGCCAACTACACGCATGACGGCTATGACAAGTAATCTCATCAAATGAGTTTGATTCTGCCGACCTCTCACGATACTGTCTTGTGCAAAGCGAACTAGATCTACTAATGGTAAGGAAAGTGAGCATCCCCGGTAAATCCAAGGGTTTGGATTGTACGCACAATGTTGCGATTAAATCGAGGTATAGCATTATATAAACATTTTGCACTTCTCAAATGGGTTTTGCCCCGTCAAATGTTGGTGATAACTGAGATGCGCTTGCCGATAACAACACTCTGCAGAAAAGTGCCCCTGCTTATTTATGAGTCAAGTCCATGAATAACTCTCTATTACTTCAAAGTGAAGCCTCTCACAATATCTGACGTTGCTTGAGTGGTTTCCTGGCTAACGCGTAGTGAAATATCTCCGCTCATGGTGTCTTCCCAGGCGTTAAGCTTATGCCGGCGACCTCTAGCCAATCCTGTATCCGATCATCTTGTCGACCTTTGTACATAATGATTCAAAAATGAATGAAGTAATCTTAATATCGAAGAGTTTCAAAGCCATCGTTATAATTAGACTAATAAATATTGATCGAATATTTGAAAAGGGCTGAAATAGCGGTCCTCGTCTCTCTGCTAATTGTTTCAAGACGCTTTTTGGCACCACTCGGATACTTCATTCGATAAATAATCAAAATGGGGCTCCAATTTATTGCTCGCGGGGCTTTTGTTGCCCTCTGGTTGCTGGGATGCACAGTAAAAGCCATAGATTTAGATACGTCTTCCAAGGAGTCGATTTGCAACGCTACAGTATTGATTCAAGCGGGTATCATGGACTACTATGAGGGTTCTAGATATGGTGGTACTGTAGGGATGTTCCAGGCCCCCTACTACTGGTGGGAAGCCGGCGAAGTCTTTGGAGGCATGCTGGAAAATTGGTTCTTGTGCGAGAACACCAGTTATGAAAGTGTGATTTATGATGCTATGCTGGCACAGGCCGGTCCTGACTACGATTACATGCCCTCAAATCAGTCCATGGTCGAAGGTAACGATGATCAAGGCGTATGGGGTATCACCGTAATGGACGCCGTGGAAAGGAACTTCACTAACCCCACCGAAAAAGGTGCGCCCGGCTGGCTAGCCATGGTTCAGGGTGTATTCAACACAATGTATTCACGTTGGGATGACCAAAGCTGCGGTGGTGGTCTCAGATGGCAGATCTTTACATGGAATTCAGGTTACAATTACAAGAATACTATAGCAAATGGATGTTTGTTTCAGTTAGCCGCAAGGTTGGGCCGTTACACAGGTAACGACACGTACTTGGAAGTTGCTGATAAGGTCTTCGACTGGATGGTTGATGTCGGATATATTAAGCTATCCGATAAAGCCAATGTTTACGACGGTGCAACGACCGACAAGAACTGTACTGATATTACAACAATAGAATGGACTTACAACCAAGGCGTTGTTTTAGGAGGTGCTGCCTACATGTATAATGCGACCAATGGGTCCTCAATATGGGAGACACGACTCACTCAACTCCTGGGTGGATCTACCGATTTTTTCTTCAAAGATCAAATCATGTATGAAGCCACTTGTCAAGATTCTAAGACTTGTAACAACGACCAAAGATCATTTAAAAGTATCTTCTCGCGGATGTTAGCACTAACGAGCACAATAGCTCCTTTTACCGCCGAGACAATTGACCCTTTAATGGAAGCTTCGGCTCTAGGAGCTGCTAAATCCTGTACAGGAGGTAGTGACGGTCACACCTGCGGCACTAATTGGCAGCTAGGCTCAAACGATGGACAGTATGGTTTAGGTGAGCAAGCCTGTGCTTTAGAGGTTATGCAAAGTTTATTGATCCACCAGAGGCCCGCTCCTTATAGCGCGAATGACGGTGGGTCCTCTGTCGGTGATTCTAATGCCGGCTTAAACAAGAGTACTACTAATGTTCTGCATAGTGACCTGACAATAACCCACAAAGATAAAGTAGGCGCAGCAATCATAACAGCAGTGGTAATTGCTGTGATTGTTGGTGGTGCGGTATGGATGATGTTCTAGTATGTGTAAAATAATAAAATATTCAAAATTCACTTTAAAGAGATACTACATCAGCTTGATTTTTTGATCTCGAGAGATTCGGCTGTGCTAGCTTCTGTATATAACGTATTCTTCTCAATTTTCTCCAAGGCCTGTTTCAACGCTCTATCGAACGATGTGATATCTTTGTCTGAGAAAAAAAGCTCCACTTCGTGTTTCAATGCGAATCCCGTCATGTTGGTCAAAGTGAATCTGACAAATCTCTCTAACACCGTCGAATTGGCACCTATTTGATCAACAATTCGGTCATAATTTTCCTTGATAAATTTCCACAAGTCATCGCGGATGTAAGGATTGGAGCCCCAAGCTTCGGCTAAAAATTGAACATCCATCGTCTGTATCCGAAATAGCAGCTCAAAAGATTTGGTGAAAAGACGAGAATTTCGAACTTTACCTAGTGCAGATAGTAAACATTCTTTATGAGCTAATGTCGCAGTATTCAACTCAGAAGCTACGGTATCGAACGTCGCAGCAGGAGTATCAGGTTGCGTCAAGACAGTGACCAAAATAATTTGTCTAGTTGCTGCTTTTACCGTTCCTGACTCGAAAAGCGACTGACATTGTTCAACGACTCTCCAGTGAGAACCTTTCCCCGCAGCTAAAAGTACTTCTTCGTAAAACTGTGATTTCAAAGCGCGACGGTTATCAGCCAAGTCTTGCAATATCACAGAGGGATTGCACAAAAATGAAAGAGCATTGTTTATTTGAGGTTCCACCACCGAAGCCACAAAGGATATAACCTTTTTATAGATTCTGAGCGAGTTCGATCTGAAAAATAACAACTGTAACCTCGAACACGCTTCAAAAACAACCGCCCAAACGTAGTAGTCGTATGGGTTTTGAACTTTGGCAAAATAAGAAAGAACTTCAAGTAGGTCTTCGGCGCTGGCAGTTGTTTGAATGTCTGAGATCAAGCCTATTTTACCTCGCGACGAGAGGAGGTTTAAATTTAGGCAAATTTTCTGCAGAAGGACTCTATCTTCGTATTTGACGCGGTAGAAGCCGAGGCCGTTGGTGTTAAAGTGTAAAAGTTTGTCCTGGGGAAAATTGAATGTGGCCGATTTATCCCAGAGTTCAAGCATCTGGTCTGTTGCGGCATTGTTAAGCATGAGTGGTAACCACCAGCTAGATAAAGTAGCATCTGCTCTGCTAGTTGATAAAAACCTTTTTTGGCTCAATGCAAATTCTCCTGGGCCTGCGGTTCGAACTTCTAACAATGGATAGCCAATATTTAATATCCAGTCTTGAAGACGAGAATTAACATCGAGAGAACAAACCTCGCTTACACTTCCCAATAAGTCTCCCATTGTAGCATTGGAAAACTCGTTACGTTTCAGATACAGTGCCACACCTTTTATGAATTCTTCCGGTCCAACGTACTCGCTAATCATCTCAAGTATTGAACAACCTTTCAGATAAGATATAGTATCAAATACTTGATCAATATCTTTTGCGTTTTTTATATCCACTCTTACAGGATGAGACTCTTTCAGTGAATCTAACTCTAGGGCAACCTCGTGAGACTTCCACATAACTAGCGAAGGAACATCCCATTCAGGGAACATCCAATTGACAGCATAGTACCCTATCCAAGTTGCGAATCCCTCATTCAGCCAAAGTTCATCCCACCACTTCATCGTAACCAAGTTTCCAAACCACTGATGCGCAATTTCATGAGAGACAACGTAAGCTATCTTCTGCAGCGAGAGGGTATTACTAGTCTCTACTTCGCCATCCAACAATAGGGCCGTGGGTCTAAATGTTATAAGTGAGAAGTTTTCCATTGCATTGTGTGAGTATGCTTCAACACACAACAAATCTAATTTAGGCAGTGGGTATGGTATTTTAAAAAGGCTCGAATAATAGTCAATGACTTTGCTAGCAACATCTAAGGCAAATTCACCTTGCATAGCTTTGCCTTTCGCAGCGTAGACTCGGACAGGAAGCTTTTGCATTTCTGTTGAATCTTGGCCAACAACAGGGTAGATACATTTCTCAGTGCGCTTTTCGATGTATTCAAAATCCCCCAGAGCCCAGGCGAGTAAATAAGTGGACATCTTGGGGGTTGTATAGAATCTATGCATTGCTGTCCCATCGCGACTCAATTGTTCTACTGATTTGTTTGGCATATTTGAAAGAACAATTAAATTCGTAGGTGCTGTAATTGTGACATCGAAAGTCGCTTTCAGTAGAGGCTCGTCTAAGCAAGGAAACGCTCGCCTAGCATCGGTAGCTTCAAATTGTGTTGAAAACATTGCTTTCGTTTCCTCAGTTGCTGGATCTGTGTATTGAGATTTGTAAAATCCAGTCATGTTGGTTTGAATCGTGCCTCTGTACTGAATATCCAAAGTGAATTCTTCATCAAGCTCCTCAACAAACGTTAAGATAAGAACGTCAGTCACTTCATCATAGCTTTGCGATTCTAGGCTGATTTTTTTATCTGCTTTCGTGGTAACCACAGCTTGAAGGATATCGATATCCCTTATGTTCAAAAAGACATGCTTCGACGGCAATTCCGGCTTGAAATCAATCTTAACTATCCCTGAAAACAATCCATCTTGTATTTCTAAGCAATTGAGCTCAAGCGCATAATGTAATGGCTTGAAATGAGTTGGTAATGTCTTATTACCTGGTAACATTTTCCACTTAGGCGTTTTGCATTTTTTTGATGGTGAATTTAAAGAGCTCTTGAATTTATAGTAGCATCGCTAAAAAAGAGACACCGACAAAAACTGAGAAAACTGTTCATTTGTGAACAACGAGCGACTCCTCAAGAGGAAGATTCTGGGAGTTTCGTTTGGAAGTGTTAATTCTTGTAATTTCAAAAATATTAAAACTATTACACCGCTGCGTGTTGATGTTCAGAAACAGAAAAATTTTAGGCGTAAGTCCGCAGTGCTACATTTGATACAAAAACGTTTTTCGCGTTCAATACCAGACTCTAAGGCTAGAGCTCACGTACTATGTATGGCTACAAATGTGGCAATAAAACTTTACCAAAATTGATCGAAATCTAGCATTAATTTTTTTTTGTACTTGTCTCTTTCCGTACCCCACTCATATGTGATAGCATAGACCTGTAGGCCCTTAAAATTAGCACCTAGAGTACAATATAGACACTAGCTTAGCTTTGGCCCGAAGCCAACTTCAAATCACTCTGTACTATAATGTCATATCCACGAAGTAATACTTTTCGGTTGCTGTTGTAGACTTTTTGCTGTACCAAAATGCCAATTGAATAACTCACACAGCTAGCCGCTCTACAGACTTATAATAGCTTCACCAACTAAGCTCTTGGCCTGGTTTCCTTCAGTCTTGCTTCACGTTACCCGCGTTGCGCGTGTGTAGTGATATATAACTAGATTCGAAAACTCTTTAATAGTGATCAAGAGATTCGAGACTATAGAGTATAGAATAAATAGACGCCGTAAAGCTTTAGACATGCTCCGCAGATCGTTCCACACCTCTGTAACCAAGAAAAGTGGTGCCAAGGTCTGGTCTGACTTTTCTGCAAGGCCAATAGCGCTATCAATTCCAAGTGAAAAGGTGAAGAGCTGTGTTTTGAATGGTACATCAGCACAAGGCCCGCCTTCTTTGAAAAAACGATCAAGCAGGATCAAATACCAATCACCAGAAAAGATTGATGAGGTATTTAAGACATGCTACGACTTTTTAGAATCAAGAGGGGCTTCTAAATATGCTAAACTGAAAGATGAGCAAAACATAAAAAAACGCACACAACTGGCCGCCGAAGCCGAGATCAACAATCCTGAAGTTTTATACAACTTTCAATACAATGAAAAGATTGAAAATGATCCAAGAATTATCGATTACAACGTTCCCGTTTACAGATACCTTGGACGTAAACATTGGGAATCGTATGGACAAATGCTGTTGATGCAAAGACTAGAGACTCTAGCGGTGATTCCGGATACGATGCCAACATTAGTGCCCAGAGCTGACATTAACATCAAGTTCCCATTCTCAACAGGATTGAACAAATGGGTCGAACCAGGTGAAGTCTTGTCATCCAACGCAACGAGCTTGGCTCCCGCGATCAAGATCCAAGAATATGAGGATGTGGATCCTACGGAACAGCTTTACACAGCGCTCATAGTGAACCCTGATGAGCCAGACTTGACAACAGATTCCTTCAAAACCACATTGCAATACGGACTGGTCAACCTCAAGATATCCTACAATGATAATATCCTTGACGCCCGCAAATTTACTGATGACAATGTTGTTGCTGAATATCTGCCACCAGTTCCAGAAAAAAATGCTGGAACTCAGAGATTTGCTGTTTGGGTCTTTAGACAATCCGGTCCATTGAAAATCTCGCAGAAGAGACTCAACAGAGACAGTTTTGATCTGCGCCGATTTGTGCACGACCAAGCCCTGACGCCTATCGGTGCGCATGTGTGGAGAAGTCAATGGGATAGTAATGTGAATAACGTCAGAGCTAAATATGGCATGCCAGAGGGCCGCGTGTTCCACCGCGTCAGAAAAAGCTAGTTAGTGCCAGGTAGAACTGGGGATCCAAAATATTGGTTGCCTCGGGCTAATACTGCAGCTCACAACGCCTTCCTGCAACTATCTAAACTTGTATATAGAATAAAGGATTATCGCGTATATTTTCATGTATTTGTATGCTGCAAAGCGAGCGAAGCCCTATTTACGTGCGTAATGGTAGGAATATAGAATTGTCAGAGTTTCAGTTCGAAAAAACAGGCAGTATTCACTGAAGCACATCTATTGCTTCAAGGATTCAACAGCACCCATGATGACTTTGCTGTAGTCCAAGTTAGGATCTTCGAGATCGAGTTTGATCGAAGAGCCTTGCTTTTCCAGTGTCTTTGGTGCGTGAAGCTTAGTGTATTCAGCCTTGGCCTGCTCGATGAGCTGAATCTTGTCTGCGTAGGCTTTTTGCTCAGACTTTTTAGACGCTTCGGACTTCAAGCCAAAATCGGTCTTCAAGCCAACTGCAATTCCCAAAGCAACTGCTGAGTATCTCAAAATGTTTATGGTTGACATTATTACAATTAAAAACGTAAAGGCAATTCAAGTTTCTTGCTAGATTCGGTGCACGGTGACAGGCTCAGAGAATAGTCAACTGAACAGCTCTGTTGGCAAAAACTTTATGATTTCGTTAACCTATAAAATTGGTTTCTTTCATCTTTTCAATAACTTTGGTCAAATTTTTTTTGAAATCATTTTCAAGATCGTAATAATATCAGTTTTAACCGATGAGACCTCAAGAAAGATAGTATCTGGAGAACAAGAAAAGCTCAATTGAGTTTCTTGCCGATTCTATAGACTCTGTTTAGAATTCTGTATGTTTGTGGCTAGTAGTAGAGGCGGATTGCGTGGGCTGAGCCGCAGCAGAAGTATGTGTATATGTGTTGTATTGGCACTAGTACTGGCACAGCTACTAACGGGACCAGACGTTTATAATTGGCGCTCTTGGGGCTCCCGGGGTTTTTTCTCGGGCTCCGGTAGCGCGCAGAGCGGTTCCTCGGGGTTCAGCTACAAGCACGCAGTTGCGTATCAGGCTAAGGACCGCACAGACGGCGTCTACGCCGGGACACAGCTAGACTCGCCGACAGGGGAAGATAACTACTTCGTCGGGATGAGAAGCCCACACGACGTGTTTGCTGGTGTCGCGGATGGAGTTGGTGGTTGGGCAGAGCACGGATTTGACTCCAGCGCTATCAGCCGCGAGTTGTGCGCTGCCATACAGGATTTCTCCACACTAGGCAAAATACTGTCGCCCAAACAATTGATTGATTTGGCCTACGCCAAAGTCAAGAATGATGGCGAAGTGCAAGTAGGCGGGACGACTGCTATTGTTGCGCATTTCCCACCTAATGGGACCATGAAAGTGGCCAATCTGGGCGATTCCTGGTGCGGGGTTTTTCGGGGCACCAAATTAGTGTTTCAAACCAAATTTCAAACTGTAGGGTTTAATGCGCCGTATCAGCTAGCAATTATTCCCCCACAAATGCTCAAAGAAGCTGCAAAAAGAGGTGGATCATATATTCAAAACAAGCCGAGTGACGCAGATGAATATCAATTTCAGTTGCAGAAAAACGACATAATTCTTTTGGCTACAGATGGTGTTACCGACAACATTGCCACAGGCGATATGGAGCTGTTTCTAAGCAACAACGCTAATGAAGTGGACCTTCAAAAAGTTTCCCAAAAATTTGTGGACCAAGTAGTCAAGCTCAGCAAAGACACTAATTTTCCCAGTGTTTTCGCTCAAGAAATGTCAAGGCTCTCAGGGAAACGTTATACTGGGGGAAAAGAGGATGACATTACCGTGGTCGTTGTCAAAGTTGAATAAAAAATGTAGAAAAAACAATAATACGCATCTCATTTAACATGTTTTATTTACTCAAATTTTTGGTTCAGAACAATGTTTTTGATCTTTTCTCGCTCCGCCTTCAATTTTCGCTCCTCTTCAAGCACTCCGGACACGAACTTCACATTCCTGGGAAGTCCTAGAGTCCGAGCTTGAGTTTTTTTACCAGACTTGCTCAAAAAAGTAAAGGCCACCTTCTTTGACCTCCCATCTTGATTTCCGCTAGATATTGTCGGCGTTGGATTAGCGCTTACTCTGTCAAAGTCCATGCTATAACCAGATGAGATCATGGGTATACTGTTCGATATGATTTTTTCATTCTTTCGGCTATCCAAAGAGTCCTGGACTAGTTGTTGAAACTGCTTTTCCAATTCATCCTCTGCCCGCAGCTCTTCCTCGGACCTCAACTTTGACATATGTGCCTCTTGAAGGCGTCTTCGTTCCAGCTCCCCATCGGAATCGTCGTCATCCTCGTCTTCGTCATCCTCATCGTCGCCATCATCGTCTTCTTCTTCACTATCACTACCAGTGGCACTATCTTCATCAATAGATCCATCAGAAAGGTCACTTCCACTATCTTCGTTGCTGTCGGATCCATTTTCGCTCTCCCTGCCATTTCCCTTCTCGGTCTCTTGCATCAAGATTTCGTCATCTTCATCCTCGTCCAAATCCTCGCCGTCTTCGTCTTCGTCCTCTTCGACTTCTAATCCACCACCTTTGCCTCCAGCAGCGTTAGTATGTGAGGCGCGGAAACACTCAGACAATATTTTAGCACTTTTTATTATTTCAGAGCATCTTTCGAAGTTTTTCTCGTTAGTTAGCTTGTCAAAAGATCTGGAGACTTTGATTTGAGCTTCTTTAGGCAGCGGCTGCTCCTTGGTAAGGGTATAAAATTCAAATAATCTCATGAAGTTCAAGAGCTTCTTATTCTTGCTTGAAGATACATCTTCAATACTCAGCAACGCAGTGGTGATTAAATGGACTCGGAAATAGTTATCCGGCAAATCACTGTCATTTATTATAAACGGATTTGGCCTTCCACGGGGATATCCAAACGTCAGAATTTTGT
Source organism: Lachancea nothofagi CBS 11611 (assembly GCA_900074755.1). Lineage (NCBI taxonomy): Eukaryota > Fungi > Ascomycota > Saccharomycetes > Saccharomycetales > Saccharomycetaceae > Lachancea > Lachancea nothofagi. The sequence goes on along the minus strand of LT598450.1, from coordinate 581,350 downwards.
AGAAAACTTCCAGAAGGACTTCAATCCGAACCAAATTGTTGTTGTATAATGAAGTCAAATACTTGACTTCTGCGATCCTGACCATGTTAAGACTGAACTCATTAATCTCCAGCCCGCGCTCTATTTTTTCCACAATACCGTCAATCACCTGAACGACGAAATTACGATAGTACGGGAATAAACCACTTAAGATTCCTGCCAGTACATCTAGCGACTGGTAACTTACCTTTCCCGGTTTGGTAAATAGAGATATCATTGTTTTATAAATACTCTCGTCTTTCCAATGGGCACGCCGTAGAAGCTTCACTACTCTTTCGGGTGGTATAGTGTGAAGCTCTCTTCGTAAGAGGATGCGATAGAACTTCTGTTCTGGAGTTAGCTCTTTGGAAACGGAATTCAATTTGCTCAATGATGGAGGATAAATCAGGACAACTAGATTATCCAGCGCACACTTATTGCTAACGGTAAGATCATGCTCCTTTCTCTTTTGCTGAATAAGGTCCACCATTTTCTCCATCTGAGCTTTGTAGTTAGCACTGTTAATGAGAAACTTACCAAAGTTTTCAAAAAGAACGGTCAAGATCTCAATATTATTGGGGATTTGAATGTTCATGACCAAAGTTCTGATCTTATGAAAAATGAGATAAGATGGAACTAGCATGAATTTAACCATCTCACTGAAAAAAATGATGTTTTTGACGTTGATCTTATTCGATCGCAACTGACTTCGGAAGCCATTATCCAGGTATTGTATTAACTCATCTCTCACATCACCTAGATACTCTGCGTTCGAAGCAACAAAGCGAGCATAAATTCTCAACTTGCTCCAATCTACTGTTTCGATTAAAAATTTCAAAAGCCTTCTTCTGGTTGCTTTCTTGTTCAAGGAGTCCTTCCAAAACTTCAAGGAAAGCTCATCGATTGCTTCTTTCGTATCGGCAATCTCTAATCCAGCAAAGAAATCATTGAGTTTCAGTGGGTCGGCAGGTTGCTTCTCTTCATCATCTCTAACAACTCCAGATAGATCAGGAAGATTTTCGTAAAACTTCCGGATCTCCTCATTTTCCCAAATTTTTTCGGAGCTAGCTTTCTGTTGGTTAGTGATCATTGAGCTTGCATTAGATAGCTCTTCTTCAGAAGACTTCTCCAGTTTTGGAGCTTGTAAGTTCAAGACGGGTGCTAAAATTTCTACAGCGCTTTCGAACCTTTCAAAAACAGGCCGGAGTATGTCGTGCTCTTCAATGTATTCATCAGAGCTCTTTCCAGTCCTTATCTGTGCCTTTTGATGCTCCCGTTTGAGTTTATGGAGAGATTTATTGATCTCTATTGTTTGAGTAATAGACGCCTCAGTAAATATTTTGAAGAGAGAATGCAAAAGCTTGCTGACCTCGGAATCAATAAATCTAGACTCTACTGGGAGGTCGTTGGAAAAGACATAAGGAAATTTGGTCACAAATGAAGTGGCCACAGTGGTGGTCAGCCCAGTCTTGAAACGGTAGTTCAGAACTTCCTTCAGTATTATTAAAAGGATAGGTTCTCTTCTCGCAAGTTTCTTGGAGACAAAAGGTGGTAAGTTGTCTTTTGACAGGTAGTCCAAATTTTGGAAGAGCCCTACTAAGTAAAGTTCAGTGAATATTCTAACGTGCGTTCGTAGTCTAGAAACTTTGAAAAGTTCTTCTTTTTCTGTCTCGCATTCCGTTTGCAGACTCGTGAAATTATGTAGAAACAATTCCATCAATGGAGGAGTGAACTGATGGTCAAAGCGTTGATGCAGTGCACTAATAACCTCAACACACGCCTCAACATCTTCTGCTCTACCAGAAAATTTGCTGAGCCCCTCATTGGCTGTTACGACCAACTCTGATAAGTATTTTTCTAACGAAAGCTCAGCAATATCCTTTAACAAATTAGGTTTGGAGTCCTTTGAAATACCCACTTTCAATTTTTTAATAAAGCCAGTGTTCTTCTTTATACTCGAGTCAAGCTTCTTACCAGCTTGTGTAAAGATATGTTCTCCGTTCCACGCTTTATCATTCAGCTCCAACAACTGTAAACGCCTGTCATCCTGATTAACATCATAAAAATTTAGTATTACGAAAGTCGTCGACTTGGTCTCCATACTCAGACCGAGAAACACACAACACCACTTACATTCATGCTCTAGTATGCGATACAACGTAAATCCTTGAATTCAGATATCACTAACTATCTCTGCAGTTACTACGACCTGGCGATGGCTATTGAAGTTCAAAATTGATATTCAAGAAATAGAGCGCAGGCAGAGGAAAATATCCATTTCGTCTATGATGATATATATATATATATTGTACTCATTTGAAGCCTTCTTCTCCAAGTAGTTCAGCCAATCCATCTGCTTGCATCTTCAGCTCCTCTAGGTTCTTAGCTAGAGTTGTCGCTTCGTCAAATTTTCGCTGCTTTGTTGCGGTTGCTATCATGTCTTCTACCAAGAACCTTTGTTCTTTTATCACCATGAGTTGATTGCGGTAGTCTTTTACTTCTTTAATGCTGAGATTATTAAAACACAATGCAGTGGACATCGGGGATGTCTCGGGTGTAGATTCCTGTGACAAAGAACCAGATGTCAAGGCTGAAGTCAAATGTTTCAGTGGCAGCATGTTCCTCTGAATAAAAGCCGACGCCTGTGAGATAATCGCCGATTGTATCCTTGCTTCAGAAGAATTATTCGGTTGGGAGCTCACTAGATGTTTTGTGAGCCGGTCGTAGGCAGAAAAAGTATTTAGCAATTGACGCCGAGTCTTGGACAGCTTGGCTACATCAGAAACGCTCAGTGAATTTGTTTGAGAGCCTTCCTGTACTCCCCCAGCTGCAGCTTGAAGGCCCGATATGGTCGCCAAAATTATACTAGCATTACTGTACATGCTTTCGTAGATCTGAAATATGACAGGCAGGGGCATTGACATTTCCTTTTCAAATTTACGTTTCTTGAAAATAGAACGAGTGCATATGGAGCAAGCTCGAATTTGCGTGCTAACCTCAGAAGCATCAAGCGAAGCGGGAAGCTTAATTGGAAGATCCGATGCTGCATTCACCAAACTTAGCACTGGAATTTGATTAGAGCAATTAGTATTGACATCGTCACATACAATTTTCCCACAAAGCCTGCAGTGATGCTTGCGCAATGTCAAACCGAAGGATTTGAGGCAAATGCAACAGGTCAAGACAAAATGATCAGGAGTCCAAGGAACAACACTTTTTTCAAATCTCCAAATTTCGGTGGACTTTCTAACAGATGCGAGCAGGCTATCTTGGTGATTCCTATTGATTTGGAGTATTCCATTTATTAGTCTGACGAATCTATCTTCGAGCTGCAATAGCTGAAGCTGTTTATCTTCATTTTTCGAAGTTCGCAGCTTGACGAATTCCTCTGTTCTGTTTTCTAGGATTCCAAACTCGTTGTACCCTGGCCTATTGTTAAAACAAGAACGACAGCATCTGCACCACTCCCCATTTTGGGCATCATACTCCGCGTTTTTATTCAGCCTCATGACGCTCTGACAATGCCGAACGCAAAAGATCTGACCACAGCGCCTACAATTCAAAACGCCTGTGGAACGGCTGACTTTTATATTACACTCATTACATCGACTTTGGCCATAATTAGACTTGGCCCAATGTGATCTCTTCAAATCAAATTTCGCCTTTGTACCAACTTCTGCACCTTTCTCTTGCTTCTTCGACAATGCATCAATACTTTTATTGCCGTTGCTTACCGCCTCTGCAAACCCGTGAGCGCTATCCAAATGATTATTCAATTGCAGAAGATCTGAAGTATCTTTTTCGCATACAGGACACACAAACTCTCCTTTAGTCAGTTCAGCTACGTTCTCATGCTCGTTCAATAATTTGGAGACTTCATGCACATTCATAGCAAGCCTTCGAGGCCTTGACTAAGGTTGAATAAGGTTTTCTAGTTCCTATCCTGAATTTCGGAGAAGGCCAAGTCTAGTGGCTAACCAATATGGCACTTCACACGATTATAGACAAAAGTGTGTACCCAGGTCGGGCTCAGCGATACCGAAACGACATTCGCCTGTAAAACCTAACAAAGGTCATTTAATGTCTTCAATTTATTATTATAACACGCACAGATTGAGTATTTAGCCCAGTGGGCAATTTTTTTTTCGAAGGTCTCTCATTAATTCAGGTTTTGATAAGCAAAATTATTGGCATGGGAACATTTCAAGGTGAGGAAGTTTAATAAGACGATCCTTGACTATTTTCGAAGCTCTAATTGGCAAATATTCAAGACTTGCAACTTTCTCGGAGCGGATTTCAAGCACATAAATCCAGTGTTTTGCGTAGAGGACATATGCGGTTAGTTCCCCCACGCTTTAGAACCATTTACATATACTGTGCAGCTGCAACATGAACTTCGCGTCATCCCTGTAGTGATTGATTATTGAACAATATAATAAGCTATTAACAGAAAGCCCTTCTCTAAGCTCTGCAGTACATACTCATCAGAGCTAAATTTGAAAAATTATCTCTTTTAAGGGTCAATCATATGAAAAGTTCTGTGGTATAATCCTTTTCACGCTTATACTATGAAAGAAAGAACGTATATTTTATAGCTCATTGGTGCGGATCTCCCGCATCTGACAATTGTTGCGTTTCAAAGACTTGGTCGTCGATGGCTATTGAAACTATTCATATTAGTCTACTTAAGCTTTGAATTTTACTTGCAGCGCTAGCGCATCTATTTAAGGGAAGTCATTCACATTGGCTGCCGCAAGAAATCTCACTTGGGAAAGACTTTGCCAAAGCCTGCACAACAACAAATCTATTTGCTTGATTCTCTGAAAGAGCAGACCAAACCCAAACCGTTGTTCCTCTTTTACCGAATCAAAAGAGATTGAGAGAATGCTGCTTTTCTTAAAAGCGAAACTATGGAACGCTATCACCTTTGGTCCACCTATGTGTAATGCCACTCATCAAAATCTCGGTAACAACAGAATCCAAATCATCCATGAAGGTTATAGTATATCTGAATATGGTTCTCGACATTCTTAATAACCCTTTTGTACAGGTATGCCATGTTCAGTCTATATTTGTCACTTTGTACTAATGAGTCGTTCATACAAGCCGACTGTTGTTAATATTTTGAATTTCAGGTGTACTTCATATACTATTTTCAATCCTCTAAGCTAGCCGCTGAGATATTCGAAAAACAAGTACAGAAGATAAGCTCTCATTAGCTGATCTGCCGTCTATTCAACTTTTTGGTAGCTTATATCAAGCCTCCATCTTTTGAGCCCTGGCATGAAAATCGCGGCCAAACGTCTAACGTCATTATGGCTGCTCGTGACTACAACAGTGAAATGGATGCCTACTTTTTGTACATATATGCGGTTCATCACTTAAAGACGGGTCAGGGACTATTTTACTTTTCCAAGTTCATTGATAATATCATAAAGATGGAGAATTTAGGATTTCTATCCAAGGTATCCTTAACAAACTCGCTCGAGGTGAAGGCCATCAGAGAAGTTGATGAAACAACACATGGAAGAACATCAATTTTGCTGCTAGCGTTATTCGCAGCAATCGAGTCAACTTCATTTCGTTTTTCGGAATGAGGAGAATCTGATAAGTTTGCATTTCTTGCGTTGCTACGAATTTCGCGCCCGTGAGTGTGTTTCACAGAAAAAGTCTAAAGCGTGCTATGGTCCAATACATATTTCACGAGGAGCTCTGAAACTACTTGCATAGGCCAGCGGTAGTTTCCGCTCAAACTCAAGGCTCAGTTCTATAAGTATTGTCCCTGCATACTATTGTTTGCAAGGGCAAAATCATCTTTGATCCAGCTCCAAAAGTAAGGCAGGCGTTCAACCGCGAGTTTCGTAGCTTCCAGCCATATCCTTAGGAGCAAAATGGGTAGCTGTAGTCAATTGATCGCAAAGAGGGGCATTGCGAAGTTGACCAAATCCAACAAAAGTTCAGTGGTGCCAAGAGATATAATCATTTCACAATCAAGTCTGAAGTTCATTTTCAAGCGCGTGCTAGCGAATTAATAGAGCACACCAAACGCCAGTTTTGTCTAACCAGTCACTGGGCGTACAGCACCGGGCGCATCAGATCATCATGACCATTAAAGGTTTTGTGTTTTTGGATTTTATTGCCGTATAGAAGTAGGGCGTAAAGATTTCATTGAAGTTTACTTTACATGAAGGTAGGCGGGAACTAATGCTTGATTGAGAATGCTTGCAAATGATTTGACGCTCCTTGTGATACTCAGTGCATCTTCTATAGCCACATTCAAGCTTTGTAATGAGATTTTGTGGTACAAAGCTCAACATGTGTTTGACTTAGGTGGGTCCACTTCAAAAAATGAGATAATGGATCTTAATGTGTTTAAAGAGCACGAATTCGGATTCCTGGTCAAGTTTTGCTCCCAATTTTCACTCTCATCGCAACGAGTTACTAGATTCTTTCGAATACTGTTTGCCTCGACATTCTCGCTCTGTTTGGTAGCTGTGGAACTAACGCTATGGCAGATTGTCACGGCCGGAAATAACTCCCAGGAAGAGCCTGGGTTCGTTGCAATGGCCTGGCTAGTTGTTTCAGTGACACTTGCGTTAAATTTGATTTTAGTCCAGCCGTTTTTGATATTACTGTCGATACTCAACAAATTCTATGGGGACAAATTGGGGATCGAATATTTGACTATGATCTCAAGCGCCCTGATCTTGGCTTGGATTCTTGCATTGAGCACACTCAACTGGGGCCCTTTTCATTACTCTTCCAGTCTCCTTACTAAACTTTCCATGATCGGTGTCAGCATCATGGCTATACTCTCTGGAATTGCCTCCATGTCTACACCTTATTACGTATTTCAGTTTTTGTGGCATAAGCACGATAAAGAAAGCGTGCAATACATTTCTAGCAGTATCCCAGTACTATTACTTGACGAAGTGGTTTTGCTCGAAAAGAAGCATGAATGCGAGATGAAAATTCAAGAGAGCTTGGTGATTTTGAGAAAATTGGATCAACAGCCTGGTGGTTCTGATTCTATCCTGAGACAACAACTCATTGATCAAATAAGTAAATATCAACTGGAGCTGGCAAAGTTGGAACCAGTGACTCGAGACCCCAAAAACATTCGATTATTGAAGCGCGGATTTCAGCTTGTCTTTTTGATATATTGCATGTACAAGCTGATCGTCACATTTGTTAGCAGAATTCCGGCTATAATCAATCACTCTATAAAATATCCCGCAGACTACACTTACCAGTTCTTTGAGGCTTCGAATGGCAGTGGCAGTGCCTCCGGTGATCCTCTCGCCGTGACTCTCTCAAAAGTAACAAATTTCTTATTCTTCCGGTTCCAGGACCAACTAGAAAAAGATTCTCTGACCAAACAAGTCTCGCTGCTACTATCGTTATCACTGTTTGGCTGCTCCGTTTCCACTGTGATTACCACGGTTTCTTTTTTGACGACACTTCTACCACTGCGACTTCAAATATTGGCTTTGAAGACCATACAAGAGAACACATCCAGCGACATTCTCCCTACTTCTAACAAACAAAAATATAGAAATCACAAGAACCCTTCTGTCATAAAAAATCTTCTGATATCTGAACTCACAGGTGTTTACGTTACTGCAACAATCTTAATGGTTCGCTCAAATTTGCCCACAGGAGTTGCTCAGCAGTTGAATGAAATGTTAGGAGAGAAATTTGGGGTCTCGGATATAACCCTACAAGTTTGGTTTGACAAGGTGTTTGCCGTGAGCGCTCTTTTATCATTGATAGGAATTAAAGTTGCTGAGAGAACAGCCGCGCCATAGCCCAAAAAATATACTTTTGTACAATATGCATTATGTTACATAGTAAATGCCGAAATGACGCTATCCGAGTAGACTAAAGTATTATTTTAGGCAAATCAAAAGCCGCCAATGAAAATGTTTTTGAAGCAAATGGGTTCTCTACTACTATAATCTCATGATCCGACAAATCTTCAGCCATGAGTATGGATTTGTATTTCTCGGTGATGAAAAAAGCCTTGCCGTCTTTGCTAGTACGGTTTGTCGTATCATCGCTGGTTAACCTGTCTCTCATAAATGACTGCGCATCTGCTAGTTCTTCTTCGTCGTCGTCGTCGTCTTCTTCGCCCGCGTCTATAAAATTGTTCCCATCCGTGACAGTATTCCCGTCAATTCTGTGCTTCTTTGGCCTTTTTCTGGTATTTACAGGCAAGTCCTGCGACATATCAAAAGTCGCCAGATAGTTGAATCCCCAGAACCACATTCTATCATCGGCAGCACTTCCGCTGAAAATTCCCAAGCACTTTCCTTTCATATGCTCGAAGTCCTTTGGAAGGACATCTTTGTTTTTCTTGCACCAGTCGGACATGGTCCCTATGCTAGCTTCTTCGGTTTCTTTGATTGAAAATTCGAGTATCTTATTATCTGCTGTTGTGAGCACGACAGTATCTCTCTTACTGATGTGTATGGCAGTGATGAGATTCATCAAACGAGCGATGGGAATCACAGAATTGTCAATTAGATTGATCAAGTCTACAGCCCCACATAGGCGAGTTATTACGACAAACGAGCCACTAACGTCGAGGTGATTAATAGAGGTGGTATGAGGGAGCTTGGCAGCCGACTTATTTTCCGTTAGTTCTGGAAGTTGAATTTCTGTGGGCTTTTCATCTGCATCGTCATCTTCAAGGTCAAAGAGGAGTACTTCATTTTTGGCGGAAACAATAATTACATGCGAGTTATCGCTAAACCGAACGTGTTTGGTTCCAGTTTTTAGCAAAAAATCGTTATCCAATTTCGTCACCTTGAGTTTACCATTTGTGGGTTGTAAATGGAACAGTTTGGTAGCATTTGGTCTTGCAACTACCAGGACTTGTCCATCAGGGGACAGAGCGCAGGTGGTTATGTTTTGCTCATCTTTCAATGACAATTTGCAAACCAGTCTATAGTTCGTGTCACTATTTGTTTCCCCTCCAATAGTCCAAATCTTGACTGTGGAATGCTGCCACATGATACACAAGCGCTGTTCCTTGTTGATAAGAACATTTTTGTGGAATGGCATTGCGTAAGAGATCTTCGTGTAATTACCGTCCGAAAATGTAGATACGGAGCTTATGATTAAGTTTTTTTCAACACCGCCTGAGACTAGAAAGTCGGCGCCTTTCGATTGGTATGAAGTCATTGTTCTTACATCATTGGAGTGGAGCAACCTATTTGAAGCCACGGCCCATTTGAAACTTTTCTTTGGTGATGTCACGGGTGATAAGGTGTATTGATAGATTTTACGATCTACACCAGCACTGAAAACTTTAGTGTTGGTTTCATCAGTTGTCAAACACAACACATCTGCTTCATGTGTTTTGAAAGTCTGGGTGAGGGTAGCGTACTGAAGATCCCAAACCTTGACAGATCCAGTGGAGTCACCAGACACAATCTGATTGAGTTTAGGTAAATAAATGATACTCCAGACCAGTGTGGATTCCTTTTTTGATTTATCAACCTTCATTGTTTGTATGATGCGGCTTCTCATTTCATCATTCTTTGATGCACTCCAAACTCTGATTCTACCGTCAGCACAGCCACCAATGACGAACTCATCTTCCTTCCAAGATACTGATAGAACTCTGGAGTCTTGTCTTTGCAAAACGGCTTCATGTTCCATGACTCCAGAACCGCCCGAAATGTCGATGACAACAACGCAGCCGTTGTCGCAACCTACAGCTAGTTTCGTTTGAGAGCTGCTCAATGCCAAAGACCAGATCACGCCCGCATTACAATCGTAATTTTTCAAAGCAAGTCCCGTCTTCAAGTCCCATTCCGTGACCACTGTAGAGCCACCTATAGAGAAGAGCCTTAGCGACTCACCAGGCACGTTACTCCAAACTAGACCTTCAATCGTGCGGTCTTTGCCGCCTTGTATGACGAGCTCTTGGCACCAACCGTTGCGAGGATTCCAAATTTCCAAGTCACCATTAGATCTACCTAATGCCAATCTCAAATCCGAAGGTGTTCTTTTGTCTAGCTTCGAGACGTGCGAAAATGCCAGCGCCGTTATGTTAGCACCATTGAGCTCCATAAATCGAGCTCGATGTACGAGCATATTTTTGGCGCTTTGAGTCATTCTTTAGCACTGGAAAGCTCTTCTATTATGAACTGCGATGAGCTTGAGATGAGATGCACTTAGCAGATTCTATATTGAAAATTTTTTTAATACTTGAGGATAAAGTGATAGGCATAAAACCTTGAAGCTCAAAAAGATAAAACGTGCCGCAGCATGAAAGTAGGAACAGTCATGTTGGTTGTGTAATTGCCCTGATTTAAATCCCCAGAACTCCTAACCTGTTGAAATGTTTTTTATCCGGAGTCTTTGAACCGGCGTCTGATCTAATTTATGTAGTGACAAAACTGGTGGTGATTCATTTACTTACCTGGACATTATCTGTTATTTCAATTTGACAGCAACACAATAGCCGACTTTGAATGACGTCTCATATTCCAATCTTTTGAACGACAGCCTGACGTTTGTATAATATTAAACGTGTAGCAGTAGACTGTTTATTTGAATGGGCGAAGTGCTTCAAACTTGCTTGAAGTACAAAGCACTCGACAATCAGCAAGAAGACTGGGGAATCACCATTAAGGCTTGTTCTCTGGTATACTCAATATGTGCAGCTGTACAGCTGAATAAACGTATATGGTAGAATATAATGTCAGCAAAAAGAATAAGTATTTTAATTTACAAAACGACAAGTTAATATAAAGTGACAATAAATGGATCATATGCCATATGGTTGCTGCGTGTCTTCGCAATATAGGTGAAAACATGTCAATATTCTTGTTCTGGTGCTGGATCGTGTCCATCTCGTAAGAAGTAGGACAAAATAAGATCTCAACGGAGACTAAGAAGTGCGACAAAATAGTACAAGGTGATGTAGGCAAAGCATAGTCGTTCAATGGACTAATAGATACATCACCTCGAACTAAAGACAAGTATCAGGCGATACTCTTAAGTGGCAACATAACCGACTGCTGATTCATTGGGTGCTGCTTGATGTAACATACGATGTATCGTACGACTATTCAAGACTGCGTAATAACTTTTACGCTCAGTCAGTTTTTCGGCAGAAATACTGGCTAGTCCTTGCACTCGAGGGATCAAACTTATAGCTGAGAGAGCTATGGAGAGATAAAGAGAATCCCAGTAACTAATGTGAATTAATTACACAACCATAAACTAGCACATCTTGTCTTAATAAAACAAATGAGATTTTTCTTTTGATCTATCACATGCATGTGGTGAGAACAAGCGGGTTCCTTTTCTTGGACTTTATATCATGTGTATATGTTCGAGACTTTGGTTTACACGTATCACCGTCCCTTCAGCTCAATGATAGAACACCATCTGCAGACACACTCCTGAAATTAGTTAAATCACTTCAACCGGAAGGAGGAAAATGGAGTGTTCCGCAAAACAACCAAAAAGATATATTTTAACTTAAGGCTAGGCTGTTAGCTGTCAAAACGTCAAGACAAAATTAATTGATACGCGACCCTCAAACAACCAGCGGACTCCTGGCACACAACTCCACAATACACAAAGCCGTTTTGGGAGAGTATGTATTGCATTACTTTGTTATCCTCATGAGTATCACTTCTAATGTCCTTGAATCCCATATCAACACACGCTTTAATCAAGGCAGACATCAAAGTCCTTGATAAGTGTTTCCCACGGAACTTCTCTGATATAGCCGTACGATGCAAAGAGGCATAATTTTTACTATTTTTGTCTTCAACCCAACTGCCTTCTATAGCGGTGTAGTCAGGATCGACGCCAGTTGTAATGGTTCCTATTGCAACTACTTCAGACTCATAAACGAGAACATAACTTTGACCACAGTAAATATCGGCAACTACGTGTTCCTCATTAGGGTAGTTGTTTTGCCACTGATCAACCTTTTGCGATTTTAGAAAATCTTTGGCAGTTTGCAGAATCGAGACAATTTGGTCCTTATCTTCTAACGTCGCCTTCCTGAGATAATGCATTTTATAGTATGTTTTCCCTCAAAATATCAAGCCGGTATGGGAGCTTTTCCACATTATAAGGACCACAATCCAAATACTGAAAAGAAGAAAAAAATCAGTCATAACGTAGTTTACTATCAGCGATAAGAGCGTTCTTTTAGATTTTTGCTCTCTAAGCAGATTCCAAGCATACTTTGATCTGGCTCTAGCAATGTACAGATTTGAATAGAGAGAATAGTAACAAGTATGAACCTAACTCTTATTGAAAACTTAGATGATCGTCACTAATCCTCCACATAATTAACCATTTGCCAGATGAGCATTCAAAGCAGAAACCACCTCAAAAGACCCTATCGCAAATCACTTCTGGCCAGCGTCCATGTCTGGTAAAATTGTGTTGTAAGTAGTGACACGATTGCTCTTTAAATAGAGCGACCTAACAAAGAGAAAAGTACCGCACACATTGTTTGGCTATTATAAATTCATGAATGCCAAGACAAAGATCAACGCTGGCAAATCCTTGAAAGACTTAACGAATAGGACCCGCAAGTAATGAAGAATAACCAATTGAAGCGGCTTAACTATTAGCTTTCAATGGTGAAAATATGAAGGATTGATGTCGCTTCGATTGAAGAGGAGACTCAGAAATTCACTGAGATTCAACAAGGAATCTGGCCAGACCAAACCCGGCCCAAGCCTTACGTAAAGATGCCGAAAGTCGAAGAGTGGTCCAAATGCAATCACGCCAAACAACCTTGTAGTGAAATCCGTTTCATTCAGTATCGCTATGTACGAAATATACAACATATTTATGTTTACTCCAGTGCATCGCGTAGCGACCTTCTAACAATGATTTATCAATAAACGCCCATTTTGGCTTCAAGATATGTCAGACACGTCTGAAAATAGTGTTATTGGATCTGAAGATCCAGATTCCACTAACACCAAGATCCTTAGGGCAATAGCTGATGTTTTTCAGAGCGCTCAATCGACGTACGCGGGCCATAGAAGGCATATTGCTGTCTTGAAGAGAATCCAAGCGAAAGCAGCTGAACAAGGCTATGAGGAAGTCTTCAATTATTGGTTTAATAAGATGGTCACATTGGTGCTACCTCTAAAGAGAACTGAGGTAGTAGGTGATAGGATCGTAAGACTGGTTGCAGGATTCGTCTCAAGTATTGAACACGGTTTGGAACCTCAGGACACAAAACAACCCGAGCACAATGGTAACGAAGAGATTTTTTCAAGGTTTGTCAACCAGTTCATCAGACACATTTTGCGAGGGGTAGAATCAAGGGATAAAAACGTTCGCTACAGAGTTGCGCAATTCTTAGCAGTAATTATGGACAACATCGGGGAGATTGATGAAGATTTGTATAACCTGATTATGTGGTCATTTCAGAAAAGGGTTTACGACAAAGAGCCGTTTGTCAGAATCCAGTCCATATTTTGCCTCACTAAATTCCAGGACGAAGAAAACACATCAGAAACTGAGGACGAAGCTACAAAAAACCTGATGCTGGCAATTCAAAATGATCCTAGTGCTGAGGTACGAAGGGCCGCCATGCTTAACCTCATTAGTACCAAGAAAACAAAGGATATTATTATGGAGCGTGCTCGAGATGTGAATCCAATAAACCGTCGAATCGTATACACCCGGGTCTTGAAAAATATGGGCGCGGCAGTGTTTCGGGAGTTAGATGGTGTTACCATAGGAAATTTAATTACATGGGGCCTTGAAGATCGCGAAGAAGCAGTACGAAATGCTTGTGCGCGTTTGGTCGCCTTTGAATGGTTAAATCTAATGGAAGGGGACATTATTAAGCTTTTGACAGAATTGAATGTCACCTCAAATAAGGTTTGCGAAAAAGTAATGGAAGCAATTTTCAGTTATAGAGATGATACAATCGCGAAGATAAAACTGCCAGACGACATTTGGGATAATCTCACTGCAGAAATTTCATTTTTAATAAAGGCTTTTCACTTTCATTGCACACAGCAAAAATTAGAAGATGTGATTGACGCCAACTTTCCAGAGGCTTCAAAACTTTCAGAAATTCTCCAAAAATACTTTGACATTAGATTTACCCACTCGAACTTGTCAGAAACAGACGTGATTTGCCTTGAATTTGTTTTAGAACAACTGCTATCAGTAGCTTTCAGATTTGATTACAGTGACGAAATTGGTAGGCGTGCGATGCTTATCGTAATACGTAACGCGTTGGCGAACTACAAGTTAGCCCCTACCTTAGTGCGAATTGCCTTAAAGGTTTTAGAGGTTCTATCGATCAATGAACGCGACTTCATCACAATGACTGTCGAAATCATAACAGATATTCGCGACGAAGATATTGAAAGGCAAGAAGCTGAGGAAGCAGATAAAAAATCCCCCTCTGACGAGAATGAAGATCAGCAAGATGAAGAAGTTCTTGACTCTTTTCATTCTGCAGTTGATGGCTTGATTAACGGGAATATTACTCCAGAAAAATATTTGAAAGAAGATGTCCCAGATAAAGAAGCTGGCTCGCAAGCTCTTCTGGCATGTCTCAGCATGTCTCAGTACATGCTAGAACTAGTCGTCTCGCCAATAGAAGACAATATTATGATATCGTCTTTGATTGAAACCTTAATCACGCCAGCCGTCAGGAATACACAATCTGATGTTAGAGAACTCGGTGTGCGCAACTTGGGGCTATGCTGTCTACTAGATGTTAATCTGGCTACTGAGAGCTTGTATCTTTTCGGCATGTGTGTATCCAAGGGTGATGCCAACCTAAAAACAACCGCACTTAAGGTGATAGTTGATATTTTCTCAGTCCATGGGACCAAGGTAGTAGATGGTGAAGGTAAAGTTGATTCTATCTCTTTACACAAAATTTTCTACAAGACTTTAAAAAATTGCGAGCAGCCAGAATGTCAAGCAACAGTTGCGGAGGGGCTATGTAAACTTTTTCTTGGGGATGTATTCACGGATGATGATCTTTTCGAAACGTTGGTCCTTTCGTACTTCTCGCCTGCTAACTCTCAAAATGAAGCGTTGGTACAAGCTTTCGCATTCTGTCTTCCCGTTTATTGCTTCTCTCATGTTCGACACCAAAAACGAATGGTGCGCGTCGCAGGCGACGTGCTACTACGTCTCTCTGTTCTTTGGGATGAATTGCAGTCCAGCGACGACAGTTCAATGCCACACAATTCTATGCTGAAACCAAGTGTCATCTTTCAGGCACTTATAGAATGGACAGATTCAAACAAAGTGGTCAATCAGGTTGCGGAAATAAGTGATGGCGAAGATACTCAACTTGATTTTTTACTAAACGTTCTCAAAATGTATTACAGGTTCGAACGTAAGGAAGTAAAGAAGATGATTCTCATAAACATCAACAAGTTTAGTTTCAATGATGACAATAGGAAGAAATGGAAAGAAGCCCGTGAAACACTTGAAGACATCTTGGATAATGACGACATTGATGCTGCTTGTAGAAACTCTGTTAACAAATTTTTGAACTCAATAAATGAATTCGTGGTTAGCAAACAAGATATCGAGGAGGATTTAACGAAAAACGAAGAAGGTGAAGATGAAGAATCAATTTTAACCCCTGCTGGCAGAGAAGGAGATGAGATATTAGACAACAATGAAGCTGATGGAGGCCAGTCGTCAATCGCAGACGAGTCCAAGGCCCCTCAACAGCCAGACAATTCTCTAACGGGCGCAAATATCTCCGAAATTTCTGACGCGCCCTCGGCGCACGCTACTCTACCTGATGGGCCTGAGCTGCCTCGTACAAGAAAGAGAAAGAGAATTGAAGCCGTGGAAAATGGATATACTTCCGACCAAGAAAAAAGCAGTAGAATGGTCAGCTTTGTTCTTCCTGAAGACAACGACGAACGGGAATACGAATCATCAGTTGATTCTGAAAATAATGATGGCGACTACAATGCAAACGACGAAGATGATTAACACAGTTGGCCTAAAAGTGTTAGCCTTGAATGAGACAAGATAGGACGGTGAAGCTAATATAGAGTGATGTAATGCTGTAATGTTTATATGCTAATGCTAATGCTATGTTGTTTATATGCTGCGCGCTCTAAAAATAGGCACTCAATATTTGATCATCCTTCAAATGCTTTTGGACCACGAAGTATATTTCTATCAGCAGACGAGGAAATCTTCTGGCAAAGTATAAATAGAAGCCGTCAGGAATGGGGCCCATAACCTCTGCAAGCTCGGGTGGAAGATCCATGAAATGGTGATACTTGTTGCGGAAAGCTCTAAGTAGATCCATAAGCTTTTCTCCACTATACTTTCTATATTTTCCGAGGTTTTCCATAAAGACGGTATCAAACTTGACGGTCCAATCACGGTTAGGGATGACGCGTTCAGAAGCTTCTTCTAGCTTAAGTAGAAGGCTACTTGGAGGAACTCGCCTCTCGATTTCAAATCGGTCACTGACCTTGAGTAAAAACTCTAGCTTTTTTGAATGCGACCAAAACAATGGGTGCTTCAGTACTCGTGCTGCCGTTGGCCTTTTGTCAGGCTGGCTTGATATCATTTGAGTAATCAGGTCTGTGGCCTCGATGATAGCGTACCTGTCTCGGAGGGACTTGTTTATTCCATCCAAGCAGTATTCGGCTTTTAATATACCACCGTCTCTGGAATATCTATCGCCAAATGGATGGTCACCTTTAGAAAGCACGTAGTAAAAAACACAGCCCATAGAAAAAATGTCAATGGCCCTTGTCAAACGCTTGGGACCTGAAGAATCACGAATAAATGATTCACTACTTATGGCGCCGCCTTCACTGCTGGTACATTCGTCGTTTTCAAAATCTTGCCGATGGTATCCGTCCAAAAGCTCCGGCGCTTTCCAGCCGCTTGTACCGGAAGCATTTCCCTGATTTGTGTGGAATGATGATTGATCTGGTTCCAGTCTTTTACAAAGCCCAAAATCCGAAATCAAAATACGCATTGGTGCTAAACTGGAGTCCAAATGTTGCATGTATTTGCGAGTTGGAGCTACCAGAATGTTTTGAGGTTTCAAGTCCCTGTGAACAATTTTCATAGAATGCAAATGAGCTACCCCCTGAGCTATCTGGAACAAGACATTTACAGAATTAAGCTTTTTCCGAGCGTCCGATACTAGAGAGCTTGTCCCTTTACCTTCTACAACATCTTCTAGACTCGATGTGCACAACTCTAGAGCGATGTAAAGAAACCTTCCCGAAGACTCCGAACAATAGTACCTGACAACATTAGGGTGGTGATCGCTTTCGGTTAACAGCTTGATTTCTTGAGTTCCAATGTCATAAAAGTCAATTAGCATCCTTTTGATTGCGACTGGCCTTTGCTGAAATGTGCCCTGAAATACAACTGTTCCTGATGAACCGTACCCTAAAACCTTTTTCGAGACAGTCAGATGTTTAAGGTCACTTTCATTCTCGTAATCTTGGGCTCTATGATCTTCCTTTGATAGTAAGTTGTCCAATCCTTTTTTAGGTTTCTTCCCCCCTCTTGATCCCCTTTTGCGTCTTTTACGATCAGTTGATGAACTTTCGCTATGCTGTTTGTTGCCGTCTTCCTCTGGTTCGACAATCTTAACGTGTTTACTGGCGGCTTCCATCCCTGAGCCATTATTTTTTTGACCTCTTGATGACTCTTCGATCTCGATAGAGCCCGCTTTGATTTCATTGCTCTTTGTGAACCCATTGCGCTCCAGCAATACGTGTAGTGGTGCTATGATTTTGAACCTTGACAGCATTCCCAAAACAAAAAAAGAAAAAACTAACATCAATCCCCCCTCGACTATTCGATAGACAAAATTGGCGAGCCGGTACGCAAATGACTTTTGGTGATTAGAAAGCAGTTTCAATGCTATCTGCTCTTGTGCCTCTAGCCTGAGGGCCAGGAGCTCTTCTTTGGAAATGTATCTATCTAAAGCTTTTGGCGGATTTTCTTCAACAATAAGTCCACTACTTTCGCTTAGAGGCCGCTTCGGACCATCGATGAGTAGCCTTGAACTCCCAGGTAGAGACTTTGGAACAGAATGAGGCTCATCGTTGAAAACCTGCTCAAATTGGAGACTCGACAATTCATGAACGCCAAGCATAGCATCTCGAATGGCATTTCTATCATGAAAGGCAGAAATGTTTTTTCTGTTCCTCATTTGGTCGCCTCCGATAATAGAAGCGGAATCTACCAAGGAAGGATAAAATACGTCTGACATGGCAAACCAGCAGTCGTCTGAAGTCAACCCTAAAAAAACCTTTTCACCGCTACGACCCTCTGATTTTGAGCTGATGGGATGAGGCATAAGAATCCTTTCATTTGTACTTTTATCAACAAATACATCAAAGATATTGTTGATGGTACTCTGAAACGGCGGTGAGATCCACTTGGCATACCTTAAATCAGAATGCACGGCAAGTAGAGATCTTTCGTTGAATGTAGCAACAAAAACACCGTCAGAGAAACGCTCGTATGTTGATGCTAAACTCGCATCTGCCGAATTTTGTTGCCATGTGCCGTATGACACGTTATAAACAATTCCATGTTTGTTGTGAATACTCAATTGGTAAGTTGTCTTACCAATAACAAAGGTACCGTCGTAATCTGGCTTGGTTGTATGGTCATCTTTTCCATTTGATTCCAGGTCGCTAAAGCATTTGTTTCCAGTTCCTGGCCCATATGCGGAAACGATCTGACCTGTCTCCATATTGATTTTATAGACCGCAGATTGCCGTGAGCCCGTATATATCTTTTCGTCCTCTATGGTAGTGCCCTCTCCATCTATAACAATCTTGGTTTTTAGATCCAGTGGCGAGACATTAACGAGTTGCTTAATGGATATAGGCAACTTCTGCAGTCCTTGAAAAATGTTGTAATAGTATATGTTACCATCGCCATAGGGTTCTACAATAAGGGTCTCGTTATTCGGCGCTGCTGGTTCTGTCACCGATATCGCTGGCGCGCTGGCATTGTTTATTGACCAATAAATTTCGCCGGTTTTCCTGCTTAAAGCATGAATCCCTCCTTCTAAGTCTGTCGCTATCAAAACATTCGTCAGCTCAAAAGCCTCAGGATCTCTTTCATTAAAGACCAAAGAGACTCCGGTTTTTGACGAGGTATCTTCAGCCACGCCATGCGCATCACGCAGCTGTCTGTATGAGCTGTGTCTGAGGTCGCCACGAGGTTCGGCACTTTTGTTAACAGTGCGTGTTTCGACTTTTTTAGGATTGTCGCTTCTCTTACTTTTCCGAAATATTGTGGGTTTGGCAGTGTGCACCTCCGCATGAAGTGTATCCACAGCTAATGTTCTTGTCCCCGTAGTGAGGGTATTCTCTTTGTTACCCCATCGAAGCCAGTCTCCTGAAACTAATGTATTGAGGAAGCAAGATATCATTAAAGACATGAACAGCAACATAATGCCTTTCGGCTGCTTCATCCTCGAGGAAATTGATACGAAAGAAATCTAGCAAAGCAATTATTTTCAATATTTTCTTAACAGCCACTTCTAAGACGTTCGAACTACTCAAAGATCATGCAACCGGGTATGCATCAAAATTCAGTTAGCAGTGATAAGCTTTCTTATGGTTTAAATTGTAATTTCGGAGAATTAAATTTGAGCTACTAGCGTCGCCGTGGACGATGAGGATCTTCTGAGCCACCAATTTGAACTTTACATAGATCAAATCACAGGCTTCACAAGCGATCTTGCATTTCATATCCCATCTCTTCAAACACTTCGCTTAGCTTGCAACTTTTCTCGTCTGCGATCATCTGTGCGAGTCCCAAGCCAGTATCCCTAAGTTCGTTGTATTTCTTCAAATTAGCGATGTGTTCCTTCATGATCTCTTCAGCTGATTTGTCTCTAGAAATTGAATTAGTAGAGGCTCTACTTTATATCGTTACCGATTATTGACATGCATACATTTTGTGTAGACCAGTTAGTGTCTGATATTTGTTAAGTAAGGAAGTGTTTTGGGTCTGCAGCAGCGCTAGATCCGACTTTTGTTTGTCAATTCGAGCTTTGGAAGTCGCTGGTGGCATTATTAATCTTGCTTGTGTTTAGATTTGACCACAGGAGAATATTCTTGAAATCTAACTTTATGGATTGTGCTTTGTAGTTTAGCCGCCATCAAAATATTGAGAAATCAGGGGAACATCAATTCGTTATGGATGACTATAAATTGTGCCCTCCATTTGCACTATCGAGGAATTGCATCATGACTTTCTCTTGATTCGCTAGTAACTATTTAGATTCGTTTAGAAGAGTCTTTAACTCTTCGAGTTTATCCTCTGCTAGCCGTATTGCTTCTTCTAAATCTTGACGTTTATGAGTCGTCATCCACTTTTTAGAGTTGTCCTGGGAGTGGGTGTCTTGTAAGATATTACCGCGATCTTTTATCCACTCCCATAGCTCACCCTCTGAACTAGTTGCAATATTGGGGGCTTTCGGGGATCTCTGTGTTACTCGAATTTCCTGTTCGTAAACTCCATATAGCGTATTGAGCGTTGGTGCGTAGTTGTAAGTATTCCCGCCTATGGCCATACGGCCCGGTTTCACAATTTTGAATGAGCTTTCGCTTTTTCCCATGGAAAAGGTAAATATTGTAACGATCCCCACTACCAATAAAATGAAGCTTAAAATTTGATACGTGAACGGCAGAGTAGTCACTAAATTCAAGACTGTATCAAATGCGCCAGTGGGACCCGGATCTTGTGTCTTGCCAGCTTTCGAAGCTTTGTTCGAAGTTTTTGACTTCTTGACCCTAGCTCTGACATTTTTCTTAGCATGCGGTTTTTTATTCTTGCCAGCGTTGGCGACGATGTCTAGAAGTTCTTGCTCCAGGATTTTAATGGACGACTTCTGACCTTCAAGAGATCCTTTTTCCACCGCACCCTTGATCCAGCTTTTCGCAGTCCAGATCACGCTGGATACGACCAAGATCTGTGTGGTATTACTGGAGCCCCAGTACAGGTAGAATTTAGTGTTTACGGAGAAAGAAGTTCCTGACGGCACGTCTGGTGTTTTGGTAACCTGACAAACCACAACGCGATCCTCCAGATTGTTATGTTCAATTCTTTCTTCAATGAGACATTTCGTTTTTTTCGGGCCGACAGGACCCGTGAGAGGTTTTGTGTACTGATATTCTCTCGTTTCACTTTTGAATTTTGGGATAGGAGAAAGATCATAGTTACCTTGCTTCTCAAGAATTCGCTGAATGTACGAAGTATCATCACCAAAAAGCAACTGATAAACGGTTCCCAATGGCGCCGGAATGGATAATGAGTCTGCTATGATAATGTCCCCATCTTCTTTGACGTATTCTGGGTTGGTCTTTGGGTGCTCACTAGGACCTGCGGTAGGTAGATTCAACGTCTCTTCTTCGTCGCTTACAGCACCTTTTGACTCCCTTACTTCCTTTTTATGAATGATTTTGTTGATCTCTTCAATCATAGTCTTCGTAGTAACTGTGACACCGTCAAAAGTTCCCTTTTCGATCGCTGCTTTGAGCCAGCTTTTGCCCGTCCATTCAACAGAGACACCAACAATCAACTTTGTGCAGTTTCGAGGTGCCCAAGATAAGTAGAATGATGTCTTCACAATGAAGGAGTTACCGGATGGTACGTCGGGTGTCTTCGATGCCTGAATGGCTTTCACGTAATCTTCTAAGTCGTAGTGGTCTAAAGTTTCTGTGATCTCACATTTAGTTTTGCTCGGTCCAATAGAGCCAGTTAGTGGTTTCGTATAGCTGAATTTTCGTTCTCTGGACGTTATTATTGGCGGAATTTTCGATAGATTGTAGTTCTTTTGAGCCTCTAAGATTTTTCTGGCGTATGACACATCATCGCCATATAGGATGCTAACGATTTGACCCAGCGGGGCCTCAAACACGGTTTCTGCAACGATTCTGTCATCAGCGGTAGTTGACAAATCATCTGAAGTTGGTGGATGCTTTGAAGGGCCTAAAGTGGGTACTTTTGGTTTTTTTCCAATCCGAAGCTCGGCATTACCAATCGCCGAAGAATCTTCAGCATCGTTCATTTGACTGTTTTCAGAACTCAATTCTTCATCCTCGTTTTCTTCATCTAAAGTCTCATCTTCGCTTGAATAACCATCTGAACTACTTCGGCCTTGCCTTTCAGAATCAGAATCGTCATCGGAACTTAAGCTGCTCCTACTAGACTTCGGAGGGGTACTCTCGAGTTCACTGTATGCGAGGTCTTCATCTGAGTTCAGAATGATTCGATTCCAAATCTTGGTGATATAGTCGAACGCCGAATCGCGTGATATGAATGAAGCAAAGATGTATCTTGAATGCAATGTCTGAAGTACGATACCATTGGGAAATATGCCTGCAGTAGATTTTTTCTCAATCTGAACAATCTCCTTGAAAGGAATCACGACAGAGGTGATCCATCCTAAGATACTCGAATTAAAACATACATGCTCTTTCGAAATGTACATTCTGCCCTGCAACAAAATGTCACGAGAAAGCGCACAAGCATAATCGGCAAGTAATTTTTCGTCCGCTGCAATTCCTGATTCTTTGAAGACGGTGTGAAACTCACTGTTTTTTTTCTCCGAGATATGTGCTGAAGCACGTTGACTTTTGTTGCCGCTTTTGCCATTGGTCTCTGATAATGCATGTGCATCTTCTTCGTCGGATGAAATGCTTGAAGTTTGATTCTGGCCGTTATCGCCGTGGCTTGGTGACCTCATTCTGTGCAATGAGTTCCTAATGCTTTTCGTAGGAATAGTCTTGAGTGACAACTGATTAGGCGACAAAGGTCTGATACTGCAAGATTTGACAGTGCTTGCCCTCTTTCGTGTTTTGACATTGTTTTGTGATTGATCTTTGCTCGTTTCATTCAAGCCGCGCGTCACGTCCTCGAGTGAAGAGTTAGCATTGGCACCTGGATCACTTCTGGCAGGTGAAAGTGACAAATCGTAATCTCTAGACTTTGCATAATCGGTTTCCCTATTGATGTCATGTACCGTTTTACCTCTGCGTCTGTTAGCATTGATCGCTTTACTTTGTCGTGGAGCGGTTGATTCCTCTTCCGCGTGTAGAGATCCTTCGTCCAGCGGAGAATCGTTTGAATATGTCTTGGCCAGCGCGTCAAGCGTTAGATTACCTCTTCCTAGGCTTGCGATGTGAGACTCCCCATTACGAGAGCGAAAATGAATTTTGTCGGTCATCGACATTAAATCTGTTTCCGCAGCGGATGTATTGTCATCAAAATCACCAATAATATAATCGGGAGTTCCTGACACGTCAGAATTATGTCTCCCCAAGGAAGAGCCCACGGATTGCTTATTTTGAGCATTCAGATTGTAATCTGGTGACAACAAGTTATTTGAGGTAGTAGTAGGAGGCAATGCCCCAGGAGGGGCGAGTAAAAAGTCCAAATGTTTCAAAAAACTTGAATTTTGTTCATGTCCCTGGTGTTCTGACTGGTTAAGCGCTATCACATCTTCATTTTGAGATGGAGCTGGTTTCTCGTTAGCCCTGGGCATAAGATGATTTGCGGCATTGTGGGCCGCCGAAAAAATAGACGATATGATACCACCGGGCTCTTTTACTTCCTCTTTTCCAGCTGTTCCATCAGGGTCATCATGAAGAATGCTCGTATTATTACTCACTCTTAGAGAGGACGGACTAGTCTTTGTTGCATTCGGATCCTGAGAACTATCCTTCGACAGCCGGTTTTTAGAGGTGTCATCACAGCTATGACTGTTGTTTTTGCTGCTATTAAAATGACCGAGTTTAAGTTTGACAATATCGGATGGCTTGCCTTTCACCTTATCTGGTGAAGAGCTCCGTCGTCTTTTTGTGGATTGTGGCTGTGCATTAGAGGGTTCGGGCACAGCCTTGATAGAACTGCTCAAATCTTGTTCTGGCAGCAGATTCGATAATGAGCGATCACGAACCGTTCTGCGGGCAATCGCATGCCGTCCTCCATTCTCGGGAGATCCTGCAACTTTTTGATTCCCATTCTCTTTTTTCTTGTCAGTTTTGCTCTTCTTTGTTTTATGAAGAAATCCCATTCCTGGCGTTTCGGTCTTCAAGCGATAGGTGCTATTAGTCCCGGAATCAAGGCTCATAAGCCAATGCCTAGAGAGCAGTAGAAGCTGACCGATTATTCTTTGAAAGCAGATGGAAAAAACGGGGAAACCACGAAATTACCGTTCACTTAATATTCGACCTTAGCGTGTTATACAATCGCCTAGTCACAAAAGTGTCGAGTAAATTACCTTCACCAATTTCCAACAGCAGAGCGTCGATCTCCAGGATCTAAAATCGCCAACAACCTGTGAAGCTTCTACTTCAAGATGTTTTGGGTAGTTTTTGTACTTGGCTCCTAATTTGATTTATGTATATATATAAATGTAATGTGATATCTTACCAAAAATGGTGCAAGCAATAAGCCCGGTATCATAATTCACGAAAAGACTAGAATTATCATTTACTTGATAAAGAAATTCCTTAGCTAATCTCGACCAGTTAGACCCTTCACTTGATAATCTGTTCACACTATCAGTATGTTTATTTGGTTTGCTAACATTCTGATTTATCTCTCTTTCAATAAATTCTCGCTTCTTCCACGTAGTTAGCGCGGGTTGAGGACAGTGCTTTCTCAGATGTGTAGGAAGTCAAACGACATTGATATATAATCTCTTGCTATACTTAATATTTTGGCTTATGACTGCCAATGTTCTTATCGATTTATCAGTTGATCAATTATCTATGAGGACGATGCCACACGCTTCTAATTCATCAAATGGGTATTTATCGGCTAGAGTTTGATGCTCGGTGGTAACTGTTGGCTTGCTCCAAGCGCAATGGACTAGTTAATGAGGCGGAAGGGTATTAAACTACTTCTACTACGTACCGTCGTAAACGAAGGGCATCATCAACGAGTGCAACCGATCGTACGGAAGTTAAAGAGCATTCTAAATTGTCAGCCAAGCAATCTTTTGCCGTGCCCTCCCTTTCGCTTTGTTTTTTCTTGTTTCTTTACAAATGTATCGCTCAACCTCAGCGATCTTCTGCCCACTCGTTTTCACGTCTAATGGCAGCCTCCTCCTCAGGCGTAAAATCGTTGACGATGTTGAAGGTGCGTCTAATTTCCTCAGGAGTTCTGCCGCGAATCATTTCAGCAACGACTTTGCAACCGGCATCCAGCAGAGGCTTTATGTTGAGGTAGTTAGCAGCCTGCATTATTTCATAAAGCATTTCCTGGTCGACTTTAAGGAATTCTCTGTCCCAGGGATCTGCAGGTGCGGTTTTGCGTGCATCGTCGTCATTTTCGTCAGGGAAATTTGAGTCCTTGTGATGCTCGGCCCATTCGATCACTTTCTGCAAAACCGACGATCTCACATTTGGCACTGGCATCACTATCTCATCTTCTTCATCTGCTTCATATTCATCCTCCTCGGAGTCGCTGCCGTCGCTTTGCAGGCCATTATCTTGCATATCATTCAAGTAGTTCTTCAAAAGTAGTGACCTCTCCGCAATTTTCCGTTCCACGGTGAATCTTTCACCCTCTACGGAAACGAGAACCACACTCTGCTTCTTATCTTTGGCCATTATGTACGTTGATAGGTTAGAGTCGCGAATACTCAATAGTCAGCTCTTAAAATGTACCATATATCTTGTGTAATGATTATATTTGAATACTCAAGAAAGTCGCGAATAATGATACCTCTGAACGGGACAAAACTTATTGAATAATGAACACTGCAAATGAACAAGAGTGTTAGCTATTTAGAACCCGAAATTACTGTAAACACTTGCGCTAAGATCGTCAAGTTCGGGAATGGAATCTAGTCTCTGCAAAAACATGTTATTCATCGACACTACTCCGCTCTTAAGCATTTCATCGCAACAATTTTTACATGTTACTGAGAATAACGCCATTTGGAACTTGGAGTCTTCTGCTTGGGTGGCACCAGCCGATGATGAAGTATCGTCAATTTCCTTAGGAGTCTTACGTTTACTTTTTTTAGAGACGCTTTCCTCAACTTGCAACATGGTAAATTGGAAAGCATCGTTTACCAGGCTTTCCAGTACAATTAGAGACGCCGTGGACTGAGCGCATTTGCTAGTTTCGTTCAGCAATTGACGCAAAACAGTACTGTCTTCGTACAGCAGCTTTAAAGCGTCAGAATCCAAAGTTTGCTGAAGCACGAACTGCTCGAGATTGAGATCCGGAAGCAAAATTTGTTGCAGTGAAGGCTGCTTAACGGCTTCTGATTGAGACTGCGAGAAGAGTTCTTGATTGATCGAATGCAATACATTGGACAATCGCTCGCTAAACTCCTCGACTGAGAGAGTATCACGCGGCTTCAACTGGCCGAACTCACGCAAAATCAGCGTTTCGGCCAAAGATTTGAATTGAAGCCACCCGCGATTCAATAACCACCATGAAAACGATAAGAATGCCTGTTCGTTGATGTAATTAGACTTCCGCGCTTGTCTTGCTTCTTCCGACATGTTAGGACTCTCGGGTTCCTGGTCCTGAGGACGGTGGAGCGGTCTTGGAGAAGCTTGCCAGAAGCTGGTGATCCAAGATGTGAGCGAGGTCTGGGTTGACGATTCCTTTTCGACCGCCACCTTAACTGCCGTTTCGAGGTATTCTCTTCTTGCCAGTATATTGAGTTGAAGCCGTGTCAAAAGCAACAACGAGGAGACACTGTAGATTACTGTACACAGTTTGGTGAGCGATTTGAGCTTCAAGTCATCCCACAGTTCTGCTTTTGTTTTAGCGTCCTCAGCGTGGGCGCGTCCTGTGTTCGTATTCTGGGCCTCTGTAATGCTAGTACTCATACCGGATGAGAGCCCATCGTGGTCTGCAGGCTTATTTTCACGAGAGAGTCTTCTCGATAGCTTTTTGCCTTTCAGTGACTCCACGATTTCATCCACGTCCAGGTCTTTGGCCAAGACTAGCGAAAGTACTGGAACAAGTTCGTAGATCGTATAAAGCGCATCCTGTTGAGTCTGTGTGAACCTTCGCTTGATTTGCTCTTTGACGAATTGTTGTTCTGTAATTTTTAGTTGTTGTCGCCATAGCCATTTTTTGATCAAATACAGTGAGACTGCCCCAGTACTGAAGAGAAACGCTACTGTAGCCGATGAAAACAGTACTTTGTTTTTGTGTCTCTGCCAAAGCGATCTGCTAGACATGCTGACTGTTTATGCGTGCGTGTGTGATGGAAGCCTTAGTTTACGATACCGGTCGAAAATACAAGTACAGTTCACGATTTTTTCGTAAAAATTAGAGGTACTCCACAAGCACGTTAATTAAGTTTCGGTGTTATGACTGGACGACACCGTAGTAGCCTTTGAACTAGCTGGCTTTATCTTTACCTTGTACCTTGGAGTTGTTTTATGACACTGACCTGTTTTAACGTGGGAGTTTTTTTGAAGGAGAAATATGATAAAAACGATGTACCAAAAAGGCAACATTTCCAAATTAAGTAGCTCATCGCCTCAAAATTACTCGATCGGGAAAGGGATCTATTAGCTGGACGATTTATGAGCTAAACGGTTAAGGTTTCGAAGGTTATCGAGTACTGCGAGGTTCTGGATTAGATAGTTTGCATGGATTTGTTGTGGTGACTGGCATTTCTCTTTGCTTTGTTGTGGGCGTTGGACATCTCGATGATCTGGAATTGGTGGGGCGATGCGGAAGGAGCCGCTCTTGTCGCGCATATGTGCATAAGGAGAGTCTAGGCTGTAAAAATAGGTACGTTTAAAGCGGCGCGATTTAATGGCAGCTTTTTTGTCTCCAGCGGCCTTCGCGCTGTTAGAAGTGGGCTCATGGGCGTTTAGATTTGCAGTGTCTGACTGGACCTGATTGGGTACCAGAATGCGTTCCATGGACCGTACAGCTTCTGATACAAGACCTGAAAACTTTTCAAGCTCTTGCGATTGATGAATATCTAATTCCGGCCTTCTTTCTTTCAATAAGTGTGCGATCCGCGCCAAATCCTGCAAGTTTCTTTCGATTCCCTCCATTCACAACAGAAACTTCTTGGCAATTGAGAAAAACTCCGTAAGAAAAAAATCAAATTAGCAAAACGCGTTGCTGGAACTGCTGGTTCGTAACCGCTCAGCGAGCTCTGTTTTATCGCTGTTTTTTTTCAGCTCATCTCGAACTCGTTAAGTATTTCACTTTTTCAGACTCTTCTATGTTGAAAGTAAAAATTAAAAAATCGCCCAGTACAGTGATCGAGGTTCAGTTCAAACAAAGAAGGATATATCTCACTTAACGCTTAGCATGGACGACAGTAGCAAGATCAGGCCTTACATAGCTCACCTGGATGCTCAGCTGGCAAAGCTGGGTCCTGAAATCGACAAGTTTACTCAGAAATCGCTTAATGAACAGATACTGCTGCAGAACGATAAACGGGCTCAACTAGAACTCTCGAACCGGTACGCTTACGTGCTATCATCACTGATATTTGCTTACATGAAGCTGCAAAATGTCAAAGATCTCACCCCGATAAAGCAAGAGCTGGGGCGTGTGAAGCGCTACATGGACTTGGCTCGCCAGTTGGACCAAAAAGATGAAAAGAAGGAACAGCAACAACAACAAGACCAGGAACGCGCAAAGCGTATCATCAATTCGGCCCTCGACGGCAGGTCATCTAGTCCAGCTATCAGCAAAGTCAACTTTCAAGGCAAGCATACCAAATTTACCGACGAGGCCAAAGAGCACAATACTTCAGCGCTGAAAAAGACTAAGGCGAAGGGGAAAGTAAGTAAGAAAGGCAAGAATTAATCAACGTGTGTCTAGGTATGTAACCACTGTATAATAAATGTATAAGTCTATTTGGGAGAATTTACGGCGTAAGTTGAATCACATTTTCGTGATGTGTTACCTGGCACCCTGCAAGGAATATATATGACGCTCTTAAGAGAAAGGTTGACACTTTTCTTATTCAAAAGCGCCACCCACGAATAACAGATCTACTTGTCTTTGACTGGTTATTGTTCACTTATTTTAACTACACCGCGTTCAAATCAAGGGTCTCCCTATACACCGATATGTCGCAGGAAACCATTGATACTTTCATGGCCATTACCAGTGCTGAGAACAGCGATTTGGCAAAGCATTTTGTGGAAATGGCCGGTGGGAACTTGGAAACAGCAATCTCCCTATTTTTCGAGCATGGTGGTAATGCTCAATTGAATAATCGCAACCCTTCTTCAAATCCTGAAGAATTGGCGGAGCAGACTCAACTATTTCAACAGCAGGAAGAGGACAACTACAGGGCACCAGATGAAGCTCGACACGAGACGCTGGTTGATACTCATGTCTTTCCTTCTACTTTCGGTGGCATTGGAGGACGGTTTGAGCCTTTGCGTAACATTAGAGGTATGTTTGACGACTCCAGACCCCAAGGCGTGTTCAATCAACGAATTGGTGATAATAATGAAGAAGACTCAGAATTCTCAGAAGAAGAAAACTATAGGCAAGACTATGAATATACCGAGGAGACTGTCATGGAATTGGATGATGACGGAAATGTTCGAGAGTACACCAAGCTAGTACGGAAACCCCGGGAAATGACCAAAGAACAGAAGCTCGCAATGCTTTTCAGACCGCCTTTTGATATGATGGCAAAGATTGGTTTAGATGACGCTAAGCTTCGAGGTCGCGAAAAGCAGAAATGGATTATGATCAACATCCAGACTGTGGATATTTTCCAATGTCAAGCTTTAAATCGCGATGTTTGGGCCAATAAAGACGTAAAAAAGCTGGTGAGAGACAACTTTGTATTTTTACAATACCAGTTCGATTCCCAAAATGCACAACCTTACATTCAATTTTATGGGCCGAAGGACAAGGAAGAGTTGCCACACGTAGCCATTCTCGATCCAATCACCGGTGAACGAGTCAAGCAATGGAACCGTGACGTTCCCAACCCGTTGCACTTTATTCAAGAGGTCGAGGATTTTCTGTCTCAGTTCTCCTTGCAACCGGGATCAACTAATCCAACAGTTAAGGAAAGCACTCCAAAATTAGACCCCACATTACTTTCAGAGGAGCAGCAGATGGAGCTGGCGATTCAAGAGTCCCTAAATCGGGAATCGAGTGTAGGGAGCGATACACGATCAGTGACGGAGGCTGTTCCCCAAACGCATGAAACGGAAATCCAAAGTGGTGACCCTCATATGACGCTTTTTGATTCTATCGCCGCGCAAAAGCACCAGGAACCGGCAAACCAACCGGGTATCACAACCAGAATTCAAATCAGAACTGGTGATGGTCGAAGACTGGTGAGACGGTTTAATGCAATGGAGGACACGGTGCGCACAATTTTTGAAGTGGTAAAAGGCGAGGTCGACGGTTTTGAGTCCCAATATTTTACACTGAGTGACCATGCCCGAGAAAATTTACTTAATAAGCTGGACGAAACCATCAGCGATGCTGGTCTGAAGAATAGCTCTTTGCTACTAGAGTTGGTCCAAGATTGAAGCAAATTGAGGGGAAACATGTAGCATCAATCAATACAGATGGATCGAATTATAAATCGCTATGTTGGATTTCATGCACTTAATAAAGCGATATAGTCGTTGAATACCCTAGTGGGTATAACTCTTATCGACATAGGTGGACCCCCCCCCCCATTGACTTTGATGTTTTTTTAGATGCTCAGAGATAGCGCATTTCGTGACTAAATTAATGAGCAGTATCAAGTTAAGTAGACTGGCTTCTATACTAATGCCCAAACAGATAATAATAAGCTTTTATCGTGCCAGGTCTTGGCATTTCGACTATTTGGACACTTGGCGTTGAATACTTTTGGACTCGGTCTACTATCTGCGTCATGAAAAATAACTAAGATGCACTTCTCAATAGAGCTCAGTTGCCTATTTACAAAAACAAGTTGAAAAAGAGTGTTCATCGAAGCATCAATGAGGCTTCCTGGTTATCTGTCTATCATAGTGGCTTTTCTTACGATTCATGTAGTGAATGCCAACCCGGGACATACGAACAATTGGGCCGTCTTAGTATGCACCTCCCGATTCTGGTTCAACTATAGACACATGGCCAATGTACTGAGCATGTACAGAACAGTTAAAAGACTGGGAATACCAGACTCGCAGATTATTTTAATGCTAAGTGATGATGTGGCTTGTAATTCCAGAAATTTATTTCCCGGCAGCGTGTTCAATAATGCTGACAGGGCACTAGATTTGTATGGAGAGTCAGTAGAGGTAGATTACAAGGGGTACGAGGTAACCGTTGAGAACTTCATCCGCCTGTTGACAGATCGATGGAGTGACGAGCAACCAAAGTCCAAGAGACTACTGACGGACGAGAACTCGAATATTTTTATTTACATGACAGGCCACGGTGGCGCCGACTTTTTGAAGTTTCAAGATGCTGAAGAGATCTCTTCGCATGATATTGCTGACGCTTTCGCTCAGATGCACGAAAAAAAGCGTTACAATGAGATTTTTTTCATGGTCGATACATGCCAAGCCAACACAATGTATTCAAAATTCTACTCGCCCAATGTATTAGCCGTGGGGTCCAGTAAGTTGGACGAGAGCTCGTACTCGCATCATTCCGATGTTGAAGTCGGTGTCGCGGTCATTGATCGGTTCACGTATTACACGTTAGAGTTCATGGAGAAAATCGAGAAAAACTCGTCACTTAGTTTGCAAGATCTATTTGATTCTTATACATTTGAAAAAGTGCACTCGCATGTAGGAGTGAAAACTGATTTGTTTGAGAGGATTCCTTCGCAAGTGCTGGTCACAGATTTCTTCGGAAGCGTCAAACACATTTTCAAAGATGAGCATGATCAATCTGAAGATTTTAATGCCGTCATCAAAGATGGCCATGAACAAGAAGACTACGTGGATCATATTGTGAATCTAGCAATTGAGAAGAAACGAAAATCAGTGGCACGAAGCTCAAATGCAACATCGGTAGAGCAAGCTCCACTGATAAATTCAAGAGAAAGTTTGGTGAGTTTCGACAAGTCTAAGACAGAATTTAAGTGGTCAGTGACTGTTCCACGTGTAATATTCTTCAGTCTTCTCATTTTCATATTCTACTTACAAGTACAGGATAAGACCCAATCTCAATCGACCTTAAGATGTTAGCCTACTTCGTCTCTTACACGTATAAGGTTTTTGGCCGGGAAGGATAGGTCCCCGCGTATACTTCACTTGCAGCAATTGTTGTAAAGCCATAAGCAAGATGTTCTAAGCGGCATTACAGTTTTGATCTAAGCGAACTCCATAAAACATATTAAGGTTTTGGGGCTGGAGAATAAGGGTAAAGAATTCCCAATGTGGAAATATTACAAGAGCCTCCGGCTACTAATGGGGTAACTAACAATCCATAACGTCTGGTAAACTCGTGTAGTGATCAGCAAAAACGATTATTATATCATGTCTGTCTGCATAAACACAAATTATCATTAGATGAAGTTAGACAATTAATAAATAGGACCACTATTGTACTATCATATAAATCGGAAACATAGAAATAGCCGGGAACCATCGTCTAAGTCTATAGTAACCATAACCAGACAATTACAAACGAAGAATGTAATAGAGAATGGTACCATGGATCTTGTAATACTGCTGTTGAGAGACAATTACCATGTAATATATGATAGGTTTTCGTGGAACTTTATGGCAACTACTTGCAAGATCGAGGAATTAATATTTAAACATAACAGTGGCTCTATTGAGCAACAACAAGCGCTGTTCATCATATCAAAGGGTTTTGTCGTAAAAAAAACACTGAGTAATGCCCAAATCGTGGAGTTGATCATATCCAAAGTGCACTAGTTTAACGCTCCTCGATGTAGCACCCCTTTTTAGTCCTATAGTCCTGTTATTGTTATACACACTATATTTAAACAATGCGCCGTCCATTGCGTTTGTGGTTATTCAACTTTATGGGTAAATGAACTTTAAACAATTCATGCCACGGCAAGTTTCGGATTCTGGTGGTGTAGGTCTAAGGGTTCTTGGATATCTTAGATGGTTGATGAAATATTAAATAGTGCAGGTACCGCAGAGGACGGCCACCTGGCAGATGATTTTGAAATGCAGACTTTGACCTATTTTGGTGATGAATAAAGATGACGAAGGAGGGAAAAAAAACGAAATAAAACTAAATTGCACCAAAACTGACTATCTTGGTGGATGCACTATCTCTTAATCTTGTTGCTGTTGTTGTAACATCAGCCAGTTATTCTTATACTGTTCAAGAGATCCTATCAATTCATCTTGAATTGAGCTGGATTTTCTACCAGTTCTTGTGCTCTTGAAAGAGTTGTAGCTGGTAGGTTGAAAACTATTGCTAGGTGCGAAAGGTGATGAATCTACCTCGTCGTCCTCAAAAAGCAAAGCATTAGAATCGGCGAAAATATCATTGTCTTGAATCTCAGTGGTAGCCTGCCCATGATTGCGAGCCAAAAAAGGTTTCCCGTTCCCAGCTGGTTCGCCCGCACGCGAAATACTGGAGCTTTTGCGCCTTGTGTTGAAGCCTCCATAACTAACAGAGTTGTGATTAACAGATAGAGTAGCTTCTACCCCATGAGGTGACATCTGTCGGTTTCCAACCCCATCGGCATTCATGCTTTTCCTGTGGTGGGGTGGGATATAAACGCCTGGTTTAGGCTTGAATGCGGGGCCCGCAGCAAACTCTTGTTGCTGAATTTGCTCAAGAAATGAAGTTCTACCGACATCGTTGAGCTTGGCGCTTTCTAATACAGGTGATTTGAGTAATTCGGGCAGATCTCCAGTCCTTACTGAATCGTTGATAACACCAACGGTATTTGGCGACTTCTTTAATGTTTCGTCGTTTATGGACAAGCCATCCACGTCATTTGTAAAGCTGTCAATATCGTTTTCCTCTAAGGTAAACAAGACATCATCTAAATCGTTTTCGTTGTTGTCGCTGGCGATCGCATGCTGTTCATGGTAGGTGTTCGCAGTTAGTGTCGTCGGGCTATCGTAAACCCCATCCAGAACAGAGCAAATTGTCGGAATATTGGGAGATCCATTATGCAAGGAGCTAGGACGCGAATGAGGTGGAATATATTTACCAGACGGAGAATTTTGAGAGGGATTGGAACCCCGCCGTCCGTAGGATGTCGATAG
This sequence comes from Lachancea nothofagi CBS 11611, assembly GCA_900074755.1. Taxonomy (NCBI): domain Eukaryota; kingdom Fungi; phylum Ascomycota; class Saccharomycetes; order Saccharomycetales; family Saccharomycetaceae; genus Lachancea; species Lachancea nothofagi. The sequence continues at coordinate 547,160 of LT598450.1, read as the reverse complement.
GTGGTTTCCATTGGCTTTAGGCGTCAGTCTTTGGGCCCCGTTAGAACTCGGTCTTCTGTTTCTGTGTCCACGGTGTTTATTAGACTTGTTGTTAAAAATTCCCTCCATGTACCTGTTGTGTACACTAGGTGGAGTGAAAAAGTCTCTCGTGTTAAAACTCTCCTGTTCTTTCTCGTGATAATCATGAAAGAAATTGTTGATATGCGTATTGGGAGTAGGAATAGCTAAAGGTTTCCGGCTATTCTTCAGAATCTTAGAATCGTCGATCTTGATAGGCACGATGTTTTTATGATTGGCTTCGTCACGCTGAGGATGGCTGCGCTTTCTAAACCTAAACCGAGGTACAGGATCCTTTTCTTTAGACTCATGTTTAATAGAAGCAGCGGGTGTAATCTCCTCGACAGAGATTTGAGGAACTTTACCTACAGTAATCTCATCTGGAACAGTAGGGGTTGTAGAAGTCGACATCGGGGTTGCGCTATCTTCAATAGTCTTAGATGACGAATACCCGTCCTCCGTCAAAGAGTTATAGTACTCGTCATCTAAAGTATACTCACCCAATTGTGCAAGCTCCCGTTTCATGCTTGCTAGATCTCGATTTGAAGGATCCATTGTCAAACTATGTCTTAAAACTTGAAAAAAATCAAAGGACATTGTTGAAAAGATGTCAAAGAGCGCCTCTCTATTGGCAGCAAAATAGCAAAACGACTTATCGCTCTGGTTAGCCACGCTAAAAGGATTTTTGTGGAATACCACATTAAGTAAAACAATCCCAATAGCCCATAAGTCGACCTTACTACAATCGTAAGGTTCAGACCGCTCATCGCGATCAAGATTTTCTTCGAACAACTCAGGAGACATGTACCTTTCGCTTCCCACGCTTCTGTCCATAGAGGTTTTCTCCTTGGTAGCTAGTCCCCAGTCCGTAAGCTTGATAGTCCAATCGGATCCTGCAATCAAAATGTTTTCCGGCTTGACATCTCTGTGGTATATACCCTTTGCATGTACGAATTCTATGGCCTCCATTAGTTGCGATGCGATATGTGTGATAAGTCTTGTTTTCTTGGGGACTAAATCGGCTCTAATCGCTTCGTACATGTCACCGCCGGAACAGTATTCCATGATTATGAATGAGTCGAAGTAGTCATAAAGCTCGGTGATATTTTTGTGCTTCCCGACCTTTGTATGAATTTCGACTTCGTAAAGCGCCTCGAAGCAGATGTTCTTCGACAACCTGGAACGAACTTTATCAGAGATCAATGACTTTTGATGCTTTTGAAGCTCTTCGTGTTTCTGACCCGACGAGGAACGCCGTGAGTGCAAAGATCCGTGGTTCGAGCTGTCATTGGATTTGCTGTCGCTTTTGAAGATGTACTTGACTGCTACTAGTTTCTTGGTCTGAGTGTCGTTTGCGAGGGACACGTAGCCATATGAACCTTCGCTAATGTCGTCCAATTTCTTATAACGCCCACGAAGTAGGCTGCCCTCTTTGTATACCTCGTAATCCTCAGTCATTCTCAAAACGAGGCGATGATGTTAAGCAGGTGGGAAAACGCAAACGAACAGCTTCTAGAAAAGCGAAAAAACACTCCGCGAAGTCGCGCCGTTACCAGCGTTTTTTTGATTTGTATTCCGAACTTCAAGCTTCGGAAGACTGATATGGCTTTTTGTTTGATAGGTTTCTACAGTTTTCTACACTGCTACTACCAATGCTTGGCTCCGTCCAATGGGTTGTTCCAATACCACGAAAATGCTCTCTGTCTTGATTTATCCCGTTCCCACTAACTTCACGGAAGTATGCGCGTTAGTTAATAGTCAATGTTGATCTTGTATTAGCTTTAGTGTTCGAATGGATGAAAAAGCTCAGACGTGTTCAAGACTAAGTACGTTTCCACACTAATCAACGTTTCAGGGACTCAAAGAAGGATCTTAATCGACTGTTGGGAAGCTTCCGGAGTCTTGAAGGGGTCTTGATACCTAAATCGATCGTTTATGAATAGCTTATCAGAGGAAGCTACGACGTTTGAATTCTTCGCGAATCTTAATTTACGACGTTCGATGAAATTCTATCTAAGCTAGTGACGACGACTCACAAATTTGTTACAACGAAAGGTAGTAGATGTGTGTAACCCGCAGTGGTTTAAAGGTTTGATAAGTCGCTAATGAATGTGAATAATTGAGTTTTTCATGAGTGGCAGTAGCGAAAAAATTCGGTACTGAAATGTAGATTTGGTCTTGTAGTTACAGCCGACATTTTGTGAACGAACTAGACCTCTTTACACTCCTCAGCTTTTTGTCTCGTAGCTATGTGGAAGATTAACTAGCAGTACTAAACGGCAACGAAGTATGGCCAACATTTTCTAAACTCTCCTAGGGCTTCTCAATGATCTGTGGATACGATGGTTCAAAGTCAATTTGGGTTCAGTAATGGTATTAACCGCCCCATTATGCCTCTCAACAGATCTGCAACGAACCAGGGAGTCTTTTCTTCAACGAGTTGAACTAGATTCCAGGTACAAGTTGAGAGAAGCACTTCAAGTTGATCAGGGATAAGCCTGGATACTCTTTCAAACGTGCAGGGGTTTGTAGCACTGTCAGCCAGTTGCGAGCGGTTGCTGCTAGATCAATAATCATTTGTCCAAGTAAAACAAAAGCGTCAGAAAATGTCAGTCCTACAGCTCCAAGCGAAAGAAGAACTCAACGGCACAAACACAAAATCCACTCTCCTTCCTCCCAGTTGGGGCCTTTTGAGGGCTCAATTACCGCAGCAAGTCAGTTATTAATGTGCTCGGCCTCAAAACGTATAGCGCACCGCGGTATTTGAAGGGGTCTTCGAGAAACCCTGTAGACCAATTAGATAGTGAAAACAAGTATACGAGAACGCATTGGAAGTCCATCTGAACCTTGGGGAAGGTGACGCGAAGGAGACCCTTGAGAATTTTTCTGAGTTGTAAATTGTGCGCAATAAGGCCCTCACCTGAGAGAATGTTCCTTGACAGCATTCATACCAGACTCTTCATATGGGTTAGCGCTTGACCACAATGAGACTCATCTCTTCGTCTATATAGCGTGATTCGCTGTACATACGCACGCTTTTTTCAAGCAAGACTATATACGAACTGGCGTTATTCTCATTATACATTCTGAGGCAGCAGGCACAATGGTAGGGGGCACGGCAAAATTAATCGTCAGCTCTCCGTTCACTAGAGTTTGTTGAAGTCAAATTAGGATGATACCGGAATTAGAACCTGAATTATACATTGGGACTCGAAAAAATATTCTCGTAATTGTACTAATGTTATTGCCGATGCGCTGGAATTGAATGTTGAATATCTAGTGTTTGCTCGTACAGATTCAATTAACCAATTTCTAATATAAATCACCCCTTGAATTTTCCAGATAAAGCCTGTAAATAGTCATCTTTGATTGTACTGTTTTTTAGACAATATTTTGCACATCGAAAGAAGATTCGACACTGTTATATTCACTAGATATTTCCTAGGATGTTCCAATTATTTACAGTTTTAGGAGAGTCAATGTCATAATAACATCGTCTATGCTCTCATGCGGGCACGTGTAATACACGTGGATGCGATCTTTGTTGATATAGCCCATTAGTCTACAGGACAAAGAACATAGAAGTTTCCAGTCCACTATGGCCGAACCCAGGGCTCGCTGAATGTGTCCCATCAAGGCGCTTCGCCCACTATCAGTAGCGTTGAAGTCGTGCAGCAACTCTTTTCTTCGACCATATCAACAGGAATGTATTGATAAGTGCATTCAATCCATAACGCATGGCACGAAGCGGATCGGAGTATCAATAGCTACTGGCGGTGGCAAAACGGTTATATTTTCGCACTTAATTGATCGCCTCCGCAGCCTTTCTGGCCGAGACACTTTCAGGACTTTAATCTTAGTACACAGACGAGAGTTGGCTCAGCAGGCAAGTAATGTGCTAGCTACCTTTTTCCCTCAATATGACGTTCAGATTGAGATGGGCAAACTGAAATGTGAGATTGACACTGCAGATGTGATCGTAGCGTCTGTACAAACTTTAGTACGAAGGCTAGATCGGTTTGACCCCAAAACTATTGATCTCATTATTATAGATGAGGCTCACCATGCGGCCGCGAAATCCTACTTGCAAATTCTCAAACACTTCAATGCTGATCATAGCAGTACTTTGATACCGGTCGTCGGCTTCAGTGCTACTTTTGAGAGGGCCGACAACAAAGCATTATCCGCAGTGATGGATGATATCGTATTTCATAGAGGAATCATAGAAATGATAGACAACAAATGGCTCTGTGAAAGCCGCTTTACTACAGTGGACGTTAAGCTGAACCTGTCAGCTGTTTCGATATCAGGTTCAGACTTCCAAATCGATGGCCTTTCACAAGTGGTCAATACTCGAGAGGTAAATAACGTAGTTCTCGAGACCTACCTGCGAAAGAAGCAACAATATAATCTTCGATCTACGCTATTATTTGGGTGCGATGTCGAACACGTCCAAACTCTACAAGCGCTGTTCCAGAAATCCGACATTAACGCACAATTCGTAACCGCGAAAACGCGACAGAGCGAAAGGGACTCGATTGTTGAGGATTTCAAAAACGGCAAGGTTGAGGTACTTATGAACTGCGGTATTTTCACGGAGGGGACAGATCTGCCCAGCATTGATAGTATTTTGCTCTGCCGACCTACTCGTTCCCGGTCATTGCTGGTGCAGATGATAGGGCGCGGGTTGAGATTGCACCGCTCTAAAGATCGTTGCCATATCTTTGATTTTGTTGATGCTGCGAATGTAGGAGTTGTATCATTCCCCACTCTTGTAGGAATCGAAGATGTGGATCTTGATCTCACCGATGCGACGATACAGGAATTGCAGGTGATCAAAGAAGAGCTAGTCCTCAAGCAACAAGAAGCGGACATGGAGAAGGGTAGAGACCGAGAAAATGAGAGGTTAGCGCATCAAAAATTCAGAGATCTTTTGAAGAATTCTCAAGCATTCGATCTGACACTCACTACGTTTGAAGATTTCTTGTCATTCCACAAACAAACCGCAGCCATGACGGATCCAGAAGATCCAATTTGGGATTCTGATCTGGGGAAAGAAATAAAACTTATACGCGAATCGTCGTACCCATGGGTGCGATTTGCGAAAAACGCATGGGCCATGTCAATAGATTCACACCATCATTTACGAATTTACAAAGAGTGTAACAAAGCATCGAAGAAGCTTGGCGCCACGTATGTGTTGAAACTTTACACATTGTTTCCTGATAGAGTTCGCGCCGACGCGGGGGCTCGCTACAAAACGCATGAGGTGAAAACAGATAAGAATTTGGCTGTTGTGGTAGCGGCAGTTGAGAAGCTGGTTAAAGAATTTTTGACACAGCCTGGTTCAAAGGTAAAGAACTTCACAAAATATTCACCTTGGAGACTCACTGCCGCTTCTACAAAACAAAAATCATTGCTTCAAAGTAAAATCACGAAATTGATTTCGAAAGAAGACTCTAAATTTTCTGAGAAACTTGATGCATCCATTGTGAAAAAGTACGTCGATAACCTCACGAAAGGCGAGGCATCAAATATACTGTTTGCAACAAGCGTGGCACCCGTATACCCGCTTAAATCTCTTTGTAAAGTATTAAATTATAGGTCATAATTCTAGCCGTAGGTTCGATCTACCTAGATATGCCTCCCTGTAGGCTACAATAACAAGCAATCAGCAGTAAAAGGATATCTCAAATGAACCCACGGGACGGGCATGTAAAGCATTGGGAGCAATAAACAAAAGAGTGGCGCATTACTTGGCAATTATGATTTTAGCACTGGGAAAGGTAAGTGGTCATTTCAGTTCTAAAGTAGGTCTGGTAAAGACACTGGAGATATGTCTACCACACTGTTCTACTATCACAGATCTGCAGTGCCCGTTTTTTCGTGTGTAATGCCACTTTGTAAAGCATAACAGAATTCAAAGTGTACGCACACATTACCTCTTGCAAGGAGCCGCTAAAGACCCTGCGAATTTAGTCACAATGCTAAACATCCTCCAGATACCCGCTCCTGTAAAGAGTTTTTTTGATAAGTTTCCAATAGAAACTTATGGTCCCGTTGAGAAGAGAGATGACGCGTTAGCGCATGAGATAAATTCCCGAATTTATAACTTTGAAGGAAGCAATGCCTTGCAGAAGTCTGCAAATGATACTTTCAAACTAGGCGTTTATCGTGTAATGCAAGATTCGCGTAGCGGACGCTTCTTAGCCTCTGATCCATGGTGCTTGTACGCGCAACTATCATTGTGCAAGAAAAGCGGTCTCAAATTGAGCTCTAAATGCAAAGTCCAGGAAATTAAAGACTCGAATCCAAATTCAAAGCATTCGGTGTATGAGATATCATCTCTAGCTGCCAACGAACGTGTTCTTCCTGTGCTCATCGAAGGCAGCTCAAAACGGCATGTGCGCTCCGCCGCTGGGATATACGAAATCTTGAACTCGCGACTCACAACCGCTGAAGAGCTGATGTACTCGTTACTTTTAGACTCTGTGGTCTACGACTGCTATACGTCAAAAGTTTTATATCAATTGAACTTTTCAGAGTTTTTGAACCTCTACGGCGATCGGTCCTCAACGGCTGTTGACAGATTAGTCTGCCATACTCTGCGCGAAGATTTGAGTAAGCGTAATAATTTCGCGCTCCGTCATCGCGAACTGGTTGCGCGGGGCCGCTATTCTCAGCTTTTCAAACGCTCGGATAATATGCTGCAGCTGATTGCCCGTGTCGAAGAGAACTGTCGTCAGACTTTGACACAATTTCAAGCGCTGCTGGGAACTACGACCGGCTTTTATCAGGATAATTCTGAACCTTCTTACCTGGACTTGAAACTCGCAAGCTACATCTATTGTTTACTAACCCTTCCCGAATCTGCATCCATGGCCGAATTTTTGCGTCAAGAGTGCTCTGTTTTGGTGGTACATTCTCAAAAGGTGATTTCATACTACCAATAGTGTCAAGATTCATTAAGCTCCGGCTAAACAGCAGCCCTTAAGGGTGTTACCTAGTGGTGGTGGCAGTGCATGTCAAGCACTCCTATTGTCACAAGTTTTTCTTTGAACATCCGCCTCCTCAATTTATTATCAAAATGACTTGGGCAACAGCATGAAATTGCCCACACAGGTTTCAAACACCCCAGAAGGAATTGCTAATAGGTGCTACTTTAGCTCGAACAGGCATCATGTTATAGTTGTTTCGTCAAATGTGACTCCGCGTCTTGATTTCTGATTTAGCTAAAACCTCAAACGTGAAAAACCCTTTACAATAACGGATCTTGAGAGGTTCGGTTGTCCGAGAGCATAAAAGTCCGATTGTTTCAGACTAAAACACTTTCGAACACTACAGAAGTGTTTCACACATTGAGGGAAGTTTTATAAAAGTGTGGAAGTGTCGGAAACTGGTTAGAAACGTCCTTGGAGGAAGTTTGGAAAGAAAGAGCCATCTGCGACTCAAGCACGCGGAGAAAAGCCAATTAAGTGTGAAGGCCGACAGCTATACGCTGGTTGCAACAAGAAGACTCAGGTGTTAGAGCGCATCTTCATCAAAGCTTAGGATTCATCTTTTTGGAGACGAACCGCCTATCGGCAAAAAAAGTAGATTCACCTAAGATCTGCAATAACCTAGATATTGGGTATCTTCAAGAGTCCGGTTTATGAGATGTCGCAAAGTCAGAACAGTGGACAGGAGGTTATCAAAACCAAAGTGGATGGTCAGATCCAAAAATGCACTTCCGAAGAAATCGAAGAGTCCCTCAGGCTTATTGAAGATGTCAAGTTTTTCCTCGCGACCGCGCCAGCTAATTGGCAAGAAAACCAGATCATTCGCAGGTATTATCTGAATAACGACCAAGGATTCGTCTCGTGCGTTTTTTGGAATAACCTTTACTACATTACAGGAACCGATATCGTTAAATGCTGCGTCTATCGAATGCAGAAGTTTGGTCGGGAAGTACTAGATCGTAAGAAATTCGAAGAAGGTATCTTCTCGGATCTTCGACATCTGAAATGCGGAGTGGATGCTACATTGGAGACACCCAAATCTGAGTTTCTCTCATTTCTGTTCAAGAATATGTGTCTTAAAACTCAAAAGAAGCAAAAAGTTTTCTTCTGGTTCAGTGTTCCTCACGATAAACTCTTTGCGGATGCGTTGGAGAGAGACATGAAAAGGCATGCCGCGAGCCAATTACCAACAACCAGGTCCGTAAGCGAGCCGGCGCTTTCCTTCACTTACGACGATCGATCAGGCTTGTCGCTATATGATCAATTATTACAGCATATGGACTTGCAACGTATTAAACGAAGTAATGCATCAACGGTTGAGTCAACTACTGAAACACAACCCACTACGAACTTTGTGCAGGTCCAAACAAGCACTGGTGCTGAGGAATCGAGCCCTGTGCATATCAAAAATGAAGCTCTCGATTTGGAAGATACGCCCGATGAATTAACATCCAAATATGCCCCGCAAGAGCTGATAATTAATCCACCGGCAGGCTCACCTGATGAACTTGATTTAGATTCTGCTGCTGAGGTTCCTGGCCTTTCAAAAGATCCGGGAGAAGAGGATGATTTTCCTCTCGATTACTTCCCAGTGGAAGTTGAATATCCCAACCAGCAATCACTTAAGCCTGGAATCGGATCGATGTATTACGATAACGAATTCGAAACCAGTTATATCCCACTTTCGGCTGTTCCTCCTGTCTCTGCAGGGTTTTATGAGAACTCGCATTTTCCCGAAGAAGTCACATTTGGTCCTCCTCCTGTAACATCGGCAGCTAGACTTGCATTTCAAATACCTCCACCTCCAATGTCTGCTGCTCGCTCACAATTCATGACTAATGGTGAATATTACGCTTCATACGTTAAAGGTCAAGAGGATCGCATCGGCGATAGGCTTTCTCAAGAGCTTGATCAGGACAAAGAATATCAAGAAGAAGTGGTAGACAATTCTCGTGATTTTGACCGGAACCCGAAACAATATATTTCATACCAAAAGCCTGGTGCCGACTCCAGAAGTATCAATGGTGTTCTTCCTCCTGGTAGTATTTATCCTAACAGATATGCATATCCTTCGATGGACATCCAACAAGGCACACAGGGGATCCTCATATGACCAGAAGCTACGCCATGGAAGACTATCTTTGTGACAACTCCGCACTGTACGACGCATTTCCTGGAGGTGCTTATGTACCGCCTTCATCCAAACCTTATACCCCGGGCTACCGCTTGACGCCGATGGCACCATCCACTCCTTTCGTAGGAGTTACGCAATACGGCAATAGGCAAGTTCTTACCACCACTGCTAAAAATTATCCAATCAACCCGTACTATCAGTCATCACCAAGTTTTCAGCGCTGGGGCAACGTTCACGGCTACTTAAGAGGGTTCCCTTCCATACAGGCCACGTCAGCTCCCCAGGGTCCATCCATGCCAATGCAACACCCTCATTCTGCCAGCAAGCTCTATTTCAATAAACCTAACATCGTTCACAAACCATCCCCCAGGGCTCCAAAGCAGAGAACTCGTGCCAAAAAGCCTCCTTCTTTATCGCGGTCCGTAAGGTCCCACCATCGTACCAATTGTAAAAACGATTTAGAACAAGGCTCTGCTACTTTCTCTATGCCAACCCCTGAATCGAATTCAACCACGCTCAACGATGCTAGAAATAAAAGACCACAAGGGCAGAAGCAGTACGAAGCCGATAGCGATAACTACAAAGACAGCTTCGCGAAGGATCAGGATCAGAAAGTCTTTTACAAATAGAAAGCAGTCATAAGCTATGCATTGTGCATTGGTATATGCACAATTGGTATGATATAGAATTTTAGAGGTTGCTTGTTTTAGCATATGTATCATTAAATCTTTTTCGTTTCATTCGTCAATGCCAGCGTTGGGATTCTCTTCTAAAAACTGCTCGAGTGACATTTGTGTGATTTGGCTCAAAAGGTTTTCGTCCTGCATCATTTCCATCTGAGTCATGGTTAGGTCACTTTCGCTAACGAAATTCTTGACGGACTCAACTAGATCTTCTGTACTGCGATCGTAAGGTTGTGGAGGTAGGACGTCAAATTCGTAGACATCCCTTTGGGACCAAATCGTTTCCGGGATACAAGCCATAAGAGGGGACTCTTGCGATAAGACCGCGAACCGTAACAGATTGACAGGTATTCCCTCGATAAAGAAAGGATTATCCGCCGGTGTGGCTTCTGTAAAGTCTAAAGCTAATTTGTTGTCCTTACAGTCATCAATGACAGTTTTCAGCTCGTCATGCAAAAACTTCAACTCAACCCCTCCCCAGAGCGCTTTCATTCTTATCAGATATGCCTTAGTCTCAACCGCACAAGCTGTGCTTCTAGCAGGAAGGTGCAGGCCTTTCAGCGAGGCATTGTCTCCTAGAAGCCCTTCGACAAAAATGGAAGACAAGGCACATGGATGATGCATGAAAGCCTTTCTAAGCTCTGACTTTGCATCTTCCACCAAGTCCCTTTTTAAATACGACAAAACAAATCCCAGTGAGAGCCCTAAGGTGTACCATTCACTATAGGTGTTAGCCATTGGTGAGTGGGCCAATCTGAGCATGTATTCGTACTCCTTATTCATCAACAAATAATGGTCGATAAAGTATCTGCAACCAAGAGGATCTTCCAGTGGAGATAAAGACCACAAGACTTTACACCACTCACTAGCAGTCGAGACGGCTCCTCTCTGCGAAAGAATTTGCATGTATCGAAAAATTGCAATGTAAAACTGTCTGTTGAAGAAATAAATGTAGGGAAGTTGGCAAGATACACCATTGAAGGTGATGTGAGATCTCAATGCACGATCGAAAACGAAGAGTGCCCTTTCAACTAAACCATTGCTGTTAGCCTTGTCGCCCTGTCTTACCAAGATTAAAGCAACTTGAAGCAATGCTGGTACATGATAAGGAAACCTTGAAGATATGAGACTTATCAGAGCTTCATGATCGGGACGCAAAACAACACTCATGTAAAATTCCGTCATTGCCTTGCGATTTAATTCTAAGTTCGACGGTTCGAACTTGAAGAAATTGATTCCTGCTTTTTCCCACATTTTGATGGAGCGCTCAATTTCGTCAACCCAGTCTTGAGGTCTTTGCCAACTATTCCAGTCTATTAATTCTTTTTGAGATAGTTGCGTGATCACAAATTCTCCTCGCGGTGTCGGAATCCAATCATCTCTAATTTTAGTAAATGCTAAACGTCTTGAAGTAGAACCGTTGGGTACACTCTTGTGATCCTTGCCACCCCAATTGCGAACCCTCTGCTTGAGTATTTCAATTTGCTTCATCACTTGGGGAGAGACATGGGTAGATGTCATGGAATCCACGTCTGCCAAAGACTCGGGGGATAAATCGTCAAATAATAACTTATACTCGTTGTCGGGGTTCAACTTTTTCATGTCTATAAGCCCAAAAATGCGTTCAAACTCAGAAAAGTTCTTGAAGTGCGTAAATCCTGGGTCAGTGGTTAAGTGTGAGAGCTTTTGATTGCCGCTGATTTCTTCATCCTCATTGGCGGTATCATAGTCATAAAGAGAATCGTCTGAATTGTCGATGTCCGGTCCCAAAGAGCTTTTTTTATATTCTAGGTCCCGTTTCTGGAATTGTTGAATTATGCGGTCTAGCTCCTCGTCATCATTCTCATTATTTTCCTGCTCAGCGGGTTCCTCGGATTCTCTCTCGGATTTCTTGCTAGCTTTTTTGTTCTTGTTTTTCCGGTTCTTCTTCTTTTTCGATTTCGTAGCTACTTGGATAGGCTTTGCAGCCTCTGCTTCAATTGAGGACCCTTGATAACTGTTGTTATCTGACTTTGTCACTTCCTCTTCTTCCTCATCCTCGTCCTCATCCTCGTCCCCCATCAAAGCAAATGGATTCACCGGTCTTGATCTTTGCGTTCTATGCTCACTTGTAGGCTCATTTTCCGCGGACTCAGGGGTCAGGTTTGCCAGAGTTTGCTCCAGACTATTCGCTTGAAGCCTTCTTAGTGCTCTGGAACTCATTTACTACAATATGAAGTACGCTCGAAACTTGATCAGAAAACTTGAGCAAAATGCAATTCTAAACTTAAATTTCTTGATTCTTGAGAAAAGATATTTCTTAATGAGCGAAAAATTTAAGCTCATCGCATCAAATTTCAGCGTTTAACTAGACTTAAACTCTGGTGAAAAGTAAAGTATCGAAGCATCTCCATCGAGCTATCATCTGAACTCAACCTGAACCACAGCCATGGCTAAAAAGAAGACTTTGAAACAACAGGATTTCCAAAAGAAGAAACTCAAAGTTGGCAAGGCTAAGCAGCCAGCGAGCAATGTAACGGACACCTCGTTCACGGCGCGAATGATCTCGCTTCCGAACCAAGCAAAAATCAGGTCGGCTGGAGACGGAATTAGTTCGAATCACCGGAACCTCGAGCTGGATGTAATCAAACGACTTTCGCTTTGCAAGCATCACAGTGCCGTTACGAGAAAAGAAACCTTGATATATTTCAAGCAAATAACTCCGAAGATCATATATACCAAATGCGTCACACCGATGCTTAGCAGTTGTCTGCCTCTTATCTGCGATGATGACTCGCAGGTCAGGTCTGCGTTGCTGGAGCTATTCGAAGAGATCGGTCAGCATGATGAGAACGTGCTGCGATTACACAGCAGAGCTTTAGTGCTATTTATCAACAGTGGCATGACACATATAGCCCCTGCAATTCAACGCGATTCTGGAAAGTTTTTGAAATGCGCTTTACGCTACTGTGGAGATGAACTGGTACGCAATTCGTGGGTGAAGATGCTCAAGGGTATGTTCGGTGTTTTGGGATGGTCCACTGAAGCTTCCAAAGGCCCGAAGGGTGCGAAGAGTGTCAGTATGGGTATGAAGACCTCTAGTGTTGTCAGCATGAACAGCGCTAAGTTTAAGAAAGCTCAACAAGTTAATCTCGAGACTCTATTGGATTTCGTGAAGTGTGGGTGCATAGAGCCTGCAATGGATCCAGTTCAAGCCGCGCAACAAGGTTCTACAGCATATAACAAGTACCTGATTCCGGCCGTTCCGCAGCCATACCAGCACTTGAAGCTGTTTGTGAAAGAACTAAAAAATGACAAGGACACAAAAGGCTCGAAGCTCGAGGAGCTTAACAATGCTACGTTCCAGGACTTTTCGGCGAGGCGCGAAGCCCTGGTTGAGCATTTCTATGATCCCATGCTACTAAATGTTACAAATTTAATTGCCGACGGCGGAGAGTGCGGCAGGACTGCAAACTCTTTGAAAGATACTTTGGAGTCCATAATGCAGCTTCAAGAGGCTTGAACAGAGAGAAATTACAACCCTTCGGAATCTACTGCTGGCGAGTATAGGGGTGTATGACGCGATGATGAACACTGCCACTATACCTAAGTCCGTATGTTGCCTATATGACTTCCCGTTACCTCTGTGCGTTCGTGCTAGCCGAACTTTTGGTCAGTTACTATATGGACTTCTACAGCTTCTACAGCTTCTACAGCTTCTATCGCAGCTGCCCGAAACACTACTACAATTAGATAGACAACAAATGCAAACGAGAAGAAGTGTCGCTCGCGCTAGCTTATCAAAGGAAACCTTTTTACAAGTTCTGGTATCGTTCAAAAGCCAGTTCGGCATCATTTTTACTCTTACTCTTGCTTCTTGAAGTTCGGATCTTGTATTTTATTCCCTTTATATACTCCTTGTTGATTTTCATTGCGAGCTCGTGTACTAAAAAATAAATTGGATGTTCGTCCCCCTGATAAACAACAACTCTAATATTGACAGAAATTTGTATATCAATACAGTTTCCATTTAAGTTGGCCGACTTGGCGATTGGCAAGCTCTACTTTCTGATTGACATATTAGATTTTGCGAGCGAAAAGCGCTTTTCCGCTACCGATCCTGAAGTTCGAAGTGGCCAGATTGCAGAGAGCGGACCAATAATATAAAATATAGCTCAAGTCACAGACATTGACTGCCGTGCTAGCTATAAAAATTCATAGCTCCTGATTGAGAACCGCGGCGGATACGCTTATTTATATCCAGTGCGTTGAAGATACTCGCTAGCCCGCTCGTCTTGCGCCATTGTTGATTCAGTGTTTGAGTTTGATATTTTGAAGTTTTCGGGCGTTTCATTTAATTCCTCCTTTTTTTCCTCTGTTTCTCCGATTTTCCATTCGGGTAGTTGAAGAGATCCCTATCAGCTTAACTAACTGTGTTTTTGTTTCATTTTTCACTTTCCCTCTTTCTACCGTCTCTCAGTTAGCATTTGCAGGTTCAAATGTCATTCAGTTCTTCCCCCAATTCATTTCACTATCCAAAAGTTCACCCTAGCAATAATAGTGGGAGTGATTACACGCATCAGCTTCCTACGCACCAAATGCAACCTCTCGCAGAGCAGGGTACTTCGAGATCCAATTCCCTATACATGGGAGATCTGGACCCCAACTGGGACGAAAACTCCATCCGCACAGTTTGGGCTTCTCTAGGTGAGCCCAATGTTCAAGTCAAATTGATTCGGAATGCAGGCCCTATCGCGGGTAATTCCGGTTACTGTTTTGTCGAGTTCCCTTCACATCTGAACGCATCCAACGCGTTGCTGAAAAATGGTCTTTTGATTCCTAATACTGCTAACAGACTTTTGAAACTCAACTGGGCTACCTTTGCCACCACTCCTGGCAACGAGCACTCCATTTTCGTGGGTGATCTCGCCCCGAACGTAAGTGAAGCCCAGCTGTTTGAGCTTTTTATCTCGAGATACGCCTCGACGCTAAATGCTAAAATTGTCTTCGATCAAATGACTGGCGTCTCTAAGGGATACGGGTTTGTGAAATTTGGTCAAGAATCAGAACAGCAGAGGGCGCTTGTGGAAATGCAAGGTGTTTTTCTAAACGGGAGAGCCATAAGAGTTAGTACCACGTCAAAAAACAGACTCAAGTATCCACCACAGCAGCAGCAGCAACAGCAGCAGCAACAGCAGCAGCAACAGCAACAGCAGCAGCAACAAGGTTATTCGCAGCAGTATCAAATCTCTCAAGTTAGTGGTGGCCAGTTGCAGTCTCAATTCACATATCCTGTTCAACAGCAGCCAACTCTCAATCAATACACAGATCCCAATAACACAACGGTATTCATTGGCGGGCTATCATCCTTAGTTACGGAAGATGAATTACGCGCCTATTTTCAACCTTTCGGTTCAATTGTCTATGTCAAGATTCCAGTCGGGAAGGGATGTGGGTTTGTTCAATATGTTGATAGGCTCTCCGCAGAGACAGCCATCTCTAAAATGCAAGGGTATCCAATCGGAAACTCAAGGATACGACTTTCATGGGGAAGAAGCGCGAAACAAGCCGTGATAATGCAACAAGCTTTTACGTCAGCCGCACAGCAACGTCAGCACCCGCAATTGCAGCAACCACAGCAACCACAGAGCCAGCCTCAGCAACTGCAGCTATCTTCGGCCAATTTACCGTACGAACGTCAGCCCGCTATGCCATCTTCGTACGGTTACTCAAGTACATGGGATTCTCTAAATGGAAGCTATTTGCCTTTTTCTCAAACTTCTTATTCCAATTCTAGTAACGACACGGGCACAAGCTCATCAAGTTCGTTGCTTGCCGGTCTGAGTAATTTAGAGTATTCTGGTGCTCCTACAGATACAACATCGATGAGTAGCGTGTTCAGTTATTCACCTACATACTCAACACCTCAGTCTGCGGTGCTAGGAGCTCCTTCTCGGACTGCTGATCAATCTGCTACTTCACTGGCACACGGAATGTCGTCACACCCACAATTTTTAGTGCAAGGCAACGACGTTTATGTCAAGAGTAAGTCCGAAACAATTGACAGATTAGAGAAGGGGAGCAATGGCTTCATTTTTGCCTGATAAACCCAACTCTTTTATATTATTACCCGACTTGGTGGGCTTGTATCCTTGTTCGTTTTATTACGTTCGTTATGTTATCCCCGTTGTTTTTGAATGCTCTTCCTCATAAACCCTGTCATATTAATACTCAAATCCATAACCGCTTGTTGCCCGCGGTTCTCCACGATTGAACTTTGATGAGCTTGTGAACATTGCTCAATTTCTTATGACATGTGCGAAGGTGAGCTATTTTCAAAAGTCTTTATAATTTTGATTGTCTACAGTTTGTCTTTTAAACCATTGAATGGTATGTATACTTTTACTGTTATCAAATAAATGCACAATGCTCTTAAGAAGATGCCATAGCTAGATCTATCAGTGGGAGTTACTACAAATTTTACAAAAAGAACTCCGCGACGGGGAATTGAACCCCGGTCCCGGGCGCGACAAGCCCGAATTCTAGCCACTAAACTATCGCGGATTTTATGAGATAACTAAAGCAACGTCTGATACATATCTATAGTTTTAGTCATGCTTGAAGCTTGGATAGGACGCCAGATGATAGTCTGCAATTCTTTCAAGAACACGGCGGTAGTAGTCTAGCCCAGCTGCTGTCCTCTCATTACCCCCTTCTATCGGAAAGAGCCCTATCAGATTAGAGTTTTAATCAATGTTTACTTACTCCGCGTACATTGCACGCGGTGTTGAGCCTTTTTTTCCATCCACGTCTCCAATGTTAGAACCAAACATAAACACTTAAAAATTAAACAAGGTCAAATCCCTCTTCATTTGAAGGTCATTACCGTTAAACCCTGGATATTGTTGAACGCGCTCAGTGGCTACAAAGTAATTCTTAGAGAAGTAATGTTTTGGTTTCGTTAAAAACCAGAAAATTAAAGCTGCAGCGCAAAGAAAGATTAGCGTCTTTCAGGTTTCTGCTACTGCCCAGTAAGTCAGGTAAAAAGAAGAGTGGGAGTATTAAATGAATGCCTTAGCTGGAAGCACAAGTCCAAATTTATCAACATTTGGCGCCGTTTTGAAGGCACTCCGAAGTTAGTATCACCATACACGAAATCAAATGGAACGTAAAATTTTTTGGTAGCACCGAACTCTCATCCGCCACCTTGAAATTCGAACTCCTCAATCACAGAGTAACATCTACAAATCTGGGACAAAAGTGGCATTGAAAAGAGTGTTAGCCGCGTGAAAACTTCAAGAACCGTCAATTTACACCTGAAAGTTTTGCCCAGTGTAATCTCATTAATCCAGAACTGTTCTAAATGCTCCAAAATCGCCGTTTTGTGTTTTGTTTTCATTGAAGTTTGAACTATTTATCATTTAACATAGCATCAGCATGACAAGTACTGACGATACTGACGAACAGATTGCGGAACTGAAGTTCAATTACGACGTTCTGATCAACGAACTGTATCATTTGAAAGAATATACGTCATTGGTAGAATTTGACCCATGTTTAAGGAACTCGTCGGAGAGTTTTGAACATTTTGTAAAATCTGGCAATTTGGACATTTCGAAAGCCAATTCCAACGATGAAGATGACGCAAATGCGTCGCGCAGAGTACGAAGGCGCCAGGCTAGAGGTGAGGTATCGATACCAACTGACAGCGGCTTGGGGCCCGATGTTGAGTTTTTAGTAGGGGAAAGGTACAATGAGCTCGAATGCCGGATGGAGCAAAAACCTTATAAGCGTCAAAAGTTAGTGAAGAACGAACCATTTGTCAAAAAGCAAAAAGTTGAAGTCAAATCGCAGCCAACTGGCAGAATATCCGTAAAAGAGGAAGAAAATAATCTCACGGGCGGTCCTATAAATACGGTCAGCACTCTTTCGAAACTTAATGGTATCGATGATCGGGCGTGTGATAGTACGTATTATACAAGTTCCTCTTCTGATGAGGAATGGGACTCAAAGAGAAAGAGCAAGAGATCTCCTCGCATCAGGATCACTGTAGATGCCCCGAAACAAACAGTGACGAACCCATTGCATGTTTTGAAGCCTGAATTCAAGTCATTGAACGAATTCTTAAAATCATACAAAGCCCTAGATGAGGACATGTCCATAAATGAATATAACAGGTATGTTCAGGATCAAAAATCGCTATTTTCTAAGATTTCGAAAGGTCTGGAAACGGGAGTGCTTCATTATGATTATGAGACAGATTCGATTCAGGCGATCACTTTAAAAGATGCCACTGCTACACAATCACACAGGCCAGAGCCCATAAAGTACCTTTACAAGGAACAACAGCAGTATACGTTTCGTGACCATTTGGTCAATCAAGGCATATTCATGAGCAGACTATTTCAAGAAACCAAAAAAGCTCGCGCTTCCAATGTAAGGAAGATAACGCAAATGGTGGAACAACATTTCAGACATGTCGCAGGCGCCGAAGACCGCAAACAGAAGGAGGAAGATAAAAGACTCAAAACTTTAGCTCGGACTGCCGTACAGGCTGTTAAGAGGAGATGGATGGTTGCTGAGAAGGCTTACAAAGTATTGAAAAAGGACGAGGAAGATCAACTGAAGAAAATTCAGGGAAAAGAACACCTGAGCAAAATGTTAGAACAAAGTACTCAACTTTTGGGCGCGCAACTCAAGCACTTTACCAATGATGATGATGACAAGGGCGTTAATACTTCAGCAAGTCATAGTGACATGGAACATAGTAACAACGACAGTGATAGCGCTTCGTTTACATCATCTGATGATGCAGATTCTTGGAATGATAGCGAGGATGATGCCAGGCTTTCGGTTGAACAACTTCAAGCAAAATATGCCAGTTTGAAGAGCGAAAAAGATGAGGCTGCTGAAGTTCATGAATCCGAGACCGTTCTTTCTGGTGAAGAAGATGAACCGGTTAAAGACGATGGATCTAACACAGCTCTTTTAAGTGAAGAAGATGAGCACGTTAAAGTCGATGAATCTAACAAACTTCTTTCAAGTGAAGAAAAAGAACACGTTAAAGCCGATGAATTTGAAGCAGTTCTTTCAGATGAGGAAGACAACGAGTCCCCGTCGCCGGCTTTAAAGTTGACAGAGAAGGAAAAGATCGAATGGCAAAAAAACCAGGACGATGAAAAGCTTGCAGTCCTCGATGACGAGACAAGTGATGCATCCGAATCTGATGCCGAACAGTCCTCCTTTTTGAACTCTGATGGAGAAAACGAGGAGGAAGACAATACAGGTATAAAAGAAGATCAACCAGAAGGGCTTATGTCTTTATTTGAAGAAATAGCAGAAGACCAATCAGAAGACGAATCTGATTATGCGTCTTCGTCTGCAAATGATATTGCTTTGTCAGAGGAACAGGAAAGCTCAGACTCGGAAATGGATGAAGCAATTACCCCTGAACCCGCTTTCGACAAGAAATCGCAAATTGAGGTACACGGTGGCTCAAAAGAAGAGATTGAAAAGGATCCACTGGCTGTCGTTGACGTACCAATCCCATCGCTTTTACGTGGAAGTTTGAGAATTTATCAAAAACAAGGGCTTAACTGGTTGGCGTCCTTGTATAACAACAAAACCAATGGAATCTTGGCAGACGAGATGGGTCTCGGAAAAACAATTCAGACCATCTCACTCCTAGCATACTTAGCTTGCGAAAAGGAAAACTGGGGCCCTCATTTGATTGTGGTTCCCACATCTGTCCTGCTTAATTGGGAAATGGAATTGAAGAGATTTGCACCTGGGTTCAAAGTAATGACCTACTACGGTTCTCCACAGCAGCGTAAGGAGAAAAGAAAAGGATGGAATAGACCTGATGCATTCCATATCTGCATTACTTCCTACCAATTGGTCGTGCACGACCAGCATTCGTTCAAGAGGAAGAAGTGGCAATACATGATCTTGGACGAAGCACATAACATCAAAAACTTCAGGTCAACTCGTTGGCAAGCCCTTTTAAATTTCAACACTGAAAGAAGACTACTTCTAACAGGAACGCCGCTACAAAATAATCTGGCTGAACTTTGGTCTTTACTATATTTCTTAATGCCTCAAACAGCGGTTGGCAATAACGGTGGCATACAGGGATTCGCAGACTTAGAGGCGTTTCAACAATGGTTTGGAAGACCCGTGGACAAAATAATACAAACTGGTGAAGGATATCAGCAAGATTCGGAGACGAGGAAGACTGTTGACAAATTGCATCAAGTTTTGCGCCCTTACCTTTTGAGGCGGCTGAAGGCAGACGTTGAAAAGCAAATGCCTGCAAAACACGAGCATGTTGTTTATTGCCGGTTATCCAAAAGGCAAAGATTTTTGTATGATGATTTCATGTCGAGGGCGCAAACAAAAGAGACTTTATCCAGCGGAAACTTCATGTCTATTATCAACTGCTTGATGCAGTTAAGAAAAGTTTGCAACCATCCAGATTTATTCGAAGTGAGACCGATTTTGACCTCGCTATGTTTGGAGATGAGCGTTCCTCACGATTACGTTACAGTGAGTAATTTCATTACGAAAAAGCTTCATTCCAAGGATAGCGAAACGTTGATAGATCTTAACACACTAAATCTTAAGTTCTCATCAAACGATTCGGTGTTATCGTCACATCACGCTAAAAGCATTGAAGGGAGCCAGTGCATCCGGCAATTCACCGAAGAGGTATCAAAGCTGCGAAAGAAATCCCAGGAGCAAGACACATTAGATGCAGGGGAATCTCTATTCAATTTCCAAGATATTAATCAATTTTATCAGAGTTTTGCGGCTAAGAAGACCGGGGATATGGTGAGCCGTCTACAATACCTGCAATATGTCAATGACTTGAGGTGCGCAAAAAAACCGGTTTATGGCAGTAACTTGCTCAAGCTCTTAAGCGTGACAGAACCTTGCCTTGAGGACTCCGTAGAGGAACTGTACAGACCACTACAGTCCAAAATACTGGATAACAACGCTATAATAGAAAAGTTTGCTGTCATCACTCCCAAGGTTGTGACGCTGGACGCTCGCGATTTAACACTGGGATTGAACGAGGACAGTATTTTCCATTCGAGTGCAAAATCGACAATGCGACAGGAGCTCAGACACACTAGAAACCCATTGCACAAGTTGCAAACGAAACTGGCAATTGCTTTCCCCGATAAGTCTTTACTGCAATATGACTGTGGTAAATTGCAAAAACTGGCTACGTTGCTACGAGATTTGAAAGATGGGGGCCATAGAGCGCTTATCTTTACACAAATGACGAAAGTCTTGGATATCTTAGAACAATTTTTGAACTACCACGGGTATTTGTACATGCGACTGGACGGTGCAACTAAGATCGAGGATCGTCAAATATTAACGGAGCGATTCAATACTGATAACAGGATCACTGCTTTTATTTTATCGAGCAGATCTGGTGGACTGGGAATTAACTTGACCGGTGCAGACACCGTGATCTTTTATGACTCGGACTGGAATCCTGCTATGGATAAACAATGTCAGGATAGGTGCCATAGAATTGGACAAACACGAGACGTGCATATTTACCGATTCGTTAGCGATCACACTATCGAAAGTAACATTTTGAAGAAAGCAAATCAAAAGAGGCATCTGGACAATTTAGTGATTCAGCGTGGTGATTTCACCACCGACTACTTCACAAAACTGTCCGTGAAAGACCTAGTAGGCGCGGAAATGAACGAAGTGGCAGTCAGTGATAAGCCGTTGTTAATGGACGAAGACGCAGCCACTAAAGATCCGCGGAAGTTGGAAAAGTTGTTAGCTCAAGCCGAAGACGCGGATGATGTGAAGGCGGCCAAATTGGCAATGAGAGAGGTCGAGGTGGATAATGAAGATTTCCAGGAGATGAAGTCTCGTGCCGAGGAAGATGGTGGCGACGGCTTGGAAGACGAATACGAAGGCACTAACCATGTTGAAGAGTACATGATTCGGTTCATAGCGAATGGTTGCTATTATGATTGAACGACAAAAGGTATTAGGACAAGTAAAGTATACGACAATTATGTAATTAATTCTTCGGAGTTGATGCAGAGGTGCAGAGATGTGAGTATGATGTATTACTGTCACTCTTATTGAATAACAAAAGGTATTGGCAAAATTGGAGTGGACGGTGAAGTGTACGACAAGTGTTTTGATAATTTTTTGGATTTAATGCAGAAATACAGAGACGTAAGTATGATGAATCACAGGGACCGCATTTGGCAGGGAGATAATATACAAGGACAGTATAAGAACCCTGTACTACTCACAAAACGTACCACATTGGTGAAATCCGTGGTTGCAATAGCTGATACACGGTGTTGTCAAGACGTACAACGTGATTCTACGAGCTACGGCTCCACGACTTACAAGGACAGAGTGATACGACCCGATATTTTTAACCGCCTGAATTCAAAAGCGTTGCAAGCCACCACACCTGGTGATTCAAAGTTTATTTCATACATGTATTGGTAATGATTATATATCTCAACGTTTTCAGTGTTATATAGAGATCTCTCTGAGCCTTTTATTGCAATCCTTATCACTATTGCACATTTCTGAAAGATTTTTATTGCAACTGTGCTAAGGTCTTTCCCATTCATCTGCGTTAGGGCTTCTGTCAGAATAACTACCTTATGATCATTCATGAAAATGGATTCTGGATGGTCTCTAAAAAAATCTGTCCAATTCATGGTTGTTTCCAAAAGTCATAAAAATCTTTCGAGTATTCAACTTTGCATGGCGATATATTTTGTATGCAGAATTGTTTTTAACTAGACTTTTAGCAGTGTTTACCAAGTTTTGCTTTTCTACATTGTTGTCAATATATATATTTATGGCTACTAATTTTATTTTATCTTGTTCTGGTGTTCCTTTTGAATTTATAGTATTTACAACGGTAACATAAAAGACTCAATACGCTTTCATAAAGTGTCAGGACTCCTGTCCTATTGCCGGAGGCGCTATTTGCACAATGAAGTAGACCAGAATAGGGCCATAACGGTTACCAAGAAGGATGACACACTAGTATAAAGTGATATTACCAAAACATGGGAAGCCGAGGGACTATGCGATGTATCTTCTCGAACTAAAGACAAATATCAGGCGGTACCCTTAAGTGATCTGGTAATTGACCAATGACTTTTTGGGCATTATGATGTAGCAAGACTGCGCAAGAACTTTTACGCTCAGCTAGATTTTTCATAAAAATACCGACTTATCGTTCCCCGCGTTAAATCAAATCTATAGCTGAGGGAGCTTTAGAGATAAGTAGAATTTCAGGTCCTAATAAGAATAGATTAGACACACCATGAACGGCTTAAATGACCAGTTCAACAAGCCAACTGTTACTGCCGCAGACACGCCTCATTACCTTTTGTATATTCATTGAACCCTGTCTAAGGGATACTGTGAGGATTTACTTTGCTTATGAATTGTGGTAAAGTGATTTGATAAAAGCCTGGCTTTCGTGTCATCCTACCTATCCACATATATCCATTTATATTGCCAGGTCTAGAGGCAATATTGGCATTGTTTAACCCTCTTGAAAGAGCAGTATATCTGTTCCCATCTATCTTCTCTTCTCCGAATTCGCAAATGAAACTTGAATCAGCTTCATCAGCGCCGCTGCATTTAGATGCTCATCCAGTGCATGTATCAAAAGCGGCATTGGCAAGATTGAATATGAAAATTACTAAAATTCAACTAAAATAACAAACAAGATTTAAAAGAAATTGTTTTAACTTGCTGTATTTCGAAGCTCTAAAACTCCACGTAAGACAGGTAGTATAGGTGTAACGTAGCATACATACTACAATTTCGTGAAGTTTTGATAACTTAATATTTACAAAAATGAATTCAGATCAAACGAGAGACTTTTTTTTTCATGCATTTTTTTTTCTTGGGCCTTTTGCTATAATTCCACTAGCAACATTTCATCATAGTCAAAAAATTGACATGAATATCACCAACTGCGTTTTCGAACGACTTCCCTAACACGTCAGCGACCAAAAGAGCCACAACTTCAGTCAGTCAGCCAGTAGTAGAGTGGTAGGGTAGCAGTACGTGATGCCCAGTAGCACAACAGCATACGTAGCGATCCATGTAGGCTTCTGTACCCCTTAGCGTAAGGCTCGGGATTGCCATGTACCTGTAGCTTCTTGCACCTTCGTCAAAGTTCCATTCCATAAAGCAAAAAGCTGTTACAGCAAAGCTTCCGAAAAAAAGGAGTATATAAACCGACGAGGGCGTGGAGGTTCCTTGAATTGTGAATTGATTTCATATCCACATCGAACAACAACTACAACAATAGCTGTTATTCATATCAACACACTACAATCAACACTACATTCACACATCTAAAATGGCTCCAGTTAAGTACTTCTACAAAGGTCAACAAACCGACCTAGTGGTCTTCGTCGAATCTCAGGAATTGGCCAACGAATATCTACAAGACCCAACTGTCGGCAAATTGACCGAAGCCGTGGGCGTTTTCAAGATCTTCACCAACCCCCAGGGCGAAGGTGCCGAGGGTGAGCTAGGTGAGGCTTCCAAGGCCCAAGTCGAGAACGAGTTCGGCAAGAAAATCAAGGTTGAGGAAGCCATCGCCAAGATCTTGAAGGAGGGCTCTCCTAACGCCAGTGGCGACATCCAGTCCAAAGACGATCGTTAAACGGCGTCCCCTCACTCCCATAGCATTTTAAATATATTGCATAATTTAACGTTTTAATGTAAGAAGAATTAGTATACAGTCCAAGGAACGGAAGTGCCAGCCTAACGTGTCCGGAGTTTTGAGCCATTCCCATTATGGCGGCTGGAGGTACATCTATGTGCCGACTTTCCGGGGTAGATGCTTATTTTGAGGACAAGAGGTATCATGAGCAAAATGAGGTTATGGTATCTCGCCTCCAGAGTCTGCACGTTTGTTGCTCCCTTTTGTGATTCAACTGCATCTATTTGCAACCTTTCAATCGCAGTTCATACCACAGGCTTTACAGGGTGCATGGCTAACATCTCATAATGTCCCAGCTATGCATTCACGCTTCAATACTCAATAAAGATTACGCGATGATGAACATTTTACAAGTCACCAGTAACCCATCCACTACACCTTTTTGCCCCTGCGACGGGAAAATACTCTTTTTATCGACCACCGAGTACTGCGAAATGTCGAGGCTCTAACTGGTGAGCTCCCCCCATTGGTGGTTATCACGTTCTCCGACGATGCTCTGACCAGCGCTTCCGTCCGTGGTGTGTCAACGGTCGATGTATATGGGCCCATATTGTCTTGGCTCAAAGCCATTTCGTCATCGAATCCACTTAGCTTCTCCAGATGTGAGCTCCATACATCCCACATACCTCTTTCTACCTGCACACGTTTCCACTTTGTGAAAACAACGTTAAAAGCCCAAGAATCAGTTTCAATTCCGGAACATGTTCGTGGAGGAGTGCGGTCTTCGGTTTTACCGAACGTTGCAACTGGCCCCATAAGGCTACTTCTACTAGTTTCAGGTCTTAAATCTACTCGGCTTGATGAACCTCTCAAAAACCACGTAGAGGCCGGCGAGATCTCCATGAGCGAATTTCGAAAATCAACCTCCACTTTCGCAATTTCTCCATTGTAGCATTGCCCTGCCCAATTATTGACCCGCCTCTTAAACGACCTGGTTCGATCAAACCGACCAGATAAGCTTTCATTGTAGCTGATAAACGGAACCATTTGATCCGGAAATGTTGTAGAGTCACTGAAATGTAAAGTGCTCTCTAATGTGGACTGAGACACACTTTCGTGTCTAGAGGGTTCTTTCGAATCATCGCCAATAGCGTGCACATTGTTAATAAAGAGGTCAAGTTCCTTGCGCCAATTGTGAAATTCTTCAGCGTCTCTACAAAATAGTAATATTTCCCATAGCTTAAAATCATAGTCAAACTGGATCTTTATTGTGTTGTCGTAATTCGAAAACATTCCAATGTCTTCCGTTTTAGAGCCCATCTGAGAATTCATGTCGTCTATTAATCGACAGTTAGACAATCTCAGGGCAAACTTTATTGGCCACTCATTGATTGATGTTTTTTCCCTGTAGCTTGGAATCTCAGCCAAGACCAAATATGATTTGAATAGAAAGACTCCTAGCTGATCGCTTTCAATCTTAAGAGATCTCTTAGTCTTGTAAAAGTTGTTAAAGTAACGAGTTCTCCTGTAGGACCCTATGGTATAAGATGTTTCTTCTGCCGAAGGCCACGCTACCGCCAAACAACCCTTCGAATAACAGGGTCCCATTGCCTCTATCGGTATTCGCTCCTCGGGCAAATCAAATGCTAGCCGGCTTTGAATCAGCGTGAGCGCCGAATCTTTTGAACTCTCAACATGCGCTTCATTGATTTGCTGCAAAAACTCGAATATGTCGTGCAGATAATCTTTGATATTTTGGGTTAATTTATCACACTCTGTATGATCGAGGCGCCGCACGTCAGTAATGGATGGATTTTCTGTCAAATACACCAAGGACTCCAAAAACAACCTGTACTTGGCGATTCTATTTATCGGCATTTGAATCATGGCGCGGAATGAAAAATCGCGTTTATACCCTTGTTGAGAGGTCCGAGAGTAATACTTCGGTAAGCATAGCTCGATGCGAAACAGTATGGCAAATAGGAGTCGGTCTTGGCTTTCTTGGCCCATGCGAGTCAACAAATGGCTTACCTGGTTGTAGGATTGGACGTAAGAACGGTATTCATCTTTTTGCAATGCTTGGTTTGCCAATAGTCGACCAACATTTTCACATAAGTCTAGGTGATCCCAAGATGTAAGCGAAAGATCGGACCAGTTTAATTCAGTGGACTCATCAAATCTTTTAACACTCCCTTCAACAAGGCTGTTAAGAGCAGCAGAAAAAGACTCGTGTTGTGGCAGTATCTTGGTGACGACTTTGTTAAGTGCCTCCATTGGAATGTAATCATTTATAGTCAAAACGTCCAGAAAACAATTCTGGAGTATTTTGAGCATTTGAACGTATTCTATTTCCGACTCAACGATTTCCTCAATCAAACGCTGCCGCTTATAGTGTTCTGCAGCCACACTTATGGGGAATCCTGGCGGAGTATTAAGTGTCTTTTCAATGTACTCTTTGATAAACTGAACTGGGCTAGCCATGTTGGAGCTTTGAGATTCATGTTCGGCACTCGGTATCGGGATTAGTACTGGCGACTCTAGCATCTTGCGGGGGTTAATTTAATTGAGGGAATGCTTGGTATTCTTCAGAAGCTTGAGTTGTGCGTTTTGTGCTAAGGTGTCAGAACAGCGATGGCACGATATATCACTTTACACATCTGTGACGTAGAATTATCAGAAACATGATTTTAGGTAACTGGAAACGGCGTTGTCTAAGAGCCTAATCTCACGAACTGAATTTTGACGGTCGTCACATATAAACGTTATGAGAGCTAAGCGCACAAACTAAATTAATTATGCCTTGAAACTAGGCGTTAATAATCTAGCACAAACCGATACGGAACTAGACTTCAGGTCGTTATGGTGAACGCTAACAACCCCGTGTCAGTGGTCTTTTTCTGGCCGCGATAATAGCTTAATACGCTATCAGCGGCGATCATCCGGGGAGCATAAGACCGCTGCCGAAGCATAAAACGCACAAAAAGCTTGTAATTCTTTTGAGAAGTGCATTTGGACAAGTAAAAAATAGCAATAATCGGGAGATATGCCTCGCATACTCGTTGCTCGCGCCTTCGCCTGATCTATTTGGTTAACCTATTGTTTTGTTCTGATCTTGTATATGTGCCCATTTATGAAGGCATCGTGGGTTTGATAAACAGCATCTTGAGGGATGCTGTACACGACAGTTACTGGCCTTGAGAGCAAGTGACTTATAATTCACCAGGTAAGTAAAAATTGGCTGCGTATGATTGCACAGGATGTATCGCTTTCTCGTTCCAAAAGCGACAGTGGTTAACTTGTAAAATCACAAAGGCCTCCAAACAATTCAAGATTTACGACATCCTCCTTTAAAATGACACGAGTTGAAAGAAGGCTGACAAATAGAATTGCCCAGTTGCGCGAACATATCTTCGTACTAAAAAGATGATGCTCTGGCTGTGAACCGGAAACGAAGCCCTATACGTGGATATTTGGTCTTCAAATGTAATTTGGTAAAAGTAAAACAACCAATCGGAAACCAGCTGCAATGAGAGACTGTCGTTACTGTGTAATGATGAGAGCAAACATTGACACTTTTGTCCAAAAAAGCGTTTTATATCTCAAGGCTCTTGTATATCAAACAAAGTTACAAGCTATTGCTCGATTTCTCAATAGAAGCCTTCCTAAAAGCACTCCAAGGAAGATGAAGGTAGGCATGTCAACTGATGACTCAAGTAAATCATTGGATAATCCACTGCAGATTTCATAACATGAGCTTATGTCATGCTCGCACTTGATTGTTGTGTATTGCTGGATAAGGATCGGTTTCATAGCATCGAGCGGCTTCACAGGTGTACCATCAATGAGTTTAACAAACTGCTGTTGTGAGGTAAATTCGAGGATTCAGGTTCAAAGAATGAAGGCCCACTTATCTAATACGCATTTTTTTTACCCAGCAGTGTCAATGAAGCCCCCAGATATGCTACTAACTGGTACGATCGGATTGAAAATTGACTTCATTGGTATCGGCTTGAATTTCATGGACATTGCGCTTCTCAGTCTCACAATGAAGATGACCAACGATTCGTAAATATCTTACGCATCTTGGCAATGAGGTCCAGTGGGAATCGCGGAATGCAGTAGCTTTTCTGAGGTCACCGGTATGCCTTGGCTCATATTTCTTGCCTCTGTGAGCTACATCGCATTCTCTTGTCTCACGTTCCTGTTAATCCTGAGCTTATTTACGAATTCCCATGCCAAGATATGGATACAAATTCCTTTTCTTATTTGTGCTCATGCGCTTGCACACAATCATCTGTTTTGACTTACAAGAAGTAAAGTGCGCCACTTCACTATTCACACTGCCTGTGTCATCCTGAAACAGTCCCAAATCTACCAATTCATCATGCTTATTTCAGGAACATGATTTTGGAGGAATATTGAGATACCTTATCGAAGGACATCGCAATGAGTTGGTTCACAACACCTGTGACGATACAAATATAGTTTGCAGAGGCTCTTCAACGATAAGTATCTTGATAATCTCCGGAAGGACCAAAGGCGTCACCGAAATTGTTGGCTTCACTGCTCGCCACGTCTGGACTCTTTTCAATGTTGTCACCTCATCGTCAATAGAACGAGCCATTGATGCTACGGCTGCAGAAATAGAATATTTGACAGTGCCGCAAGCGCAAGGGCTATACAGGGACATGGATCAACTAGGGACACTAAGAATTTTCGCCAATACCACGCTTATGCTTCATCCTGCTTACACAATCCTGTTGATTTTTTATTAGTGCATATCTGGCAGGCACGAAGGGAAAGAAAAAAATTAATTTAAACCTCAGGGTCCTATGTCGTTCAAGCAGGACGTACAAAACGACATTCTCATTTAGCGACAGCCCTTCTTCGCTTGCCCGAATCTTCCCGGCTCCCAGGCTAGCACTCACAAGCGCTTGGTAGTGCTTACTACTATCTACACTCGCTAACGGTAATAACTACTCGAGGCTTTACTGCTGAGTGTCGCTTTCACTCTGTAAAAATTAAAGAATGCTGTCCATCGACACTGCTGTCCCCACCACTTCCCATAGTCATTTCGCCAGATGTCGCTGTTGACTAATCAATTGGAAAACTGCTAGTACGGCACAGCTCGAGGCGCTTTTCTGAAAACCGAGATATATGACAGAATAGCGGGATACCCCGCTGTAGGTTCCATGGGGGCTCAGCCGGATTCTTTAAACGAAATTGGCGTCGTAACAACGTAAGAGCGCCTACGGCTTCTCTTAATCACGGCTAGAATTTGGGTGCTCCGCAGAAAATGGCAGCTGGGGGGGTCGCCTTAACGTTTTACTTTTATAATGAGAGCTTACAAACGCTTTCAAACGCTTACAAACGCTTCCAAGCGATTACAAAGAAAAACTTACAAGCGCTTACAAAGAAAAGCTTACAAGCGTTTATAAGCCGTGGAATTATAAGCCGTGGAGGAGCGGTTAAGCAACTCTCGAGCACTAATGATGATATGCAGGGTCCAGCTGGAAGTCCGAGGCTTCGTATAAAAACGAGAAGGCATTCACTCCAGAACAGCAGTGAAAGCATTTTAGCAGTGGAGTATCTGAGAAATTGAGCACTTGAGAGCATTCGAGCATTTGTTGCGTTGTTATAAAGAATAATCAACCGAGAGCGACAAAGAATCGGAAGTTGGAGAATCCACAGAAAGAAGTTTGAAAATACCACGACGTCGCGGGTTCAACCATCACTACAAGAGTGCCGATATAGATTGCAGAAAAGAAGCTTTCCCGCAGAGGTGGTGCCTATACTCATAATATGAAAGCAAATAAGAGCAACATGGCTGGAGATCCCCATGGAAGCTGTGATTCTGCTGTGCTCACCCGCAACACGTCTCCTGAGTTGCCGGAATACGATGGGCTTGATTGTAGCGCGAGAGCATCCGTACGCGAACTAGCCAGGACTTTCACGAATGGCAGTGTTGCGTCAAACAGCAAAGCTGCCGCAGTAGGTGTTCATGCTACCACTGCCCTCCCTGCTAGCCGTACTACTACAGAATATGGCGATGTGAATACCACTAATCCGGTCTTTAGTTCATCGGAATTGCCTTCCTACAATTCAAGACTCGATCCCAACTCTGACGAGTTTTCCTCCGCGCTGTGGGTCAAAAATCTCAGCCAGCTCATCGCCAGCGACCCAGACCACTACAAACCCTATTCGCTCGGGTGCACCTGGAAAAACCTCCGCGCCTACGGCAACGCCACCGATGTAGCCTACCAGTCCACTTTTGCCAATCTGCCCTTGCAACTGCTCGAATCCGGCTATCGTGCCGCCCGTAAAGCTCGCCCAGAGGATTCTTTTGATATTTTGAAGCCCATGGACGGTATCGTCAAGCCCAGCGAGCTTTTGGTCGTCCTAGGAAGACCGGGCTCCGGATGTTCCACTTTGTTGAAATCCATCTCTGCCAATACCCACGGTTTCCACATCGATAGCGACTCCGAGATTTTTTACGATGGCATGGACCCTAAGGAGATCGCCAAACACTACAGAGGCGAAGTCGTGTACAACGCCGAGTCCGATGTTCATTTCCCACATTTGACTGTTTTCGACACCTTGAAGACCGTTGCCAGACTCTCATGCCCCTCGAACCGTTTTCATGGTGTAGATCGTGAAACTTTTGCAACCCACATTACCGAAGTGGCGATGGCCACTTATGGTCTTTCCCACACCAGGAACACCAAAGTCGGTAGCGAATTAGTTAGAGGTGTCTCTGGTGGTGAACGTAAGAGAGTTTCCATTGCCGAAGTTTCCATTTGCGGGTCCAAATTCCAATGTTGGGATAATGCTACTCGTGGTTTGGACTCCGCCACGGCTTTGGAGTTCATTCGCGCTTTGCGTACCACTGCTAAATTGAACAACAGCGCTGGTGTCATTGCTATCTACCAATGTTCCCAAGATGCCTACGACCTGTTTGATAAAGTTTGCGTTCTGCATGAAGGTTACCAAATATACTTCGGCCCTGCTAACGAGGCCAAACAGTATTTCCTAGACATGGGATATGTTTCCCCCGATAGACAAACCACTGCCGATTTCCTGACCGCTGTGACCAACCCCGCTGAAAGAATTGTCAATCAAGAGATGGTTCAAGCAGGCAAGGTAGTGCCCTCTAGCGCTAGCGAGATGGAAGCGCATTGGAAACAATCCGAAAACTACAAACGTTTAATCAATGAAATTGATCATTACACTACCCACGATCAAACCGGTAACCGTGAGCAACTACGGAATGCCCATATTGCCAAACAATCCAAAAGAGCCAGACACAGTTCTTCGTACACGGTCAGTTATGGACTGCAAGTAAAGTATTTGCTTATCAGAAATATGCAAAGAATCCGGAGTAGTATGGGAGTTACTCTTTTCCAGGTTATTGGTAATGGCGGTATGGCATTTATACTGGGTTCCATGTTTTACAAGATTTTGAAACATGACACCACTGCAGGCTTTTATTCCAGAGCCGGTGCTCTATTTTTTGCAGTTCTGTTCAACGCTTTCTCGTGTCTATTGGAGATTCTTGCACTTTACGAGGCTAGACCTATCTCCGAAAAGCACAAGCGATACTCACTTTATCACCCTTCTGCCGATGCCCTGGCTTCTGTTATCTCTGAAATTCCATCCAAACTTGTCACCTCTGTTGTCTTCAACCTTGCGCTCTACTTTCTCTGCAATTTCAAGAGGGAAGCTGGTGCTTTCTTCTTTTATTTCTTGATGACTATAGTTGCCACTTTCCTCATGTCTCATATTTTCAGATGCTTAGGTGCCGCCACAAAGACATACGCTGAATCTATGGTTTCAGCTTCGCTTTTGTTGTTAGCTCAGGCAATTTATACCGGTTTCGCGATTCCAAAAACAAATATTCTGGGATGGTCCAAATGGATTTGGTATATCAATCCGCTATCGTACATCTTTGAATCTCTAATGGTGAATGAATTTCACGGTCGTAACTTTTCATGCTCACAATACATTCCAGCAGGGTCTGGATATGAGATTCTAAGTGGCACGGAAAGAGTTTGTTCAGCTGTTGGTGCCGTGCCCGGACAGGACTTTGTTAGTGGAGAAACGTACATCAATGTTGCCTACGGCTACTACCATGCGCACAAATGGCGTGGTTTGGGTATTGGGTTGGCATATGCCATTGTATTTCTCGCCGTGTACTTGGCTGTCACTGAGTTCAATGAAAGTGCCAAACAACGTGGTGAGATCTTAGTGTTTCCACAATCGGTGATGAGACGTATGAAGAAAGAAAGGAAACTGAGGAACAGTTCCGATTATTCTGGCACTGACGTTGAAAACTCCGCTGGTTCAGCTCCTCTCAATGAGAAGAAAATGCTGGACGAAAGTAGTGTCTCGGCGGGCTCTACGTCGTCTATGGGAGATGCGAAGCTTTCGAAATCGGAAGCTATCTACCACTGGAGAAACGTATGCTTTGAGGTCAACATCAAAAAGGAAACGAGAAGAATTTTGAATAATGTTGACGGGTGGGTTAAACCGGGCACTTTGACGGCACTAATGGGAGCGTCAGGTGCAGGTAAAACTACACTATTGGACTGTTTAGCCTCGAGAGTCACAACCGGTACAATCACGGGAGACATGTTTATCAACGGGTTTTTACGTGATGCGTCATTTGCCAGATCTATCGGTTACTGTCAGCAACAAGATTTACACTTGGAATCCGCTACTGTGAGAGAATCCCTAAGATTTGCGGCGTACTTGCGTCAGCCAGCTACCGTTTCAGAAGATGAGAAAAACAAGTATGTGGAGGATGTTATCAAGATCTTGGAGATGGAAACTTACGCGAACGCTGTTGTTGGAGTTGCAGGTGAAGGTTTGAATGTTGAACAACGTAAAAGATTAACAATTGGTGTAGAGTTGGCAGCCAAGCCCAAACTTTTATTGTTTTTGGACGAGCCTACGTCTGGGTTGGATTCGCAGACAGCATGGTCGATCTGTCAGTTGATGAGAAAACTGGCCAACCACGGTCAGGCAATCTTGTGCACTATCCATCAGCCATCTGCGTTATTGATGCAAGAATTTGACCGTTTGTTATTTCTACAGCGCGGTGGGCAAACAGTTTATTTTGGAGAGTTGGGCAAGGGATGCCACAAGATGATTGACTATTTCGAAAGCAACGGCGCACCTCGTTGTCCCGATGGTGCGAATCCTGCGGAGTGGATGTTAGCCGTTATTGGTGCTGCACCTGGAACTCACGCTAACCAAGACTATCATGAAGTCTGGAGGAATTCGCCAGAATACCGCGCGGTCCAGGAAGAACTGGAGTGGATGGAGCAGGAACTGCCCAAGAAGCCTATTGACACGAGTAATGAACAAACCGAATTTGCCGCATCGCTACTTTACCAATATTATTTGGTAACCAAACGTCTGGCTGAACAGTATTGGAGAACACCTTCGTATTTGTGGTCCAAGCTTATTTTATCGGTTATTTCTCAAATTTTCATTGGGTTTACTTTCTTCAAGGCCGACAGTTCTTTGCAAGGTCTGCAAAATCAAATGTTGTCCATTTTCATGTTCACGCTTGTATTCAATCCCACCTTACAACAATATTTACCAACCTTCGTTTCCCAAAGAGGCTTGTATGAGGCTCGGGAGCGTCCTTCTAAAACGTTTTCCTGGGTTTCCTTCATGTTGTCACAGATTACCGTTGAGATTCCCTGGAACATTCTAGCAGGCACTATTGGTTTCATCATTTATTACTACCCTGTTGGGTTTTACAACAATGCTTCGAAAGCCGGTCAACTCCACGAGAGAGGCGCTTTGTTTTGGCTCTACTGTACTGCGTTCTATGTGTTCACTGGATCGATGGCCCAAGTTTGTATTGCAGGTTTAGACGTAGCTGAAGCTGCTGGCGAACTGGGCTCATTATTGTATACTCTGGCTCTTTCGTTCTGCGGTGTTATGGTAACTCCATCCAATATGCCAAGATTCTGGCTTTTCATGTACCGGGTTTCACCAATAACATACTTTATAGATGGTGTGTTATCCACTGGTGTTGCAAATGCCGACGTCCATTGCGCAGACTATGAAATGGTTAGGTTTACTCCTCCTGCTGGACAAACGTGTGGTCAGTACATGTCTCGATATATTGAGACGACAGGAACCGGGTATTTGGACGACCCTAGTGCTATGGATGAGTGTAAATTTTGCTCCGTGTCTGATACTAATGAATTTTTGAAAGCGGTAACATCCAGCTACGATCACAGGTGGAGAAACTATGGTATCTTTTTGGTCTTCATTTTCGTTAACTTCGCATTGGCAAGCTTTTTGTACTGGTTGATGCGGGTTCCAAAGAAGAGAAACAGAGTTGTGGATGAGAGGAAGCCAGAGGCTCAAAAGCTTGCAAGTAAATGAGAGAGACATGGTGTGTTACAAAACGCGGGGTACTTGTTGCATGGCTCCAGTTATTTTCATAGTCAGTATCTTCACGTAACTTTAGGTGGTTAAGCTTGCCGCGCATTTTGTAATCAGAAGAGCACGAATTGAGGTAAAAAAACAAAACAGTGTTAGTGGAAGGAGATTGGGACAATTTTGACACTGGCTGACAAGTTTCTGTGACGCATATAGTGGCCATAATTGGTGACTCGAATTTTTCAATTTGAAGAAAAG
Source organism: Lachancea nothofagi CBS 11611 (assembly GCA_900074755.1). NCBI lineage: Eukaryota > Fungi > Ascomycota > Saccharomycetes > Saccharomycetales > Saccharomycetaceae > Lachancea > Lachancea nothofagi. The sequence goes on along the minus strand of LT598450.1, from coordinate 511,952 downwards.
CTCTAGGGGCAGTCCTATTTTTGATCGGATTGTGTCACTAGTGGCACTCGAGCCGCTCAAATCAAGAGAATTTCAACGCCTGATTAACCGACATTCACTTGAGTTCGCAAATGGCCAAACTCCATCTCCTCGTAAAGTTAGCGACCGTTTAAGTTGTACAAATAAAAAAGTGGTCGATAAATTAAAGAACGCTCTGTGGCAGTCAAGTTTAGTCATAAAACCACGCCTTCAGTGGCACCAATATTGTCAGATTGAAGGAAGCTCTCCTGGGTGAAGAATGCCTGCTTGTTAGTTGGTCGAGCTGCTCGAATGTCGTATGACTTCTTCAAAGTATGCCTAGGTTATCACTCCCTCTAGTTATCACTCCCTCTAGCCGCTGAAGTCAGACTTTTTCTCGAGCCTCCAGCAAAAAGCAAACACCCTGTGGCCGTCAACTTCAGTTATAAAACCATGCCTTCAGCTGAGAAATCTCTAGTGGCACTCGAGCTGTTCAATTGAAGCTCTCTGTGGAGTAAACAACACCCTGTGGCCGTCAACTTCAGTTATAAAACCACGCCTTCAAACGGTCATGATTCGTCCCAGCTGAGAAAGCTTCAACTAACAGGTTTCTGATACCACTTGTTCAATTGACGCTCTCTGTGACAAAAAGTAAACAACACCCTGTGGCAGTTGCATTTAGTTGTAAACTCCAGTGGCACCAATATCAAATTGATGAAAGCTCTTTCCTGGGTGAAGAATGCCTGCTTGTTAGTAGTTCGAGCTGCTCAAATGTCGTATGACTTTTTCAAAGTATGCCTAGGTTACCACTCCCTCTAGCCGCTGAGATCGAACTCTTTCTCGAGCCTTCAAGTCGACTGCAAAAAGTAAACAACACCTTGTGGCCGTCAAATTCAGTTATAAAACAACGCCTCCAGACGGTCATGATTTGTCCCAGCTGAGAAAGCTTCAACTGATAGCTTTCTGATACCACTTGTTCAATTGAAGCTCTCTGTGGAGTAAACAACACCCTGTGGCCGTCAACTTCAGTTATAAAACCACGCCTTCAAACGGTCATGATTCGTCCCAGCTGAGAAAGCTCCAAGCGACAGCACTTGCCCCACATTCTCAACAACACTCACACTACTTCTCAAAACCACGCCTGGAGATCACACCCCTCCAACCCTTTTCCGAAAGCCTGTTTTCAAAAATACCCCTAGTCGCCATATCGCTTTCTCAACGCTCTAGCCCCCTACCACAACTCATCAATTGACCAAACCACCCCTCGCTGGCTCTCCAATGACACTCCCGCCCTCCTGCTTCTCCCTCGCTCGAGCCTTTCCACATCCCGCGGGGATCTCTCTTTGTTCCCCGGAACGCCACATCGCCATGGAACATGTTCCACGGCCATCCCGTCCCATCCCGCGGATCCCCTCCGGCGCTCCTCCGCGGAACCCTTCCCACGGAACCAACTCGCACGACAACAAAAAAAAATCACATAGTCACAGCTGTCTAACGCGCATCCCACGCACATAACGCACATAACTCACAGCGCGACAACTGCGCCTGCGCTGCACTTGCCGCTCACACACTGGCTAACTACTACCACCACTACTACTACTACTACTACTACAGCAGCAGCAGCAGCGATTATTCTTTTGTTCCGGTGTGAGATTTCGCAAGATTAATAATAGTCAGGGCGCTCGCTTGCAGCACCCGAGATTAGTTTGTTATAAGAAGACCCAGGATGCGGGAAGCGAGGAGAGGAAAGATTGGACAGCCAGCCAGCAGCAGCAGCAGCAGGAGTAGTAGTTCGAGAATTGAACGAGCAGCACAGCAAACAGTGCACGAGCCGTCTCGACCAGTACAGCGCTCGCTCGCAGACATGGAAAACCACAACCACGACGCGGCAACAGCAGCGAACGGCGCCGCTTCAGCGGCGCCACGTGACTCGCACGTGACGGAGCCCGGCGCGTACGAGGGCTACGCGGGGTTCGACGACGCCGCCAAGGACTCCGTGCGCGACCTCGCCCGCTCCTTCACCAGCCACAGCGTCGCCTCCTACTCCGGGCCCGCCCACGGCAAGCTCCCGGCCGCCACCCCAGACGTGGCCCACAGCCTGGCCACCCGCACCAGCACCGCCAGGACCGCCACCACCGACTACGGCGACGTCAACACCATCAACCCGGTCTTCACCACGCCCGAGTCGCCCGCCTACAACCCCAGCCTCGATCCCAACTCCGACCAGTTTTCCTCCGCGCTGTGGGTCAAAAATCTCAGCCAGCTCATCGCCAGCGACCCAGACCACTACAAACCCTATTCGCTCGGGTGCACCTGGAAAAACCTCCGCGCCTACGGCAACGCCACCGACGTAGCCTACCAGTCCACGTTCGCCAACTTGCCCTTGCAACTGCTCGAATTCGGCTATCGTGCCGCCCGTAAAGCGCGCCCCGAGGATTCTTTTGATATTTTGAAGCCCATGGACGGTATCGTCAAGCCCAGCGAGCTTTTGGTCGTCCTAGGAAGACCGGGCTCCGGATGTTCCACTTTGTTGTAGTCCATCTCTGCCAATACCCACGGTTTCCACATCGACAGCAACTCCGAGATCTCCTACGATGGCATCGATCCCAAAGAGATCGCCAAACACTACAGAGGCGAAGTCGTGTACAACGCCGAGTCCGATGTTCATTTCCCACATTTGACCGTTTTCGACACCTTGAAGACCGTTGCCAGACTCTCATGCCCCTCGAACCGTATTCACGGCGTTGATCGTGAAACTTTCGCAACCCACATCACCGAAGTGGCCATGGCCACGTACGGTCTTTCCCACACCAGGAACACCAAAGTCGGTAATGAACTGGTTAGAGGTGTCTCCGGTGGTGAACGTAAGAGAGTTTCCATTGCCGAAGTTTCCATTTGCGGCTCCAAGTTCCAATGTTGGGACAATGCTACTCGTGGTTTGGACTCCGCCACGGCTTTGGAATTTATCCGCGCTTTGCGTACCACTGCTAAATTGAACAACAGCGCTGGTGTCATTGCTATCTACCAATGTTCCCAAGACGCCTACGACCTGTTTGATAAAGTTTGCGTTTTGCACGAAGGTTACCAAATATACTTTGGCCCTGCTAACGAGGCCAAACAGTATTTCCTAGACATGGGATATGTTTCCCCCGATAGACAAACCACTGCCGATTTCCTAACCGCTGTGACCAACCCCGCTGAAAGAATTGTCAATCAAGAGATGGTTCAAGCAGGCAAGGTAGTGCCCTCTAGCGCTAGCGAGATGGAAGCGCATTGGAAACAATCCGAAAACTACAAACGTTTAATCAATGACATTGATCATTACGCTACCCACGATCAAGCCGGTAACCGTGAGCAACTACGGAATGCCCATATTGCCAAACAATCCAAAAGAGCCAGACAAAGTTCTTCGTACACGGTCAGTTATGGACTGCAAGTAAAGTATTTGCTTATCAGAAATATGCAAAGAATCCGAAGCAATATGGGGATTACTCTTTTCCAGATTATTGGTAATGGTGGTATGGCATTTATACTGGGTTCCATGTTTTACAAGATTTTGAAACAAGACACCACTGCAGGCTTTTATTCCAGAGCCGGTGCTCTATTTTTTGCGGTTCTGTTTAACGCTTTCTCGTGTCTATTGGAGATTCTTGCACTTTACGAGGCTAGACCTATCTCCGAAAAGCACAAGCGATACTCACTTTATCACCCTTCTGCCGATGCCCTGGCTTCTGTTATCTCTGAAATTCCAACTAAACTTGTCACCTCCGTTGTTTTCAATGTTGCGCTCTACTTTCTCTGCAATTTCAAAAGAGAAGCCGGTGCTTTCTTCTTTTACTTCTTGATGACTATTGTGGCCACTTTCCTCATGTCTCATATTTTCAGATGCTTAGGTGCCTCCACAAAGACATACGCTGAATCCATGGTTCCAGCTTCGGTTTTACTGTTGGCTTTGGCAATTTATACCGGTTTCGCGATTCCAAAGACCAAGATTTTGGGATGGTCAAAATGGATTTGGTATATCAATCCGCTGTCGTATGTTTTCGAATCTCTGATGGTCAATGAATTTCACGGTCGTGACTTTTCATGCTCGCAATACATCCCAGCAGGATCTGGATATGATAATCTAAGTGGCACGGAAAGAGTTTGTTCAGCTGTTGGTGCCGTGCCTGGCCAGGACTTTGTTAGTGGAGAAACGTACATCAATGTTGCCTACGGCTACTACCATGCGCACAAATGGCGTGGTTTGGGTATTGGGTTGGCATATGCCATTGTATTTCTCGCCGTGTACTTGGCTGTCACTGAATTCAATGAAAGTGCCAAACAACGTGGTGAGATCTTAGTGTTTCCACAATCGGTGATGAGACGTATGAAGAAAGAAAGAAAACTGAGACACAGTTACGATTACTCTGGCACTGACGTTGAAAACTCCGCTGGTTCAGCTCCTCTCAATGAGAAGAAAATGCTGGACGAAAGTAGTGTCTCGGCGGGCTCTACGTCGTCTATGGGAGATGCGAAGCTTTCGAAATCGGAAGCTATCTACCACTGGAGAAACGTATGCTTTGAGGTCAACATCAAAAAGGAACGAGAAGAATTTTGAATAATGTTGACGGGTGGGTTAAACCGGGCACTTTGACGGCACTAATGGGAGCGTCAGGTGCAGGTAAAACTACACTATTGGACTGTTTAGCCTCGAGAGTCACAACCGGTACAATCACGGGAGACATGTTTATCAACGGGTTTTTACGTGATGCGTCATTTGCTAGATCTATCGGGTACTGTCAGCAACAAGATTTACACTTGGAAACCGCTACTGTGAGAGAATCCCTAAGATTTGCGGCGTACTTGCGTCAGCCAGCTACCGTTTCAAAGGATGAGAAGAACAAGTATGTGGAGGATGTTATCAAGATCTTGGAGATGGAAGCTTACGCGGACGCTGTTGTTGGAGTTGCAGGTGAAGGTTTGAATGTTGAACAACGTAAAAGATTAACAATTGGTGTAGAGTTGGCAGCCAAGCCCAAACTATTATTGTTTTTGGACGAGCCTACGTCTGGGTTGGATTCGCAAACAGCATGGTCTATCTGTCAGTTGATGAGAAAACTGGCCAACCACGGTCAGGCAATCTTGTGCACTATCCATCAGCCATCTGCGTTGTTGATGCAAGAATTTGACCGTTTGTTATTCCTACAGCGTGGTGGGCAAACAGTTTATTTTGGAGAGTTAGGCAACGGGTGCCACAAGATGATTGACTATTTCGAAAGCAACGGTGCGCCTCGTTGTCCCGATGGTGCGAACCCTGCGGAGTGGATGTTAGCCGTTATTGGTGCTGCACCCGGAACTCACGCTAACCAAGACTATCATGAAGTCTGGAGAAACTCGCCAGAATACCGCGCAGTACAGGAAGAACTAGAGTGGATGGAGCAGGAACTGCCCAAGAAGCCTATTGACACGAGTAACGAGCAAACCGAATTTGCCGCATCGCTACCTTACCAATATTATTTGGTAACCAAACGTCTGGTCGAACAGTACTGGAGAACACCTTCATATTTGTGGTCCAAGATTGGTTTGACTATCATTTCTCAGATTTTCATTGGGTTTACTTTCTTCAAGGCCGACAGTTCTTTGCAAGGTCTGCAAAATCAAATGTTGTCCATTTTCATGTTCACGGTTGCGTTCAATCCAACCTTACAACAATACTTGCCCACATTTGTTGCTCAAAGAGATTTGTACGAGGCTAGAGAACGCCCTTCTAAAACGTTTTCTTGGATTTCTTTCATTCTATCCCAGATTACCGTTGAGATTCCCTGGAACATTCTAGCAGGTACTGTCGGTTTCTTCGTTTACTACTACCCCGTCGGGTTTTACAACAACGCCTCAGGAGCCGGTCAGCTTCACGAGAGAGGCGCTCTATTCTGGCTCTACTGTACTGCGTTCTACGTGTTCACTGGCTCCATGGCCCAATTATGTGTCGCTGGTCAAGAAGTAGCACAAGCTGCTGGCCAGTTCGCTTCCCTATTGTTTACTTTGTGTCTTTCTTTCTGTGGTGTTATGGTAACCCCATACAACATGCCGCGTTTCTGGATTTTCATGTACCGCGTTTCTCCTCTAACGTACTTTATCGATGGTGTGTTATCTACTGGTGTTGCTAATGCTGACGTCCATTGCGCAGACTACGAAATGGTTTCGTTCACCCCTCCCTCTGGACAAACGTGTGGCCAATACATGGCCTCATACATCCAGACTGCAGGGACCGGGTATTTGAGTGACGCCAGCGCCACGGACGAGTGTAAGTTTTGCTCAGTGTCCACCACTAACGCATATTTGAACGCAGTGAACTCCACTTACCATCACAGATGGAGAAATTATGGTATCTTCTTGGCCTTTATTTTCTTCAACTTCGCAATGGCTGTCTTCCTTTACTGGCTTGCAAGAGTTCCAAAGAAGAGAAATAGAGTAGCAGATGAAAGAAAGCCCGATGCACAGAAACTCGTTGAGAAATGAGCAAAGACTGCTTTCTCATTGCTCTAAGCATTTTACCCCTGTAGACTTCACATAATGTACATAAGAAAACTTCAAAATATGACCCATGAGGCTCGTTGTCGAGTTATAAAGCAACAATCGGCAACATCAGAGACGCTCGCCACAGCAACTTTCAAGACTTATAGCCGAGATATGGATATTAGCTAATAAGTAACCTTTGAACTACTAGCCTTCAAATATGACACTACATTCCTTGTGGTAGGAGTATGCTTAGTTAGTATTAGAAGACGCAGCCCTTAGCATTCTAGAAACATATGATCATTCGTAAATAGTGCTAATTAGGTAAAAATAATTTACAGCAGCTCATCGCATATCAATGTCAAGACTTCATATCGATAACCAGGATCATAGACTTTATCAGGCACTAACAAAAATGGCTCCAGATGAACTGAGGGTACGCAACAAGATGAAACGGCAACAGCTGTTTGCTGACATCAAAGATCAGAAGAATAAAGAGCGTCATAACATGCGCAAGAGCAGAGCCAAAGAAGAAAGAGAAGCGCCCGAAATGAAGGACAAGAGACTGAAAGAAAATGTTACCAACACTATCGATAGTCTTCGTGTTTACGACGAAACTATTGAACAAGGTGCCGAAGGCGAAGAAAGTGACTTTTCGCAGTTTTTTAATAACGGCAGCGAACCACCTAAAATTCTCTTGACAACGAACGTTAATGCCAAGAAGAACGCTTACGAGTTTGCAAACGTTTTGATCGAAGTCCTACCTAATGTCACTTTTGTGAAGCGCAAATTTGGCTACAAACTGAAGGAGATTGTAGAATTTTGCGGTAATAGGAATTATACTGACTTGGTGATTATCAATGAAGACAAGAAGAAAGTCACCGGCCTCACATTCATTCACTTGCCTGAGGGCCCCACCTTCTACTTCAAAATTAGCTCCTATGTGGACGTGCAAAAAATCGTGGGTCATGGCAGAGCTACCAGCCATATTCCAGAACTAATTTTAAACAACTTCAGCACCAGCCTCGGTAAGACAGTAGGGAAACTTTTTCAATCGATTTTCCCACAGAACCCTGACTTTGAAGGCAGACAAGTGATTACTTTGCATAATCAAAGAGACTACATCTTTTTCCGCAGGCATCGATACGTGTTTCGTAACGAGGAAAAAATCGGACTCCAGGAACTTGGACCCCAGTTCACCATGAAGCTGCAGCGTTTGCAACATGGTATAAAGGAAGAAACAGAATGGGAACACTCAACAGACATGGACAAGGAGAAGAAGAAATTCTACTTGTGAGTTGGACTTTGGTTCTATTGTTTGTGTTCGTAAAACTATGTTCAGGGTTTTCAAATACTTTTTAATGAGCACATATAAAGCTGTATATTATCAATACTGAACCTGGCATCGAGACGCCAATTAGGTCTCCAAATTGTGAAATCATGAGGTATCCTCTGTTCGATGTACTACAATGAGATTCGCGCCCATGTTTTCTAGAACTACCACTCGGAAACAATCACCTGGCCATTGCAGTTGGTGCTTCTACACAAATCAATGCCTTGAATATTAGCATCTCGTATATCGCAGGGTTCGTGAATTGAAAGTTCTGAAGCAGACAGTTACCATTCAACAAAACATACCACGGAAGATAAGCTTAGAATGCTATCTACATTTTTGAAAAGTTTGAGGAACTTGGTGTTATTTTAACCTGAAATTCTACCGCTTTTCAAATTACCTAGCGAGAAGCTGTATAGCATTTCGCTCATAAGCCAGAGTAATCATATCATGTTTGCTTGATCTAATTGAACTCTAGAAGTAGAAATTCACCCCTCGGTCATTAGCAGTGAGCTTGCTGAGCTGGTCATTTAAGTCGATCGTGATGTGCCTGCTTATTTGTATTTGAATATGGTATTACTGTTTATCTCCCCGTGGCCTTTCGAGGTGCGGAGAGGGTAAGCAACACAGAGAATAGAATCTAGGCAGTGCATAGGCCTTCGATATTTGTACAGTTATTCAGATGACAATTTTTGATAACAAGAAGCGTTCTAAGCCAGATTAATTAATGCATCAGCCTCCATTATCGAACTCATTGATACTTGAACAATGTGACTATCTGCACTACTCACCGTCAGCGTCTAAGTTCGGCGATCCTATTCACTATCTGAATCGATATGTTGGATTCAGGCTTAGTAACTTTGTTCTATGCTGTCATAGTTCTTGTTTCTCGTAATGAAACTGTTCTTATCTATTTCATTATGCATTTGAGGTTAAATAGCAGTAGCACATGGATCCTGACAACAGGATGAAGTCATATAATGTCTATCCTGGTCTGCTTTTGATTTTACTACAACCTACCATCACTTTCTATTATGTTGTCGTTGACCAAGCGTTCATGGTTATCCACTTATCACGTTCTCTCATGGTAAGCAGAATTTGTCTTTTGCCTCCAAAATGTTACGTTACTAAGAGAAGCTTCTGTGTCCCATTATCGTTTTGGAAACTTGGTAACATGTAAAGTCACTTCTCACGCTTGTGACACCCCGCACAATGGCTAATCTTTAAAGCTTATTCATACAGCAAGATTTGAAGCTATTAAAAAAAAAGCAGCAACTCGATCTAACCCAGGTAATATTCATCACAGTGGTGATGCTATTTTTCAGTATAGAGCGTTGAAATCACTATGGCCACATCTCATTTCGCTCATTTAGTTCTTTTCAACATCGCTTCAACTAATCAAGGACCATCACGGTTCGTTCCATTTCAAAACTAAGATCTTAGGATAGTCTCAATGGTGAATAAGCTAAAACGAAAACTACTCCAGGTCGTGTATTGTCGCCGTTTCGTTTTGAAAAATCAGATTGTCATCTCAGACTATTATTGACTAGCAGTAAATTTTGAGTCTTTGCAATCCCATCAGTGAATGCAAGTCTATAACCACCAACGTTTCCCTCGACGCCGCCAGTTTACTGATGAATGCCATATTCAGCATGCTTTGTAGTACATCGCGACATACGTATTTGACGCCCCATACGGCCCCTTTCTACAAAAAATTAAACTTCTGATGAGTTTGAAGCAAGTGGCGCTTTCAAAAAGCACATCGATCGTCAGCGCTTTAGGTTCAAGAGCAGTTTGTTGGCTTAATTGCAATTACAAGCGTCGAGAGAAAAAACGCTTCTGATAAAACTAAAGCGTTTATTACTTGTTTTTTTTGTTGCTGATTTACTGCACTGCACTAAACAATGGATGAGAATGGCGCTTCTCAGATTATAGGGGCCCTGGAAGTTATTTATTCAGCGAAATCGGACAATGCCAGACGGTTGGAAGCCCAGAAGTTTCTGGATGAGGTAAAAGTGCGGGAGGAATCGCCTCTTTGGGGCTACGAAATCGCCTTAAATAACCCTGGAAACTCTATACTGAAACACTTCGGTCTCGGTTTACTCGCGTATGCAATACAGCGGAAATGGGGTGATTACACACCAGACAAAAAAGTTGCGCTGCGCAAATGGGTGGTAGAACTGAATTGTTGTGTCCAGAACAGTGACCCTCGCTACATCAAGGAAAAGCTCGCGTTTCTATGGGTAGAAATAGCCAAGCGTGTATGGGGTGAAGCGCTCAAGGAAGACAATCCAACTGATGAGACTTTACAGGAATCATGGGCCGATATGGACAACAACTTGTCGGAATTGTGGCACCTTAACGAGTCCGCTAGAGAATTGACCCTCATTATCTTTAGAACATTGTTCGAAGACGTTTTTTTACTAGAGGACCTGACTGTGCTTAAAAGAATATCAGTCATCCAACCCTTATGCGTCATGGTAATAAGTCCCATGGATGTCTTTGCCGCCAGATACAGATTCACTGACAAATGGACTCTTTTCAAGAGCAACGGGGACGGCTGGTTCGAACTTTGGGTTTCAGAACTTCGAGGAGCACTAACGTCCGGTAATACTGTGTACGTTGTAAGGCTCTTGGAAACTCTAAAGACGTGTTTAAACTGGCCATTGAGTGAAATTATGATCCGTAACGACGTTTGTGGGCTATTACTGGAATGCCTTTTGAGTAACATACCCAAAGCCCAATCAATGGCTTTAGACTCTTTGCATATTTTGTTGACCCGTCCATATAACGATGATTCGCATTATCAAACCGTGATCAACAAAGTCTTTAGCAGTATGGACCTGCTAGATAAAGTTTACGATAATTTGCTATTTGATCCCAATGATATTGACGAATCAAAGTACCCGATTGTCAAGAAATTCGTTGACATGGTAAGCTGTCTATACACCTGTGTTTTCAAAATTGATGAAGACGAGGTTATCATACAGAAGTATTTGAGGCTTGTCCTCAGGACGACTTTTAATCCAAGTCTAATTGTTAGCGGATTGACTTTGGATTTATGGTGTTCTTGTCTGCGAAACGACGACTTCTTGCCCGCATTAGAAAAAACTATAATACCCGAACTTTTGCAATTTTCAGCAGACGCTTTAATCTACTATGAGCAAATTGAGGGCCATGTTTCCAAAAAATTCGCTGACATAGATTTTCAATCTACTTCCGAATTTCAATCTTTTTGTTCTACTTATAGAAAAAGGATTAGAGATATAATTCGACTAATTTCTTGCGTTCAGTTAGACTTCGCGTATGATTGGCTGAACGCAAGGCTAAATGCATTTTTCAGTTCTCCATTTGGGCAGCAGGTTCTGAACTCGCAATTCTTAGACCACAAAACTGAACCATATCTTAGCGCATTATCCCAGCTAATGGTGGTTGAATGTTTCATTAATGGTTGCATACGATGGAAAATCTGGTACCCCGACAGTCCTGCCTACAACGATAAACTAAACGACATTTTAACTAAGATTGAGACTCTTTCGGATCAACTGATTGCTCTAACCTTGAGGGAGCCTTTGCTGCTTAAGAAACAAATTCAGAATTTTGCACTGTTTTTAACAATGCTTAAAGATAATGTTCTTCTTAAGCTGCTTGAAAAAATTATAACCAGTGCTACCTTAGAGTACCCTAATGTAGACTTGGATGAAAAAAACGAACAATCCGATGCTGTTAGGGATCTGAGATATGCCTGTGGTATTGAGCTAAACAGGATGGCTATTTTAATGCCGGACTCTCTCAGCAAAATTTTCAACGAATTACAAAATGTTGTTGCAGGTATAATGCCAAGACTCTCATATCACGAAAAGATTTCATTCAAGTCTTTTCTATTGACGATTGTATTAAAATCTTCACTGGGTGAGAAAGAGGAGAGATTCACCTCTATCGTCGATCCCGAATTGACAGCTTGGTCTGACAAGGAAACCGTAGTTGGATTGACTGATTTGCCATGGTTCATGGAAAGACTAGGAATTGTCCAAATATCTGAGTATTTTCAAAAGAGGGGTTTCAACGGAAACGACGATCTTTTGTCCATTCCAATCGACGAAGAAGGCAAACAATTAAAGACTCATCTATCAAAGCGGTGGCAAACTTTGTTCCCCGTGCGAGCGACCAGAATGTTCGTACATTACTCGATGCAAAGCATAAAAAACGACGCAGAGTTCGAAGTACTTCAATCCCTTTGGAAACCCCGCGTTGTACCCATTTTACCTTACATCATGCGATTATTGTATCAATTGCAATCGTATCACGATCCTGAGAATTGGAAAGAGCTGCCAATCGTAGTCCAGTCGTTTGTCAAATGTTCCACAGTCGAACGCTTCTGGGAAGCAGGCGCTTCCAACAAGTCGAAAGATGAATTTATTGATGAGCACATGAAGGCGATGCAGACTTTGCGAGACTTTGCAGATTCGGTTGGCCATATTGTAAGGTACACGAGAGAATACGTATTGTTGGTGATAAGCGCTATGTCAAGTTTTGGGAGTATATTTTACGACATTGATGAGTTGCCTCAAATGCTGATGGATTCCATCGCAATATACAAACCTTCTCGTAGAGAAATAAGTCCAGGAGTATCGACTCATGGCTGGAAGCATATTATAAATGTAGCAATTCGACCATTGCTGAAGAACTGTCCACCTCAATGCTCCAAAAAATTCATGACTGCATTCTTACCCAAGCTTTTTGATACTTTGGACGTGCTTTTGTGCCAAAAGTGGTCTGTTTACATGAACGATATTGATGTAAATCCTCCACCGAGGGATGATGACGAGATGACAGAAGAGATTCTTGAGGAGAATCTTCTTAGACAACTTACCACAGTGGTTGTCAGGCTTTTGATCGATTGCGTGGGCCAAGTCGGCACCAACTCCCAGGCTTCAAAAATGAAGCTCAACTCGCATCAGATAGAAATGAGAAAGATCATATTTGGCAACACAGAAGTAATGAACTCTTTTCTTCGACTTTTGAACCACTTGATGTCTTTCAGAGACAGCAAATGCTCCTTTAACTCGATATTGGTGATGAAGAGCTGTCTGGTAGATACTTTGATCAAAACTGAAGCCACTGACCAGTTTTTCACGATGGAAATAATGCCAAATCTTTTGCTGAACGTATTGACTCAAAACGCATTCAAGGACTCACTTTATGAGGGACTTTACGTCTTTACTGTTATCTTCTTAACTCTTTGCAAGGAATACAAAAGTTCAAGAGACTTTCTGTGTCAGTTGTCGCAGGGTTTTGATGTGGAAGCGCTATATGAGAATGTGAGAAGTGTAGAAAACTACAAGAATCAAAGAGCTCTGATGGTGGAGTTCATCGACTGGATTAAAACCGTTAACGGTCAAGGTACCGAAGAACAGGATGAGGATGACAAGAAAAGGCAAGAGAAAAGACAGGCGATCTTGGAGCGTGCTAACGAGAGACTTATCAAGCAAAACAAGGAGCAGAAGGATTTGCTGGATGATCCCAATACAGAAGATGGGGCTTTTGGTTCATTGTTTCAATAAAGAGTTGACAATATTTTTATAGTCAAGCCAAGCCCTCAATATTGAATTCTATTGAGTAAAGGCCCTTGGAATTTTATCATGTATTTAGTTAGAATAGTAATTTGCCGCAGCCAATGTTGCAAGAATCTGATCTCAGCTTAGGTATTTTGACATTTTCTTCAGTTACTAAATAATTTCGTTATGTGCTCAAATTTATGAAAATTCAATTCTTTGGTGGACGCAAATGCTAGCCTTCAGAGAGCAGGGAATAAGGCTAATTGTACGAGGATACAACACAAAGCTGACGACGGTAGAAGCCGGTAAACTTGTTACAAATACCCAAAAAGCAGACCGCAATGACGTTCTAAACTCATTAAGGAACGAGCTTAACATAAATAAATCTTTAGCCAAGGATCGAGTATCCAGCGCCAATAAAACTGATTTGGCTTCGCAGCTATTCGAAAAATATAATCCAGGTTACATAAATGTACCGAGATCAAAGCTAGGCTCTGTAAATCACTTCTTCAATACGGCGAGAGTTACTTATGAATGGAGTGCATCTGAATTCATGGAGATACCTGGCGAAAGGCTCAAAAAAGATTATGAAACGCGCGCGCTGGCCGAAACAACAGAATTTCCTAACAGCATAAGTGCACCCCCAGAGTGCAAGAAGAGGTTTCCTGGAAAAACTGATGGCATACCATTTGAGTTATTGAACGGGTTACCTGAAGTGGTATTCTTGGGCCGATGCAATGCTGGAAAGTCCACGCTCCTTAATAACATCACGACCGAGTACTCAACTGTGAAACTTCAGGAATCTGCTAAAACTTCCAAAAAAGCGGGCTTTACAAAAACCATTAATTGCTACAACGTCGGTAGACGATTCAGATTAGTGGACACCCCAGGCTACGGAGTAAAAGGCACGTATGATCAAGGTGAATTGATTATGCAGTATTTGCGGGAAAGGCGAGAACTAAGAAGAACATATTTGCTGATCTCGGCCGAGCAAGGTTTTTCGACGTCGGACTGTCAGATTGTCGATTTTTTAACTAAATTTGGTATCCCATTTGAGATTATCTTCACCAAGTTAGACAAGGTCAGGGATCTTGATAAACTTCATCTGGTTGTCCAGGAAAGTGGAGTATTGGAGTTACCAACCTTACCACAGATGCTCTTTTTGAATTCTACAACAAACTCAAAATTTCCGAAGCGTCTTGGGATAGACAGACTTCGCAGCTCCATTTTAGAAGGTTGCGGACTGCAATCTGATGTCAAACCAATGAAAGTAAAATAATTACAGATGAAGTTGCTTCGTTTCTTAGTTTCTCCTCTATTACATAGAGCGTATATTATACAGTTAATTCAACTTGGAATGGAGAAGATGCAGTACAGTTTATTCTTTCAAAATCTTCCTCCGCGACCACCGCCACGACTGAAGCCACCGCGGGAGCCACCACGGCCACCGCCAAAACCGCCACGACTACCGCCACGACCGCCATCGAAACCACCACGTCCACCGCCGAAACCACCACGGGAGCCACCACGTCCACCGCCGAAACCTCCACGGGAGCCACCACGGTCACCCCCGAAACCTCCACGGGAACCACCACGTCCACCGCCGAAGCCACCGCGACTACCACCACGACCACCGAATCCACCACGGCCACCTGGGGCACCTGGTGCTCTCTTCTTCTTTGGTTTTGGTGGGCCAGCAACCTTTGGCTTTGGCAAAAACCTTTCGATGGGCAGCAGCTTGTCTGGAGCAATGTAGAACTTGTCACCATCTTTGAAGCTCGAGGCTTGAACACCTTCAGAACATTTGATTGTGAAAAACACTTCGTTTAAAGGCCCCAGAATCTCGTCTACCTTACCAACTTGGGTCTTATTTTCCAAATAGATTGGTGCGTTGAAATATGGAATTTTGGTATTGATCGAGCGACATACGATTTCGTCTTCACAAGGATGCATGAAACTTCCCATCTCCAAAACCTGATCTGGTGGTCCTTGCTGGACTGGTCTTCCAAATCCGCCACGACCACCTCCGAATCCACCACGACCGCCGCCGAATCCACCACGGCCACCTCTATTACCACCTCTGAAACTCATGAAAAGCTGTCTTTCGGGAAATTTAAAAAGGCAGAGTCCTACTCAATTTCACCAAAACGAACTATAACGTAGTGATGAGAATGTCAAGGGTTTCTATTAATTCAATTAAATCGAAATAGCGCTTTACTTTTAAGCTCATCGAGAGTTAGAAGAGATGAGCTGAAAATTTTTTTAATGCTATATTTTTCAAAAAAGTAAAAAATATGATCAAATGTTGTGAGAGAACCACCAGAAAATTGTAACTGAAGCAAGCACTTAATACAATAGAATCAAGTATAGGTACGAAACTAATGTTGGGTTCTTTCGTAATTCGTAAGAATGCTCAAATAATGTTGCTGGAAACTTTTATATAACGAAAGTGTAATAAGCGCGACGGAGACGTGTACAGTGATTGTTGTGTTTTTGGTAAGTTGGAAACCCCGTCATCAATTGCAGGAAAGAGCGTAGGCTGCGTAGCTTAGCTTGACAAAGGTTTTTATAGCCGTATTTTTATCGAAGACACAGCATTTGCAAACTCAAGATCAATGATTGTGAAAATTACCTGTACTGAACTAAGCAAAGGACGTTTCAACAGGACGCTCGAGCCATAAGCTTATGGAGTTCAAGTAAGCTTGGCCCTCGCTATCAGTTATATTCTTAGGTACCAGGTTTGGTACAAGCTAGACGCTTCAATATTCTTGACTCGTTATAAACGACTACATCAAATTAGTTGGACAACTTGTGAGTCAACCCTAAAAGGTTTCCGATGAGCTAAAACATGTTCGGCATTACCTACTTATATAACTCACTCTCTGGTGCCTCTCATGGATATATCTGAACTTACCCAAAGCTACAAAGGTAGAAAAGATGATCCCAAACTTTACGGCGAGCTTTGGTCGCGCTTGAAGCTCGACCAAAGTTTTATTCATGTAATTTTGAGTAATCAGCTTGTGCACCAACACTTGCAAGATCTGAACTCTTGTTTGGCCACTGACTGCATTGAAAGACGTTTAGTTACATTTACTGCTATAAATTGCGAGCCTTCCCTCGTGTTTGGAAGAAGTATAACATCTGAAGTCTTTCAAGCAATAATAACGACCATTGAACACTATGAAACAGATCCCTACGATAGAGGCGTTTGTCTTTGCCTTTTCAATACAATTCTTAGAATCTCAGAATGCGACCAAGACATAACGTTTCTGGTTCAAAATATGAACTTCATCGAAAAACTCGCGGCATCGAAAGCTAATGCAGTAGATCTCATGGAGTTCATATATTTGACAGCTACCCACCCGTGTATTCCTGAGGGTGATGCGATGTTGTGGATAAAGGAACTATATCTCTCAGGAATACTATGGTGGCTGCGAACAAACTTGATCCAACCCAAGAAGCTTGATCTCTTAGAGATGATATTCGAGTCAACGATCAAATCGGTCTTTCACACTTTGATTCAAAATTTACAGGTTGCTTTGCGCTCTCAGAATATCCTTAAACCACTCCAATTTTGCAGCGTTTATGAATTCACAAAACTCCTCAAGGATTTTAATCTTAGCGCCCATTGTAATGTTGTTGATATCCTTGCTCTGAAATTAAAAGCTCAAAAAGATAAGGCAAACCTGCAGATATTGAAGTATTTCACAAGACCTCCACAAAGTTACGATGAAATGGGGCCACGTTTGTTCTCGGAAGATTTGAGTGGCACAGGTGTGTGGATTAGTCCTTCTCGTAATATGTTCATCCATGCGCTCAAATCACACATGCATGAGTTTGTACAATTCCAGTACGACGTCAAGAATTTTTTGAGTGCCGTTAACTCAAGGTTTTCTGAAGCCGAGGCTGGTTTACAAGGAACTAGTAAATACGCTACAAGTCATTTTACATTAGACTTGGATGAAAAGCTTCAATTCACTCAATTGAAAATTGATAGAAATGAAATTACCAAAAATAATCACCTAACACCAGAATGGTGCGATTTGCCAGGCAGGCTACTAATTTTATCGAAGAAGAACCGTGAATATACTGATGTTCATGTCAGAGAGGTCATAGAGGAGGGGAACGTCCTATATCTTCAGATATCTTCTAGAGTACCTTCCGATTTCTGTGACTCTAAGCTTGCGTGCGTACTAAACCGAGAGTTGAACTTTCAATATAGCAATTTGAAACATGCACGGAACAATGCGTTGAAGCATAGGAAAAAGTGGTCGGCTACAGACATGAGCAGACTACTTACAACGAACGAGCTCTCAAAGTCGCTACTAATTTCAAACGTTTTTAGAAACTCTACAGAAATCGATGACGTTATGAATAATAGCTTAGATGGTGAGAAACAAAAGGAGAAAAAAAGGCGCGTGCAGAATATGACAACCGCCGTAAGCATTGATGCCAAAGAGGGAACGTGGTCGAATATTGAATCAATAAGAAGCCAATTGAAACTAGAACTAACTAGCGAGCAGATCAAAACCATTGTTCGAGGGTTGCAACAGAATATCTGCTTGGTTAACGGTAATGTCGGGACAGGAAAAAGCACCGTCCTTGCATCGATATTAGATAATGTATTTTTGAATGCTTACTATCACAGCTTCAAGTGCAGAACTATTGTTATCTGTGATACTGACGAAACCTGTCAGAAGATCAATGGCTTACTGCAATTTGTACCAAGCTCGTCGGTCATTTGCTGGTCGAAGGACTTGGAACCTCTTCTGAACGCAAAATTGGATGAAGTGAAGTCACTGCTATTGCGAGTACAAGAGATTGCCATTACCCTTGGTATTCCTGGCGATCACTCTACTACCATTGAGGCCGCACAATATTTTTTCCAGCACTTCCTAAAACCTGTTTTACAAGAGTATAGCGCGGTAACATCTTTGCAAGCTGACCTTTCAAAATTTCCGCTTCTAGAGCTTCAATCTTCTTCTGCTGCTAGTAGAGAACAATCTATCGCTGACGTAAGTTGCGAAATTGCCACTATATTCGAGCAGTTAGAAAAGTGGCAATCACTTTTCCTCCCAGGAAGTTCTGCGAAAGCAGCTTGGGAAAGTTGTGATCTCCTTATACTCACCAAGGCTCAGTTTGGAGATGTTCTCTTGAAGAAGGATTTGAATATGGCATCTTTTCAAAACTTGGTAATTTGCAACGCCAGTTACTTTCAACCCTTAGAAATCTGGCAAGCCTTAAGCGTTTCTACCGAATGGCAAAAGATTATCATCACTGGCGACTTTGTCAATGGACCGATACCCTTTGTCGTTCAGCAATTTGTGAACGCAGATATGTTACAACTACAGCTAACGTGGGCCTTTGACACGACTGCGGAGATTCTGAGTGCTCGTTCCCCTCATATTCAAGGCTGCGATCCGGTACCGGGTCTTTGGAAATCACTTCAACTGATAAAGTCTCCCGGGGAAGTCTTGAAGAACGTAAATTGGGATGAGGCCGAATATTGTGTGTTTTTATATGCGTATCTTCGCCTTGTGGGATATCCCTGGCACAGCATCAGTATTGTGACTCTTTCCATGTACCAAAAACACGCTGTTGAGACTGAATTCCAAAATTGGCAACAAAATCCGCTGACCAAGAATCTGTTAAAGCCGAAGTTCATCAACTCTTTAGATCGAAACTTTTCCCATAGAAACGAGATAATCATTGTTTCTACGGCTGGGAGTGTTCCCAATGTGAGCTACTTGTCACGGTTAGCCAAGAGAGGTCTTCTCATCCTCACCTGCCACAGCTCTGAGTCTCTACAGGTCACCAAAGCGGAAAGATATCCTAACGTTAATGCTCGGGAGCTGCGCAACATGCAAGAAATTCTTGGTTTGAAGGAACTCAAATCTATGACCAACAAGCTACTCAAAAACCGCTGAGAGGACCTAAAAGTTTAGTTTCATCATGTTCAAATACTTTTCTGCATCACTTCGTCATTATATGACTTCCAATCGTGGTTTTTTGAAATCTGAAAAATTTTAGAATTCAAATTATGGTATCGCGGTAAGAAAGGGAAACAATTTCGAGCTCTGTAAACTTCAATGAGACTGCTAACTGCCGGGCTACATGGCCGATTGGCAATTCTGCAATTGGCACAGTTTAGACAACTTTCTAGTACTAGTCCCTGTAATGGTCCTAAAGCTGTAAAGTTTCTAAAAGCACAAAGAAAAAGACAACTCAATCAAGCCAAACAATTGAAACTAAAAACTGCCTTAGATACGGTAGACCCTGTGTTTGGACGTAATAATACGCCGTTTATAGTTCGCACGCTCGCGGAATTGAAAGAGCCTAAAGTTTTGGCGCAGGGTTTTGAAGGTCAAGATGTTGAAAAGTTGTTGGCCTCCGTCGAAGCGGCAAAAAAGGAACAAATGGACCTAGCTGGATTCAACAACGCATCTTTAATATCAGAAAGTGCTGAAACTGCTCTAGAAAACGCAGAACTGAAAAGAGAGTCAATACTGAGAATACTAAGCATGAGGAACGCTTCCAATAAAGACGCCATGAAATTAGTTGTGCGCCAAGCTAGAGAAGAATTTCAGAGGTTTGACGGCGACACCGGATCGAGTGAAGTACAAGCTGCAATTATGACTGTGCGTATCCAAAATATGGCTAAGCATGTCCAGGAAAATAAAAACGATAACAAAAATACCAGAATATTAAGGATGCTTGTACAACAAAGGCAGAATATTCTGAGGTATTTGAAGCGGGATAAGCCAGAAAGATATTTCTGGACAATACAGAAGCTAGGTCTAAGCGACAACGCTATCGCAAGCGAATTTAACATGGACAGGCGATACATGCAAGACTACAAATTTTTCGGTGATCGTATTCTAATCAAGGATTCCAAAAAAGTGGCAGACCAAAAACGTAGGGATTTGCGGAAACAGAGAAGGTCTGCCAAAAGAGCACAGACTTAATCACATACACAGCATAAATTTCCCGTAAAAGTAGTTATACTTGTAAATAATTCGGTTCAACCTACTTAGTTCCATACCTACAACTTTTCCCTCAGGAACCTTCCTATACTCCCACCTATATGCTCTACGTCTAGTAAGAAAGTGTCATGTCCAAAGAGAGACTGAGATTCGTCCAGTTCAACATGCTTGATTTCTCGACCACTTCCTAGTAAATCTACAATTTCCCTCTGTTGCCAGTAAGGAAAAAGACCGTCTGATTTGACACCGATAACTAATAATTCTTTCCCTTTGATAGGATCCATACCATTCCTTAAGTCCTCACGAGCCTCTTCAACCGTAGTAGTCCTATTTTTTTTGATGGGTTCATATGGCACGTCACAAAGCCTCGTTGGTTCGTCGTTTATGTCCTGTGTTTCATACTGCTGTCTAGCCTCAGCTCTTCTCCGCTTGCTCCTGTCTTGATGACTCTTTGACAAGTCAAACAAGTCCATAGTCTTCGAAAGATACAAAAAAGAATTGGCGTCGTACTCTAAAGAAAACTTCTCGCCTTGATGGTCCAGATAGGTTTCAATCAAGAAGTCAGGACACAGTACTGGAGGCCTTTCATCATTGAGTCGCTCAGTTCCAAATCTTGACTCCCACTCTGGCCCCGATCTGTAGGTTACCGTAGCTATTTCTCGTGCCAATTTCATACCAACATGTGGCAGGATTTTGTTGGGCTCTGCAGCTGTGGGATAGTAAAAACCTCGCGACCAGTGCTGGTCCGCCATTAAGACCTGCCTTTGCGCGTGTCTCATAGCAATGCTCGAGGGGTGTGATCTGGCACAAGCAGAGACTGTCACAACTTTTTCTACGCTTTCCGGAAATTGTTGTGCATATGCCAATGACTGCATTCCACCCATAGAGCAGCCTATTGAGGCGTACAGCTTCTGGATTCCCATAAGTTCTGTCACCAACCGCTCCTGACCTCTGATAATGTCCTGAACACTTAACATTGGAAATCTGGTAGCGTAAGGGGAGTTGTCGGCCGGGTCTGGGGAAGATGGACCTGTAGATCCATAGCAGCCACCTAGGGTATTGGTACAAATGACAAAGAACTTGTTGGTATCCAACATAGAATTCCCAGGCCCAATGAACTTCTCCCACCATCCTGGATGAGGATTGTCAACGGACGATTTGGCATGTGAGGAGGCACTCAGTCCCGTATGTATCAGCACAGCATTTGACTTGGCTTTATTGAGACTGCCCCATGTCTCATATGCTATCTCAAATTTAGGCAAAACTCCCCCGTAATCTAGGAAGAGCGGTTTGTCAGACTGAAAAACTTTGAACCCCGATCGTACCCGTTCATAAACTGGCTCATTGTGCGGAGACGATGTTGCATCTAAACTGCAACTAGAAGGTCTTTTCTTCAACTGCGCTGATAGTTCCTCCATTTTGTCGAGGCATGGGAACTGCATTGCTGGATTTGAAGATCTCGAGCGGATGACGGATGATTGATGGAAACCACGGCAAAAGACCTGCGTTGTCCTTATTCTCAAGTTACATTTCATCATCGCAAAAGACCCCGGATTCTATAACCAGCTTCAAAGTGACTGAAGGGAGCTTTACATCTTACATTACTCGACTTTATATTTATGTCAAGCGCTGCATGGTAACCATCTCTAAAGCCACACATGGAGTATGAGTAAAATACGTCACGTGATACTGGGGGGATCGGATTTAGTACCGTGGAATGAAGCATTCGACGCATGCTCTGCGCTTACAATCCAGTCTCTCCTATTAGCTCGATCTAATTTTCAATTACGTAGTAATCTAGTTTCTTCGTCAGGCTCCTCGTCAGAATCGGTAGAACTATAGTCATCTTCGGAGTCTAATTCGTCAGCTTCTTCGGCCTCTCTGCGCATCTCTGCCCTTCTTAATATCTTTTCCCAGTTCGGGAAAAGTACAAGATAACCCTCAATTGTACCAATTAAGAACATGCCTGTCCCGATACCTATCCATAAGCCAAATAATTTCATGTCAAATGTCCAGCCCAATACAATTGCCAAAGGAATGGCCAACAAATAGTAGACGACCAGGTTAATTACACCACCGATGGCTTGCATTCCTTGGCCACGCAGGCAGGAGCCAGCTATCGCATTGAGTGAATCGAAAATTTCGGCCACCCCGGCCAGAGGCATCAATTCAGTGATTAACTTAACCACTTCAGGGTCATTTGAGTAAATATGGGCGATAAAGTTCCTGCAGCTAATGAGCAAGATACAATTGAAGAGCCCCACAAAGAGAGAACATGAGATACCAAGCTGTGAAGCAATTTTGGCACAATCGGCCCGTTTCGCACCCACGAAATTAGCGATTCTTGTAGATGATGAAATTCCAACTGCGAAGGGGATCATGTAGGTTAGCGTAACGGTTGTGGATATAGCCGATTGAGCAGCCAAATAACTTGTCCCGAAATATGAGCTAAAGAGTGTCAGAATCTCGTAGGAGAGGTCCTCGGCTTCAAGCATGACAATACCTGGTATCGCTAATTCCGAAAGTGCTTTCCAATGCGTGAAAGCCTTTTTGTTGAATCCTCCCCAGCAGCGGCTGCCATCCACATATACGATGTATGCTAATAGAAGGGCAAGCATGAGCCAAAAATTAAGAACCATGGCGATCGGTGCTCCGGCGTATCCAATGCCAATTTTAGAGTTCCACACCAGTGTGTAACTAGTTAAAACATTTAAGGGAGCACATACGAGTAACACGTAGATGCCAGCATCAAAGATTCCCTGTGCTTGTAGAAACCTTTTCAAATTTTCGAACATGATGTAAGCTGGGGCGCCCAGGATGGCAATTCTCAAAAACTTAGCAGTAAGACTAACCAGTTCCTTTTCTTTGATAACTAAACCCAAGAAAAACTCCGAGAAAAACCAAAAAAACGCAAATGGAACATAGACGACCATTGAGAAAGCAATGCACCGTTGTAAATGAATCCCCACACCGCGGTAATTTCCAGATCCAAACGCTTGTGGACATAAAGTATCTAAGCTTGTGGAAATTCCTTCGAAAACGGCCAAAGTAATATTCGTAGTCATAGAAGCTAGTGAAACGGCTGCTAGTTCGTTTTTGCCCAGATGCCCCACTGTGAGAGAACATACTAAGGGGAATATTTGCTCCAAAAGAAAAGTTAAGATCAACGGTATAGAGTAAGAAGCCAAAACCTTGGCCTCGCTCTTTAATGTCACGGTTCCATGCTTACACTCTTCTTCACTCTCCAAGGACTCGTAGACATTGGGTACAGAACCACGGCTGGTTACCGATATGAACGAGGGCCTGTGCTGTCGTCTATTAACATCAAAGAGCAATTGTTGTCTCACCCGTTTCATAAAGTCGTCATATTCTAGGACTTCTTGTTGTTCCTCGTCGTAATTTAATGACGAGCGCCGAGGTTGAGTATCTTCCTCCTCGTTCTGGAATTCTTCATCGCTATGTTGTGCTGAAGAATACCTTCTTTCATGTTCTTCCAGTATCCAATCGACCTCTGAGTGCACGTCTGGAGTTTCGCTAACCCTCGAGGGTAAAGACACAGTTCTGCTGAGCTCACCGCCATCCTCAGACCCAGCAGCGTCGAGCTCTTCGTCAATGGCATCGATCATGGGATCTTCGCGTGCAATTGTGCTTCCAAAATCTTCGCCCAGGGATCTGAAACTCTGTTGATCTGTACCATAACGCCGCCTGCGCTTATATTTTCGAACCAGTGGGTTCCTTTTACTAGGTTGGAGAAACCCTAAGGATATTTTCCTGTGATTGTTTCCGATTCCGATACCATTGGTACGTAATTTTGGATGTACTTGAGCCAAGCTCTTTGTAAGAATATTAGCCATTGTGGTGCTTCCGAAGGGTAAGAAAGTCCGTAGTTTAATTGAGTCCTGAGACTCTCAATTGGTGAAGAGTTTTTAACAAATTCTCAAATTTGTGATACAATAAGTTTAAGGACCCTCTAAAATAAAAGATAGAAGATTAAACATCATCCACAACGTGGTTAAAAAAAATCCTAAGAATCCCTGTCGTTAGTCATTAAATATATCTATAGAGCGCTATCACATCGATGAGTTACATTTTGCGTTTTTTGAGCCTGCTGTTGGCTAGCTCTTGCCTACAATCGGGGCAATACCACGACCCCTTCGGAGGCTCTTTCAGGTTTACGCAAGTATAGTGGAACCACTCAAACTTGCAGTGAGGTCCATCACACGCGACCATCTCGCCATATGAGACACTTTGGCAGAAGCAGTAGAGTTGTTTGTCGTCTTCTTCTGCCTGGTTGTAACCCGAGAACAAATCGTCATTGTAGTCTTGGAGGTCGAAATTGGGATCCGCGGAGCCTACGGGCGTGGAGTCTTTGTTGCGAGCACTTGGAGGTCCTTCGCTTTTCCGTTTTCGTTTCGTAGCCGCTGCTGTTGGTCCCGGGGTTGCATTCTTCTTGCGACGCGCTTCTCCACTTCCTGAAAAAACGGAGCTCTCTCTTGAGTTATCCCCGCCACTTTCTGCTTCTTTTTCATCATTTTCTGCCGGCGCCAAGGAGTTGTCTTCCTCGAGAATTTTGATCGTGTCTTGAAGTTTAGTTAAGTGTTTGGTTACTAAAAACAATGCTGTGTTGGAAAGCACACATTTGTCATTTTGTAAATCCCGACACAGTTGCAGATCTCGCAGTACTTTCTCAGACAGTTCAGACTCCCGCGGGTTCTCTGTCAATGAGCCGTGTTGTTTGTAGAATTTCTGTATCTGCAAGTCCCTCTGTAAGCACTTCTTGCGAGAATCATATATCTTTAAGTCTGCATTTCCAATTTCATCAAGTATGTACTTAAACTCTGATTGTAGATTCGACACATCTAGAGTCGTCTGTTCAAGAGCAGAACTCGGATCCATCAAATAACTGGGCTCTATAGAAAAACGTAGGGTGCTCTGTTGTCCCGGGGAATCGTTAAAGCTCGTACTTCATCTAGATGTCAAAAGATGCATTTTTTAAAGTTGTCACTTTATGTCAGGTGATTTGAGCGCTACGAATTTTGACCGAAAAGCTTCCTATTTCTATGACATGGAGTAGCTAAAGGCCAGTAGCTAGTACAATGGCCTAATCTGATTGACTAGCGAAAACTACCTTACAGAGACCGAGCAACTTTGTTTCCTCTACTTTATTTAGCTTTGTGATAATATGTGGTTATGTCTTCTACCACAAGGTATTTTCGTCGCGGACCGTATACTCATAGAGTGATGATAGATTAATGGTCAAGCAACAGTCTCTTAAGCACGTTGGGACCTGTTAGATGTTACATTTCCATGGTTGTTTGGCAGCTGCACATTTTGGTTTAGGCGTGCGCAATATATATAGCTGCGACAATGGATAATGAAATAGGTATTTGTTGAGTAGGTTCAACCCTCTGAATGCTACTGGTGTTTTGAATGAGGACAGTATTTGATATCAAAAAAACATACCGCTCAGGGGTTGAGCCTGCTTATCGGGCCGCTCGCTGAGATTGGCCTCAATTCAAATTGGCATAAGAGCCTCGTCTAATTTCTCATGATAAGTAAATGTGGTTGAAGGATCCAGGATGGAGAACTAGAGACCAACCTCGATAAATAGGAAAGAGAATATAAACTACCAGTGAACGTCATAAGGGAGATTGAGGCTCAATGAAAACTATTAGTGATAGAACTATGATGAGGCTAGCCATTGACAAAATACTATAGTATTTCTTGTAAAGAAGCTAACTAGAATATTATCTAAAACAAGATGACATTTCCCTCAGGTCACTGGTAGCCTCGATTTCGACAAATGCGCACATACTACCTGTTTACATTGAGATAATGAGTTCAATCGTTGACACGAATGTTTCTAGGAAGCACAACGCTCATTAAATCTTGTTGCTGAAAACGCGCTGAAGGATACATATGGTTTGAAGTGAACAGTATCACTACAGTGACAGCTTTAGTGCCCTTTCTTCAACTTAAAATGCACGCCGACTTTGATCAATAAGATTTTCTTAAAGGCCCTTGTATTCTAAGGTCCTAAACCCGACAATTCTAATCACCATGGCCATAGAGACTGCACGACGTGCTTCAATCGCTGGCCATTAGCCGGAGGTGGATTAAGCTGTATTTCAACCTATCCGTTTTCTCTTTCATCTCTCATAGCCCACCATGAACAAACTTTCTTGCGAATAGCGAATAACGCTGATTGTTATCGAGTGTATGTTCTTGGATTCGGGGTAGACACTTATTCTGACCTTGTCAAAAAACCTCGCGGACTTAGTTGTCTCTTAGCTCAAATGCGAGTAGCGTCTATTGCTCTCTTACTAAATTTTGGACTTTTCATCTGCTTCGGCAAAAGTCGGTGGTGACCAGTATAGTACCAAGCACAATCTCGATGGAGAGTAGGCCTGCAAATACTAGGTTTGTGGAGCTGTCACTGACCGTGGCCTCATCGACGCATTAATAGCTGTAACAAGTGAATTTCACGTGGGGCGTACCCAATTGGTGAAAAAGCTTACTATGTATAAGAAGGCTAAGTAGTTCAGATAGCAAATAAATCGGTTAGCAAAAGGCATTGCCAATAAATTTCTCTAAATCCGAATATATAAAGACCCTGCTGTCACAAAATATGGTGGTATGAATAGGGGCCCAAACAGTTGATTTTAGGGTCATTAAAACAAAA
Organism: Lachancea nothofagi CBS 11611; assembly: GCA_900074755.1. Lineage (NCBI taxonomy): Eukaryota > Fungi > Ascomycota > Saccharomycetes > Saccharomycetales > Saccharomycetaceae > Lachancea > Lachancea nothofagi. The sequence continues at coordinate 484,901 of LT598450.1, read as the reverse complement.
GACATGGGATTGTTAACATTCCCTCTCAAATACATTGCAAAGAAAGTCTTTGGTGAAGTGGAAATTGGCTCCGCATTCGAAGATCCATTTTTTGAAGAAGTAGAGTTTGAAAAGCGCTCCTTCTGGTCCGGAAGTACCAAGATCGTTAAGAAACGTCGTGACAAGAGTATCCCAGAAAGAGTTCCCGAAATCGATGGTAAAATTCTGCGCCGTGTGCGCAAGAGAGCGTACCGTTTGGATATGGCTTTCCACATCGGCGGCGTCAGGTTTGGTTGGTTAGGTGTGATTGGTATTCTCCCCGTAGTCGGTGATTTGATGATCTTATGGCTATCGCTACAGGTTTACAGAGAAGCGATGAAAGTGACAGGTGGTCTACCTCCCGCTGTATCAGCGCAAATGTTGACCAATATTGCGCTGGATTTCGGCCTTGGTTTGATACCCATTGTGGGTGACTTCGTTAGTGTATGTTACAAGGCTAATTCCCGGAATGTCTTAGTACTCGAAAAGTTCTTGAAGAACAAATATCACAGAGTAGCGGCGCCGGTCGCAGCGCCTCGACGCGTGCCGATAACACAATAGTCATTCACCAAAATTTTAAGTAATTAACGTATATAAACCAACAAATGACCCTTAAAAGACGTCCGGCAGCTTTTCGACCACATACGCATGACCGCCCACGCTCATGAGCGGGATACCGGGCACTTTACGGACTCTCTGTTTCAAACCAGCATCATTTGTGGCAACAATGTAACACTTGTGTTGAAGCACACGGTTCACAATACAGTCATCGGCATAAGTGCCCTTGTGACTACAATTTAGTCTTTGAATACGTGGATCACGTGCCAGCTTCAAGGCAATTCTGTACTTTGGCCCCAGTTTCTCCAGTTCCGCCATCACGCAGTCTGTGACAAGCGGTATGCATTTCGCCAGCAGCGCATCCATCATACCTCTTACCAAGTCTATTTTCTTTTGTATCGAGAAGTTGATAAAATTGGTATCTATCAGGACTTGGTAGGGCGGCTTGATAGCTTGATTATACTGGAAGAATAACGCACTAGAAACCTGCGGAACGTGTTTGGTAAGTTCTGGGTCGTCTCTTCCAGTTACTTTGGCTTGGTTAGCCTTGAGCCTCACATCTTTTTTGGCATTCAACGTCCGCTTGACAAGTCCAAATCTTCTCGTCTTCTTGGCTTTTCCCATAGTTTTCTATCGGGCTAAGTAAATGCGATATTGAGTATTGTAACGCTCTATAACGTACACTTCTTTCGCTTAAGGTGTAGTCGCTTAGAGCTCATCTCATCGCATTTTCATACCCACAGAGTACATTTTTCTTATGATTGAAAAATTTCAAGATCCCGATATACGGTGAGGAAGGGCACGCTACCATCTTTATATTAAGACGCTATAGCGCAGCTCTCAGGAAACATATCAAGTAATCTAGTAGTGTGCCACTTTATAACCGGATCTTAGCTGGAGGTGGGTAGCCTTTGTAGCGTTTAAAAAAAACTGGGCTTTAAATTCGGCAAAAAATAACGTCACAGACAGGATTCGAACCTGCGCAGGTAAAACCCAATGCCTAACTCGCTTTCGAAGTGTCGAATAGCAGGGCATCGCCTTAACCACTCGGCCACTGGGACGCTTTGATGAAAGATTACTTTTTTAGCTGTATATATAATTAGTATGGTTTTGTGTTACGTTAGTCAAGTCTTGATGCGATCCATGGCGCATTCAGTAGGCGTTACTTTTCAAGTTCTGTTTCGAGTTCTGTTTCGATCCTGATCCTTAGGTTGGTTTCGACCTTTGTAACTTTATTCGAACATTTCATTTGACTTGAAGCCGTCATTGTCCAGCCAACATTATAGTTGCGGTTACGATAAATTGTAGCATCTGAAGTGTATTACATTTGTACTTAATCATATCTCATTTAGAATGCCTATCTCGGAGAGCCCTCAGCTTCTCTGGTCGTTCAATGGTGGCTACTTTTGTTAGTTAAAGTCATTGCATAAACTAAATATTTACCCAAAACATGTAAGGAACTTTTAACAAGGACGAGCCGTTTTTGATCTCTGTGCGATTATTCTCAATAAGTTGCTAGTTAAGAACCACTTATTCGCGACTTGAGAAACTAACTATTTTTGTCGTTCTCAAGAGAACTTCGTAATACGTTTGCTATGCGTTACTTCTTGCCTACAAGCTTTTACTCAATTTCTTTGCTCTTTATTACATTTACACTTTGTTTATAAAACTCTACACGCTTAAGCACATGTGCCATTCTTTACTTCACATTCTGTCCACAGGAGTCAAACCCAACAAAGTCATACCGTTGTACAGCACTTGTCTCGCAGAAGCGTACAAGGCCAGACGAGCAGCAGCTAGCTCTGGGGTTTGACCAGCGACCCACAATACATCGTAGCACGACGAAACTTGGTGTGTTAGCTTGAACAGGTATGTCACGACAGTGGCAGGTTCGTGGGTCTTTGCGGCGTTTCTCAATACATCAGGGTATTGACCCAGCAGACGAACCAAAGTCTCAGCGACAGGCTCTTTCAACAAAGAGAAATCAGCATTCATGCACATTTCTTCAGTGATTTCAGATGCATTTCTACCCACTGATCTCAATCTAGAGTGCGCATATTGCAAATAAGGACCAGTGTCACCTTCGAAAGAAGTCATTCTTTCCCATTTGAATTCGTAGTTATTAATACGTTTGGCTTGCATATCCTGGATCATGACAGCAGAAATACCTACCAAGTCGGCAACTTCGTCAGGCTTTTCAATTTGAGCATACTTGACCTCATTGGTTTTCATAACATCGTGCATCTTGTCTTTAGTTTCTTCTAGAATATTATCCAAAAACACGACAGTACCTCTTCTAGTAGACATACCTTGAACCATACCAAAGTTGATATGCAACAAGTCCTTTGCCCATTCGTAGCCTAGTTGCTTCAGAACTTCGAATAATTGCGCGGTGTATAAATCCTGTTGAGAAGCAATGACGTAAATCATCTTGTCGAAATGATATTTTTCATAACGGTCAATAGCAGTGCCTACATCTCTGGTCATGTACAAAGTTGTACCATCCGACTTTTGAACAATGGTCTTGCCCAACTTCTTATTGAATTTAGTCAAATCAATCAATAGCGCACCTTTGTCCTCGTGAGTTAGGCCCTTTTCGGCGAACATTTCAAGAGCTTTATTCATTGACTCTCTCGATGCTTGTGATTCGCCAGAGTAAGAGTCATAGTGAATGTTCAAGCGAGCATAAGTCTCAATGTATTTGTCAATGGACAATTCACGGAAACGTCTCCAGATCTTCAACGCGGCTTCGTCTCCATCTTCCATTTTTTTGAAATAAGCACGAGCCAACCCATGAGTAGACTCCTGTTCTGGTAGAGAATCACCTTCAGCTTCAATATCTTTGTTGACACGAACGTAGACGTCGTACAAGTGTTTGATAGGGTCGTTTTCTAGCGCTTCCTCAGATCCGTATCTCTCGAAACCAACAGCCAAAACACCAAATTGTTTTCCCCAGTCACCCAAGTAGTTCAGTCTGACAACTTCCCAACCCAACTTTTCGTATAGATTGGACAAAAACCCACCAATAATTGTGGATCTCAAATGACCGGCGTGGAAAGGTTTGGCAATATTTGGAGACGAGAATTCGATGACCACCTTCTTGTTTTCAACCAAAGGAGCGGAACCATATTGTTCCTTTCTGGCCAAGATATCTGGAAGCACCACTTTGAACAATAAGTCAGGTCTAAAGAAGAACTGCACAAATGGTCCATTGGCTTCAACTTTAGACAAGAAATCGCCAAGCGGAAATTTTTCGGACCATTCAATAGCGAGATCCTTTGGGTTGGCACCCTTGATACGCAATCTGGGTACTGGGATCAAAAGGTCACCTCTATCTAGAGTGTTGGTCCATTCCAAAGCTGGGTAGATCAATTTGGCGTCCACGCCGGAAATCTTAGATAGCTCGACAGTGATGTAGTTTCTCATGAGGTCAACGACATTGACTTGTGGAAAAGAGCCCTCAGAGACTGGAGGCTCCTGGATGGACATTTTTTCCAACTGAGATGCAATGGAACTAGTAGACATTGTTCGCAAGTGTGAATCAGAGCGTTGGGCTAATTGAAAACTTTTGATCGAAACAAACGGCTGTTGCTTGAGATGGTGTGAATAATTGCAAGTTCGAGTCACGCAAGACAATACTCTTCTTAGCATAAAATGCTGAAAGTTAACTGGAACTCACGAAATCGTGAAAACTTCCATTTCCCAATTTTTCAACTTTGGTAAAAAAATTTTAAAGAGAGTCGAGAGCGGAGACATGAGAGTCATGCAAGGAGCAGGCGTAAGTAGTTTGTATCTCAAGTGTCCCTATCTAATTCACGCCAATATACTTGAGCGGAACGACTCCAATTCTTAGTCTCGCTTTTGGCCCAAGACATTACGTGAGTTGAAGTTGTCAAGAAATCAGCGTCACATTCGTGTATTATGACTTAAATCTGGTTCTCAGAGCGAGTCGAACGTTTTGTGCAATGCCAGCTGCGTGGATAGTGATCTTAACTTTCAATAGAATAGAGTTGATTGCGAATGCGAAAGGGACGCGGCAGTAGTTGATTGATTACTCAAAATTGACTCTTCGTAATCAGAACTATCGCTAACAGTTTAGCTCTTGATGTGTGACGTCTTGACGTTTAATTATTTGCCTCGGATGAAGCCCGTCACAAAAAATAGAAAATGATCTGACATTATATTTAGTGTGATAGTTATCTAGAACTTGTGCCGGGGAAACTCAAAGCTTTGATGTTTGGTTTTACATTGTATCAAGAGCTTTTTTATAGGTCTGGACATCATTATGGGAGCGAAAACCGGTCTTTTTCATTCTCATGGGCTATTGAACAAAATAGCTTTTACTTGGAATCATCTGAGCCCAGAAAAGCCTAGCGATGACGTTTGGACGGATGAAAACACTGGTGTCGAAAATTCAACTTTGATGGGAGCACCATCACTTATGCTTCCGAACTCGCTCAATAGAAGTGGGAAATTCAAACGATCTTTGAAGAAAGCGAAAAGATTGCTTAACAACGGACTTGGATCTCCCCCTGCGCGCAAGACCTCCGCTACAATTCGCTCAAACGGTAGTAATGATCCAGTTCGGTTTTTGTCGGTCTTTGGCAGGAGCCATTTGAATTCTGAGCTCTGGCTTTCGAAGCAAGATGGGGTTGCTACGTTAGAACAAGAGAAAGAGAATAGTCAACCGTTGATCAAAAAAATTGAACCCAAGGATTCTACGACAAAGCGCGATCCATTAAAAGACCTGCCCATTGAGGTCAGCGAATATCTGACAGCAGAAGAAATTGAGAACAGAGATACACACATCAATGTGGGAGAGCCAAAATCCAAGCGCATCAGCGGTGAACTGAAATTGGTCTTTGCCATGGCAATTACTGAATTTGTACAAGAAAATGACAGATGGATTCAGAAGCTTAGGATGGCGCAGACATCGTGGGACAAGTCGGACGCAGCGCGAAGCGAGCATCTGAGGTTCCTTGAGAATTTACAAAACCTGCTAAAGTACGAATCTGGCTTCTTGGAGGAAATGAGTGCAAAATTTGAGGCAGTGTGTGAAGAGAATGAGGTATTGCGAGGGCTGGAGTAAGAGAACCGCTGCGGGGATCTGATTGCAAAGTCTATAGATTAAGGTCAATGTTGAAAATCTTTGTTATAGTATTGTATCGTTCGAATTATAGAGTATTCTAATAAGTCATATCATCGTTAGTTAATTAAGGCAAAAACCGGCAAACAGATGGAAGCGGAATTTGAATTAGAGTTTTGAAAAGAAAAAGAATAAAGCATTGGGCAGCTTTAGTTTTGAAAGGACGTTTACATCATTTTCTTGTACCATGGCTTGTCGTCGTGCATCAACTCATCGTTGTTGTAGTCGGCACCTCTTCTGGAAGGAGGCAACCATGAAGCGGATTTCCAAGGCAAGACACCTTCTTCCCATAATTCCTGAACTTCTTCCAAAGTCAAACCCTTGGTCTCAGGGACAAAGAAGAACACGTAGAAGAACGCAAATACCAAACATCCCATGAAAACGTAACCATAGTAGAAGTGAATGGCGGTGGTAATGAATGGCGTGAAGAAAGCAATTAGGAAACCCCATAGCCAGTTCGATGCGGTGGCAACGGCCATACACTTGGACTTGACTCTCAATGGGTAGGACTCGGCAACAACAATGTAGGCCATTGGAGCCCATGTGGTTGCGAAGCAGAAGATGTAGAAACACGTGAAGACAATCATACAGTTACCGGCACCTTTAGACGAAATCTGCGAGTTGTCAGCACCTTCGGGCCATAGTCTGGTAACACCAACGGATGCATAGACCACGAAACAGGCGACCATGGAGGCGGCACCCCATAGCAAACACTTACGACGACCGAATTTCTCGACGGTGTAGATCCCGACAAAAGTGGAGGCGAAATTCACAATACCGATGACGATCGAGGTCTGGAACGAATCAGTCAAACCCACGGCCTTGAAAATAGTAGTACCGTAGTAGAAGAAGTAGTTGTCACCTGTCAATTGTTGCAAAGATTGGATCATGATACCCATGATTAAACGTTGGAAAACCTTGGTCTTGGTAGAGAAAATCTCACCCCAGGAAGCAGAACCAGCCAATTTTTCGGCTTCGACACCAGCCGAGATCAAATCGATTTCTAGTTGAATTGCAGGGTCTTCCATGCTGATCTTGTTGGATCTGGCGATCGACCGTCTGGCTTCTTCGATTAGTCCCTTTTCCACCAGGTAACGAGGCGATTCTGGCACAAATGTCATACCCGCGATCATGAATAGCGCCCAGGCGAAACAAAGCCCTAGAGGCACACGCCATTGGACAGAGTTGGTGTAGGTCTTGACACCGTAATTGGTGCAGTAACCCAAAAAGATACCGAAAGTGATCATCAGTTGGAAACACGCAATCAGAGTACCACGCAAATGTTTTGGAGCCACTTCCGAAATTAGCATGGGCGACAAAACCGCGATTCCGCCGATTCCGAGACCCGAGATAATTCTGCCGATGAAATATTGGTACCATTTGTTGATAGAGGCGATCTGGATGATGATGCCAATCACGTACACAACGACCACGGTCATAAGCCCGATTCTGCGGCCATACATGTCACCGACTTTGGAAAGAATGATACCACCGAAAGCGCACCCGATGTTCAAAATAGCCACGATAAGTCCAGTTCTGACGTTGGACAAGTATGGCACGCCATCCTTGTTGATCTGGCCGAAACGACGCTTGAAGTCCGACTGCTGCACAAACCCGGAGATGGTACCGGTGTCCCAGCCGAACACAAATCCACCAAACGCTACACATAGGCACAGCAGCACGACGGTGATGTAAGCGGACGCTGGCTTCTTGGGAATTTCGACTTCCTTCTCGAGGTCGCCGTCTGGGAAACGAGTGTCCTTGAGGTCGTCACGTGAGGCTTTGTTCGAGGGCGTTGAGAGTTGGGAGCCATGACTGACGCTGGAGTGCAGGTCCACGGGAGTAGCCGTGGCCGCCGTACCAGGATATTCAGACATAGAGATTGGAGTTTGAAGTTGAAGTTGGAGTTGGTTGTTGATGGGAAAGGAAGAAGAGAAAAGAGAAGAAAGATGTGGAGAAAAGCTACAAGGTGTGTGTTCGGGCTCCTTATATACACTTTTTTTTTGGGCTTGGCTGGTCGACACCAAACACTTGGCTTCTTGGCTATAATTTTTCGTCCGTTCGTTCCGCACCCGTTGCGTGTGTGTCGTCTGTGCGTGTTTGTCTCTCTGGATGTGCCGTGCGTCGCTTAATTCTCGCTATTTCCCTCTCGGCGTATCTCCAGATTTAATTTTTCCGGATGCGCAGCGCGTGCTCCCGGAGAAACCTGGAGATCCCGGATTGTACGGTGTGTTCTGTGTTTGCTCTCGAAAATTTTTCTCCTTTGGCCGGCTGCATCATTCCGGAGAGAAAGGGAGTGAGAAAAAAAAAGTGTTCCCCGTGTGCTTTTTTTCCCGTTCGGGTGCGGAGAAACTACAGATGATAATTTTTCCGGGGGAAGAGGTGGGATTTTGTGGCAGTGCGGTGCGGGTGCGGGTGCGGTGTTAAGAAAGTGGTGTGAGTTGAACAAGTACGGGCGCCAGCGAGAAATTGTGAATAGCACGAGAAGTAGCCTTGAACAATTATGAGCTAGCAATTATGAGCGCAAGCGAGTAGTTGTGAATAGCGAGGAGTACCATTGTACAATTGTGAGAGAAGTGCCCTTGAGCAATTATGAGCGCTCGCGAGTAATGGTAAATAGCGAGAAGTACCTTTGACAATTGCGAGGGAAGTACCCTTAAACAACTATGAGCGCCAGCTGATAGCGAGAGGTACCGTTAAACAATTATGAGCGCCAGCTGATGGCGAGAAGTACCATCGTATATTAGCTAGAAGCACCATTGTATAATAGCGAGTAGTACCATTGTATAATTGCGAGAGAAGTGCTATTATAAAATAGAGCGCTATCGAGTGATTGCGAGAGAAGCACTGGTGTACAATTGTGAGCGCTAGCGAGTAATTGTGAAGACTTTAGAGAAACGCTAGAGAACCATGAGTGCTTATACTATCGCAATGAGCTAGAGACCATGAGTGTCTGCATTATTGTAAAGAGCTGAATAACCAGCACTACTGACCAATTGTAAGTATTTCATTAAACCTTACAGCATGGTTTCTGACTATCGATTGAGAGCTAGAGTTTCTGCTATGTTAACAGATGGTGATATCATTGATGGGATGGTAAGAACTTACTGCCCTGTTGATCATTCCAGCAGATGCTGACGTGACTGGGGGAACAAGAAACAAGCACCTCGCTGATCATTCCAGCAGATGCTGACACCAGTGACCACGAGAACAAGAAACAAGCACCTCGCTGATCATTCCAGCAGATGCTGACACCAGTGACCACGAGAACAAGAAACGAGCACCTCGCTGATCATTCCAGCAGATGCTGACACCAGTGACCTCGAGAACATGAAACAAGCACCTCGCTGATCATTCCAGCAGATGCTGACACCAGTGACCACGAGAACATGAAACAAGCACCTCGCTGATCATTCCAGCAGATGCTGACACCAGTGACCTCGAGAACATGAAATAACTGTCATCAGCACACCCTGACTAGCGATTCAAAGAACTCGAGTTTCCAGCTGTGTGGGCAAGATCCTCAGTCATATCGAACCACCCAACAATAGACTCTGACTAGTGAACAAACAGCAAGTATTGCTATCGTATTACAATTTCGATCCTGAGGTCGCAGCCCTACAACTACTCCAGAATTGAAAAGCCACCAACCTACTGCCGCTTGCATCTTGAGCAAAGCAGAGACTGCAACTTTACTCCAGATCCGCATTGCGACATTCCTCAGCTCAGGAATCAGGGCAGACGAATCTGTAAGCCTGTGCGTCGACAACGATGCGCTAGATACACAGCAATGCTGCCATCTTCTTTGCCGGCCTTTCAATCTAGTGCCAAGAGTGATATCCAAGCAACTATACACTTGAGAAATGGATACGTAGTCATTACTGATAAAATATTGAGCGGTTTGTCCTGCATCAATATGGAGACTTGTTGCTAGCTCTGTCCCGCCAATCCAAGACCACATTGCAGTTATCCGCAAAGGGCTCAACAACCGAATGAGATATTCATGATTTCCTTCATGTCACTTCGTACTATCGTGACGCCGTATGGAGTCCGACGAATTTGGATGATAAGCTTAGTCATCCATATGTAGTTGAACATCAGCTTTGCAGCTTTAATTGGAAATCAAGATAGCCACTGGGACTAGGACTCGATCTTGACAATCCATGAAAAATGATTTGGTGATGATAAGTTGATGTTTACTAAATATACAGTAACTTTGGCAAGTTGGTTTGCATGTGGGTGCCTATATCTTCATAAACTACTTAAGACCCCACATTCAGGATTGATATGCGTGGTGCGGCTGATGTCAAAACAAACAAGTAAAAAGATGATCATTATACATATTGAGATTGCTGTTAGAAGGTAAATAACGTGCGGATCCTCGTGCGGTTTTTTATCCGGATCTTCGCTTTCCGTATTTATATGCCAAGGGTTCAAAGTTCGAATAACACTGAAGTAGCTATTGAATCTTATGTGTCTGCTTATGATGGACCTTGTTGAACTGCCAAGTCTCAAGAGAACAGGGTTTTATCATACGTTCGGGAAAATGCCAAGCACCTTAAATGAAAATCTTTATTTTCAACGGGCTGATACTCCGGAGATTGTTCCACGCTGCATGGCTTCGGAGTTAAAAACTCCCCGATGTTAAATCCGGCAGAGTTGATTAATGCCCAAAGGGTTATTTTCAATCAACTAACTTGTTTGTATTACTGTGATTGCTCCTTAGAAGTTGTGCCGTGTTGTTCAAACTCCTTGGGCTCACTGTCGTCATCATCCACACCTTCTTGCGGCATCACATTTGAACATGATTACACCGCATGTGGGTCACAGCTTGGTAGAAATGTTCATCTTTCATTCTGCACCTATGAAGTGCTGCCGGGCTGAGCGCTCAAATTGATAACGGTGTTCCAAGTAAACAAGATCGTAGCACTAGGAAGGTTTTTATATACAGTATTTTATTGAACAATTGCCAGCTTCGGCAAGTTATTACGAGCTGTAAGATTTCTATCGAGCATATAAACACTTTTATGCGCCTCTTAGGTTCACCATATGTTGAGAGTAATTAACATTTGGCGAAGTCAGTGTGAATCCTTGACTATTCATGGTTTCAAGGGTTCTTTGGTGATAAGTTTGCTTATAGTATGTAAGAAACAATGACATGTGAACAGAAATGAGTTAATAGAATTCGTAACAGCTGCCTCTTCACCGTAGAGTATCAGAATACTGCGATTAGAATTCCCATTAACAATGTCCAAGATTGCGTCTGGTCCCCATAGAGCGCTTGGTGAACCAGTTGCAGAATTCATTCACAAATTAAACCAGCAAACTCTAGCGGTGCGTAATGGTATTGATACTCCATTCCCTCAAATTCAGTGCGTTGTTACTACATAACAATGTATACTTGTTATTTACAAAATGATTGATTATTCCAGCTATGCATGTTCAGTAGTAACTAGTAGCAATTTTGGCTACGCATGATGTGCGAGCCAAGATTTTCTCCACCTATGACGCTATCTCGAGACTTTTCTCAAGTTAACTTCTGAGCCTGGGACGTCTAATCTGAGCTCTGGGCAGCAAAAGTAAAACATTTCATATTTTAGGTTCTGGCGGAGTCTCGTAGACCTAATTTTTTCCGGAGCTGCTAGTCTGTTTACCGGGCAATTAGATTTGCATAACAATTGTACTTCCGCCGTGTTTTGCAAGCCGGCTACAATTGCCATAGTCTGGGCGCTCATCGTAAGTAGCTTAATCCACTTGCTTCAACGCATTTTCCCCGAATTTTTCGATCATCATATCGCGCAACTCAGTAGTGCGCTCGATTTTCATACAAAGAAGTGTGAACATGGTCATCATACATAACGCGATCAATACTATAAATTGCTTGGCTTGCGAATCCCCAGATGCCATGTTGATGTACCAAGGACTTAAAGATCGATATACACTACAGTGGCTGCTAGACGTTAAATGCCTGCTTCAAATAGGCCTTGTTGACTTATAAAATTTCGAAGAAATAAGCTTTGTCCTTCTCTTCGGGAAAATGCCAAGACGATTTGTATCATCAGATCTTTATTTTTTTAGGGCTGATATTCTTTATATCGAGCGGCACGTGTGATTTCAGACTTTTGAGGACCTCCATGCCAGTTTAAATCGGTCAGAGGTAATCGGCGGCTGGAAGATGCAAATCTCAACTCATCGGCATTTTTTTATATCATGTTGATTGCTCCTTGGAATTTGTAAGCTGTACCCATGAGACAATTAGGGCCCGCTATCGTCTAAATTAGAGTCAAAATCATCGTCGTGATCCTCACCTTCTTCGGCATCATATTCAAGTTCGATGACAACGCCTTTGAACCAGTTCGAACCTCGAAAATTCGTCCTCTGAGCTATTCGCCAAAGGCGTAATTCCTTGCCGAATTAGCGATTAATGGTGTCCTAAGTTTTCAGCTGGATAGCAGGATATGGTCGGGATCCCCCAACGACGAATGGCATTGTTTTGAATGTCTCGCGTTTCCTCATCTTTTATTGGATTAGGTATCGTCAAAGCACTTTTCTGTTTACAGAATTGCAAGGACTCTCGCTTTCCTCACTTTTATCACAGGTCGACAAAGGCTGGCAGGTTTAAAGTGTCAACGTGCTTCGAAAGACTTGCCCTCGATTCGCCTCAGGTTATACCAATATAGGCATCTGGAAAATGCCTTATCATTGAACATCTGAAGCTCAAGGAATGGATGAAGCGATCTCCTTAGCATCCAGGCTGTTGGCTCTAGACTCTGAAGACTCCGCTGAAGCTCCATAAGATTTTAGCCGAGATCCTTCATTTCCGGCAAATGACACAGACCGACTGCTTCAAGCGTACCTAGTCCTGCGCACATATCACCTTTCCCTACCAATTAGGAGAGCGGTGTAAGTCCCCTGTGCACTTCATTTGTATTGTATATTGTATTTCTTGATATTCTCGATTTGAATTAAGACTTGGATGATAACGCTTTTCCGAATTGTTGCAATGAGAGAGTAACATTACTATTCATTCTTTATTTCATCTAACTTGAAAGATTGGATAAACTGTGTTTGTTTAAACTAAAGTAATAAATTACTTGTTGATATGAAGAGTTCTGTGAGCTCAAACTGTTCGATGCTCTGTCAATGGCCAAAGGCGTTTACACCATTGTCACATTGATATGCCTCAACACTCTTCTCTGCCTTAATCCTTCGAAGAAGTTCCATTAATATATGTGGTTAGGCCGGCGACAAAACACTTGGCAAATAAGTAGGTACAGTGGGGAATTGGCGTCTTGGTCTTTATCTCGCAACAAACAGGGCAAGATAAGTAAACACTGTTTTTAATCTTCAATTAATGGAGTTGTATTTCAGGTTTCTCGAAGACTTGAAAAAGTATAGTTTCTATAACTTGTGAATTAAAGATGTGAATTATACATCTGTATATAAGGGGTAAATACCAATAATGCCAAAAAATAAGTGTTGAAAACGTTGCATTCATAAAACGTTTTAATCATTTCAACACAATGCCTAGGTTTAATTGTTAGTTTTCACACATGAAATCTAACAAAGCTCCTAATGAAATTAGAAGTATCTCTTGTACCATGGCAAGTTCATGTCGTCATCCAAATCTTCGGCGTGGTAGTCAGCACCTCTTCTAGAGGCTGGCACCCAAGCGGAAGATCTCCATGGCGAGATACCTTCTTGGTACATCTCGTTGACTTCTTCCAAAGTTAGACCCTTGGTTTCTGGGATAAAGAAGAAAACGTAAAAGACGGCAAACACCATGCAGCCCATAAAGACGTAACCGTAGTAGAAGTTAATGGCGGATGTGATGAATGGAGTGAAGAATGAGATCAAGAAACCCCATAGCCAGTTGGAAGCAGAAGCAATCGACATGGCCTTACCCTTGACTCTCAATGGGTAAGTTTCAGAGATCAGCACGTAGGCAATTGGAGCCCAGGTGGTAGCGAAACAGAAAATGTAGAAACAGGCGAAAACAATCAAACAGTTACCAGCGCCCTGGGAGGTAACATCCGTGTTCTTAGCACCTTCGGGATACAGTCTTGTGACACCGACTGAGGCATATACGACGTAACAAGCAACCATACCAATGGCACCGTAAATCAAACAGTTACGACGACCGTATTTGTCGACAGTGTACAGAGAAAGGGATGTGCAAAAGAAATTAACGACACCGAAGACAATAGCAGTCTGGAAAGAGTCAGTCAAACCGACAGCCTTGAAAATAGTAGTACCATAGTAGAAGAAGTAGTTGTCACCAGTTAATTGTTGCAAAGACATGATAACAATACCGTTAATGGTACGCTTCAACATCTGTGGCTTACCGGTGACCAATTCGCCCCAGCCAGCCTTACCAGCCATTTTTTCGGCTTCAACACTAGCTTCGATGTTTTCCAATTCCAATGTAACAACAGCGTCTTCCAATTGAGCCTTGTTGACACGTGCCAAAGAACGTCTTGCTTCCTCGAGCTTGCCGACTTCGACCAAGTAACGAGGAGACTCAGGAACCAAAGTCATACCGCCAATCATGAAAAGAGCCCATGCGAAACATAGACCCAATGGAACTCTCCATTGAACGGAGTTGGTGTAGTTCTTAGTACCGTAGTTAGTACAGTAACCCAAGAAAATACCACCTGTGACCATAAATTGGTAACAAGAAACTAGAGTACCTCTCAAGTGCTTTGGAGCCACTTCGGAAATCAACATAGGTGACAAAATGGTGATGGCACCAACACCAAGACCGGAAATAATTCTACCAATGAAATATTGGTACCATTTGTCAATAGTAGCAATTTGAATGATGATACCGACAGCGTAGATAACAACGACAATGGACAAACCGAGACGACGGCCGTAAACTTCACCAAGCTTACCTAGAACGATACCACCGATGGCGCAACCAATGTTGAAGATAGAAACCATAAGACCGGTTCTGACGTTGGACAAATAATGTTCGCCTTTGGAGTTGATTTGACCAAATCTGCGCACGAAATCAGTCTGTTGAACGAAACCGGAAATGGTACCGGTATCCCAACCGAAAACGAAACCACCGAACGCAACCATGACACAGCACATAGACACGAAGAAGAAATCCTTCTGACTTTTGCTGGCGAGTTGTTCCTCGGCGTCTTTCTTCAATTCGTCGATCTCGTCGTGAGAGTCGACTCTGTTGGCCTTGGGCTCTGGGGCGTTCATGACGTTAGAGTTGTGAGAACCTTGGTCCTCGGACACACTCTTGGACGTAAAAATGTCCTGCGAGGGTCCCACATCAGGAGATGCACTGCTCATCTGTAAAGAGATTAGTGTAGAGGGGGTTTTTGGAATGAACTAGGTTAAGGCTAGCTTTACCGAGATCTTGTCGAGAGAAGAACAACAAAACAGACTGAACAACTAGAGCGGGGACAATCACCAACAATCCTCTCCGCTTATATACAAATTTTCTGGAGCGGCCCTCCCGCAATTTTTTTCACAGCCAAAACACTCATCCCATTACGAGTGGGTGGGAAAGCATGTACCCCGGTGCTTTTTCGAATAATTCTCAGTCCCGTCCGTTGCTGTCTTGCTCTCTTGCGTCTTCGTAGCTTTTCCCCTCAGACCACTAGTAAACTCCCGGTGCCGTTGCCGTTGCTGCTGTGCTGGCTGACATACGGCCGCCTCTTCCACCTCATTCCACCCCACTGTGAGTCCAAGTCTCATGGTTTCGCTGGCTGTCTGTGTCGGATTTTGCCAAAAGTTTGCTTACTAGTGCTTGCTCATACTCATAGCTGGCTTCCTGTAGTGGCTTCTTGGACGTCATATCTCGGAATCGCAATGGCAGCAAGTTTTTCCGGATCGGCTTAGATGGGCCAGGACGGATGGTCTGTCCGGCAACGGGTCGGAAAAAAGTTTTTCCGGCGCGCAGCATTTTGGTGCCCAGTGAAATGGGAAAAAAAAACAATGATGCCCAACATTGACAAACCAAAACACGGAAAGCAGATGAAGAAGAAGAATTCAACTATTCTCACGGCGCTATGGCTATGGAAACAGTGCACTAGGAGAGAAGTCAAAACAAGCGCGCTTAGTTTTGTTGAAAACTCGTACAAGTCGTTCATTTCCTCCCGATTGGAATGAAGTTTGAATTTGCAGCAGATTGGCTGACCGTCAGAGAGGGTTTTCCATTAGGTCCATGCATCACGTATTGTGAGGGCGTTTTGCTTTTGGCTGCTCTGCAAGTCTTGGCTAATTCGTCATTTCTTTCTAGAACGTGCTGTTTTTTTCTTCTCATTCATTGGTTTCTTTCGCAAGGGACCCTGGCTAGCACACTACGTTTCTTGTGCTGTGAGTAGTTTTTCCGAGCGGTGCTCAGAATAGGGCGCGTGCGGGAGAAACCTGAGGAAGAAGTAATATAATCCGGGAACTGATCCTCGGACTTGGTTCATTAGGCGGACGTGGAACCATTATCTTGTAGTGTGCGGGTAATGGCGCTAGAAGGGCGTGAGAACGGTGGACGTCGTGGACTGGCGTCTGGAATTATTCTGGGGTGGGTATCTGTGGAGAGTCATCCTGGACTAGAGGATGGAGTTTCAAGATCGCTGTTGATCGTAGCTGTTCGTTGAAATCAATATTCGCGTGTGTGGTTCAGCAAGCGCATTGTTTCGCGGTTCCCACTCTTAGTAAATGGTATTGCCTGGGCACTGTCTTGTAAGTTGTCGCTGTCACATTATGGCTATCGAAGCTGGCGCAGTCTTGTGACTTTCCATTAGCCATTGCTATTTCTATTCATTGAATGTTACTTAGCGGACTTGTCACTTGTATTTCCCATTGTTGTTGACGCCGTTGCTTAGCCTTGTCACTTGTAGTTCCTATTGTTGTTGACGCCGTTGCTTAGCCTTGTCACTTGTAGTTCCCATGGTTAGTTGACGTTGTATTTTTATCTGTACTTCCCATTGACATTGTTGTTTGGTGGTCTTGTTACTTGTATTTCCTAGTTGACGCCGTTGCTTAGCAGTCTGTTTATTTGTAGTTCCCTTTGTTTGTTGACGTTGTTACTAAGCAGCCGTATCACTTCTCGTTCCCTTTGTTAGTTAATGGCGTTAGTTGTTTGAGTTTTATATCGTTTCCCATTGTTACTTATAATCTTCACCTGTCGGAGTATTCTCTTACTTGTCGTACCCCACTGTTATTCCTGTTCGTTCACGCTCAATCATTGCCTGACGCAGTCTTTACGTCCTTCCAAACTCAATGTTCTAACGCCTCAACCCTCTATACCAACGGATCTAATACTAGTGGATTTGAATGCACCTGTCTCTCTAACTGCAGGAGCAAACTGGCCGTTATATGAAACAAGGCCCAGAAGCTACTGTTTCAAACCACAACCACTACCACTACCACTAAGCCCTTAAAAAGCCTTCAGATACTCCCAATTTTTGCATAAAAACGACCGGTCTCCTTTATAGTAGTCCAGAAGATCTACTTCTAGTGACACGTAAGGTCTATACTGGATCATATTGTTGTAAGGTGTGACTGGGAGGCGCGAACAGAGCAGCATTAATGAGTGCAGTCGCACAATTTCTGTCATTCTTTTTCCAAGAATTTCTATCATGTCAAGACTTTAAACAGTAGTAGCTAACGATAGAGTCGTTCCTCCAAAATCCCATTCTACATTGCATTACTACTTGGCGGCTAATTTATACGCGCCGTTGATGGTGACTATGGTGTTGCTTGCTAAGACGAAGTATTATTCACGTCCAATCTCTTCGTTTCCATCCTATTCTGTTCTCTCAATAACCAGCAGCTTTTTCTAAGGCTTTAAATACAACTTACATGTCCAGATCTGCCAATTCATCTGACATCATTAAAATCAGCTCGATTTGAGGATTTCTCCCAGGCCTAAAGAATCGTGCTCATACAGTCTCCTTTACCTTCCATACCTACAGATTGTTTGATCCATCTTCGTGGCGTCTAAAAAATTGTGTTTATCTCATGGGACCTTTTTAGCAATTTTCATGTTTAGAAATTATCGACTGTCATTCGGTTCGCATTGACCCTTGTAAACAACCTCAATTACAATATCGTTATTTGTTGCAATATCTATTAGTATAAAATTAGCCATCATTATGCTCGGCGAAAAAACTATTGAAAAGCTTGCTCTCGCGTATATTAGTTTTCACTGTATGATTCCTCCGTTACTTCGTCAGCCTCAGAGATAAATGTGATTTCGCACCATCCAAGACCGTTTACAGGGGCTTCTTCACCAACCTTCAACTTAAAATCGTTAGCGTACTGGTAAATATAAGGCTTGGTACCGGCAACTCCAGAAACAATATTCTTAACAAAGCTAGGAATCTCTTTCATGACATCCACTCTCTCAACCAATTGGGTAAGAGGTCCCTCTACAGAAGCTGTAATAGGCGTAGCGGTTGCCACTTCATCATCAGCAACTTTAGAACTGACACCCTTGAAGGAGATAACAAGGCTTTGTGGGATTGACCAACCAACGGAGTCAATTATTGGGTCCAGATGTGTCACTTTGTTATTTATGGTAACTGCAATGACATCGTCTTTACTACACAATATTCCGACGGATATTTCGGTATTGCCGTATGATCTTGGAGTAGTAAATTCCATGAGCACTGCACTATGAGTGTCCGATTGAAAATTCAAGAAATTCCAGGACTTTGCAGCGTGATGTGGTTTCATGCCTTGGATAGCCATGACAAACATCGAATAGACTGGCACATCCTTTGAGAAGGAAACGGTTCTGTAGGAAGCTGCCTCGGTACCAATGCTCACATCAAATTTTAAGGAACCATGACACAAGTTCCTGGGCCAGAAAATATGTCTCATAGTGCCCCAAGGCTGTTCAACATTGTCACCGTAATACGTGGTCGAGTTTTCACCAACTTTGACACCAGGAACAACGCGATCGAAAGTTAAATCGATGGTGGTGTCTGGTGAGACTGATGATTTGAATTGGACTTGAGACCCCGCTGCATCCATTTCGATAGAAAGCCCATCGGCATAGAAGTTGGGGCCGTCGATCTGAAAGTTTTCTAGCTTTGTCGAGGTCCACACGTTGAGTTCGGGTGTTTGCACGTTGTAAATTCTGAACGTCAATTGAGCCTTGGTGTGCAGCCCAACGATATTAGAATGGATCACTTGCACAAACCCTGTATAGCCTTGCTTAAGATCCGAAAAGTAGAAAGTAGCAGTCTCAACGTTGGTGTGACTGGGGCTTTGCCAATTGAAATCCTCTCTTGTGGTCTGATGGAATGGTTGTTTGCCCTCGACTTTTTCGGTGAGCGGATGTATAAACTCCCTACCGTACTCCGGCTCTGCGATACCAGTAACTGCGGATATTCCGCCTTGAATCCACTTCAGCATTTTTCAGAAGCTAGTGGTATAAGTTTGACCTAAAAGTAGTTGATCGAATCGATTTTCTTATGAATAAATCGAAAACTTGACAATGAAATACTTGGGCAGCAAGAACACTAAACCTTAGCTTTCTCTGTTCAAACGATGTCTTCAAGTACTATTCGCTCTTGAGATTATTCGTTGGTGAATAAGTCGCAGTTTTGTAACAATCGTAACAAGGATAGATGAGGTGGAGGCATTTGTTTGTTTTATTTTTTTCTAGCTTCGTTTAAGCTTATATGCGGAAACGTACATAATGCTTCCATCACGAACATAGAAGAGAGTTACAACTCATATCCACTCCCACCTATTACACAACCTCGATGTGTAAATGAGGAAGGAGATGTAATGCGAACGACTTTCTTGGAACTTAAAAACAGCCAGAGAACTGTTGTTTGACTTTTTAAAAATTAAGAGAGCTTGTTAAAAAAGAACTCCGCGACGGGGAATTGAACCCCGGTCCCGGGCGCGACAAGCCCGAATTCTAGCCACTAAACTATCGCGGATATGTTTTTGTTATGATAGGGAAAGCGGACAGTAACATATGTAGGGATGTTATAGAGACGTGAATTGTTAGTTAATCAGCGGTCTCGCTACACTGCCTCTGTTCAGGGAATGATAACTCCGAGTTAAGCCAATCTGCAGTATTGTGAAGTTTCAAGCTCAGCGAGACCAGCATATATGAAAGAGATCTGCAGATTTTGTTGTTGACTAGATAGCACGTTGCCATATCAGAAGCTGTCACCTTCGGCGTCAGAACATTCTGATCGTAACCGATGTAAGCAATACAAAGATGAAGAGATCTTGGGAAGGTCAAGCAAAAAAAGCTGGTATTTTAGGCTCGACAGTTCCAATTTCTTCTATCAGGCACAATGGGGACTAAACCATGCTTCTTTTAAGTGATGCAACACAAATATTTCAAAATGACGTTTTCATAAAGGCATCCAGTATCTAATGCACCAATTCTTTTGTTCAGTATTTTCAAAATAATAACCCCCGGAAAGCGATTTTCAAACTTATCAGGCAAACGAACTGTACACTTCTCAAGTAGCATCAAAGCGTTTCCAGTATTATTGTCCTAAGGCAGGAGAAATTAAAGCACAATCGCTGATACATGGGCTTTTACTAGATACAGAAAATACTTAGGTCTTCATGGTTTCTATGCTTTCTTTGTGTTCTCATGCTATAAATTCTTTGCTCTACCTGTATTCAGTGCGTAATTATCTGTTTGCCTCAACGCACTGATTTACTTTATTATCTAATGGCATCTCGACGAAAACAATAGAGTTTGATCTTCTCGATCATTGAAATTGACTGAGCTTATACATCCAATACATGCTTCCCCGTATCCCCATGAGTGAGAAGCTTATGTGTATGGAAGTGTAAGCGCGTTGAGAGTATTGTATGGCACTACTCACGAAACGTCAACTTTCAAATTTTAAACGCCATTAGCGAAAAATGTCGATGAACTCATTGCGCCAAAATGAGAAGTCGAATCGAGCGGTTTTTGCATCATGTTCAGGACGACATTGACTCCTAGGACTCTCGCCAGGTCATACATCACACCCTCTTTAGAACATCTAAAGAAAGGGGCTGGTTTGAAGGGTCTGTTCTCAGAAAAAGGGCTTCAAACGGCTTGGTTTGATAGAGCTGAGTTCTACACGGAAAAGTTGAACAAGAACTTAAGCCAAAGCGAGGAAAAACCTCTTGAAAGTATCGTCCATGAAAGTGCTAAATCTGCTGCAAAGCGCGACATTTTCAATCAGGCCTCCCAACTGTACAACCTAAGATTTGCAATGTCCTGTCTACACGGCAATGATCAACCTACGATCACACAACGACCAGGCCCGGAGGCGATCTTGGAAACTCCCAAACTTGAGCTAAATTTCAAAAACGACCCTAAAGAGACGGGCAACGAAAGATTGAGTTCAGCTGTTGCCTCGTCCTTCGGTTCATTGATAGAATTCAGATCTCTGTTACTTAACTCAAATAAGGCAATTTCCGGCGATGGATACACCTGGCTTGTGGCTAGGAAAGTTACCGCCTCGCAAAGGGAATCTTTGGTGTCTGGGAATGTGGAATTTGATTGGCTATACGTTTTAAACACCTACAATGCTGGTTCCCCTTTCAATTTCAACAAAGTAGGACATATCAACGACTTGAAGAAACAGTTATCGAAGCTAAAACCAGTTGAAGAAGAAGAAGAAGAAGGTGAAACAAACCCACTTCAAATTAAATCAGTTCAAGAGGCAAGAGATTCGGAATCTTATAAATCCACCACATACGTGCCCCTTTTAGCTATAGATGCCTCCCCCAAGGCATGGCTAACAGACTATGGTGTATTCGGTAAAGACTTGTACTTGGAAAGGGTATGGGAGTCCATTGAATGGAATCTGGTGGAACAGCGCCTACCTGCCAGAGCACCAAATTACCAGCTGACATAGTCATTTTCACAAATATCCTTCATTTCCTGTATATAAACTAGACATCTCCCAATAAAGATCCATTTCGAATTGACGCGTAACTTTGGGGTAGTATAGAGCAGCCCGTACATTGGTAGATCCGCAATTATTGCGTCATTAACACACACAGACGACGTAAACGCTCCGTGAGATTTTTGGGTGCTAACTCGATGTTCTTTAATGCTAATGACAGATGTCAACTTATGGTTTTCTACCAACTTTTAAACTTTTCACCCTTCTCATAAATTTGTTTCCGGAGCTGGATTTCTTGGCTGTGGGGTCAAGACGGCCGACTAAATAGACGTCCTCGTCCGGTTCCGCGTTATCGTATTCCAAATGTCCTGAATGCGTTTTAGTGAGCTGTATAGGTTCTTGCCTGTAAGGGTCATTGTTATAATTTGGATGTAGACGATTGTGATTGTGAGTTATTTTGGCGCCCGTAGCAGGCGCGCCGTCCAGAAATGTAGTGGAACCCAACCCGTCTGTCGTGGGCCCATGCACCAGTTCTGTCTTGGCCTTGGCGTCAAACTGCGTCACGGTACGCGCGTTGGGCTTGATAGCATCCAAGGTGTTGGTGGACGAGTTATTGACCTTGTTGAAAACTTTATTGCGGTACAAGTAGGCGTCATCGTCGTCAACCGATTCTTGTCCAAATACTTCCTTCATAGGGGACTTACTGTTAGCAGCACCCGCAATCGAAGAGTTAGGCCCGTCTGCTGGGAACGCCATTACAGGCGCGACTTTGGTGTTTCGATTGCGGTGTGGAGTACAGGCATCGAAGGGACCATCGTGGTGGAATGCACCCCCGAAGAGCCCCGTGACGTCGAGTTTATCAATGGTATCGACATTTTTGGCCAAAGGCTTGGATGAAGATGATTGTTTTTTGTCTTTGGAAGACTTGCGATGACTAGAGGAGTGATGTTGATTGCTGCCAGTCTCGCGGCTGCTACGCCGTGTCGAGCGTTCTGAAGGTTCACGATGACGGTGCCTGTGAGAACGGGATGTGGAGGACTCCTTGTAGCGCGAAGATGTCGAAGTCGACGACGATTTTTCGCGGGGACGGGCGCTGTCTTTCTTGGGGCCCGCTACTTCGTCGTACGACGGTGGCAGGTCGTTTGCTGGAGGGGGATCTGCAACGTTAGTCTGCTCTAGATAGCGCCGTCTCAAACGCTCTTTTTCTTCCTGTGCCGTTGGGTGTCCAATCGTCGAGGTCTGAGCGGACGACGAGTCGTCATCAGTCTCCGATTGCGGGGTGAGGTCCTCGAGAAATGGGTTCTTCGAGGCTGGACGTTGTGGTGGTGTCATACTGAGGTGGAGATAGTTAGTATTAAAGCTTTCGGCAGAAGCAAGTCTTGCTGGCTTTCAAGACACAGGTAAGGGTTAATTTTTCAAATTTTCCCACTTCGAAGGAACCACTCTTGGTTGACAAAGTTACTCGTTAGGTTCTCGATTGCCTTTTCCCTATCCACATTCTATCAATTCTGCTACAACCCCTTTGAGTTCTTGTCAAGTTGAGACAGACGCTCCCGGGTAACGCAGTAACACGAAATTGCTGTTTTGTCGTTACACCGAGCCCGCCGTTGCCAGCGAAAAATAGCTAAAATAGCATGCCAAGAACCTGTGGCCTTAGCAAATCTAGAACAGTTTGTAAAAACCGTCTTGATTCCCCGGGAAAAACCTAATCGTGACTTAACCATTATTCCAAAACTGTTTGTCATTCACACATACCTTCTGTTGATCGCACGGTCCTGAGCCGCAGGATTGCGCGGCGAGTTCAATGCCTCCTCATGGGGCTCTTCTTCAATACTGTCCGTAAAACTCAGCAGCGACGTGCTGTGATGGGGCCGTGACCCATACGGACTGTGCATCGCGTTCGACGACACCCACTCTTGGAACTCTTTATCGCTCTGGTACACTTGTTGCTGCTGGGCAGCGGCTTCAACGCGGAACGGATTGTTCGAAGACAGCCGACGGCTCTGAAGTTGGCTCTGGCTCTGTTCACTACTCGTCCTGCGCATCATCGTGAGTTATAGTAGCCTGTTGTAATATTTCCGTACGTAGTGCTCTGCTGTGATCGTGCGAGTTTACCCTGACTTGCCTTTCTATGGGCGCTTAAGCCTCTGGAACAAGTGGCGAAAAGAGAACTGCGTTAGGGGCTGAGAGCTGGATCTTCCAGTATTCGGAATTGTCAGAGCTGCTGCCGTTGGCCTTGAGAGGGTAGATAACTCTTTGAACGCGTGCTTTATGTCCAAAAAATAGCGATTTAAGGTTAGGTTAGTCAGTGACTTTAGAAGCGTACTCGAAAATTTTCTATTTCGAAGATGTGTCGTTGCGTACGAGCGGAAGTGATGATAGGACGAAGCCAGCCGGTAGAGCATAGTGATGAATACCTTGGAAATCTATATATGGTTTGATTTGTGTTGTTTCAAAATTGCGATGTATCCAGGCTACAGCGTGTGGGTGGAACTGTGGCAACGTTTTCCAAAAAGATCTAAGTTTCATATACCGTCGGGTAGTTTATCAAATTTGGAACTTTTTGAAGATTCAGTGTTCCGAGCGTGCATAACAGCAGGACCGCTTAATTGGTACGTGTTAGATGGTTTGAACTTTACCATCTACTCTGCAACTTATAAGGCCATAGTCGAAATTGCTTACTAGTCGTTTCTCATCCCACAGCCTTGCCACATAAAAAAAATTTACCCAACGGTCGCCGTATCTCCTGGGTCGTTTTGTAATTGACCATGGCGTCCTTGACAAGCTATGTTGACGAGTTCGCGCAACGCTCGAAACGTGCAAAAGATCGTGGAATGAGTGTCAGTAGTAAATGTTGTTGGGATGTGAGTGATTACAGTGCCTAATTGAATCAATGTCAGGATAGTACAAAGTGATATGTTTACGATAAGATCGCTCAGTGACATGTCAGTGATCAAAGAAAATAAGAAGTGGTTTAGGCCTTACTCATTAGTTATATATGCTCGAAGGAACAAAATGGCTGACACAGCTGCAGACCATATGCACTCTTCTCATTTCGAATTTACATCCCAGAATTGTAATAAGGCCATCTGCATGTTCCAGCGACCTAGTCTTACAAAAACCATGGAGAGATGTTGCAACCTTCAATCACGAATTAATTTACTCAATCAATGATGGAAGTACTAAACAATGATAATCGCAGAATTTTTATTGCTGAGACAGACTCGAAGACAAGAGAACGGAGTATAACCTTGGTTCTTTAATTCTGGAAAGTAAAGGATAATAACAAACAGGTCGTTTGATTAGCTCTTTGGGACATTTGATGCCACACGCTCCCCCCAGTCGAGTTAATTATTTATCATAAAGATAAGTTAGAGACCTCCACGTGTTCCTAGTGGTAACGGTAAAGCTCATTCCAAGGGCTCTTATATACAAGACCTTTAGTCCTAGCCCGGGTCCTCTTCATTAAAATTGAATAAACTTCTGGCTCAAGTTATCATGGTCCTTTGCATGTGGTGGTTTTGTAAAGTCATCTTTTTTCAGTTTTTCTTGAATGCGCTTGTGTAGAGACACGAGATAATTATCAAAATTCTCGATCATTTCGATTGACTTATCCTCGCAAAGCAATGAAGCCATTGTATGCGCATAATAGCCGTCAACGTGTGGCCTCAGGGAAATCAATGGGACGTAAGAGCGCCCCACTATTTGACGCCAATTTTGTAATACATTGCGAGCCTTCACATTAATAATGGTGTCTAGAATTGGTAAAGTATTTCCGAAAAGATTGATCTCATGATGCTTTGTTGAGACGTCTGCGTTCAACAGATCTTCCAGCAGATTACTGTTGGTATTTTCGTTGAACCATAGAAACGCCGTTGTTCCGTCGAAAATCAAATAACACCCACCGTCAATAAGCTCACGGCGAGCCGTACGCACGCTCATAGTCTCAGACGCCGTCGCCTGGAGGAGAATTTCATTTTCGTCATAAAAGGTGAAGTCTGTTTCCTGTAATAGCTCATGAAGGGGCAGAATTTGTGGGTATAGCTTGTATAACATTTGAGGCAGATGGCTAGTATGCCACTGGAATAAGTCATAAACCCGCGAGTTGCCGTTTGCTGACTTATTGTTGTTCTTCATAAGCTCTGACTTTTCAAAGGACAACATGTATGCCGCCAAAGTCTTCAAAGATTCCGGTAGGACAAGCTGGCTTGAACTAGAACCTGAGACTAAGCCTCGGTATTGCGTCAATATATCCACCACCTTTTGGTCAATGGTATTGCGCTTTTGCGTGAAGTCACAATCAGCTAAAGTCGTTAACATGTCATGGACCATTATGCTCACAACAGCATCTTGATTAACGAATTTGAATACCTCATGAATGTCTTCGCTAGCAGCGGCAGCGGCATTCAAAATGCGCACTTTCCTCACCCCATTCAAGTCGGTATACAAAACCGCGCATTGGAAGTGTACATCCGCAGAGGACGCAAGTTGGCCATCAAATTTGAAAAGTACGTTCAACGTAGTGTCTCCATGAAGTACAGGTATTTTAGGTTCACGATCAGTGTTATCCACAGATTCTGAGTAATAATTGAAAATGGAAAGACCAGATGAACACCTGACTTTTAGTTGTGCATTATAGCCAACAGTATTGGCAACACTGTGTAGTATGTCATTGACAAAAGAGAACTCATCCCGTTCCAATTGAAAATTGGGATAGTATTTAAGGAAGCCCGAAGTAGCCTTAACAGGCTGAGCAACTGAGACTAAGTCCATGAACGCAGATCCCGTGCAAAAGAGATCGAGAGATACATTGGATTTAAGAAGATCTTCACCGAGTTTGATATATGTGTTGTTTTCGCATTTAAGGGTCTTTTTCAAAGCATCTTCATTCCTCAATCTCAGGTTACCAATTCCGTGTGCTGGCTTAGTGCTTAAACTGGCCAAAATTTTACCACCCTGACCCTCAGTGACCGTGTCAATGGCTAGTTTTGCAGCTTGTAAAGCAGATCCGTAGCAAGCCTCGAAACGATGCGAGAATTTGCTGTCTTCAATGTATGCAGTGATTTTAGAGAGAGTATCTTGAATCACATGCATGGAATCCTCTGGTCTCACGAAAAGGCCGTTGTACAGTGGCAGGAAAACATCTTGTAAGTCTGTTATGATGTATTCCTGAGCCTGGTTGAGCTCTTTTCTCAAGTTGAAAAATCGTAACTGTTTGTCAAATGCCATTATTGCAATTTTACACTTCGGCTGTTTGGCGGATATATGTTCAATGCAAGTCCTAACCCCTTCGACCATAGCCAAAGAGCTTCTATTTTCATTGGAAATAGTCGAAATGTCAATGAGGAAAACGTAATGCAAGGGCACGTTGTCTTTGCCGGGGGTACTGTTGTATACTTCTGGAACTAGAAAATCGACAGTCCCTTTCATAAGCTCCGGTCTTTCGTACAAATCAGACCTCACCCCATTGGGATTTAAAGGTGCACAATAATTCTCATCAAGCTGCGTGCTGACTTTGCAGAAGTTACAAACGGCCCTTGAATCGAATGTGAAGGAAAATGAGGGGTTCACGTAAGCTTTGCACCTTCTGCATCTCAAGGGACCACCTGAAATAGCAGTGGACACTTGAGGCACATCATCATTGGGACTGGACTTTGCAAACGGCTGGATGACGGCACCTACTGGTAGTTTTACGGCCGATCGTATTTGTTCATTTTTTGGTATGTTGTACATGGTGAGACCGATCTTGCGCGGATCACTCGAATTCTGGTCAACACAATAAAACGGAGTAGTAGCACAAGGTGGAACAGAGTCCTGAGATGTCACAAATGTCCGCGTAATAAAAGATTCTTGACTATCGAGCCTTTGTTTAGGAACGTAGTGCGATGTGACCAAGGTTGGCGAGTCTCTGACTGAGAACTGACCGCTTGCTGCAGGAGTGGGTGTTGCCAAGTTAGAGTTTGACAATTGACTCACTGAAGACTTCATGTAGGGGTCAACACTCTGCACATCTGCACGACCAGCATTCGAATTCGGAGATCCATGATGACTTGTGTCAAAGGTGTGATAAGCGCGATTGGGTCTCCGACCCTTTTTAGTCACAGGCGCCGTTTGAAGCTGATCTAGCGACAAATTAGATAGACTATGATCGATCCCTTGCATCTGTTGGTAGCACTCCTATGCTTCCACTATTGGTGAGCGCTCTGATGAAATTAGAGCCTGGATCGCGAATTTGAAAAAGATTCTGTAATCACCCAAGACGTTATCACATCAAGAGCATTCCGCAACAACATAAAAAACAAAGCTGCTCCTTCGATTGAATATCTATAAACTAAGTAATATTTTAAAATGCACTAAATTTTTTCGGGGACCGTAACGAATTGCCTATACGCCGTGCGATCTTCGCAAACATGATTATATGTTAGTCCGGTTCTTGCGCCTGAGGTACCGTATGAGTGGTTTGCTTGGCCTCATATGACAATTGTCATAGTTAAAACCAATGGCAGCAAGAATAGAAGAATGTAAGTCCGAAGACTCGTCGTCGCAGACCCCTTGATAAATGTGTTTCTTTCCGCACTATTTGACTGCTTTTTACTGCTTGCACTAGTTGAAGACGGCGACGAGGAGTAGCTTGTATTGTAAAAAGATCGTCCAGTGAAAATGACACCATCGGATGAGATGGTCGCCGTGAACTGATTCATTATTTTTGAATCGGACATTAAGGCTACGGAAGCCGTAGCATACAAGATCAAGGTCTCGTATGAAGAGTAGTTGTTAGTTGTGGCAAACGGAATGATTCCGGATCTGATGGCTGAAGGGTTGTCTTTGACATCGAATTCTGGAACTTTAGTAGCAAACCGTAATTTGTAGTTAGTCGAGTTATCATCGGCTGTGGATGCAGTGGAGTGGCTAAGAGTAGATGATGATGATGATGCCTTTGTTGTACTCAAGCTTGTGGACCTTGATAGTGTCGATGCTTGTGCCAAGGCTATTTGATGACTTTCAAGTTCTGCTGCCAGATATACATTCTTGATGAAAGGACCTCCTAGAATGCTGAAGCCAGCATTCGTATTCGGCAAAACTCTCAGCTCGCATGCCGGTTGGGAGTTGGAAAAGTGGAGAGTATCGTTGGTCGCAGAGTCAAATGTGGGACCCATCATATCACTTAATGGAACACTTATAACTAAGTTGCCAAATTCGAAAAGTATAGAGGCTCCCATTGACCCCACTTCGCAACTCAATAGCCAGCGGTCTAAAGAGTCCACGTAGTAGGCATTCGCTTGCATGGCTATTTGAACAATCAAATTTAGTGGTAGGTAATTGTACCGATAACGAGAATCGAGCAAAACAGGTTCCAGAAAGTATTCAGATGTTAAATTCAAAATTTGTCCTGATTTGGATTGTACGTCCACCTTACTCAGCGGTATTATGGGGTATCCACGCGAGGTTTGCTGGGTTCGGGGGTCGTAAAAGGGCAAGGTGTCAAATTTGACAAAATCTCCAGTATATAATGATTGATCAACTCCTCCTAAAATGATGGAACCACATTGGTTCAGCAGGTTTGAAGCCACTAATGGATCGCTGGTATCACCACCGAGCCAGAGGGAATATGATGAGGAATTTATGAGTCCTTGACCAACCATTTGATCTAGGAAGAAAAATGATTCATTGTAGTTCGAACTATCAGACGCATCGCCTTGGTAGTGAATCTTACCACCTAGACCCAAAGCTCCTTGTTGCAAAAAAAGCGCAACGCTATCAGCGTTGAAAAAGGAAGTTTTTTGAAATTGTAAAGTGCTGGAATTTCCACTCCAACTTATTGTGTTACCGGAATCGTTGGTCGTTGCTTGAGCCTGACTTTCGTTGATTTGACTGGAGTCGTACAGAAACTCAACAGTGTCCATATACGTGGACGCATTGTAGCTAATGTGGTCCATGAACTGTATTTCAAAAACCTCATTATTGAATATGTTTTGAGAGGTGGTACTCTTCGATGGATCGTAAAAAGTCGAATCGCTTACGTCCTCATTGTCTTCTTCACGACTCTCTTCCAGTTTATTTGAAAAGATCCATAGGTAAGGCTGGACCACGTCGACTCGAAGCATCTGTAGCTGGCCGGGGCTTCCCACGGATGCGTTTACGAAATACAGGCCAGTAGTGTCTCTGTTTACTGTAAGCCAAGGAAAGGAGCTCTGGGAGTTGCCAGCTATGCTAAAACACCCTGCTCGCAGCGCGAGAATGGCTAGTATGAGCAGCTGGATCGCTGGCATGGAATGTGGGGGTGAGTGGGAGGGAATATTGGCGCGGTGACGAAATTTTTCTATCGTATGTGTAGACGAGGTGATGAGACTAATTATTTTAGAATGCTTGATATAAAAATAAACTAAAGTGGTGCTAGAGAGGAAGTAACTGGATTTGAAGAATCGGACGTAGACCATTCCCAGCACACACCACCAAAGCTGGAGGCTATAGGTCAGACGCAACTCTCTGAACACGGTGCAACGGGTGCACGGCTTTGCATGTGCCCCTCAAAACCATATTTGTTCGAAGTGAATCTCATATCATTGCTTCAGTAGCTCAGTTGGAAGAGCGTCAGTCTCATAATCTGAAGGTCGAGAGTTCGAACCTCCCCTGGAGCATATATTTTTTGTCTGGCCTTTTCTCAGAAATACCAATGGAGGAACTTCACCCAAGTCAAGAGCCGCCCAACGGTTGAATAACGGCTTTCTCTTGTTCCATCACTTCGCCATCTACTCAGTCCTGCATCCGTTTATCTACCCGACCGCGCAAAAATCCCACCTTCACTATTCACGAAACTTATCTCTCGCATCACAATAGACACCAGGGCTCGAGGTATTTGGCTATGTAGCATTCTCCACGTTTTAATTGCATATGCACCAACTAATCAAAACGTGCCACGTTCGTTCACTACACATACTTCGCCCGTACTTGTGGTAACTCCAAGCATAGTGCGAAAAAATAAACGACATGCTCAGAGCCACGCATTCCAATTAAAGAGAAACTAAACTAGACGTTGGCCTAACACCACTTTCGCCTTTATCGCCGTGCGCGTACTTCGAACAGGCACCGTATTTAATTTCTCCTCGTATACCATGAGAATAGTGAAATATATTGATGTGTCAACCACGTTGGTTAGTGAAACATCGAAAAATGGACATCATATGGTGATCATGATAGGGTTTGTTGCAGCATTGAGCCTTAGCCCGATGAGGCCAAGCTTGCTCTATAGACCAAGTGCCAGATAATGTTCATATTGGCATACGTGATTTGGGACCCGTGGCCCAGGCCCATGCATAAAGTGGTAATTGACTTGGCGCTTGGCGGCACAATATTATTGAGTTCTCCTGTATATAAGGCAGTGGTTATCAGGATCAAATAGCAAGATGATTGAGATCAGATTTATCATCTTAGAAAAGACACCAGAGTTCGATAAATCAACAACACTTAGTTTGAAAAAATGAGCGGTGAAGCGAAGTTGCTGAGCTACGACGCAGATTTGCGCAGACAGCGCGTCAATGTTTCGCGCGAAAAAAGGCTGATGAACATATTCATGATCGTGGCCGCTGGGTTCGCTTTGATCTCAGACGGGTACCAGAACAATGTGATGTCGATGCTAAACAAAGTGTTTCCTATAGAGTACGGCAGTAAAGTTTACAGTGGCACGATAGCGACGCGGGTATCGAACGCATCGTTGGTAGGCACAATTTTGGGCCAGGTGATAGTAGGCGTGGCTTGCGACTACATGGGCCGCAAATGGTCCATCCTTGTCGCGACCGTGATGCTTGTGGGCGGATCTGCACTGTGTGCAGCGTCGCATGGAACCACCGTCCAGGGCATGTTCTGGATGCTTACTGTGATGCGCGGTGTCACCGGTTTCGGTATTGGCGCCGAGTATCCATGTTGCTCCGTCAGCGCCAACGAGGCTGCGAACGAACACAGCGAAAAAAGAAGAGGCGGCATAATGGTGCTGGTTACCAACCTTCCGCTGTCGCTGGGTGGACCGTTTGCCAACATTATCTTCCTGATTGTTTACTCTATCTGTGGTAAAAACCATTTGGATGCTTTGTGGAGAACCATGTTCGCATTGGGATGCTTGTGGCCTCTCAGTGTGTTCTACTTCCGCTGGAAAACCAGCACTAACACTCTGTATAAGAAGGGTCAATTCAAATCCAAGATTCCATACTGGCTTATCGCCAAATACAGCTGGTCGAGATTGTTGGGCACCTGTTTCGTTTGGTTCTGTTACGATTTCGTGGCATTCAGTAACGGGTTGTTCAGCGCTACAATTATTAGTTCGGTGATCAAGGACGGAAGCAATATTAAGACGATCGCAGAATGGAACTTATTACTTGGGATCATCGCGGTTCCTGGGTGCTTCGTCGGTGCCTATTTGTGCGATCGTATCGGACGTAAGTACACTTTGATGTTCGGGTTTGGTGGGTATCTCGTGTTTGGTTTGATCATCGGGTGCGCCTGGGACAAGATTCACAAGATTACAGGGTTGTTCATTGTCTTTTACGGTTTAATGAATGCTCTCGCTAATGCAGGGCCCGGAG
The DNA here is from genome assembly GCA_900074755.1 of Lachancea nothofagi CBS 11611. Classification (NCBI taxonomy): domain Eukaryota; kingdom Fungi; phylum Ascomycota; class Saccharomycetes; order Saccharomycetales; family Saccharomycetaceae; genus Lachancea; species Lachancea nothofagi. The sequence goes on along the minus strand of LT598450.1, from coordinate 452,754 downwards.
ACATGTTGGGTTTGACCTCTAGTGAGAGCTTCCCAACTGCGATTCGGGGAACTTGCTACGGACTTTCGGCTGCTATCGGAAAAGTTGGCGCTGTGGTTGGTGTTTACTGTTTTAACCCCGTCAAAGATCATCTTGGAATCCGCTGGGTGTTCATCATTGCCGCTATTTGCGGTCTAGCAGGTATCTTGGCAACTTGGCTTCTAATCCCCCACTCAAGAGAAGACGACCTCATGGAACAAGACATAAAGTTCCACAACTTTCTAATAAACCACGGCTGGACTGGCACAATGGGCATGGATGTTGACGATTCGGATCTCGAGAGAAAATCTACAAAGGTGAGCATTGCGGAATCCATTGGAAAGGAACCCGCTTTAGATGTTGTGACACGCGAGGTCACCGCCTAGGCAAAGTAAATAGCACCCATAATTACAAATCCGATCTTATTCGAGAAGTTTATAATTTTACAACATACCAAACAGTGATTGTTTTTTTGGGTCAGGCTTCAAAAGCTGCACAAATGAAGAAAAGTAGCACCTGTAATTTTGTCATCGTTTCGAAAATATAGTTTGAAGTTTTGTAACGGATTTGTATCCACTGTATGAGGAAAGCAGTCCAGGTTAATGCAGCAGCGGCTAATTGGTTCTATTTTCAACTAGGAACAAGTCATAAACATAGGATTATAATACACTACAAGCTGCGTACGAGAAACTTCAAATTAAGCTCTGCAACAATGCTAACCTTTGAAGTTGCGTCTGCTCAAAGTTGCTTGTAAACGAAGCTTGGTGAAACTTTTTATTGGAGACGATAGAGGCATAATATCAAAGTATATGCTTATACGTCGAGTTCTGGCCAATTATTTTTTGATTAATTCGCTGCAAGATTTGATCAAAGTATCATCATGTTAAACTTTAGTTTCGAAGCAGCGTCGCAGTGTAGAGTTGAAACTTTTAAAAGATCCACTACTCTGAGCATTTTCGAGTTGGTTTCATAATAATTGGGACAAATTTCGCGCAGTCAAAGCTGCAAATACTATCCGCTGGTACACATTCCCAAAGAAGTGAAAGAACTTATCAACATTGCGCCTAGTAGAAATTTTTTTACTTGTTTGCAGTGCCTCTACTTAGCTCTTTCAAACCTTAAGAATTTGAAGCTACTGGGCCATAACAGGCCTCAAAGTTCTTATTCAAATATATGCAGTTCATGTCTTAACACTCATCTAATAGGCAGAGATATCTTTATATCGCTTGAAGAGCGCTGACACCGCTTTCCCAATTAGGTATTGAGTCATGTGACTATCAAAAGTTCCTAGACTATGGACTCTGGAGATCGAAAAAAAATGGATTCCTACATTAACTTAATACAGTTTCCAAAGCAAGACCGAAGAACCAGCGCATTCAATTCATCAATTGACGAGCTTACAACTGCCCTCGCACGGTGTTTCTTACTTTTCTGGATCTATTGTCTGCATAATCAATCGCGACTTAGCTCTCGAGTTAAGATGACCCACTTGGAACGCATTGATGGATTGGCGTCAAGATTGAAAAATGACGACGATTGCGCAAACTCCTTGTCGACAGTATCGGAAATATGCGACATCGTCGAGCCCATAGGCTCTTCAACAGACTACGAACAATTTTTGAAAGCGGTTATGCCAATCTTGCTGGAGCGCTTGGAATCCACGCCCATTTCACTGGACGGTGGTTCTCCGATGCATAAACTCAGAAATTCGATTTTAGAAGTTTTGAACAGATGTAACATGAATGAAGTATTCGAACCGTATGCATTGGATAATTTAACAGGCATGCTTGCGGTCTTGCAAGAAGACAACGAGGAAAACGGAGTTTTGGCAATGAGAATAATTACTGGCTACTTCAAAGCATACAAACCAGCCCTTCAAGATCGCGTCACTGCTTTTATTGACGTGATAATGAATATATATAAACATATGCCAGAGCTCGTGCGCCAGACTTTTAATGATGAGCTGCACAGAGATGAGTCGGTGGCATCCATGGACTCTACGAACAATACTCTTGATGAAAGGGCTTTAGATGCCAACGAAGAAGACAATCGCGCCAGCGAGAGTTTGACAGCTGTCTATAAACCACTCAAGCAATCCATGTTCTCATTTAAAGTGCTATCGGAATGCCCAATCACCATGGTTACGTTATACTCGTCTTACAAGCAACTTACAACGGCATCCCTCCCGCAATTCATGCCCCTAATAATCGAGCTTCTCACTATGGAAGCGGACGCTCAGAAGAGGACGCGTGAAGAGGCCGAGTCGCGCGGTGATAGATGGATTAACGTCAGTCCTGAGATCAAAAACCGTGTTGCTTATTGTGATTTCATTCTATCCCAAATAAAAGCGACATCGTTTCTCGCTTATGTTTTCATCCGTGGCTACGCTGCGGAATATTTGCAAAACTACGTTGGGTTTGTGCCCGACTTGATTCTAAGACTACTACAAGATTGCCCGGCTGAATTATCTGCTGCCAGGAAAGAGTTGCTGCACGCTACAAGGCATATTTTGTCTACGAACTACAAAAAGTTGTTCCTGTCAAAGATCAATCTTCTGTTCGACGAAAGAGTTCTTATAGGTAACGGGTTTACGGCTCACGAAACACTGCGGCCTTTGGCTTACAGTACAGTCGCCGATTTTGTGCATAATGTGAGGGGTGATTTACAACTGGACGACATCGAAAAAACAATTAAAATGTACACTAATTTCCTTTTGGATGAAAGTTTGGCTTTGACTGTCCAAATAATGAGCGCTAAACTGTTACTGAATCTAGTGGAACGGATTTTGAAGCTAGGAAAAGAAAACCCAAATGATTCAGTAAGATCAAAAAAACTGCTAATAGTAATCATAGATGCCTATACGGTGCGTTTTAGAAATCTTAATCGCCAATATGATAACTTAATGCAGCATCACGAAGAATATGAGAGAGAAAAGCTATCGAAAACGGAGTCTTTTAGAGAAGAGTTGGAGAAGAGCAACAAGGATACTGAAAGCTTCATCGATTCGATGCTAAAGGTCAAGCAACAACCTGCAGAGAACAAAGACTCTGAGGGCGATGTGAAGATGGAAAATGCAATGGAGGATGAACCTGAATTTAAGATATCCAGGGTCAAGGGTGAAACTGATGATCGAGTCTCAATGGAAGACAACATTGACGTTTTTGATATCAAGTTCAAAAGCCCGATTTTACTGTCTCCCCCACCAAACAGCGATCCCTTGAAAGACGCTTTTTACCTATACCGAACACTAATGTCCTTTTTAAAAACAATTATTCACGATTTGAAGGTGTTTAATCCTCCATCAACTGAATACACAACAATGAATCCCAAGGTCTGGACCTCACTTTCGAGAATTTTTTCTCATGAAGAGGTTATAGTGTTCAAAAACTTATTTCATGAGTGCATACTTGGATTACAGTTTTTTTCCAGTCCTGAACGTAAGGCAATCGTCGAGAAGAAGCATTTCGATATTGCCGCTCCTAGTCTGCCGGTGTCTGCCACTAAAGATGGCCGAGAGCTGATGGATTATTTTGCAATTATGTTTATGCAAATCGACAGCCCTACGTTTAATGACATTGTCGAGTCCAAAATAGACTTTCTCTACGAAGCGATGTTACGGGACTCAGCTCTATTACACGTGGCTCAATCGTTTCTTACAAGTGAAATAACATCTCCTAAATTTACCGGAATCTTGCTTAGATTTCTAAAACAAAAATTCAGTTCCCTCGGAAATGTTGATGGCAACAAGTCCAACATTCTTATTCGTCTTTTCAAGCTGTCTTTCATGTCAGTAAACCTCTTTCCTATCACAAACGAAATTGTCCTGCTTCCTCATCTGAATAAACTTATTTTGGATTCTCTGAAATACTCAACTACGGCAGAGGAACCTTTGGTTTATCTTTACTTAATCAGGACGCTGTTCAGAAGCATTGGTGGTGGAAGATTTGAGAATTTGTATCGATCGATTAAGCCTATTCTACAAGTTCTCCTTCAGTCACTTAATCGAATGATTTTAACCGCGCGCCGTCCACACGAGAGAGATCTCTATGTCGAACTATGCCTGACTGTACCAGTCCGCCTTAGTGTGCTCGCCCCATATTTGAGCTATCTAATGAAGCCACTAGTGTACGCTTTACAAGGATTTCCCGAACTGGTTACTCAAGGGCTTCGAACTCTAGAGCTTTGCATAGACAATTTAACCGCTGAGTATTTTGATCCGATTATTGAACCTGTTGTCGAGGATGTAATTCGCTCGCTATTCAAACTCTTGAAACCGCAGCCATTTAATCACCAAATCAGTCATACTGCTGTTAGAATTTTGGGGAAGCTCGGTGGTAGAAATAGAAGATTTTTGAAACAGCACTCAGATCTGAGGATTGCTGCAGAGTTAGATACCCCAGTCAATGCGCTTTTCAAGATTCAAGGCATTAATGAAGAAGTTCCACTCTCTATCACTCCTGGTGTTCGCTCAGCGTTGGAGATTCTTGAAGATTATCGCTCAGATTTGTTTTACAAGAAAAGTGCTTTCAATTACCTAAAATCGATTTTACAGCTTTTTCTTAAGTCGTCACTCATATTTCCTGACAATTATGATAAGTGGATAAAAAGTGCTCTACATGTCCTGGCAGAAGAAAACGTTTCTGCCATTGATTCTACAGATGTTGGTGAGGGGAAAATAAAAGATCGGCGTCTTCTACAAAGCCAAGAACTACTTCTGATGAAACTTCTCGAATCATTGATTTTTTCTGCATCAATCGAAGATCTGCGAGAAGACGCAGAGAGCATTCTCAAAAACGTAATAAATCACTTTTGCTTTTTACAACTGAACAATTCGCTGCGCAGGAAACGAGGAGAGACCTCAGGTTTCAGTGTCAATGTCAAACTTTTTAAGGTCACAATTGATGTCGATATTATTTTGGACGCTATTTTGACAGGACTTGGTTCTTATTTGGAGGAATCTAGACGGATGGCGGTAGCGGCTGTTAAACAAATTTTTGACACGAGCAATAGAATATATGGTGCGGAGCTGGCTCTAAAGTACTCTTTCATTTCGACTCTCACTAAGAAATTTATTCATAAATGCTATGATGAAGCATATTTCGAAAAGAGTAGTGGGGTACTAGGTATCAAGACATTGGTAGAAGAGCACAGGATACCCGTTGAATATCTCAAAGAATGCCAATTTGACCTCATTGCAGGCCTGCTGTTTGTGTTAATAGATACACCCATGGAGGCCCCAGGTGTTATTCGTGAACGTGCTGAAAAATTGATAACCAGCATTTTAGCAAGCACATGCAAAAACATACGAGAAGAAGATCTTCATGAAAAAGGTTTACAGAACACCTTGATCGACATTGTGTGTGAGTTGAGTAATGCTAAGGAGGTTGTAAGAAGCGCTTGCCAAAATGCTCTTGCTACAATATCAGAGGTCTCGGATATTCCCATTGTGAAGTTGATGGAACATTCGAAGAGCTTTTTGCTGTCACCTATTTTTGCGAAACCTTTGAGGGCACTGCCTTTTCCAATGCAAATAGGTAATGTGGACGCCATAATCTACTGTCTGCAACTGCCTAACACATTCTTGGAATTTAATGAAGAGCTTTATAGGCTGCTTCATGAAGCAATCGCCTTAGTTGACGCCGAGGACGAGTCCCTTGCTAGCGCACAACGAGTAACTGAATATCAAACAGCAGAGCAACTTGTGCAGTTACGAGTTGTGTGCATCAAGCTCCTGTCGCTTGCTTTAAAGAATGGCGACTTTGCCTCTGCTCAACAAGGAGCTACGCGCATAAGAGTTCTGGCGGTTTTTTTCAAAACGATGCTGAAAACTTCACCTGAAATCATTGAGGCAACTTACCAAGGTCTGAAAAGCGTTCTAGCAGAGAACTCTAAGTTACCCAAAGAACTCTTGCAGAATGGCCTTAAACCCATGTTGATGAATCTTTCTGATCACCAAAAACTAACGGTTTCTGGTCTCGAAGCCTTAGCTAAACTCTTGGAGTTACTAATTGCTTATTTTAAAGTCGAAATTGGAAAAAAGCTCCTAGATCACTTGGACGCGTGGTGCAGAGTAGAGGTGCTGGACATGATTTTCGGGAAAGATCTCAAGGAACAAACACCAACAAAGATAATCTACGGAATTATCAACATTTTCCATCTTTTGCCCCCCCAGGCAGATATCTTTCTAAATGACCTTCTATTGAAAGTCATGTTAGTTGAAAAGAAATTGAGGCTGCAACTTGATTCTCCTTTTCGGGAGCCAATGGCCAAATATTTGAACAGATTCCACTCTTCTGTTATTGCCTACTTCAATAACAATTTGGGATCCAGAGATTTGGTGTTACTGATGTGTTCCATCATCAAAAGAAAGGAGGCCGTAGATCTCAAGAATGACTTTAAGCAAGAATTTCACAACTTTTGCGATTATTACATGACAGGAATCTCCTCCAACAAAGTCAGGGTTGTCAGTTTTTTCGCGAACGTAGTCGATATCTTTGACTCGCTAGTCCACGTCGAGAGCGACGATTGGTTGGCTGATAGTGGCCCGACACTGATAAAGGTTAGAGGTATGCTCAAACTAGCAGTTGATACAGTTGATGAGGGCGATTTTCACTTTGACTCTCTCCAGCTATCTCAAGCTTCCGACAAAATCCAAACGCTATATGCCAAATTCCTGGAGTTGAACGTAAATGATCCAACGTTGTTATTTGAATACCTAGAGTTTGCCTTTACAGCGAAGATAAACCTGTCACAGTCTATACTTGCTTTTATTGAGAAATGTGTGATAACAACAGATGACGTCGAAAATAAAAAAATCTTCCTTCAACAAGCACTGCTATTTTGCACAAGAGACAAGCCTTTAGCGGCAAGTGTTTTTGTTTTGAAGCACGTTATTAATAGCACACTAGTCTACGAGGGCTCGTCTAAGGGTTCCCTGAAAAGACTTACTGGAACAGAGGAGCATGGGCTTCCTGAATGGCTGAACTTGATGTATGCTAAAATTTGGAAAGGGTCCAACGAAGTTTTGGAAAGCTATGCCGCTGGTGAATACGATGCGTTTAGGTTTGAGCTCCTTCAATTGTCATCAATTTTTACCGAGTACGACCCAGACCTAAATCCCGACATCAGAAAAGATATAATTCGATTTTGTTGGAATTTCATAAAGCTTGAGGATCCTCTATTGAAGCAAGGTGCCTATATGGTCACAGCTTATTTCATAGCAAAATACGAATTCCCCGTTAAGATCGTCACCCAGGTGTTTGTTGCGCTCCTTAGAACGACCCAAATCGAATCTCGTTATATGGTCAAACACTCACTTGACCTGCTTGCTCCTGTAATGCATGACCGAATGGCTTCTGCTGAAGCGCCCAATTCTTGGATCAATTGGGTCAGAAGAGTACTTTCTGAGAACAACGCAAGTCAGAACGGCACGCTATACCAGCTTTTAATCAGCCACCCTCACGTATTTTTTGATTCCCGTGATTTATTCATCCCCAGTATTATAAACTACATCGGAAAATTGACACTGTTAGCTAATCCAAGCATAGAAAACCAATCTTTGGCAATTGACCTAGCCGACCTTATTTTAACGTGGGAAAAGAAGGCCAGAAACCCAAAGCCTAGCGACGCTAGTGTGAAAGAGGACATAGAGGAAATCGATGAAACTGAGAGACAGAACATCACAACCGCTCAAAAAGAAGCGTTTGTTACATGTCTTATAAGATACGTTTGCGTCAGTAATCACCGCGCTTCCGAGACAGAATTAGGATCAAGGTCGCTTAAAATTTTGTCTGAGATACCATCTGAGAGGTCATGGCCTGAAGTGAACATTAAACTCAGCTACTTCGAAAAATTTTTGGTCCAACAAGACTTGTCTTCATCGAACATCTCCTTCTATTGTATGAATGCGTTAGATGTGCTTGGAATAATCCTCCGCAACAAAAGTCCCTCTTGGATCATTGCAAACCTCACCGTTCTTCAGGGACTTTTAGACAAGTGTTTGCGGACGGACCATCATGATATACAGGATGTCTTACAGAAGGTATTAGGAATTATACTGGCTTCTATCAAGTCCGAAGAAGACCTCGCCATGGAAAGCGATGTTGAGACGCCTAGTAAACAAATGCTCAACACTTTGAGCTCCATTATAACAGAAGATCTCCAAGGAACATCATCTGTAGCAGCTGGTGTTATGCTGGCATGGACTCTATTCATGTACTTTCCTCAATACATTGACCCTCTTTTGCCATCCATAATGAAGACATTCAGCAAGTTGTGCAAGGATCATCTTGCAACATCTCAGCCCAAAGATCCTGCTACGTTGGAGGAAGCCAGGATCACCACAAAGCTCTTAGAGAAGGTTTTGTATCTTTTGTCAATGAAAGTAGCTTCCCTAGGGGATGCACGCAGGCCCTTTCTGTCAACTGTTGCTCTACTGATAGATCGTTCAATGAACCAGCAATTCTTGAAAAAAGTTATCACAATTGCTAGAACTTGGGTTTTCACTAACGAGATCTTTCCCACCGTCAAAGAGAAAGCTGCCATATTGACTAAAATGCTTGCTTTCGAGGTGAGAGGGGAACCTAAACTTTCGAGGCAGTTTTACGAGATCATTCTTGAACTTTTCGAAAACAAAAACTTCAATAACAGTGAAATCACGGTCAGAATGGAACAACCGTTCTTAGTCGGAACCCGCGTAGAAGATATCTACATTCGGAAAAGACTGATGTCAATTCTAGATGACAGTCTGGAACGAGACATAAGAGAGAGATTGTATTACGTCATTCGAGACCAAAATTGGGAATTTATTGCCGATTATCCATGGTTAAATCAAGCTCTACAGCTTCTATATGGTGCTTTCGACAAAGAATACTCTCTTAAATTATGTGACGCATATCAGCTTGACTCTTTAGAAGCGATTGTGGACGATTTAACTATTGAAGGCATTGATGAATATCAGGAAAGCTCATTGACAGGTCTCATTGAGCAGCATAAGGAATTTGCCAAGCACTTCGGGCATATTTCCTGCAACGATATACTTGAGCCTCTTGTTGATATTTTCTATCAGAGCCCGCAAGCTATCCACTCAACCTGGATCAATGTGTTTGGGGCGGCCTACAGGTCAATTCCTAAAAACGAGAAATTTGGTTTTGTTCGTTCATTAGTGACTTTGCTATCGAAGGACTATCATGCAAGACAATTGAATGTCAGGTCGAATGTCGTTAGCACCTTATTGGATTCGATAAGTGAGATTGATTCTCTCGAGTTGCCTCCTCATCTAATCAAATACGTCGCCAGCTCTTACAATTCATGGTACCAATCGATAAAAATTTTGGAGTCATTGGAGGAAAGAGCGACGCTTGAAAACGCTAACATTATAGAAACAAACGAAGATGCCTTGCTCGAACTGTATGTCAACCTACAAGAGGAGGACATGTTCTATGGCCTCTGGAGACGTCGAGCGAAGTACACCGAAACTAGTATTGCCCTCTCCTTTGAACAATTAGGCATATGGGACAAAGCTCAACAGCTTTACGAAGCTGCACAGGTCAAAGCAAGGAGTGGTGCTCTGCCTTACTCTGACTCCGAGTATTCTGCTTGGGAGGACAACTGGATCATGTGTGCTGAGAAATTACAGCATTGGGATGTTTTAACTGAGCTAGCAAAACACGAAGGATTCACTGACTTACTTTTGGAGTGCGGCTGGAGAGTTGCTGATTGGAGCGCAGACCGCGAGGCTCTAGAACAGTCTGTGAAGAGTGTCATGGACGTTCCTACACCCAGAAGACAGATCTTCGAAACATTTTTAGCGCTGCAAAACTTTGCCGAAACTAAAAAGGGGGATCAAGAAGTAAGAAGACTCTGTGATGAGGGTATCCAGTTATCATTGCATAAATGGGCCTCAATGCCTGAACGTTTTACACCAGCTCACAAGTTTTTGTTGCATGGATTCCAACAATATATGGAGTTTCTCGAAGCGACTCAGGTTTACGCAAATCTTGCATCTACAACGGTACAGAATCTGGATACCAAGGCACAGGAAGTCAAACGTGTTTTGCAGACATGGAGAGACCGTCTTCCCAATATTTGGGATGATATCAACATGTGGAATGATTTAATAACGTGGCGTCAGCATGCCTTCCAAGTAATCAATAATGCTTATTTACCGTTGGTTCCAGCCTTGCAACAAGCAAGTGGGAACAATAACGTAAATACACACGCGTACCGGGGTTATCACGAAATTGCGTGGGTCATCAACAGGTTTGCCCATGTTGCGAGAAAGCACAACATGCCAGACGTTTGCATCAGCCAATTGGCACGTATTTATACTTTACCGAACATTGAAATTCAGGAGGCTTTCTTAAAGTTGAGAGAGCAGGCAAAATGTCATTACCAAAACATGAATGAGCTAACAACAGGTTTGGATGTTATTAGTAACACGAACTTAGTTTACTTCGGAACAGTTCAAAAAGCAGAATTTTTCACCCTGAAAGGGATGTTCCTTTCCAAATTGCGGGCTCACGATGAAGCCAACCAAGCGTTTGCCACCGCAGTGCAAATTGATTTAAATTTGGCTAAAGCCTGGGCCCAGTGGGGGTTTTTCAACGACCGTAGGCTTTCAGAAGAGCCTCAAAATATTAGCTTCGCTAATAACGCGATCAGCTGTTATCTGCAAGCTGCCGGACTCTACAATAATTCGAAGACGAGAAAACTACTTTGCAGGATTCTCTGGCTCATCGGGATAGATGATAGCACTGGGACGCTAGCAAGTGCTTTCGAATCGTTTAGAGGAGAGATTCCAGTTTGGTACTGGATCACTTTCATTCCACAATTGCTAACTTCCCTATCTCATAAAGAGGCGAATATGGTCCGTCAAATTTTGATAAGGATTGCAAAAAGCTATCCTCAAGCCTTACACTTCCAGCTAAGAACTACTAAGGAAGACTTTTCTGTGATCCAACGCCAGACAATGGTCGCAATGAATAACGCCCGACCACCTAATAGCAAGGCACCAACTTCTACAAATGGTACTCGCCAACCCTGGGAGTACCTCGACGAATTGAACGGTATATTAAAAACCGCTTACCCGTTGTTAGCGCTTTCGTTAGAGTCCCTAGTGGACCAGATCAACCAGAAGTTCAAGACTACATCAGACGAAGATCTCTTCAGATTAATCAACGTTTTACTCATTGACGGAACTTATAACTTCAACCGTTTGCCCTTACCTAGGGAAAACTTATTGTTGCCCGCTAGCACCGAAACTAACCTAGTTCGGTTTTCAGAGAACTTGCTACCCCCTCATATCAGAGTCAAATTCAATGCTGATTTCATCGACAGCAAGCCTAACTTTGAAGAATACATCAAGAGATTGAGGTATTGGAGGAATCGTTTAGAGAATAAGCTCGATCGGGCTCCGAAAGTAGAAAATATGGAAAAATGGTGTCCCCATCTAAGCAACTTTCATCATCAGAAATTTGAAGATATCGAGATTCCTGGCCAATATCTTCTCAACAAGGATAGCAACGCCCATTTCGTTAAAATAGCTCGTTTCTTGCCTCATGTGGATTTCGTTCGTGGGACTCACTCGTCGTATAGGCGCTTGACCATAAGAGGTCACGACGGTAGTCTCCACTCTTTCGCTGTCCAGTACCCAGCGGTGCGCCATTCACGTCGGGAAGAGAGAATGTTTCAGCTGTTCCGGCTGTTCAATGAGACTCTTTCCAAGAATGTTCAAACCCGTCGCAGGAACATTCAGTTTTCACTTCCGATAGCAGTTCCACTTTCGCCACAAGTTCGCATCATGAATGACAGTTCCACAATTACTACTATGCATAATCTCTATGATAATTATTGTGATAAAAACGAGATGGATAGAGGAGCAATTCAAGATTTTGTTTGCCAGCAGCTAGATGCAGCATATGATAAAATTCTCCCCCCACCTGACATAACTGCCGTTAAAGTTGAGATTTTCAGTTCCGTGCAGTCAATGTATTTGCCAACGACGGTGATGAAAGACTATTTCACTGATCTCTTCACTCAATTTGAAGATTTCTGGTTATTCCGCAAACAGTTTTCGTCTCAATATGCTCTTTTCATTTTCATGACATACATGCTAGCAATCAACAACCGCTCACCTCACAAAATATCAATTGACCAAGTATCTGGTGACGTTTTCACCTTGGAAATGTTGCCGGCAAGATATCCATATGAAAGAGTAAAACAAACGGCCAAAAACTTCGAAGCCAATATCCCACCTGACTCGCCAGTATTCCACAATAATGAAGCTGTTCCTTTCCGTCTAACACCTAATATTCAAAAACTTATAGGAGACTCTGCTCTCGAAGGCATATTATCAGTCAATGTTTTCGCTGTTGCTCGAGCCCTACTTGAACCCGATAACGAGCTGAATACATATCTCTCCTTGTTCATCCGTGACGAAGTTATTTCGTGGTACAGCAACTTGCATCGCTCTATTGTCGGGGATCCTCAGTTACGCGAAATCGTGCGCACGAATGTAGATCTCATCACGAGAAAAACGGCGCAACTGGGACATTTGAGCTCGAAGCCCTCTGTTGCTACTCAGTACGTCTTGGATGCCATAAGTGCTGCAGTGAGTCCTAGGAATCTGGCTAAAATGGATCAAAGCTTCATGCCATATTTTTAGATAATAACACGCTACCTACTTGGGTCTATAAAAACCGTATGTATTATTTATCTAAAGTAAAAGCTACTTTACTGTAAAGTTTCATTATGAACAGCGTTTTTATAGGTTGGCGGCCGTCCATGAATGGCTTCAAGCATCTTGTAGTCGCTTAATTGATGCGTTGACACTTTTTGTGTCTTTTCGTCGATCTGATCTCCTACCAGGCTGGAGAACCAAGCAATGGAGAACAAAAACGACAAAATCCAACTAAAGAACAAAATGAAAGAAGCCAAAACAATCCGATTGGTCACCGAATAGTGCTCATTTTTCCCGTGATGTAGTAAGGTGAATGTACCGCCAGTGTATACAGTTTTTAATACCAGCAGCAACGAGAACGAAGAAAATAGCGAGCCTAGGAGTGTCACAATAAACAAAACGCCTAGGCCTAATTTCGTCCAAGGCTGGCAGTAGTCCCTAATTGAAATGCACAAAACAGAGCAGAGGAAAAATGCAAAGATATCGTAAAGAGAGCGATAAAAAAACAGGGAGGATCTGTTTGTGACATTTTCGAAAGGAGCAGTGTAAATGGTAAGTATATAAATTACCAGTAAATCGCAGGTAATCGCCACGGGATACCTCGTATTCATGTTGATTACACCAGTTCTGTCCCATTTGCAGCTAGGTGAAGACAAACGATCTGAGCTTGTAACAAATTGTACACATGTCATATGGCGAGCACGACGTAAAACGTCGCACCCTAATTTTTATGGAACTCAAAAATTTGCTCCTCCGCCAAATAGACGTATCATGAGAATGTCAAATCTGATAGTTTCACTTGCCAGGGTTTAACCAATCGTGCAGTCTTTTCTCCAAAAAACTTACTGGACTTTTGGAAGGTTTCACGCCGTCTCTAACCCAAATACCCTGACTACCCATTAAATTCGCCATAAGAATGTCAGTGAATAGCCGATCTCCAACGACTGCAATTTCCTTTGGGTCTTGAGTAATGTTGTGCGAGGCAAAATACTCCATGATCTCGTCGCGGCACCCCGGTTTCTTTACTGCGTGCCGGAGGACCGATACTCCAACTTTTGATTCTAACAAATTGGCCTGCTTACCATCAGGATCGTCGCTACTACCTGCGCTATTGCTCACAATAAGCAATGAAGCGTTAGGGTACGCTTGCTTCAATTTGAGCCAGGTTTTCTGGTGTACGTTAGTATCATCTGGCGCTTGATAATCTCGCATTCGAGTAAATTCTGTCTCTCAACATACTTCATATTCTGGCCACACCTCGTTCTCATGTGGATATGCAAAACAGTTGTCCTTGTCAAGCACAACAGCCTTTACAGAGGGCCCAATCGGTACTGGAAGTTGACTGAAATTTGCTACCTCGGCCTGTGGAATACATAGTTTTGGGTTCAAGAATAGACGCAAGACATTCAAAGTAGCGCTGATGTTCATTTAAAAGCCGTCAAAGGTTTCCGATCTCAGATAAATGATCGAAACCTTGCTTCTCATAACTTTCAAACAAATACTCTAGCATTGTTTTCAAAAGTGTCGATAACACTTCACACGAATAGCTAAAATTTGATTCAATTTATTGCATTCTAAAAGAGCTTGCGACACGACTTAACAATTTGATATTGTTCTGATTCGGACTTTTATTGATTGCCAGACGTAGCTCTAAAACTTTTGCTAAGTTGCTCGGTGCCCTGAAGAAATGACTGACGTAGCTAAACCTCCTCAAAAACGCAACTTTAGGAGAACTCAAGGCGCACAGAACAGATCCGAAAGTGGGCCAAAAAATAACAGCGGGCAGCGCTGGAAACTCGGGAGTTCTGAGTCACAATCTGGCCTAGGGGATGCTTCTGAAGCCAACGATGATCAAGATTGTATCGTCTGTGCTGAACATATCGTTTATGCAGCAGTTTCGCCATGTAACCACGTTGTATGCCATAAATGTGCCTTTAGACAGCGTGCTTTATACGCAAAAAAGTCATGTTTAGTGTGCAGAACCGAAGTGGATAATGTGATTTTTTGCAAAGACAAAGATGCCGCTTACGAAACGTTTTCGGACAACGACATCACTGAGTTCAATGAAAAATATGGTGCATCATTTGTCTCCAAAGAAATTGCCCTTGCGACTCTCGGACTACTTCACTACAACTGTCCTTTCGGTGACACAAGCGATCTCGATTTTGGTAGCTTCAAGAAATACAATGCTCATTTGAAAAACGATCATAACAAAACTCTCTGCATGATTTGCGCTTCGCACAAGAAAGCTTTCCCGCGTGAGCTCAAAATTTATACTCCAAATCAATTAAGGGTCCATCAATCTAAGGGGGACGTTGAGGGCTTCACTGGTCATCCCATGTGCGATTTCTGCTCGGGGCAAAGGTTCTACTCAGAAGACGAATTGAACATTCACTTGCGAGATAAGCACGAAAGGTGTCATATTTGCGACCGAATTGATTCCACAAAACCTCAATACTTGAAGGATTACGACCAATTGTTTGAGCATTTCAAGGCCACACATTACGTTTGTACAGTTCAATCATGTCTTGACAACAAATTCGTGGTTTTTCAAGATGAGATAGACTTGCAAGCTCATATTCTCAAAGAGCATGGCAATATTCTTCGAAACGGAAACAACAGTAACCCTTCGGGCGGAGCTAGAAAATATCAATCTCGCTTGTCAACATTCAGTCAACCAAACTCGAGAAACTCAAGTTCACAACGGTTAGATAAGCATAGCGAGCCTGGCAATACCGAGGATTCACTAGAAATGAAAACAAAAAGGATGCAAGAAAGAGCAAGACATTACCTCAATTACTCACACACCGATTACGAACAATTTCTAGCAATAAACGAAGGCTTCAAAAACAGAATGATAACAGCTGAGGATTTATACGGAGCGTACCAAAGTTTGTTTAAATCCCCCGAGGCAAATACAGCCTTATTATTGTATGATTTTTCAGAGTTGTTTTTCAAAAATTCCCAATATTACAAAGACCTTCGCTCCATTTACGATAGCGAGCAAAAAAAGCAAGACCGTGAAACCAACTTCCCATCACTAAGTGCATCAAGCCCGTCACTTTTGGCTGGTAATGTAGTTAGTGGGTCGTGGGGCAGAACTGCTGGGAGTGCGAAACCAGCTGCTCGTCAGTACAACTTCCCTGCCCTCAAGAAACCTGTTCACCCGCAGCCCATTTTGAAGCCCAAGCCTGTGTCTTACGGCAAAGTAAACAATGCTTCATCTGTGAAAAACCCAATGGCAGCAGTTCGGAAGTCACCATCGGCAGAACCGGGTGACTATAAACCCACATATCTAGACAGCAAGAGTTCTGGGTCTAGTTCCAGTCCTTCACTAGATAAAAAAATGTTCCCCCCTCTGCCTCAATCGCAGGGTAAGAAATTCAGAGCTCCATTGGTTAACGGATCCAAAATCGTCGATCCTTCTCAGTGGGGTAAAATTTCTCAGAGCCCTCAAGGTATTGTTGACGCGCCTAGTGGCAATTCTTTCATCAACGAAACGGCCACAGGCAGTAGAAAAAAGAATAAACAAAAACAACTACTATTCCATATTGGCATTTGATAATTAGATAGAACCGATAAACATCGCGTAAGCGATCTAATGCATTGAGTGCACCTATCTTATTGGCAAAATGCTTTGCATCTGACAGGCCTGCCTGCACAAAGGACATTCTGGCCTTTCCTTGCACCAGTTAAGTATACACGACCAGCAGAAAATATGGCCACATGGACCACAACTGGGATCAGTCATCCATTCGAGACATAAAATGCATTTTCTTGATTCTGCTTCTATAAATTGAAGCTCGCTCGAATCTTTCAGGTATATATGCTCGACTTGGGAAAAAGAAGGTACCCCGGTAATAAGAAGCGTAGTGCGGTCATCAGCGGATAGGCTCAACATATCATTCTTTGCTGTCTTCCCCATATACTGGGTGAACCAACGTACTACTGGCGGGAGATCTCTTGATAATGTCTGAATGAGAAAGATGACCCCCAAAATTCTATATGTTTTTGAGCTCGATTCACTGAATCTGTTCTCTGACTCATTCACTTTATGAGCAACGGAGTATCGCAAACCAAAAACACGTTTAGAAATATGATAAAATGAACCTTTGAAATAGAAAAGTATGAGATTGATGTCTGTAAATGCATTAAGCAGTTTCTGAAGAATCCCATTCTCCAAAATAAAACGAAAGAAGGACCCAGGCGGTCCCCTAACGGACTCCACGACTTCTCCGTCTCCATTGTAGTGCCTCGAAAATAACCCAACTACCTTCGATAGGGCATACGGCACCAAAGTGTACGAAAGTATGAACAGCAAACGCCGACTGCGGTTTGCGGCTAGATTTCCCTGTCTATTAACGTGAATTAAATCAACGTATTCTTCCCCCAGTGTTCTTTTTCCGCGCAGAGTAGTCAATGCTAGATAAAGAACTTTGGCGCCAATCGAAATCTCCCTAGAGTAAGCGTTGGCGATATATTGACTTTTAAACCTCTTTATCAGATCCTCTAGTTTAGATGTCAGCAGTTCTTCGATCTGCTGGTCTTTCTGGTGAGCTTGTACTGGGTAGAACAATCTTATGTTAGAATCAAAAGCTTATTTCAGAGCCACTACATAGTAGTTTACAAGCAGGTTCCGAACATACCAATAGCTGCTGCATCCGCAAATTTGAGTTTATGAATGTTCGTCATTTTCCATTCTGGTCTCAATAAGATATCGATGTAGGGTTTATAATTTTGATTTTAATTAAAAGTTAGAAATTAATGAAAGTGTTTAAACTGTTAAAATGGATGCCATAGATACTTCTGACATTTCACAATTCAAGCATACCCCCGAGGAAGAGACTGGAAGCGGAACTGACCGCCTGGCCCCAAAGCGTAACAAGAATCCAAGAGTACCTCAAAAAAAACTTGACGAATCCATTACTGCTGAGCTTCAAAATGCCGTTGATGAGCTTTTTGACGACAATACACGCAAAATAGATGATTCAGAAAATATTCTGGTTCGGGCTTTCCGTGAGAATATTGAGTCGCGCCATTATCTGATTGCCAAGGTGCATCATAATGTTGAGAAAAGTTTAAAGGTATTTGGGGAATATGGGTCTGGGGCTACTGATGTCTTGGTGGAGTGCTTTGGCGCTCGACAAGAATCAATTGCTCTTTTGCTCGCGACTAAACATCATCTAACCGCTTTAGATCAGCTTTCGAACAACATGGGTGATGGAATTGATACAACCAACTCAAAGAAAATTGAGAACTTCACTTCATTCAACTTTAACCTTGAGGTGGCGGTAAAACTATTGAAAAAATTTGACTACGATTTTGAAGATGTTGAATTTCTAGTCAAGCCGTCAGTTTTTAGATGCCGTCCACAGTACGTAACCTCGACTGTGCTGGAAGTGTTCACCGTAATTCATAAAAAAGACAAAGAGCAACTGGAAAGCCATCTCCAAAGTATTATCAATAGTATTCTGGTAGTGGCAGGTACTGATGTCGATGCTGCTGCTGCTGAGAAACACCTCTTTGTCGTAATAGATGTTTTGCGTATCCTTTACCTTGTTTTGACGACATTTTGCACAAATGTATTCTTGAGTAAAGAATTCCAACAAAGTGCGAAAAAGCATATATCCGACAATGACAACATGGTTTTTGCACTCTTAGGTCTCATGTCTACCGCTTGCGTTGATGAAGCAGCGAGAAATTACATCGCTGAAAACTACGCCGATACCCTCAATAATTGCATTAAAATTGACAAGTTCAAAGTCGCAGCGACGTTACTTTTGCTCAAAACATGGAGCTTCACCAAGTTGAAGGGAAATGCGATTGTAGACATGGCTGCTACTCTAGTAGAAGAGATCGAAAGAGCTCGCGGTTCTGAGTTTGAAGAAATGGCTGTCGAAGGACTTGCCTACTTGAGTTTGAAGCTTTCTGTCAAATCACTGTTGATAAAAAAAGAACGTCTCCGTCCTGTGTTTTTAGATTATCTCAAGTCTGAAAAGACTTCCTTCCCAATGTACTATGGTATTTTGGTTATCTTAGGCAATTTATCAAGCCCCTTAGAGCCAGAAACTCAAGAACAAAAAACTGTAGAAAGCTTGAAGGCTTATGCGAGTTCCAAAAGCGTGGAGACAGAGCCGGAAATGATTGCGTTAAAAGAGAGTGATGTTAGTAGGTTTGTTTCACATTTTATCTTACATCAAAACGTCATCGGATTAGTTAAAGCACAAATCAGGAAACGGAACAGACAGAGCAGTGGGCCCCGAGCTCAACTATTGAGGATAGTGTACAATGCTGCTAGGAGCAAAACACTTATTACGGAAAGTGTAAAGCAAGGCAGCGTCACTTTCCTTTTGGAATCGCTAGCTTCAAATACAGTTACGGAAGAAAGCAGGCTGTTAGCTTTGAAATCTCTAGCTAGGACTTTGACATTGGTTAATCCTCAGCTAGTGTTTAAGGACTATTCTGCGCTCAATGCGCTGCCATTCTTGTTTGAGTTGATTCCGGACCCAACAAAACCGACGTTTGATGGAAATATAAAATCTAAGGACACTTATGAGTCTTTGTTAGCACTGACAAACTTAGCTACGTTACAAGATAGCAGCGTGGTTTGTGAAAAGATTGTAACGGTTCCAATATTTTGGAATAAGATAGAGAACCTGATGCTAGATACCACTGTAGAGATTCAAAGATCCACTCTCGAGCTGCTGTCCAATTTGATGGCAGGCTCTTTACATCTGGCGGTCAAGTTTTTCAATTTTGACAATCCAACCAGTTTGCGCAACTTCAAGGTACTGGTAAAGCTTTTGAACCTGAAAGACGTTCAGTCACAGCTAGCGGTTGCTGCGATATTTTCCAACATCTCATGCTCTGTCCCGTTTATTGCTCAGGAACTCGCTCAGCAACCCGAACTAATCAATACCGCTTTGCAAATTCTGCAAGATCAATGCCACGAAGCAGAGATGCGCCATCGATTGATCATTTTTTTCGACGCCATTGCAAGTGTCGAGCCCCATTCCCAAATTCTACTGGCTCAAAATCCGAAAGTTGAACAGGTTCTCAAAAACGTGCGAGAGTTAGAAGCTGAATCCTCATCGAACTATCTCACGGCCATTGATGCCATACTCAAGAAACTACAGCAGCGTCAGGTGGCTACTTCACTTCACGCAACAGAAGCCCGGTGATTCCGAAGCCTGTGTACATAAGGCTGCATCCCGTGGATTCAAGAATGAAACCTGTGTTAGACCGGGTCTCAAATTGCACATAATTGTTGTATAAAACAGATAAACCAAATTTGAGACAATTGAAGAAGCTGTTCGGTATCGTTGATTTAAGTTTAATACAACGAGCATGTCCGGCGTTGAAATTAGCCGCGCATGTCCTTAAGTCTTTTTTCAAATTTACACAAACTGGGTGCCAGCAGACAAAAGCTGGATACCTTTTGATAGGTAAAAGGATGCCCAAATCTCATCACTTCTGTATTAGCTAAATGAGCACTTGTTCGTTAGGGAGAGGATTAATAGTCAGCTCTAAGTCCTAACGTGAAAAATGATTCGATGAGGCTGGATCATATTATCTGTAAGCGAGGCTGCGAGAGATGAGAAGGTCAGTTCGATCAATCAATAGGTCTTGAGAGCTATAGAAGGCTTGTGTGTGGCTTCATAATCTGAGCGTCGTATTAATGAGCTCTAGAGACAATTTAAACGATGCTGGGAAAGTCTCCGAAAGCGAAAATGAGAGGACGTCCTTGTCATCTATTGAGTCAATCGCACCAATAGTGGGAAGTGAGCATTCTCTTGAGGAAGTTCCACTCACCGAAGCCGATGAAGGCGGTGAATCATCAAATCCTATTTTGCGAAAGTATAGGGAAGCATGCCAGAGTGGAGATTTGAGCACGGTTAAAGCTCTGGTAGAGTCCGAAGCTATTGATCTAAAACACGATTACGACGAAGATATGGTATCGGGATTGCATTGGGCAAGTATCAACAATCGCCTTGGAGTTGTCAAGTACTTGGCCCAGAATGGTGCTGACGTCAACTTCCAGGGCGGAAAACTAGTCGCTACGCCGTTACACTGGGCCGCAAGATACGGATACGTCTACATCGTTGATTTTTTATTAGAGAAGGGTGCTGATCCTACTTTAGTAGACCAACAGGGGTTCAACCTACTACATTTGTCAATCAACTCGTCGAACATAATGCTTGTATTATACGTGCTGTTTTTTGTAGTTGGCGATAAGTTGAACATTGATTCACTAGATCCAAATAACCGGACTTCGCTTTTGTGGGCCGCATACCAGGGCGATTCACTATCGGTCAAAGCTCTTTTGGACTTCAACGCCAATGCCACCATTGTTGACTCAGGCGGATTTTCACCTTTGCATTGGGCCACAGTGAAGGGTCAACCTCAAGTTTTAAAAGCTTTGATTGCATACGGTTGTGATTTCTTTCAAAAGACAAAAGACAAGAAGGATTGTTTCGTGATAGCAAAAGAAATGAACACTGAAGACAGTTTGTCTAATGCTTTGATGGAAAATGGGTTAAATACCGATGGAACGCCCATTAAGAAATACTTTTCCAGCCCTCAACAGGGTAAATTGGTAACGTTCGTAACCCCATGGATCTTAGTTGCAAGCACCCTAAAATTGTTTGCAAGTATCAATTTCTTCATTGCTATAGTGTTTACAGCAGCACTATGGTTGAGCTCACTCCAAGGGTTGAAGAACTTTGTTATTCCTTCTTATTCCTTGAGCCGAACTGGCAATACATTTCTCAAAACTCCGTTTCTAGCGGGCATTCTCTTAGGGAGCGTGGCCTGCGTCATTTACGTATGGTTCACCAGGGTTATGCTTACAACGATTGTCGAGGAGCCAGTATTCAACCTCTTGTTTGTAACGCTTGCTACCATATGCGTTACCTCATTTTGTCATCTGGTTTTATCAGATGCTGGCAAAATTTCGAAGGAGGATGATTACGAACAAACCAAGGGAACCATTAAAGAGCTTCTAAGAATCGGTAAATTTGACACTAGAAACTTTTGCACCGAAATATATGTGAGGCGTCCTTTAAGGTCTAAATATTCCAGATTCAACGACGCATTGATAACGCGATTCGACCATTTTTGCCCTTGGATCTACAACGACGTGGGACTGAAAAATCATAAGCTATTTCAATATTTTTTATTGTCGCTACTTTTGGGCGTGATCTTCTTCACAAAGACATGTCTAGAATATTTCGACGTCTTAGAAGATGAATCTGATATTGACTTCAAGTGCGGAATTTTCGAAGACGAGATTTGTGCTGGTTTGAAATTGGACCCCTATGCATTCCTAGTAATGGTGTGGGCCATACTGCAAGCCGTTTGGGTGTCACCTCTACTTGTAACGCAGCTTTTTCAAACCTTCAAAGGCATCACTACGCAAGAGCTTACTGAGGGATCTCGTAAACGTCATGGGCACGACACTACTAATGAGTTTTTTGTCACGACGCCTACTGATCTTATGAACGAAGAGGAGTTGAATGCGTTAAATCAAGGATCAGTCAACCATAATGATAGAAGTTTATTGAGGTCGCGGGGTTGTTTTAGCGTATGTTGTAGCCTTATTGGTTTGGACCAATTTGTCATAGTAGTACGTGACATTCTCGGCTTGACTAGAGACTCACAAACAACGAGGCGTACTGCCACACTTGGCAAATTCGCAACTGACTACGGCTGGAAAACAAATTTAAAAGATTTCTGGCTTCTTAGCGATCACACAGCTCCGTTCTGGCAAAGGCTCCTTTATTCTCCGCCCGAATACAAAGCAAACTTGAATAATATTGAAGTGGACTACAGGACGTTATATACCCTCCCAGAGCGCACGATTCCACAAGAACAAATGGTATAATTTCGGGATTGACCGAAAGCTGCGAAGCAGTCCTGTATAAAAAAAGTAAATATTGTTCAAACCCAAAATTGAATCATTCAAGATACACCAACTACCAACTACTTCCACTTGCAGGGCACAATTTATAGGTGAGTTGTCAAAATCAGAACTTCGACGAAGACGCGTTAATCAAACGCGTAAATCGAAGTATTTTTCAAGAAAAACTATTAACCGTCTCGCGGAACAAAATACAAGGTACGTAAGTTCCAAAGAACAGAAGAAGACTTCTCGCTTTACAACTGTTGCAAGATTGCTTCAAGACCCGGTCTAAATACTCAGAGGCTCCAGAATAATGGGAGTTCAAGGACTACTTCCACAATTGAAACCCATTCAGCAGCCCATCACTTTGGCTAGATACCAAGGCCAAACTTTGGCAATTGATGGGTATGCTTGGCTTCACAGGGCCGCTCATTCGTGTGCTGAAGACCTGGCTTTAGATCTCCCGTCTACGAGGTATCTTGAGTTTTTCGTGAAACGTCTTGACATGCTACGAAATCGCTTTCATATCAATCCTTACTTAGTATTTGATGGAGATGCAATTACAGTGAAGAAGGACACAGAAGTAAAAAGACGACAAAAAAGAGTTGAGAATCGTGAAAAGGCGCTGGCACTTTGGAAGTCTGGGGATAAGAGACAAGCATACGAATATTTTCAGAAAAGTGTCGATGTAACGCCCGAAATGGCTAAGTGCATCATCGAGTACTGCCAAACACAAAGTATACAGTATGTGGTAGCTCCCTTCGAAGCCGATGCGCAAATGGTTTATCTCGAAAATAAGGGAATGGCACATGGCATCATTTCAGAAGACTCCGATCTCCTCATTTTCGGGTGCCGCAAATTGATAACCAAATTGAATGATCACGGTGAAGCTGTGGAAATATGCCGAGATGATTTCACACACCTACCTAGTAAGTTTCCGCTTTTCCAGCTTAGCCCAGAGCAAACAAGAGCCATGGTTTGCCTCTCCGGGTGCGATTATACCGCAGGTATTCCCAAAGTAGGGCTCCTGACTGCAATAAAATTAGTCAAGAAATTCAAAACTATCGACAAAATCATCCTTAACATACAACGCGAGGGCAGGTTTACTGTTCCTAAAGATTTTGCTGACGAATACCAACTAGCAACTTTTGCATTTCAATTCCAGAGAGTTTATTGTCCTGAGCGCAGAGAAGTCACTACATTAAACGAGATTCCGCTTGAGCTTAAAGATTGCCAAGCTCTGTTCAGTTGCATAGGTAAAGTGGTCCATAAGACGGAGCGTGTTAAAAGAATAATCATCAACAATGAAGACATCGATCATGAACTACACGGTAAAATTGCAGCAGGAGAAATTTGCCCTTATAATTTTGAAAAAGCACTAATAAACCGTGAAAGGAAATTACAATTGACCGCGAAATCAGAACCTATAATTTCAATTCCGGCGACAAGCAATACCAAGTCAATTGATTCTTTTTTCTCAAAATCCGCTTCGGTTAGTGTGTCAGCAACTCCTCAGGGAGGAAGCGCTCAAATCCGAGCCGCAACTAGAATTCAAGAGCAGAAATTATTGGAAAGTAAAAGAAAATTGCAGTCCACAGTCGAACGCCGTAAATTGTCAAGACACGACATGCCAACGTCTAACAGTGCCTCTAGCAAATTTTTCAATCAATCGAATAGACCTTCCGAGCGCTCAATGAGCACAAAAGCTATTAGTATGTCGGTGAATACCCCAATAGCAGAACGTCTATCTTCTCAGCTAGAAGAACAATTATTGGAAAGTGACGTAAATTTGGTAGGCAAAGGCTTAACGTCACAAAGCAGTGACGCTGTTATTTCTCAGGAAGACATACCCACTGACATCCCTAGCTCATTGGCATCTACTGAAATACCTAGTTCAATGCTTCCCACTCAAATTGACCAAGATTCTGTACCTTTCAGTGAAGAAGAGTCTGAAAGCCTTAGTGAGGTGGAGGAGCCCGCCAAAACTGACGACATTCGCGCCAATCAAAAGAAAAGGCACTGTGCTTCCTTGGCAGGCCTCCGCGAAAGTTTTAGCTATGGCAGAGCTCCTTTGAGAGAGAGAGACCCTAACACTGTTGTTCCCTCTACTAAAAGTAAGCATCCTGACTCTAAAGTTCAGAGACCAAGTTTGAAGAGATCAAATCACTATGTGGCATCCCCATCCTCTACAGGATTACAAAGAAATGTTACTCGGACCTTGAGTTTATCAGACTTCATTTACAGGGGCCAGTAGTCAAACTTGGATAGAAAACGTAACAATGGATGCCGGTTGTATCATAGACACATAAAAGTTAAGTATTCAGCATCTTATAGAACAGATAACACATAGAAGCGTGGCAAAAGCTGGTACAATATTTTGCTACGTCACAAGTCGTTCGATCTACAGGATAACGACACGCAGGCTACGCCTTTTGAGAAAACATCGGCGGTTAAATGATGAACAAATTTAGTACTGAATGAAGAACGAGAGATAAGCTATCAGAAATTACCGAAAGAAACAATGGACGCCAGTGGGCGCGAATTAAGTTTCGAGGTAATCTTCAAGACATTTGTGAGGCTTGCAATAGAGAAAACAGGGCAAAAAAGAGCTTTTCGACACGCAGTGCCGAAACACCTAATGCAGTAGCTACAGTGACCGCGTCGTATCTCTTGGGATGTGGAGTTGTTTCCACAGCCAAAAATGAATGAGCAGACAAACTGATGTGTCTTGATCGAATTCGGAAGGTTTTATGCTCACAACAAACGTATGCTTCCAAGATTTCAAAGCTGTCAAACCAACATGTTATGCAATGCCATGAGCATACGTCAACAGATTTATACTGTGATATTACAAGAAAGGAAATTGGGAGGATCTGGCGCAGGGCGCAAAGAGTAGTAGAGGACACAAGGTGTTCATAAATTCCCTGATTTCTGGAGAAAGTTCAAAAATTGGTATGACTTAAGATAATGTAACAGCGTCAATGTGTAGCATGCTCTCGCAAAGAATTCAAAGAAATTGCGATGACGAGAACCTTTTCTCTAGCAATATGAAGGGCAGAGGTGAAGATTAAGGCGCCAAGAAAAGGCCAGTAATACTGACACCATTTTGGTATGAGCCCTAAGTATAGAAATACTGCCGTGAACTTCGCCTCAGGGGTCTATCAAAGCTCTGTCTATGTGTGATGTTTGAAGAGAGATGATGCGAAAGAAATGGACTTAGAGCATGCGCTCCTCGAACACAAATCTACATCAGCATCCCTCCTCTGAGTCCGTTCACAGCTAATAGAGGAAGCTCTTGGAAATATCGGCAGAGAAGTTCACAAGCTGCGGAAACGAGCCCTTCTCTAGCTTAACTAATGTGCGAGCAGCTCGAAAGTCCGCGATTATCAGTAACGAGTGCTGTGTATTTCGACTGCTAATACACATAAGCAATCACATATCGTGATCTGCATTTACCACCTAGCTGCTGCTGCTAACATCCTTGTCAATTATACGAGCGTGCAAATCCTGACAGAAAAAGAAGAATTCCCTTCAATGTCTACAAAAAGGCTTCGAAGCTCAAGCATACTACAGAAGGGTCAGTCTACTCATTTCTGGAGTGCTACAGCTCGCGCGCTTCCAACACTCTTGATTCACCTTCAACATTTGGAAATTTCCATATCACTTGAGACCTTTACCGTCGCGCAACTGGCGCTCGTTCGAAGTTACATTTGGTCAGATTATTATCAGCCCATTTTTGATATCATGCTCGTTCCAGAGACAGAGTTTTTATCGAATCAAAGGAACATCATACTTTTGAATGCGAAAAACTTTGAGTTCATGAGCTGAGCACCTTCGTCTTCGTTCTAGTTCGTTTGTTTTTCGTTTGGTAAATCCTCAAGTTTATTCTGCTGAGTGGAGAGAGACTATCGTCGTCAGTACGAGAGAATTTGCATATTCAAAGAGATATATCGAATCGAGTAAGCTGGTAAGGTTTTAAGTAATGGCGTCTTCGCTAGCATTCAACCCAGGGTTCAGTGAAGCCGAGATGTTCTTGGCGTCGCTACAATCGTCGGATAGTAGTGACGGAGACAAGAGTGACTACTACAGCCTGAGCAACAACGATCGTTCGCCTGGCTATTCGGCAAACGGTTACGGATACAACAACGGCAACAGTACCAGCACCGGTAATGGTGTTTGGGCAGACCGCAGCAGCAGTAGCGGCGGCGTGAATCTGACGCCAGAGTCGTTTCATGAGCTGCCTTTGTCGAGTCAGCCGAGTCAACAACAGATGCAACTAGCTCCACAACAACAACAACATCAACAACAACAACAACAACAACAACAACAGCCAGAGTCCGGTGCCCTCACTGTGGGCTCCGACTTTTCCGGACCCATAAAGATAAAAACGGACGAGTCTCCCGGGCTTTCTTTCGAGGCGGACGAATTGCGGGACCTACTCGCACCGGAAGGCACGAGAGACTCTCTGGACTCTTTAGAGCCCTATCACGAGTCTTCGCACTCGAAAGTCTTCAAGCCAAAGCGTGAAAGAACTTCCCATAATGTCATCGAAAAGAAATACAGGACCAACATTAACGACAAGATTTTGCAACTGAGGGATATTGTTCCATCGCTGCGCTGCGCTGCAAAGCGCGAAATGGGACAGGTCGTCGCTTTGGAAGATCAAGAAGAACTTGACGGTTTGGAACCGGCCCGCAAGCTCAACAAGGCTTCGGTTCTTATCAAAACCATCGAGTACATCCGTCATTTGGAAAATAAATGTGACACTTATAAGTTTGAAAACACAAAGCTCAAAGCAGGGCAAGGATTTACCACTCCGGAGAGTGAACGTAATGTGTCGACGGGAAACAACGACTTCATGCTAAACTTGTCTGCCGACCAGCCGCAGAGTAGTCCATATGCACAGGCCTACCCAACAAGGCCAAAAGATGCTTCTAGTAAATACCTGATGGCGGGGCTTGCTGCAACCATGGGTGCATCTTGTTTCGGAGACACTAGCGACTTCAAGAATGCCAAGAGCCTCATGTCGATGCCTGTGATTCATTACTCTCAAGCGGGCGGTTTCACGTTTTCCAACGCAAACG
The DNA here is from genome assembly GCA_900074755.1 of Lachancea nothofagi CBS 11611. NCBI lineage: Eukaryota > Fungi > Ascomycota > Saccharomycetes > Saccharomycetales > Saccharomycetaceae > Lachancea > Lachancea nothofagi. The sequence goes on along the minus strand of LT598450.1, from coordinate 425,072 downwards.
GCGTTATTAACATGCCCACTGTTTTTTTGTCGCTTCTTAGAATTACTTTATTGTTTGCCACTGCTATTCACTTTCTCAGACTATTGACTTACCGTGGAGAGGACAAAAAGGATAAGACTCATGACTTGACGGTCGTTCAATTTGCTGACACCGTTTGCTTTCGCGATCCGTCTCAGATATTGGATACTTTGAAAAAGACCATGATTTTAAATCGGTTGAAATACCCCATAAACTCTATTGAGAGGATCGAGTCTGAGATCGCTAACTGTTTTGCTTTAAAATTCTATCAATTCTCATTTCCATTGAACATTTGGACCAAGAGGCACACTGACGCTACTTGGCTACGAATCAGAAAACAGGTCGAATTAGCTAATGCTAAAACCGGCGGTGCCTTGAAGAACGGGTTCGAGTGGGAGATGATTATCAACGTCTTGGCGAGCTCAAGAAAAGACACCTTGGACAGTGCCGAGCTCAAGGATGCCATCATCAATCAAGGCGTTTTTACTTTGAAAGAATTAGTTGAGTTTGTCAACGGGTTCATGGTCAAATACAGAAGTGAAACTGTTGTTATCAACTTACTCGAAGAGGTAAGCTGTGCGGAAAGCAAAGTTAATGACGTGATTGAAAAAGTCTATGAGGCCGAAGTATTCAACAATTCAGCCCTACAATTATCTTCCGAAATCTCCACCACTCTATGCTCATTATTCGAGACGACTGAGAACAACATTGATGCGCTGTTAAAACTTGTCAAAAACAGAAGTGCGAGTCAAGATTCAAATAAACAATTGGACAACGATCAGATTCTTGTTCTGTACTCCAGTATAGTGAGAAACTTGATATCCAGTGGCCAGTACAAAAGTGCGTACCACTGGGCATCTAAAATTCCACCAAATCTGGTTATTTCGCAAGAAGTCTCTGTTATTGGCGTTGCTGCTGTGATATTGATGCTCAAGTGCTTATTTGAGAAAGAAAATCACGAGGATCTTCAAGTAATATTCCCCAGACTCGAATCTCTGAGCGGAAAAGTTAGAGTGTGGCTGGGAAATGCTGCAAACTCTAGCTTGGGCTTTGAACTACGAGGCAAGCTGATTGACTTTTGCGTAGACACGGCTGTTATATGTGGTTCTGTTACAATGAAGCAGTTAGAGGAAGATACCGAGGTAGAAAGTCAATCCGAGGAGCTAAGTGATGATGACGGAAGTAGTTGAGGATATGGGACTAAACTTGATATCAAAGGCTTATTTTAAGTACCCACCAGGAAGGGCACAATTGTACATTAGATGTTTAGATCAATAATACGATATTGGATAATAAGGGAGATGATTAAAAAATCACATGTGGCAGTAAGAAAGTTACACAAGAAAGTTACAAGTGAACGATGGTGCTCAAGCGAAGTCTACAAATAAAATGTTGTTTTAAACTATTAAAAGTTGACAACCCATATTATACCCTCATAAAAAGAACAGGCCGACACCGTTGCCAGCGTTAATCCGTTTTCAAGGCGAAAATTCCTAAGCAGAAATTAACGCCTTGTTAATAACTAATACAACTCCATTTTGTGCATGTTCGACTCTTCGAACTTTTTGAAATTCATGATCGGTAGAAGATGCTACATAAAATTCTCCCTTCGACTTCTTGAGCATTATGTCTCCCGAGTTTTCGTCTCCTTCGAATTCAAAGCTCCGTAATACCAGAGAATCATGCATGCAGTCCTTCATAGCCCTAGCCTTGTTAATACTAGCGCCTGTGGCGATATGGGATTTGACAAAATGCATTATGTTATTGTTAACAGCTTGGTCGATAGTCGCGTCGTCAGAACTTTTGGCTTCCAGAGCTTCGATATCTGTTGGAAACTGCCATGGTTTTAAGGGTAAAGACTCTACAGCTCTGTCGGAAGGTGCAAACACTATAATGTTTTCGAAAGGATCGCCCATGATCTTGGAAATGGTCAAATCATCTCTCAGGTAACTTGAAAAAATACTGATTTCATTTAAGGAGGGCAATCTGGAATCCAGGCAGATGGGATTGATAACTTCTTTTGGACTACCGCCTTCTTCGCTACCCTGAAAAACCTTTTGCTTTGCAGGGTCTTCTTCTTTAGTCAACTGTTTGTCTTCAAACAAATCGTAGATGTTTAAGGGTTGCACGGTTCTCGCACTCCTAACCTTCAAAAACCCGTCGTCCATTCCTGCTGAATACCCAGTACTTGGTAACTGGCGTTTGAATTTCCCACTTTCAATGTCGAACAGAATGTCTAATTGAGCCACGTTCTTAGCGTCAACCACAAATGCTGAGAGTCCAATTATCCAACAGAAGGCTGAAAAACTTGATTTCAAACCTGACAGTCTCATATTGTGATACCACCAAAAATAAATATCCCAACTCTAGATCGATTGCTCACGATATCCACTGGTAGTAGTTTTTATTGATGGTTTTCATCAAAGACAGAAAATGTAATTCAATTATTAACAAGACCTTAAAAAGAGTAGGGGAGTAGTTTTAAGTTTATCGTGATCCAAAAAAATTGCGCAAGCCCGGAATCGAACCGGGGGCCCAACGATGGCAACGTTGGATTTTACCACTAAACCACTTGCGCTTTTTGATATTATAAGGTAAAAGCGTATCCCATATAAGCTACAGGTAAGGTCATAACATTTGTTTAATATAGGTTTGTCGCTCCCTTTGTAGTTTTGATAAGATAAGTTCGCATCTGACTCCGCAAAGTGTGCTACTTATGAATTCTTATGAAAGCACTGATTATCAGCGCTGTATGCATTTTATATTACAACTGTTTCCTCTATAAACTATCGTCAATTTAACATTGAACTACTTTTATATCGCAATGAAAGATGATAAGTATAAGTAGGTTATCCGTCATGATTGAAGATGTAGTTCCTAGTGAGCAAAGTCTCGGTAGACTCATTGTCATGAACCCTCTCACAGTCCTGCGGATCGTTGTGAAATTGTGTAGAGCCCCGGCCTCCATCGGCGTCGCTCATAAAGCTTTGATGATCAGCCACCGCTTCATCTTTGCGTTTAGATGTAAGGAGTTTTGATTTTAAAGCTCTGGCTGGCTTTTTGATTATGTTTAGCCTCTTATTGCCATGTCTACGAAGCTTGCTTTTCGGCTTCAGAGAAACGTCCCGCGCTCCTGTTGAGTCCTCTCCTAAACAAAAGTTATCATCGGTCCCATAATTGATATTTGGATCTACGAAAAATCGGTCCTTGTTGTTGATTTTTCTTCCCAAAACTGTCTCTTTACTGAAAGTCCTTTCACGGCGTTCCAGAACTCCTATCAGTCCCCAAGTGTTGACCGTGACGAGAACATTCAAAAACGCCAACAGGCTTCCCATCCAGTTGGAAACTTCAAGAGTCATTGTCATTAAAATGATGGTGCATGAATAAAGTATAGCAATCACAACCGCATTATAGGCCAGCAACAATAAGGTCTCGTGGTAATCGTTCCAAAAAAATAGGAACAAAGCTCGCCACGAAAGTCTTTGTCCTCTCCTCCGCGGGACAAGGGTAAACCGAAAATTTCGCCATACGTAGCACATAAGGGACAAAGTGAACAGAGTGTAGATGATGAAGTCGATTGTTCTTAACAGAATGGCGATTGTTTTGTTGGCGCGGTGAGCTGACCAGAGTTTAAAACCCATTAATAAAGTTTGGGCGCATGTGAGCGATAAACCTACCGTCAAAATTTGTCGATTCTTATTATTGAGTAGTCTGGGTACCCAGTTATTTTTCGTCTTTCGATAGTTGTGAAACATGTAATAAACAATGTCAAGCCAATTCAAGTTACTGATGATAGATCCAAAAAATAGCATGACGTTGTACAGCGTGGAGTTAAGCATCCGATCATTATATTCCTTGGAACTTTGATAGTTTTTGGCGTACTGTTTTTCAAAGATCGAGCTCATTGATATGCTAATGATCACGGTATGAAAGATAGCGGAGTACGCTACGCCCAGGTAAACCATCTTCTTGCGACTATTATGGTTATTTGCCGGGAGTAGCAGCAGTACTAATAAAAGCATCCACGAACCTACACTTACAGCACAGAGCACAAACGCCACAACCAGGTTTCCATCGATAAATTGATTATTCTTTCCCAAAATTCGAGGGATCGTGTTCCCAAGCAAGCTTGTGGCGTTATGATTCAGGATATCAACCAAAGCGGTGTATCCATCACTAGAGTTGTTCGGACATTTAATGAAATATGTTGCAGAGTGGCTGTAATATTGTTGGTGTGGAGAACCTGCGCTTTCCTGAAGGCTCAAGTTGCCAGCATTCAACATTCTAATTTTGCAGTCGGACCATAGACCAGCATCCATTTGTGTTCCCAGGATCCCCAGTAAAGCTTCTAAATGCAGACCTTGATGACGCAGTAGGTTTTCCTGCCCCTGCATTTGGGCAAAAAATCCTTTAAGCTTCAAGAATAGTGGATTGGATCTTTAGAGATGACATGGTAAGTGAAAAACGAATATATGAAAGGATGGGTCACGTGACGTGTTTTCATTTTGGATAAGAGACAAGTTGAGTAGACGGCAGCGTCTACTTCAGTGGCATTGCACGAGCAAGGTGTTTGAGGTGATCAAGCTGACGCATAGATGCTGCTCGTTCTCGCACCATTGGTTTTTTGAGCGTTTTCTGCTATGATTCCTCAAGATGCTAGCTGAAAAAAAAAAGTGTGTCCACCGAGACCCTGGCCTTTGTATTTCGACAACACAATTGGATGCGTTACGTTTGTTTGAATTCGTCTAAACCGGCATCGCGCCATACCCCTAGCTCTGTCCTTCTCGGGGCGAAAATCGATCCCAACGCCATGGGACTTTCAACCAGTGGTGGCATGGCGGTCAATTGACCGTTACAATCCACTTGCAGTGGGTGGAATCGGTCCCAATCGTCGTCATCGTGAAAATAATCCCAGAACGGGTTGATCGGTAAAGATGCGTTCTCAGTACGCAAACCATTTGTAGCAGTATGGTCTGGAGACATGAAGATGTCATGATTCCAGTCCAAGTAGAGTGCGTGGTGCATTTCGTGCATATGGTGACCTTGAAAATAGGAGTCCCGGTACATTGCTGTGGTCGTGAGTATAGAAATTTTCGATCTAAATCTGTGGTGACCAAGTTGTGATGATATTAGGAGGGACTGCTGCTTATGGGCACGAGTACACAGAAAATGCCACCGTGTATAGTGATCACATGGCGATTCGTGGATACGTGCCACGGGCAACTGGAGGCCCAGGGACTACGTTTTCGAGCTTGGTTCGCAATGCTTGGAGTCAAAGTATTAGCGCTTTCCAACGTAGTCGCTGGCTTTATTTTGCCCGAGTTCATCTCTGATATTAGTGTATCTGTCTACATGACAGGATAGTCGTGACTAGTTATGTCAACCCAACCGAGTCGATGCGTCAACGGTCGCCTCTCCGCTTGACTCATAAACATGCTGACATTTCGGTTCTCGAGGCTAAAACGTCAAATATTCGGCTCATCTCTTGCCTGCCTTGAGGTTGCGTAGCCTTGTTCACCCCATTGCGGCTCCTATTCTTGTACAGCGTCTCACATTAACTATCATGGGTTAATGGCGCAGTTGGTAGCGCGCTCCCTTCGCATGGGAGAGGTCATCGGTTCGACTCCGGTTTAATCCATGTTTTTTTTTGGATTTTTTTTGACCGGGGTATGTGTCCACATCTTTGAAGCGAGTTGAGCATTTGCAATGCCAGCCTGTTTCTAGTTTCATTCCTCTTCGGACAGTCGCATACATGGTGCGATAAAAACATCTCAAGAAGTCCTCCAGTCATTCTGTTCATCATCTCTCTCGTCAAGACGCCAGGATCAACTCGAAGATTTCATGTGATCGCTATTTTGTTTCCATTATCACTGGATACGGGCCACTTCTGCACATCTGCTTACACATTAGCTTACGTGAAAAGTATATAAAGATGAGATAGTAGAGTAAGCATGCTGACGTGTGAAGACGTGTGAAGACACATTACCAGGAAAATCATCTCTTTGTTTATAACAGCTGAGAGAAGCGCTGAACATAGCTAGGGTTGAAAGACGACTAATTCAAGCGCCACAGACGATCAGAATCCTTATAGCCTGCAGATAACAGTCGGTTTAGGAGAGTCAGGTCTATTCTGTTGTAACAAGTACGAAATTTGGACGAAAGATAGTCGCAAGAAAAAGCAGCCACTGCTCAACAGAGGCCAAACCAAGCAAGACCGTGGTCGAAGGAAAGCCAGGCAAAGCAACAAGACCGCTAGGATAGATTTGATTACCAGCTATCTGGAACAGAGTTTCGAGCAGTTAGCACATTACCAAGGTCCGTCGATAGTGATAATAGGGTAGATAACCGGGTAGTCGTGCAACTAACGGGAAATCGCCTTGAAAACCCTCGGATAGAGCGCGAGCGAGCGAAAACACGTTTAAACTAGCCGTCCGCCTCGATAAAATGCAACAGGCCATGCCAATGGTGCCGCCAAGAAACACTGGACTCACAGGTTTGGCGGTGAACAAGGATGGACACCCGATTGGAATAGCGGAAAATGGCTCCATGGATAACGGCCAGAAAACCGCTGCGTCTTCGTCACATATCGCCCCCACTGGCGTCCCCGTTAACGTGCCGCTTTCCTTGGCACACACCAACGCTGACACCGGTGGTGGAAACCCGGGACCTGCGCCGTCAGTGGTGATACAGCCGAGAAAGTCACCATCTACGAGCGCCGATACTGCTCTGCCCATGGGTGCCCATCATTCTCAGCTCCAGAACACTGCGAATTGGGCTGAGGGCAACCCAGCTTCTGCGGTTGGCACTGGTGGTCACAATGCTCAAATTCCAACTTCTTTCCCACCTCACACCGCGCTACCGCTGCCGCACCAGGCAGTACCTGCAGGATCCATTTCAATGCCATCATATATTACCCAAATGGCACCCCAAATGCCACCGCATTTGGCCCAGCAAATGGCTTCACAACTTAACGCACAGTTCCCAATGCCAAATCTCATATCCATGCCCCAAAACGGGTCGCCCTCCTCCCATTCTAACGAAGGTGAGCACGTCGATACAGTTGGGCAGCTAATTGGAAAGTCCGGCAAACCTTTACGCAATACTAAGCGGGCAGCTCAAAATCGTAGCGCCCAGAAAGCGTTTCGACAGAGGCGCGAACGTTATATCAAGGATCTTGAGACCAAAGCAAAGGAATTTGACCGACTGGACGCGCAAGTCGCAGCATTATCTCAGGAAAATGACTCTCTGAAAAGATACGTTTTGGATCTAGAGCAACGTTTAGGAATGAGGCGGGCCCCTTCCTGAACAGTACGGTAGAGAAACGAGTTAGCAAAAAAAAAGGATGCTGGGAAAACTAACCGTACGCAGCTTGTGTCAAGCTCTTTACCATACTCTCGAGGGAAACTACCTCTCTACGCAAGGGGAAGACGATCCATGTCTTGCGTGCCACCGTTACCGGTTGGTTTCCACCGGAATTTCCCATTTATAGTCTCGGGTTTGATGCTGCCTTACGCTTGGTAGCTAAAAAGTGCCTATGACTTCACAAAGTGCGTCGTTTGTCACCTACATCGAAGTCGGACTTGTAATACGTACTCATATATAAAGAAAAGAACAGTCCATGTTATATGAACCATGCTTTAGTTCAATGGAAGAAAAGGTTACGAGAAGAACTTCAACTCCGTCAAGACTTTCCGAATACAACGATCGTACTTTTGAGGTCTTTATGACCATTTCCAGAACCCGTGATAATCAATTCCAGATACCAAGTAGCATGGCTGCTTTTCTTCAACCTACACCAGCTTTTATTTGCCAAGGAGTTGGTCCTGTTAACTGAGCTTTATACCGTTTATATAATCTTGATCGCATAGTTGCAGCTTCTTACATCGGATTGGGTACATATTAGAGAGCAAAGAAGCACGATCCTGGCCTACTTTCAAGAACTGTGCCTCTAATGAAGGAAACTTCGAAAAGTACGTAAACTTGTCGCCGAAAATTTATGATTACAAGCCTTATCTAAAATCTCACCAAGAAGAACCTAAACTACGTGCACTTAAACATCCTCTAATAATGGCAAATAAGCCTGAAACGTATTATCCTGATGCTCTTTTCCACTGCTGATTTGTTCTTTCCATAGATTTATCCTGAATTTTTTTAATTTGACACGATGAGCTAGGCGGCTAAAAAGCGTTAATAGTGATTGAATACGTCACATGACGCTCTTATTCCGAGATTTTCCAGAAACCACTAGGGGAATCTATGGTGTATACAGAAATTGGCATATATAACAAGCGTGAACTGCAACAAATATATTGAACTTCGTGCGATAACTTCCGGACTTTATAAACTTAACCTAATATGTTGAGACTTGCTAGAAACTCAAGCTTACGAAGAGGTTTAACTCGGAATATGGCTCTTAGCGCGGGCACTAAATTAGCGCTAACGTCAACTCCGAAATTTGAAATAACATCCGTGTATAATAAAGTTGGTAGTATGAAAGTGGCCAGATATGGAATGCCAACACTACAAATGAGGTCCTATGTTTCTCTTCATGCTAACAATGCTGACGACAAACCTGCCTTGGAACAGTTCGGTACCAACTTGACCCAGCTTGCTCAGGAGGGAAAACTTGATCCGGTGATAGGCCGTGACGAAGAAATCGCGCGCTCTATTCAAATATTGTCCAGACGAACCAAGAATAACCCGATCTTGATTGGACGAGCTGGTGTTGGTAAAACTTCGCTCATTGACGGGCTAGCTCAAAGAATTGTGAGCGGGCAGGTACCAGACTCCTTGAAAAATAAGCAGTTGATCGCACTGGACCTTGGAGCGCTTGTGGCGGGTGCCAAATACCGCGGTGATTTTGAAGAAAGGTTGAAAAATGTTCTAGAAGAAATTGACAAAGCCAATGGTGACGTTATAGTTTTTATTGACGAAGTACACATGCTTCTGGGCTTAGGCAAAACCGATGGAAGCATGGATGCATCCAACATCTTGAAGCCTCGCTTGGCCAAAGGGTTAAGGTGCATATCTGCTACTACCATTGACGAATTCAAAATCATCGAAAAGGATCCCGCTCTAACCAGAAGACTACAACCAATTATGCTTAATGAACCCAATGTTGCCGACACTATTTCCATATTAAGAGGGTTGAAAGAAAAGTACGAAGTTCATCACGGTGTGAGAATTACTGACACCGCTTTGGTTTCTGCGGCGACTTTGTCGAACCGATACATTAACGACAGATTTTTGCCTGATAAGGCTATTGATTTAGTGGATGAGGCTTGTGCGGGGCTACGTTTGCAACATGAATCGAAGCCAGATGCCATTCAAAGCTTAGATCGCGCCATTACAAGGATTCAAATCGAATTAGAATCTTTGAAGAAAGAAACGGACCCATTGTCCCTAGAAAGGAAGGAAGCACTAGACAAAGAATTGGAAGATAAACAGCAAGAACATACTAGATTAACTGAAATCTGGGAAAAAGAGAAAGCTGAGATAGATTCCATCAAGACTGCAAAAGCCGATTTAGAGCAAGCTAGAATTGATTTAGAGATAGCTCAGAGAGAAAATAACTTTGCGAAAGCATCGGAGCTCAGATATGCTAAGATTCCAGAACTTGAGAGGAAAGTTGCACTCAATGAGAAGAAGGACACGGAAAACAATTTGCTACATGATTCAGTCACTTCAGATGATATCTCTAAAGTAATTGCCAAAATGACGGGAATTCCAGTACAGACTGTCTTGAAAGGTGACAAGGATCGTTTACTTTACATGGAAAACTCTTTACGGCAAAGAGTTGTTGGTCAAGATGAAGCTATTGACGCAATTTCCGATGCCGTTAGGTTGCAAAGGGCTGGTCTAACAAGCGAAAAGAGACCTATCGCGAGTTTTATGTTTTTGGGACCAACAGGTACCGGTAAGACTGAACTTACGAAAGCAGTTGCAGAGTTTTTGTTTGACGACGAGTCAAACGTAATAAGATTTGATATGTCCGAGTTTCAAGAAAAACACACCGTTTCTCGTTTGATCGGAGCACCACCTGGCTATGTCTTGAGTGAGTCTGGTGGCCAACTTACTGAAGCTGTGAGGCGTAAACCTTACGCAGTTGTTTTGTTCGACGAATTTGAGAAAGCACATCCTGACGTTTGCAAGATTTTACTGCAAGTTCTGGACGAAGGTAAGCTTACAGACTCTCAAGGGCATCAAGTTGATTTCCGGAACACCATTATCGTAATGACTTCGAACATTGGCCAGGATATTTTACTGTCAGACACAGAGCTAGCAAACGATGGTAAAGTCAGCAAGAAGACACAAACAAAGGTTATCGATGTTATGAAAAAATCATATCCACCAGAATTCATTAATCGTATTGATGATGTCTTGGTATTCAATAGACTATCGAAGGAAGTTTTACGGTCAATTGTCGACATAAGGCTCGAAGAAATCCAAGAGAGAATTGCGGATAAGAGAATGAAATTAGAACTCACCGATGCAGCTAAAGAATGGCTAACAGATAATGGATACGATCCACTTTACGGTGCTAGACCTCTTAACAGATTAATTCACAAGAGGATATTAAATCCTATGGCAATGTACTTGTTGAAGGGTCAAATAAGACCTGAAGAAACGGTTTATGTGGATGTCAAGGATGGTAAGTTAACCGTGAAGGCGAACCACGTAGAGGGTGAGGAAGTGCCATCTGAAACTGAGACGTAGATTATGTTAGGATAAAACTGTAAATACATGGAGCAAACAAAGGTTGAAAATAAATATAAAGACAAACGGAAATATAAGCACCTCTTTTAGATAACTTTAAAAAGGACGGCAAAAAGTCGTGAATTTCGAATTAAAATAGGGAATACAGTAATTTGTTATATCTACTAGATATTAGTCTACCTAGTGCGGATAATACCAGCGGCGATCAGTGTTTGAATTTTGCTGAAAACATCTGGGTTTTTCATGTGTTCTTGCAAAGCAGCTGGGTTTTGTTGTGCCTGAGACAAGATGCTTTGCATAACTGGATCTTGCATGATGGCAGCAACTTCTGGGTCTTTGACGGCTCTCGCATAAGCTTGTTCGGGAGTTTCATTAGGATCTTCGGGTTTGAATCTTTGTTGAGAAGCTTTTACGTAAAGTTGATCAATTTCTCTGGCATTGGCACCATTGTTGACTTCCGTGTCCTTCGAGCGGGCAGCATCCAAAGTTTCTATGGCACCAGCGAATTCCTTGATAGCAATCTGTGCAGTGGCTTTGCGGATGTATGCTCTTATAAAGTTTGGATCTTTGCTGATCGCCTTTTCGCAGTCTTTAATAGCGTCAGGGAACGACATTAATTTGGATAGAGCAGCGGCTCTGTTAGAGTAACCACGAGCATCTTCTGGTGCTCTTTTGACCATCTCGGTGTATGCTTCAACTGCACCAGGCCAATCACACTTAGTGAAGCATTCTTTACCTTGTATACGAGCTTCCTCCGCTTTCTCAGGATCAATATACGCCTGGGCCTCATGGATCTTAAGATCTTTTTCACAGTTTCTTAGTTTAGTTAGAACCTCTGGGGTACGATGCTCAGTCAGCGATTTCTGGTAAAATTCAATAGCTTTTTTCCAGTCGTCCAATTTTAGATAGGCATTACCTATACGGGCAAAAGATTTGGCGATGATTTTGTAGTCTGCTCTCATATCTCTTCCCTCGTCAACTGCTTCTGTAAGAGTTTTGATTACTTGTTCGTAATCGCCCTTCTCGAACTCAGCCGCACTACGGTTGTTCAGGTAGGTGATATCTTTGTGCAATTTCCAGGCCTCATCATATTTTGCAATTGCTTGATCAAATTGACGGGACTTGTAGTATTTATTTCCTTCCGCTTTAGCGGCATCTGCAGCAGCTTTGGAGTCCTGTTCAGGTTCATCAACCTCCATAGGCTCGGATTTGGCGGGTGTAGAGGTCGCTGGCTGTTCAACAGGCACCGACTTGGTGGTTTCTGGTTTAGCAGTCTCTGATTTAGCGGTCTCAGAGGTGGCATTCGCTGGCTTTGGGACCTCTGAGTTGCTAGCAGCCGCTTCCTTTTGATCATCCCCTCCCATGCTGAGGTCAATTCCCAAGAGTGCAGCCATAATGGTCATCATACGAGGATCTTGCAAAAATTCAGCGCCCATTGCTTGAGGGTTAGATTTGAATTGCAAGACTTTGGCAACCAATTGTGGATCTTTCATAAGTTCTGCAGTCTTTGGATTTTGTTTGAGCTTTTCAATCATGTTAGGGTCGTTGAAAAGCTGGCCAAATCCCAAATCAGGCTGTTGTTGTCTGGCTTGCTGAGTCTTTTGTACTTGATCAAGGCCATCTTGTGCCGCTTTGTTCGATGGGTCAATCTCTAGCGCCTTCTTGTAGCCTTGCTCAGCCTCATCCAAGTCACCAAGACCGAAGTGCGCCGCACCAACACGGTTGTAACCCTTGGACCACGCAGAATTGATACTAACACACTGCTTAGCGTCCTCAAGAGCTTCTCTAAACTTTCTCAACGACGTGTAGCATGCAGATCTGTTGGAGTAGAGCACATGGTTAGGTGTTTCAGACGCATCGATAGCTTGTGAAAAAAACTCGGCAGCTTTTGCGTAGTCTTTGGCCACAAATGCAGCATTTCCTTGTTTCTTGTAATCTTCAGCAGACATCGTAATACAATCTGGGTGTTTAAGTATTGATTTCGTGTAGCAAGTTTTTGCTTATTCGATATCGTTGGCTTTTAACAGTAGGACCAGAATTTTGCAGATATATACAAGGTCAGATTCGTCTGAATTGAATCTTGTCCCGAGTTCTGGAAAGTTCTTAATTTATTGGTGATAGCACTATTAACGATAAATCTCTTGAAAAACTGGCATGGTTAAACTTTAAGAAGCTCATCGCACAAGTTGAAAAACAAGCGGTTGTATTAAGCTATCAAACTTTTCTGTAGCTCCGAAAGCAGCTATGACGAACCTTGAAGAAGATGTAGGTACATCAAAATTCTTGGATTGGGCCCAAACAGCCGGAAAACTATGGATTTCTGATAAAATAAGACTCGGAAGGCACAGATCTGATGAACAGCAAGGAAGATGTATCATGGCAGTAGAGAGTATACCCAAAGGCGAAAAATTATTTGAAATACCCCGTGAAAGCGTTTTGAATGTGACCACTACCAAATTGTGTGAACAAAATGACGAAATGGGTGAGATCTTAGTTCTAAAGCTGGGACACTGGGAAGGCTTGATTATAGCTATTCTGTATGAGCTCAAAGTGGTCAAGGATGAGAGCCATTGGTGGGCGTATTTCCAGGTCTGGCCACAGCCTTCTGCGATCAATTCTTTAATGTATTGGTCGGAGGACGAGATTTCGCATCTAACGCCCTCTACAGTGAGCAGCAGAATTGGTCGCGAAGGTGCCGAGGCGATGTATATGCGCGTGATGGCTCACATCAAAGAGTTAGGCCTCTCACAACTTGAAACAGTCACTTGGGATGAGTTCGTACATGTGGCTTCGATCATCATGTCTTATTCATTTGATATGGAGCGGGCCGATTATGAAAGCGACGACGAAGAACTTGACGAAGATATGACAGATAGTGCCAGTGGCGAGGCTGTGACACACTCTACAGTTTGGTCCGACGGGTTTTTAAAATCGATGGTCCCTATGGCAGATATGTTAAATGCCGATACTCATAAGTGCAATGCGAACCTAACTTATTCTCCCGAATCTCTCATAATGGTTGCTGTCAAGGATATAGCCGCGGGAGAGCAAGTGTACAACATCTACGGAGAGTTTTCAAATTCTGAAATTCTGCGTCGCTACGGCTACGTGGAGTGGGCAGGTTCCAAGCACGATTGTGGCGAAATTTCCCTTGAAACTATTGTTGCTGCTACTCAGATTTGCATGGGTTCTTCTCGTGCCGTAATTGACAAGGTTTTAGATTTCATCATGAACCAAGCTGACATCAGAGATGAAGTGCTGGAAGGCGAGACATTGATCATGGACTCGTATGACTGTTATGTGGACGGCCAATTTTCACCCGAGTTGGTTTCGGTCTTACAGATTTTATCATGCATCTTACAAGTACCTGGAGTAGAACAGTTGAATGATAAAGTTCTTTTAAGTTATCTGCAAAACCTTGTGAAAAGATCAATTCAAAATGTAAACGCAAACGAAATCACTAGATCGTGTGCTCATTTGTGCGAATGTGCCGTCGACTTAAGATTGCGCGCTTACCCCAGTTTTAGCTTTAGAGAGCCTTCGCCGAATGCCGAGCCGCAAAGCGTAAAGGAATTGAAAATAAAAATGGCCGAGTGTGTCCTGAGAAGCGAAGTTAAATCATTTCAAAACTGTTTACTGCTGTTAGAAAACGAATACCAACTCGTTGATGACAACTCTCTACTAGACAAGATAATAGTTCCAAAGAGGAAGATTGGACATAAAAAGAACAAAACGACACCCGCGAAAAGAATGAAAAAGTAATCCTGAGAGGTCCTTCCTCGCACATAGAAGCATTCTCATAATTTTGTAAAATATATTTGACCGCTCTGAGTTTCAGCATCTTGAATAGTAGCCAAGGTCTTGAAGGAATCATCTGCGGTTGCAACGCACAGCACCTTACTACTTATGGCCAGCCTTACGACACTCTCATCAAGTTTCGGCAGTTCTTCGGATTTTTTGCGAGTATTCAAATTCCAAGCAAACACTTTACCGTCGGAGCCGCCAGTGTACAGGTGGCCATTTGTCGGGCTAAAAGCCAGTGCATTCACGGGAAATACAAATTGTGTGTCTGGGAGGTTCATACGATGGCACCTAAATGCAAACCTTAAAGATTCGTCATTTAAATACTCCACTGCGACTCGACCATCCAGTGAGCTCTGTACGTAGCCATTGCCTTGAGGCATTAGTTTGATATCTCGGGTCTGAAATTTTAGTCCCGAATCCCTTATAACCGGGGTATTCATATTACGTTGATCATAGGTTACAACTTTTCCACCTGCGTAGGACACTACCACCGTCTCGTCGTTTGAATCGAGTGCTAGTATTTTTCCGTTTCCGAGCTTTTCATTGTGCCAAATACTTCCCGTCCTCATGTCCAGCATCTGCAAGCTGCCATCCCACGAACCCGCTACGAGGTTACTGCTGTTACTGCTCATTGCACAGATTCCTAAAGTGGCTTCCTCCGAGACCAGCTCGAATCTTTCGGATTCCAAATCCACTTCTAAAATATCCCCCTGCACAGAGCCCACATACTTTTTACCGCAAGCACTCCAGACACTTGACAAAAGTCCATTTTCGTGCTTCATTCGCAACAGGAGCTCATTGGCCTCGTAGTCATACAAAGAAAGGGTCCCATCCCAAGCTGTAGCAACTACATGTGGGGCCTTCTCCAAGACAAGGAGGCTTGAAATGTAGTCCTTTGGACTATCTTGCAAGCACTCGAAGTGCATTACCTATTGTTGAATTTTGAGCCTTGGTGAGCTTTTTTCCTACTCAACGTACTTTCATCTCTTCGTAATGACAAGCATCGAAATTTCAATAATGATCTTCTTTACAAATATCGAAATTCCAACGAACTTTAGTTCGACCCGATTGTAAGTACACCTAAGTCCAATCTTTCAAGTTCAAATTGCAAAGAAGAAGTATTGAGTCTAGCAGTGCAATGGATTCAGTCGCTGGTTTTTTTTGGGACGATGGCTTCCCCAAGAAACCTAAAAGTAGTGCCAGTGAGACATTAGAAGGTAACAGTAAGCCATTGAACCATGGGGAACGCAAGAGTAGCGTGGGGTCCATTAATGGGGCTACTAATGCGGGGAGCACGACTCAACAATATCTGGCGGACAAACTCGTTGAGAAATTGATCTACATGGCCTTGCCCCCATCGTCAGAATTAGCAAGAACAACCATAGAACACAGGGTAGAGTCTAGTCGAAATCGGCCGGGGCTTTCAGTACCTATCATGAGTCGCAATTTTATTCAAATGAACTCAAGATTGGGCCCTCCCTTTTTAGTCATCGACGAAATTATTAAGATCCTTAGTTGGTCTAATACAGCGTACACCCTTTCTATTTTGTCACTATTCACCTACATTGTTATGAAACCTCTGCCGACCCTCACTAGCATTCCTGTCTTCTACATCGTTTTTGGCATCATGGTTCCGCAGTACCTCAGAATACACAAGCCAGACTCAAACACAGTTTTTATGTCCAACCCAGTTCCTGCAGGAGGTCCGCCCCTTATTCAGCCCGAAATTCCAAAGCCCGTCCCAGAATTTAGCAAGGAGTTCTTGCTCAATCTTACCGATTTGCAAAACCACATGTTACTGTATGTCGCTGCATTCGATTTTGTTAACAACATTTTGGCGCGATTTGCTTTCTTTACCGATGAAAGTGTCTCGAGCGCGGCTTTTCTCGTTTTGCTGATGCTAGCGTGGTTTAACGCATTATTCATAGACTCCCTGTCAAGCTTCATTCCTGTGAAGCCTATTCTCATTCTTTTTGGATGGGCATCGGTTTTAGCTCTACATCCTAACAACAGAGAACGCGTTTTGGATAAGATATACTCCGAGGAGACTAGGCTTCGTGTCCTCATGCTTTCCAGTAAAGTTGAGCAAAAGGTTCATAAATACTTTGAATATCATGAGTCAAGTGAAATGCGCCAGGCCTCGATATTCGAGGTGCAAAAATTTCAAGAGCATGGTAAAACCTGGGAACTTGTGGGTTACTCAACAGATCACTACACATTGTTTTCCGATTACCGAATATCAGAGAAGGTACTTGAAGACGCCGCTCACCACTTGGACGACGTGAAAGCACCAGTAGAATGGGAATGGACCAAACATTCGAAGTGGGAGCAAGATTTGGACCCGGTGTTGTGGGTTGAACTTGAGTTTGTGGAGTACGTTGACGTAGACGTGGAGACCAAATGGGTTTACGATATATGCTTAGATGGTTCTAGAGGCGAGTTCAGACGAAGAAGATGGATCAGGGAGTGTATTAGGGTTGCAGAGGACGTGAAACCTGAGAAGCACCCACTTGAGGCATCGGCGTCTCAAGTGGAAAAAGCAGGAAATAGCAGCGATACTATTGCGACGCGGAGTCGCAAAGATTACTCAGATCTTACAGGTGCCATACCAAAATCTACATCAGTTGGCTCAGTCTCCAGCTTGACCAGCAAGCATAGCGTTTCAGGGCCTGAAAGCCCAGGAGGTACTTCTCGAGCAAAGAAAAGTTTGGCAGATTTTCTCAACATTCCATAGCAGCATGATGTAGATCGTTGCCTTAGTTTGGCTGATTTATATGGTCGTTCTACATTCAAATGGACAGTTTAGGCATAATATTGGGATTCATTCATTTTTGTAAAAAGTCGTCCAGACTCAGAGACATTGATTTCTTGTTTGCTTCTTGCTCTTTCTTCTTACTTAGCATATTGGCTAGTGAGTTCATCTTACGCTTTTTAGCTCTTTCTTTACCCGATGACTTCTTTACTTTTGAGCTGTCTGAGTGAGCATTTTCTTTCTTGCTGTTTTGAGGGCCAGGCCAAGTAGCCACAAAGGACTCGGGAGCTTTCTGTGGTTCTTCAAATTCTCTTCTCTCGACTGGAAAGTGTTTTACTTCCCCGCACTTCGAACACTTGTATTCAAGAGTTTTAGTCTTGAGATCATTCCCGTATGGGTTGTCCACAATCTTCATGTCAAGGTTGACACCCGCGATATGAACCAATCCACAATTCTCACAGAACTTTGTTCCATCAGTGACCTGTTCTGGTAGTTGCAATCTGTTTCTCTTTACGCCATTGTAGAAACTCTTCAAATACAATCCAGATAGTTGAGATTGTCCAATACTCGGAAGAAGATGCACAAGATTGTACTTGTGAGAAATATGAGAGGCTGTAAATTTCTCTCTCTGCTGCCGATTCAATGACATAGCAAATTTACCAGGAACACTCAGCCGCCGCACTATATATTTAATGGGAGAAGATGGTTTACGATGATCACTGCAATCTTTTTCGAGAAATTTATTTCACATATGATTAAAGCTATATTAAGTAGTTATATCAAAAGGTAATCCCAGCACTTGTGATAATTCCATCAAGCACAAAATTTCAATGGCAATGCCTCGCTCTGTCGTTCCTCTAGAGTCGAATCCTGAAGTTTTCTCTAAATTTGCACAAAGATTGGGTCTTTCAAAGCAATATGCATTCAGTGACATATATTCGCTTACAGACCCGGACTTGTTAGCATTTATGCCTCGTCCCATGAAAGCCATTATACTCCTGTTTCCACTAAATGAGTTTTTTGAAAGCTCCAAAAGTTCAGATATAAAAGAAGACTCTGACACCAACAAGCCAGCATGGTTCAAGCAAAGTGTTAGAAATGCCTGTGGACTATACGCTCTAATACATGCTATGTCAAACAATCGAGAGCTTTTAGAAGAAGGTTCAAAACTAGGTCAGTTCCTAGAAACTCATCCAAGAAGCGACAGTAAGTATGCTGATGATCAAACCGACGACTTTATTGTGTCCATCAGTGAGCTTTACAATGAGACTTCTGCACTAGGCCAAACAGTGGCACCACCAGCAGATGAAGAAGTAGATCTCCACTTTATTACGTACATTGAGAAGAATGGTCAAGTATATGAGATGGATGGCAGAAGACCAAATGGTGCCAAATTCCTAGGTAAATCCTTATCTGAAGACCTGCTGGATGAACCACTTGTCAAAAACAGAATTCAGTGGTACATGAAGCACGCGACTGAAGATATGAAGCTGAACTTTACCCTGCTGGGTCTGGCACCTAGTTGGGATTAAGTATTATAATGCAGTATGTCTGTAAACAGGATTATAAGAGACTTCTATATTTGGCCCTTTATATCGACTCTTTTTGCCTTTTCGTACTGCTGTATGATGGAAAATCTACAACTCTTGGTATTAAGGAGGGCATACTCATCGTGCTGACCCTTGTTTTTGATTATGATGTGTTCTTCAAGACCGAGCTGGCTTAGAAAACTCAAACCCGTCTCACAGTTCCCAAGCTGGAACTCTGGGAATAAGAAAGACAGGGGGACCTGGTTATAGCTTTTTGAAATTGTGTCGAGAGCTCGAAGCCTTTCGCGATTTATGAAGGTGTTTACCAGACACTTCGAAGGCCCAGACGTCATTGAATAAAGCTTGAAGAAGCTGTGGTAATCACCCACCAAGAGTGACCTGGCCATTTCGAGAGCGTGTCGCACTACCGGGTGCCTGTACACAGCAAGATTTTCAGCGGCTAAGTATTTTAGTTTTAGCTCGTTGACAGAATTGTGGTTGTTCATCATGAGATAATAAAGAATCCGGTAATTAACAAATTCCTCCAAGTTGGATTTCGTAATATTTGGAAGCTCAAAAAGCTGCCCAAGCCGGCTCTGGCACTGATTGAACTCTCCAATATCATTGTTCTCCAAAGCAAGTCTGGCATGTGTTTGATAAACTTTAAGAGTGAATTGATTCTCTATAATTTGAATTCGTAAATCTTGTCGTAAAGATTTGAACTGGTCACACAAATACGAATATGACGCTTCTTTGTTCTTGTGCTTCCGCATAATTAGTTCAAAGGCCTTTTTTAGTACATTCAAAGGTCGTACAAGATCAGGTTTGGGCTCGGAAGTTAGCCTCAAATATTTCTTTTCAAGAGTTTGGCATCGGCCAACTACCGGCTTGTTTTTGTCAAACTTGTAGAAATTAGTGGAAATTGCGTTCAAATTCGCAAAATTTTCATCGGAATCATTCCTGTTCTTCTTAGTATTATTAGACGTGTCAGAAAACCTTTCCATACGCTTTTTCCTTCTTTCGGCTTCTTTTGAATCTTTCATTTTTGTTAACGTTGACGATAAAACTTTCTTTGGCTGAACCGGCTTAGACACTTTGCCCTTCATCTTTGGTGGTAAAGGCGTCTTTTCGGGGAGGGATGCTGGAGGTGGTGGCGGCGGAGGTGGAAGCGGCCGATGACCCACTGGCGGTGGATTAACTCTGTCGCAGACAAGCCGCAGCTCAAGGTGATTTTTTGTCAGACAAGGCAAGGTCTGTGACCACCAGTCATTGACATATTCTTTTTTTTCCACATATGCTTTACCGACCAGGTCCTTGAGTTGTTGAACCAAAACCACATTTGACCTTTGGTCGAAATTGTTGTGTTCTGCAAGCTGAAAACACCCAAGAATAAACTCTCTCATCCCTGAGGGGTGTGATTGTCCACTATCCTCTATTATTCGTTGCAAAAGCTCTGTCTTTTCTTTATCTGTCATTGATGTTTTAACTTCACCAGCCCCATTTGAAGTACTATGCCGTTGTTGGCCTAAGGATATTGGTTGTACTTGGTTATAATTTTTAGCACGAGGCTGTGCTTTGACTCTTCGGTTCTTCCCGCTCGGTAGGTCGAAAACCCTCGATAATTGATGTTGATCTCCCATGATTAGGTTCTTGATGTTCATTCTTTAACTTCCAGAAAGTGATGAGCTTCGATAATTCTATATGAAGGAATTGAGATTCTGAGTGACAGAGCACTCAACACGAAGACCTGGGGAAAGAGCATCACCACCTTCGTTTGCCTGAAACCTTCCCTCCCTACCAGTTCTCCTGTGGTGCTCTAACTATAATTTGCTCTATGGCTTGTAGCGCTTGAGCCGCATTTTTTATAGCAAATCTTCTGCCCATTTTTAAAATCTACACAACATTATATCCTTCTTGATGATATTTATTCGAGCATTCCTCCTTAGAATGCCCGGCGATTTAAAAAATTAGTATGAACAGCGGGCAAACCGACTCAAAATGTCCCCAAGCAAAATCTTTTCTTGCAAATTAGCCTTGGTCACCAACATTGTATCTGTTACTCCTTTAGGATCTGAAGGTTTAGCACGATAAGCCAATTATATTTGTCACTAACGCATAGTGAAGCTACAAAAACTCAAGCATCGTTAAACTCCTCAACAACTAGTAAAACGGCGTTTCACTTGCAGTGACAGCAGTAACTTGTCGGGTTGTGTGACGAAGGGTTTGAAACATATAAGTGACACCAATAATGGATGGTCAATGATTCGTAAGTATTGAACTAGGCCCGACAACTTTGACTAAAGCTTACCTCCATGGAGACCCGATAAAGGTTCTTTGCTTTGATATGCCATTTGAGTCTGTCCAGCTCAACTGCGACCTTGATAATTAGCCAATCGCTCCTGAGTGGTCTTTTGAGCCTCGGAAACCCGCTCAGAAAATTCCTGGTTAGTCATTGATCCACTCACCTGTTTCATAAGCTCAAAAACTAAACCATACAAATTTTGTCTTCTGAGGGAGATTTCTTTGCTCCACGCATCTCTTTTGTTCAGCTCTTGTGCGTGCCCTATTTCGTAATCATAATCAGTAATCGCTCCTTCTTCCTTTAAATCATGCAAATAGTCTAAAGTATCTCTGTGTATGGCGATCACAGAAAACTTGCCATTGGAGTTTAGCATCGAGCCCATACGATTTTGTAGTAACTCTATGACGTTCTCAGCAAATTGAGATTTGTCACGCGAATCGTTATTGAATTCACGATGGACGATGGGGACAGGACGAAGCCCATCTAGTTCATACAGGACACCTTCATGCTCAATGAAGCTCACAAAATGGAAAATTTCGCCTGACTCGCGATCCGGACGTTGTGGCTTTTCGTCCATCACAAATGGGTCAGGGCTCGAAAACGAGTTATGGACATTTCTGATCTGATCCGAGTTCGAAATACTTTCGCCACGAAGCTCTGAATCTTTAAAAGCCGAAGTGAAGCTCAGGAATTCCGAGAGAGTGCTTCCCAGCTTTATTTCCTCCGGATAATCACTAGATAGTGATAAAAGCGTGTTTATCACTGCTAGAGTTCCGCAAGCATTCTGGATGGTCTGATTGGCGAAAAAGAGGGAGTCTGGATAATTGTGATCGTAAGCTCCTTGCATAGGCTCGCTTTTAGAATAATCGGAAGCATCGTACTTGAATAAGAATATGGCCCCATACAAGACACCTGCTAGATCTTTTAATGAGTCCAGCACCGATATTTCTGAAAATTGAACTCCTGAGACGCCTAGGTCTTGCACAAGATGCGTAAATATACCGGCATCCGATTCAATTGTGTTCCAAGACATGGCAGTGATGCTTGAATGCGTTTGAGTTGCTAATTCTATTACGCATTACGTTTATAAATGACTTTTGGTCGTTTTAATATAACGTGCACATGACAGAAAGCAAACCAGAGTTAGAAGAGCCGAAGTAATGCTTCTTAGACATTTATTTACTCGAAATATGTAACCTTCTCGACAAAAATAGGCAAACACTGTCAGTGTATTAATTGGAGGTTATTTTGCTCATTGTGATCAATGAAAGCGCCAAATTTTACGACTCATAAAGAATTCGTGAAATTTCCAAGGCGTTTCGACGAAGACTCCGGTTCTTGCGCCCAAGACCTTTGCAACTGGCTTGAACATAAGTAAAATTGTATGAATGATTTCTTTCGCAAAATTTGCAAAACTATGTACAATTCGCTTGATTTTTCAAGCGGGCTTGCGCGTTTCGGTTGAAGTGTAGCTTGTGAATAATCTTAGATATCAAACATCTGGCGACTATTCCCCATAGTCTCCAAACCCAATTAAGCCACCGCCATGGCGAGAGTGTCTCGAAAAGTAGTCAAAATCAATCGACACCGCATTGGCCAGAAGTACGGCCCTTTGATCAAAGTTCAATACTTGGTCACTCAAAGTTTCTGGTGGATATACACCTTGGAAACTCTGCGTAGAATCCATTCGCACTATGTAGACACCAGTATCGGTAAAAAGTTCTCTTCCTAATCCTACCCAATTTCTGTCCACTCCGGCCATGATTTTGCCGCTCTCATCCGATAAGGGGAACTCAAAACTTAAGAACGGCGCATCTATCTCTGCGAACTGTGCAAAAGATTCACCTGTGGAATTATCGCGTTGGAAAAGCTCATAACGACGACGCCAGAGGTGCCAATTTTGAACACTTTCCCCGACTAAGGTCCCTGCCTCACCTGAAGTTGACGTGGACTGGGGAACTGGTACGGACCCAAATGGCAAAATGCTTTCAGGTTTTGAAGAAGTCTCTAAGGAAATTTGATCAGGTAAAATGGCTTTAATGTGAGAGTTGATCCAGGAGAATGGCCTCTTGATTGTGAGTAGGACATTTCCCCAGTTATCAAATACATCGACCACAAATGGGCGATGAAGTTTATAAAATTGCCGCATAACAGCTTTGACCAATCCAAAGTCCCTTTCCTGCATGTATCCAATGCGATTCCCTAGAGCGTCCATTATTACGTATTTGTTGGCCTGTTCAAACCCTAGAAACACATTCATCATTTCCATTTGTCGCTCAACAACAATTGTAGGCTCGTTCAGAATTGTACTGGCTATGGGATGGTGGGACTGAATGATTGTATCACTTGGAAAAGCTTTGAGATCCCGAGCAGTGGTACTGTTGTCTACGACAGAGTTCCTGTAGCCGGTCTGACGGACAGCTTTGTGTCTAATAGCGCGGGGCAGTGGTGAATACCATCTTCTAGTAATAGCAGATTTAAACATAGTAGTATCAATTTAATACCTTAGAGCATGAAGTTTAATTTTCGAGCAAGTATTTTGAATATCTTTACAACAGTATGCTTTTTATATATTTAGCTGCCATTATAAACCAAACCATTTATGAAATACTCTCAAAAACACGCAAGAGAACATGTCCTGCGGAAACTCATTCTACCTGATGAACAGCTCCTCACCACGTAATTAGTCTATAATGATTAAAACTTTCAGCGATCACTCTTGCGGTGTGGTTTCCCTTGAAGCTGTAGCTGACCAGAACCTCGAATAAGGATCTCGCTATTTTCTGTACACAAGTTGTGACCCACGGTTGAATAAAAGCGCTTCTTAAATCAAACGATGTGTTGAGTCCAGCTAAATCAAATTGTCCTCTTACTACTTATTAGGAGAACCATGCGGAGCTCAAATAAGTTCTTTCATAAGCACGTATACAAAAATTAAGTGAACAAAACTACCATGATCTATTGGCGAAGAAATAGATCGCTACGGTACGTTGTATCATAGCGCAGACGATATACTAAACTTGGGCCAATGTTCAAATCATTCAGAAAAATGTACGCAGAGAAGAGTAAAAGTTGAAATAATAACCTCATGATAACGCTCAGGCGACCATTTGATAAAACTTTTGAATCTTGTGCTTCCTGGGGGCCTAGCCGCCTGCTGGAAGTCAAAGTTGTTAACAATGCCAGCTTACGAGGTTTTTCCAATTTTTCAAAAAATTTTAAAACTTGAAGATCAGTTCTTAAGTAAAACCAAATAGTTTAAGGCCTAAATTTTCATCAGCAGCGCCCTGAAATGTTCCGCTCTGTACCCTGCAGGAGCATCCACACTGTACCCAAGCTGAAAAACGCGAATCTTCTTGCCGAACAGGGAATTCGCAATGTCTTAAGTGCCTCTGGGTTCAAGATTGCTTGGAATGAACATCAGAAAAATTTGTGCGACAAATTGACGTTAGCAACAGCAGGGACGTCCCTGGAAGGATATTTGCCGTTTCATTTGATTTTGAACACAGCTAAGAAACCATTTCAAACGAACATTTTCAACCTGGCTTCTGCTGCCCATAATAACCATTTGTTCGTCGAAAATATAGTGCCGGGGCCTGCCAGCACCTCGCCTTCGAGACTATTCAGAACTCGCATAGAGGAGCAATATAATTGCACATGGGAGGAGTTCAAAGACGAGATGGTGCGTCGTGCAGAATCAGAGGTTTTGGGTCAAGGTTGGCTCTTCTTAGTGGAAAACAGTGAAAAAGAATTGCATATACTTACAGTTCAAAACAACGGGACCCCTTATTACTTTCCGCGCAATCAATCATTTGATTTGAACTCTGCCTTGAAGCTAGAAGAATATTCTCAGCTTGATGCCGTTCAAGCACTTGTGAAAAAAGGAGATAAGATTCAGGATTGGACCATGCCTCTAATCTCAGTGAGTCTCTGGGATCATGCCTACCTGCACAATTACGGCATTAAAGGAAGGTCTGAGTACGTAAAGAACGTATTAGACAACTTGAATTGGTCTGTCGTTAATAATAGACTCTACACAGGGTTGTCGTAAAGTCTCCAAACCCAACATCTGCAAGCATAACAAGTCACACTCATAGCATGTACATAGAACCCCAATAACAAACCTCACCATGTGAACACTTGTCTGCTCACAGAACTTTAATACCCATAACTTTGTTTTGTTCTTTCAGGAGCGTGGCCCTGCCTCTATCGCATAACCTTTGCAAGCACTCCTCGCAAAGGGATTGATGCATTCCGTGAAATTCCCAGTTTAAAGACTCGTCACCTTCAAGCAGCTCATACAACGTTACCACCTGGTTTAACTTTCCACAAGTCTCAAACCATTGCAACATTAATGAACTCCAGTAGTCGATAGTTCTCCACAGCATAAAATAGACCCCACTACTGGATTTCACAACTTTTTGACTTTGAAGCATTTTTCTCCAAATTTGGTCAATAAATGGAGCTGGTGCAGCTCTCTGAATTGATTCATTTTTGAATATAGTGTTATTATTGGATTCCGAAGTCCCCATTATAAAACCCTCCTGGTTTATGCACCATGCATTGTTGTTCTTAGCATACTCTAATAATAGATCGCACCAAGTATTCAGTTGTTGCTCCCTAATCAAAACGTTGGGCTGACATGTATAGAGCGGTGGAAAGTTGTATATTGGTGGGAGGTTTTCTGTCATTTTGATGCGATTTTAAGATGTAAATGTAACATCGAAGAAAGTCAAATGGATTCGAATAATTAATATTTCAGAGTATAAAAATGGAAAGAAGAGTTCATGAGCTTGAAGACCGGTATGTTCGTGTATATCGGGAGCTTCTGAAAGCATTAGACGAACTGTATTTATATAGGCAACGAATTGTACCCAAGGATGAATCTGTGTTGGCTGTAAGGCGCCAATTACAGTCCTCTATGACTATGACTGCGCCTATGATTCAAGCTATGGGAAACGACGGAGAGTTAGAGTTGAGACTAAGGGAACTCATGCGTGAGAACTATGAAATGGATGAGACTTTTGCAGAACATCAAAACGAGCACATACGACTGTTGAACAGGCTCAGTGAAAAGCGCTCCCAATATGAAAAGTTAGTAGCAACTGCTCGACCTATAGCTGCTGAGATCAGGAAGTTAGCTCCTCGTTCACACCCTGGAATTGATGGCGTAGACAAAGACGTTAAGGACGAGAATGAAGTGTTGAAAGAGCTTATCGTCGGCATGATAATTCAGAGCGGGTACCAAGGTACCAATCGACTTATAAGTGAGTGGTTAGAGTACTTGGGAAACGCTTGATAGTTTTCAGAATGAACAATATTTATTGACACACCATTCTCGGCGCGGTGCATCAATTCATTTCCAGCGCTAATACCTAAAGTCCTGTGAAGATATCTCAAACATTGAAGTTGGCGTCCTCCCTGTGAGGGAGATATGAGTGCCTACATCCTTTGCATCTTTTATGGGGCGGTCAAGCACATTACATGGGAGCTAACAAGAGCGATATCTCGGTGTGATAGCGAAAGGTCTCGACACTTATTTATTTTTAGATAAGGTTGAAAGGGGTCTTGAACTTGATCGCTTAATCTTAAGACACCCATGGACTTGCATTTTACCGGTCAAAAAGAAGCAATAGCAATCAATTGCTCCTATGGCGCTACAATAAAGTTTATGAAGTTTAGAAGTTTGTCAATTGCAAAAGGTGGGCCTCGGAGCGCACTCGAAGCCGGCGAAGTATAAAGTACCTGGCAACAACAGAGGACAGAAGATGTGTAAACGGCTAAACGTATTCAGGAAATGCGTCGAGCTCGATGGTAGAAGTGCATAAGAGCTCTGGAGATGATTGGGTTAACGTAATGCCGATCATTGTCAATGACAGCTCTATCCAGTTTTCAAAGTTAAACTCTTAGGCAATACGAACTTCAACGCTGAAAACTCCTTGTCGTATTTTTTTTTGAGCCTGATAATCTTTGGGTGGTATTTTGCCGCTGGCGCGCTTTTGAAAGTTTGAAACAAGGCCAAATTGCAATCTACAAAGCCTTAATTAATATACCTGGGCCGTCAGGCAACGGTAACTTGACACATACAGAACCTCTTCAAGTACTTCTTGAAAGCAACGGACTAAAGTCATAAACCAGGCTGAGAGGTAAAACACTCTCAGCCGTAACGGCCTGGGGAAAACAAGTCAGTAGAATATAGTGACAGATACTATCTGACAATCCGCAGCAACAAAGCACTAAAAGACGAGCATGTAGCATTAAAGCGATATGATTTCCTGATCTAATAGCATCACGCCAGACTAAAGCATATGAAGTAAGATGTATCAGTGTGACAATAACATGACTGCACGAAATGTGATGAGGCTAGTCGTCATATCTGCAAGTATAGTGATATCCTTAGAGCCGTCGAGTGTGGTGCTCAGTAAGATGTTTAGTGAGATGCACAGCATATTCGATGACTGCCAGATATCTATTTCTGTCAGGATGTGACCGATGATAGTGTCAAGTTTTGTGATGACATAATTGTACAAAGTGATAGAAAGACAATAGAGCGCTAGATTATATCCGGGAGTTCCAGACACTGACCAAAGAAACTTCTTGTGGTCTGGATGTCAATGATAGCCTATAATTGCTTAGTGAACGGAATGGCTGATACACCAGCAGCCGACTTGCACTCTTTTTGTTCGTATTCGCATCTCAGAATCATATAAACACCACTCGTTGGTTTATTCCGTTAACAAAACATTCATAAGTACTTGAAAAACCACGAAGAGATATTTGCAAGGCTTCATGTTTGAATTGACCAACTTAAATAATTATGGAAGAGCTAAATAAACACATTAGCAAGCTTTCCATCGCTGAATCAGACTCATTTGATAACATCTAAACTATGTAATTCTACAGGGGTTCTTCTTGGCTCGCATTATCCGAAACTGGTTCCTGTCCCAATCTTTGCCACTGCTCGCTGGCGCTTCCTCCCGTATCCCAGCTCCTCATCGCATTGAAACCGTTGCGATGAGGTTACCCGGCCCTTGAGCTTCTCTGGTTTCTTTTCCTGAAAAATTTTCTATCTCATCGCCAATGCGATGGCCTCGCATCGGGCATCGCAGCTAGGTATATAAATCTTAGTGAAAGACTGATGGAATTCGAGATTTACTAAGAGTTTACTTGTAATGATACTTAAAACACCCCTTGCATTTGTCTTGATCTTGTTTTTTAAAGTTTTATCTTTTTGTCTTTAGTTTTGAGTGTCTACCACCTCTGTCTATCTCTCTCCTCACGTCGTTGTGAACACTGTTGACAGAGCCGTACTTTACTGACTGAACTGAACTGAACACTACTCTTGGGCATCGCACTACACTATGAAATACGTTATCGTCTCTGGAGGTGTCATCTCTGGAATCGGGAAAGGTGTGCTGGCGTCGTCGACCGGTATGCTACTCAAGACCCTGGGGTTGCGCGTCACGTCGATCAAGATCGACCCTTACATGAATATCGACGCGGGCACTATGTCGCCGCTGGAACACGGTGAGTGCTTTGTCTTGAACGACGGTGGGGAAACAGACCTGGACCTGGGAAACTACGAGCGTTACTTGGGTGTGACGTTGACCAAAGACCACAATATCACCACCGGGAAAGTGTACTCGCACGTCATCTCGCGCGAGCGTAAAGGTGATTATCTCGGAAAGACCGTTCAGGTTGTGCCTCACTTGACAGATGCTATACAAGACTGGATCGAGAGAGTTGCCCGTATCCCAGTGGACAACTCTGGCATCGAGCCCGAGGTTTGTATCATCGAGCTAGGTGGTACCGTTGGTGACATTGAGAGCGCACCCTTTGTTGAGGCGCTCAGACAGTTCCAGTTCCGCGTCGGAAAGGAGAACTTTTCGTTGATTCACGTTTCTTTGGTCCCAGTTATTCACGGCGAACAAAAGACCAAACCTACTCAAGCGGCCATCAAAGACCTACGTTCGTTGGGGTTGACCCCAGACATGATCGCATGTCGTTGTACCGAAAAATTGGACGAACCAACAATCAATAAGATTGCCATGTTTTGTCACGTCGGACCAGAGCAAGTCGTTAACGTTCACGATGTCAATTCCACTTACCATGTTCCACTATTGTTGCTAGAGCAGAAGATGATTGACTATTTGTGTGGACGTCTAAAGTTGACCGACCTCACCTTGAACACCGAGGACAAGAAACGTGGTGAAAACTTGTTGAATAGATGGAAATACCTAACTACTTCTATTGATGAGTCCTTTGAAACCGTCAAGATCGCCTTGGTCGGTAAATACACCAATTTGAAGGATTCGTACCTGTCCGTGATCAAATCTTTGGAACACTCGAGCATGAGATGTCGTCGTAAGCTAGAGATCGTGTGGGTTGAAGCCTCTGATTTGGAACCTGAAACCAATGAAAGTGAAAAGAACAAATTCCATGAAGCTTGGAAGAAGCTAAGCACAGCCGATGGTGTCTTAGTCCCTGGTGGGTTTGGTCTAAGAGGTACCGAAGGTATGATTTTGGCTGCTAAATGGGCTCGTGAAAACAGCATCCCATACTTGGGTGTTTGTCTAGGTTTGCAAGTTGCTACTCTGGAATTTGCTCGTAACGTACTTGGCATGAAGAATATCACTTCTGCTGAATTTGAACCCGAGGCTTCGGAAGAAGACCAAGGTGTTGTATATATGCCCGAAATTGACAAAGAAAACATGGGCGGTACCATGCGTTTGGGTATAAGACCAACGATTTTCCAAGCTGACACTGAATGGTCCAAGATTCGCAAGTTATACGGCGGCGCACATGAAGTCCACGAAAGACATCGTCACCGTTACGAAGTCAACCCTAAATTGGTTCCAAAATTGGAGGAGCATGGTTTAATGTTTGTTGGTAGAGACGATACTGGTGAAAGATGTGAAATTTTGGAATTGCGTAACCATCCATATTTTGTGGCCACTCAATACCATCCAGAATACATGTCTAAAGTATTGGATCCATCACAACCATTCTTGGGTTTGGTGGCGGCCTCCGGAGGTGTTCTAGAGAATGTGATGGCCGAGGTAAACAACTCTACCGAACATGCGGATTTCTAAAATGTCCATCCGCTATCTTATAAAGTGTACATACAACAAAATATACAAATGCATATAGAAAAAGGGTCGAAACAACACTGATCCTTGTTAATTCATAGGGCTCTTGACCATTTCTAAGCTAACTGCATAATCATGAATATAAATGTGTGCATAAAATGGCAAATTTACCAGGTTGCAAAAGACCTAGTTACAAATACCAATGACACCACAAGCAGGCCTCGTACCAGCGTTACCGGTCTTTAGAGACTCTTCGTTGTCACCTTTTCCCAAATCGTCTTTGCCCGAGTGAACCACAACCGTGCGGCCGACAACAGAGGTAGGACCGAACAACTTGATCAAAGAGTCCGTCAAGGTGCCCTTGGCAACACCGTTGGAATCGGTTGGAATGTTACCCATGTCACCAACGTGTCTGACCTCGTCTTTTGGAGAACCGTGAGTTTTCTTGAAAGGGTTGAAGTGAGGACCAGCGGAGGTACAGCCGTTGGTGTTGTCACCAAATTCGTGGATGTGGAACCCCTGCTCGGCGTTGGACTTGAAACCGGCAATCTCGTAAGAGATGGTTGTAGGTTCCTTTTCGGAGGCCTGTTCCAAGTGAACAATACCGGAAACACCGGCGTCTCCTCTCAATACAGCGACTGCAATGCAAAAGTTAGTAACGACGTTTTGGAGCCAGTGATTGGGCCGGCTAGATGGCTGGGAAGCTGCTAGTTTGTATCTGGTCCATCCACAGATCTTCGAAGAAACACCCACGTCCCGTGACAAGTTCTCATTATTAATGGTCGTTCAGAGATTATCTTCTTTAGGATAAACATCCACCAGAGACCAAGAAATTCGCAACCCAAATCCCAAATTCCTTGAACCTCTTAGGGCTATTCTCCAATGTACTTCGATTTTCTTCGAGAAGATTCTCCCTTTAGCCACAATTCCGTCTCTAGCCTCATCAAGATAAACCCTAACGCAAGCTTCTGCACCGAGAACGCTGCGAAACCTCACATTTACAACCACCTATTCAATGACATACCTGCTTTGACCATTGTGAACTGATTCTAATTCTGTGAGTTATATCTTTAACCTTGATGGTTTTGATAGAAGTAAGGTGGCACCCATTAAGCTAACTTCGGAATACTGAAAACTCTATAAAGCCATTGTGAAAAAAGGGATGGGTCGGGTAAACCGTTGGACGTAGGTAGTGATGTATTGGGATTAGATGTTTGACTAGATAATAGAGTCGAGAATGGTGGAAGCGATGGGAGTAACGATGCTACGAATTGATCTTACAGTTTCAGATTGAGTTGGACCGTGTGTTTGACGGACCGGGACTCGAAACGCGTGAAAAGCTTTTGATTTCTGTCACGACTTCCAGCTCCTTGGTCTTGGTAGTGGATCTTCTCTTCCTGGTCTGGCATCTGAAATCTGCTTCTCCTCTGCCTGGTATGGGAGCAGACATCTAGCTCTCCTTTTCGTGGTATTTAACACCTTGAACTTGTGTGCGTGCGAATGTAAATAGATCGGCCGAGCAGCGGAGGTATATTCGTGACGTTGCTCTAAGTCAATTTTAGAGAAGCAAGGTTTCTCTTCAAGCTTCGATAGATACTCTCTGTTATCAATGAGGGTTGCTCTGGCACCAACCATAGGATAGCAGGTTCTGCACGCTAAACATATGCATTCGTGGACGGTGAAAACAGGGTTTCAGAGTTACGCTTTGCGATTTGCGAGTTTCATGGTATACAGGGCAAACAACGACTGGCCAAGAGCGCAGTGCATGCAGGACAGGCTGTTTTTCAGATAAGTTCTAACTTCTTTCGATGTTTTTGATGCCCTCATAGCTGAATACTCCCCGATACAAACGATACAAACGATAAAGGGCAGACCCGCTCGTATACTAAACCCCGCATTCAAATTTTTGGTGCAGCACTTCGGTGGAACCGAATGCCACAACTAACTTAATGAACGATTCAACTAGCACAAATATTATCAACCTAGCCCCGTGGTAGCAACGTCACTTCACAAGGCCCTTCCTTCAAGGGGCGCTGTCCTCACAGTAAGAGGACCTGTTCTACAAGTCTCGGTACCAACGACTACCGTCTTGCTTTTTTAGATTTCGGTCCCATCCCCAGCATCGTGTAAAAAGTACCCACTACTATCATGCCGGTGAAGAGCCACATAGCAGCATCGGAAGGTCTCCTGAAAATCCTCTGAATAGTCATTATAATACTATTGTCGTTGAAAAACCCCATCTCTTTCCGATAAATGTTTGTTGATTGTACAGCTCTTGTCTGTTAATAATTCTTGGCAAATATCGCTTATGAGCTCATTTCAAGGATTTTCAAAATATTCAAGATTCAGGGTTCAATTGCGGAGGTGGAGCGAAAACGATGCTGCATATATACTTTGGGAGACTAAGTTCTGTGCTAGGCTTGATACTCTCCATCTTGGTTCATTCAAATTTGGTTGAGAGCTTTCGCGACTTAAATACCAGCTCAGGCGTCCACGATGTGCTTCGAACCAGTGACGTGCCTGTTTTAGTGATGCTATACATGCACGGCTGTCGATTTTGCCAAGAACTAGACCCTACTTTCCAGTACCTAGAGCAGGTATTTCCAGATGAATTGTCGCTATTGAAGGTCGATGGGAAACGGGCTACATCCTTCGTTCGGGAGATGGGCGTGCGAAGTTTTCCGGATTTGGTCCTTTTCGATAAAAGCCAGCACCGAGGCGAGAACATATCTTCATACCAGCAGTATTTGGGCCGATTGCACGGTTCTCGGGAACTGGGATCCCTGGCATCATTTGTGAGTAAAACTACTGGCCTCATGGCTCATTGGCCCAAATCCTCTGTTCACGATCTGAATGATTTTTCAAGCCAGAACCTGGAGCTATTACGAGCTCACTCAAACGCCACTCATCCTTCCCTTCTAGTCTTTGTGAGTCCATGGATGGACCCCGAATCTTTGGAATTGTTTAACGGCGAACAAGCCACAAGCATCCTGGATAAAATTGCCACATCAGCGATTGCACAATCTTTAAAAATCCAAGTTTACAGAATAGACGCATCCAGCAGTGCGGCAGCAGCTTGGACAAACGAGTTCCGGATTCGGGTCTCGCCCACGGTTGTTTTCCTTATTCCTAACGATTCTCAAAGCCTCACGGAAATTCGTATAGAATGGCGACGGGACGAATTGGAGTTGAGAGAGCGTGCGCAAGAAGTTATAGAATCAGTTCTTACCTTATGCGCTGGTCATGCTTCCTCCGAAAGCCATAAATGTCTCGATTTTATCCAATCTCTTCCTGGTGCAACCATCACTGAGGCGAATACAGCGCTCACTTCGCATAACCAAACTGAGCTTGGCCCATATTTGGCTCAATTCACGTACGATGAAGACGATGAAGAGGAAGAGTGGTTATTTGACTCTTTGCGAGAAGTTTGAGGCTTGCAACTGAAGGCCGCTTGTTTTATCATTGACGACGATATATCAGATTCGAATATATTTTCTTAGTTGACCTGGCATCTATTATGAACTGGCTAACTTCCTTCATCAAAGGGTTCTTAGCAATTGAAAGAAATTCCAAGAATGTTCAACATCTTCAGAATTCTTGCAGACTTGTCACATTTGGCAAGTATCGTTATCCTGCTGGAAACCATTCGAAAAGCCCGCCAAATCGATGGTATTTCTCTAAAAACACAAATACTCTACGTGTTGGTTTTTTGCACAAGATATCTGGACCTGCTGACATTCAGATGGACTTCTCTTTATAACACGCTGATGAAGTTTTTCTTCATTGGTACATCGGTTTACGTGGTGAAACTGATGCAAGACTGTAAACTAACAAATCCTGTGTCATACAAGGACATGATGTTTCGCGATACATTCCAAATTAAATACTTGCTGGGTCCCTGTGCTCTTTTAGCACTTGTTTTCAATTACAAATTCACAGTGCTGGAGCTATGTTGGAGTTTCTCCATCTGGTTAGAAAGTGTGGCCATTCTACCACAGCTGTTCATGCTTTCACGTTCTGGCAAAGCAAGTACTTTGACCACACACTACATTTTTGCTTTAGGTCTCTACCGTGCTCTTTACATCCCCAATTGGATCTGGAGATATTACAGCGAAAACAGATTGGAGAAACTATCGATCTTCACGGGACTGCTACAAACAGCCTTGTACTCTGACTTTTTTTACATTTATTACCGGAAGGTGATGAAGGGAAGAGGTTTTGAGTTGCCGCATTAAGGGATGGAAGCCATCAAAGCATTGTCCTCTGTCGAAGTTGACCTGAAAATTGATATATGCATTTATATATATCTGTGTGTAAAATCACGATGCGCACTCTATTTCAATCTCTCTTCAGCTCGAAAAACTCTGTGCGCACACCTTCCTTCGTGACTATAAGAATCTCCACTCCGTCACCAACATGGATGTGTCTCTCAGTAGCCGACGAAAACGCATCTCTTACCAGCTGTACCACTTCTTCGACCGAAAGAAATTTCAAGGGCCTGCGCTTGGTACCGTTGCTGTCGGGTTCGTATTGATTTTTGAAGTTCACCTGGTTGTCCAAGAAGGGCATGATTAGCGAGGCAGCAGCACCTCCGGCGCGGCATTGTTCTCTCTCGTAAGAACCCACGGGATCGAACGAATACACCGCACCCTTGCCTTCCTCGTCCAGTCCCGCGATGATGGTGTGTACGTAGTACGGAAAGAATCGCTTGCCGTATAGAAGATGCTGTATATTTCTAGCAGCAGATTTCATAGACAGTTTCTTGTCATTGTGATCGAAGTGATACCATTTCAGACTGTTTTGGAACCTTTTCACCAAGGCTGTTCCGTCTGCGGCAAACCCATTCGCAGAAATAAGGATGTTGTCGCCACAGTCGAAAACCTTGGGTTCGTATCTCGAGTTGATTGAGTAGTCCGTGGTATGTCTTGTATCACCCGCTAGAACTGCGAAGTCTTCGCCCGCAATCCCTAGAATCGTACCTCCATTGTCTGAATATGGGTTAAACTGGTGTTCAATGGGTACATTTTTTACTTCGTTAGAGTATTCAGATGCTATTGTGGTGGACATAGTGTGACTTAAAGCCTATACTGTAGATATGGTCCTGTTAAGTTGATTTCGGTAGCTACAGTTTTAATACAGTTTGCCACTCTTAGCTGTGATATTCAATAAATAATGATAGACTAGCTAGACAATTTTGGGCATGTGATAATCACGTGTAATTGAGATATACGCTATAAAGTCTTCAAGATCTTTATGATCCGGAAGCATTGACCTTCATTCGTGTTTTGTCTGAGCGCCTATATTTGAGCTGTGTTGACCGCGTGGATGTACCCGTACATGAACGCGACGACGTGCATTACTGTATCGAAATTTATGTGTTCGTCGACAGAATGAATCGTCGAAAGTGTGTCCTCCATGGCAAATCCGGGCTGGTAACGGTAGATGTTCCGAGTCAAGTTCCAATAGTGAGCAGTATCAGTATTCGCGGTCATAATACTGGGTGCCACGACGAGCTCCTTAGGCTCCGCAAAGGCAGTTGGGAAAATTACATCTTCGTAGAAAGTCTTGATGGACCCCGCGAAAAGGCTCCATACTTCGTTATCTGGCGACACAGGGGCGGGTTCCAAGGGATGGCTGTGCTCAAGCTTGAAGTTTCCGTTGGGTGTCGCAGGACGTAGTTCTTTGCCCTCTGAGGTAACTCCAAGGTCGTATTTTTCTGCTACTTTCATGATTTTGGCCAATAAAGTTTCTGAAACCTCCGCGACGCTGGACTCTATGGCGATTCTGGAGTCCACAAAGAACGAGACTGTTTCTGGAAGCGCGTTGGCTTTTATTCCACCCTGTATTAAGTCAAACGCATGCGTGCTGCGGAACAGATACTCGGTTTTCTTACCACCCGTGTCAATCAAGTACTTGAGAACCCTACTATTAGCACCGGGGCTCTGCATTGCGCGCGCAAAATCGTTCTTCACGCGGGGCGATATCGAGTCTGAATTCTTCGCAATACAACGATAGTATTGCGACTCTGGGTTTTGTTCAGTAAATAGAGCGGGAAACTTCTCGCTTTCAATTTCAGAAATCACTTTTGCTGCAATCCCAATCGAAGTATGATCCGGGGGCACCGACGAGTGACCGCCGGGGGTGTTGAGATGGATCCACAAGTCGAAGCGCCCCTTTTCACCAGTTCCAGGAGCGGCAATCATGACGTTTTCAATCTCTTTAACGCCCACTACACCTTCATCAATGATGCTTAAGATACCGTCCTTACCATATCTTTCTTCCAGAATTGGGGCAATGTATGCCGCACCGAAATGGCCGCCAATTTCTTCGTCAAATCCTGAGGCCACCACGATGCCACGTTCGGGTTTAAATTCAGGCTCCTCGGTCAACATGTATTCAATAGCTTGCAGAATACCAATGAGCTGGTTTTTATCGTCGAAAGATCCACGGCCCCATAGCAGCGTTCCCCACTCAGGGTCTTCTGTGAGATCACCGGAGAAAGGTTCATGCTGCCACTTGTTCCAGGTTTTGCGTTCTACAGGGACCACATCTTGATGAGCAGCGAGCATGACAGGTTTCAACGTAGAATTGGAACCCGCCCAAGTGATGATGAGCCCGTAATGATTGACAATCTCGATATCCAGTTGCGACCAGACAGCGGGAAAATCCTTGGCTAATTGTTGGTGTAGTATTTTGAAAGAAGCCCATGCTTTGTCCTGGGCATCTATTTCCGGGTTGACGGCGGTATCGTAGATTTCAGTTGGTACGCGCACAGCGTTCTGCAACTTTGCCAAAGTCTGGTTATACAGGGCCTTATCGTCCAGCAGCTTGCGAATCTTGTGCACAGGCAATTCTTCAACGGTATGAACAGAATCGCAAATCAGAGGTGGTCCATGAACCGCAGGCGGCCTGTGCGCAAGACGAGAAGCCTGGTACACGCAAACAACCAGAAAAGTAGCGAATGCAGATAAAATCCAATTTCGTTTAGCCCGCAAGAACGGAACCGGGCGGTCAATTGGTATATAGTCACTAGACATGTTGAGAACCAATTATCGACTGGGTTGTTTGACTGCAGAGTTCAAAGAGCCTAGAGCTCTCAAATGTCAAGAACCAGTACAGGATTTAAACTGGCGCTTCAATGAAATAAATACTTTATCTAATAACCTGTCTATCTATTTTTCATCATATCCGGCCCAGAGTCTCCATGTTGAGCATAAGGGACCGAGGTGATAAGCGAAAGAGCAGGATTGTTGGGCCAGCATTCACAACCATACTTAAGTCTATGGTGGTGGGAAGACAAATTCAAGTTCCGTGGTAGAATGTCTTCAAAGCGCTATTTTTGACCAAAATAGCATCTTAAAACGCTGACAGAAAAGTACAAAGTGATGAGCCGCGGTATGGTCGTCAGCAAGCCCCGCTGCTTGTTTGGGCTTGTGATGCGGTAGTTGTCCCAGTAAAACTTTTATGCGATTATTACTTATACAAGGTTCGTGACCTGTGTGTTACAGGCAGATATATTAAATTGTTCGTTTCGGTCGTTAAATGGTACTGAATATGGCCGGGGTCGTGAGTCGTTAACGTGTGTGCAAGTGCGCGCGTATTTAGCACGTTGCAACCACGGTAGAAGCTTCCCGGAAAATCGGACTGGCCGGGAAACGGTTGTAGAAACTGTCTTCGTCTTCGTCCGAGCCGTCGTAGATCTCGTTGTCATCCTCGTCGTCGTCCTTCTCGGCGATCGAAACCAAGGTGGTCGAGATGCAGCGAACTTCGGCCCCACACCCGTGGCGATACGCCTGGAAAGGCTTCGCAACCTCGTAGCACGTGACCGCGCTTCCCGTCTCGTCCCACAGGGGATCTGAGTCGTCGAACTCGCCGTCTGAGTTACTATCGGAGTCGCCGTCCGAGCCGAAATCGTCGGAATCCGAGCATGAGCCCGAATCCGAGTCCGAGTCCGAGTAGTACTCGCCCGTGACAGAGCAGTTGTAGGTATCGACTTCCCTCTCGTCGTTTTCCAGTTCCTTGCTAGACTCCAACGCCAATCGGTCCAGCAGATTGGCGTGTCCCACCAAAACTCGCAGGTCGAGGTCTGTGTTTTTTTACTGTGTGCGCACCGTATCAGCTTACTCCGGGCTTTTTGGGCCAAAAGACATCGTTCTGACACTGATGACAAGAGTGGTAATGGGGACATAGCAAAAGCGGTGGTTTTTTAATTATTTGTTCCCTTCCGAAGCCCTTTACTACGCGCTGGTTTGGCTTTTTACTTTCAAGAGCGTTTATATATATATATACATACAAACCTACATCTCCATCTTTAGTCTGTTTCCGAGCCATTTGACGCCTATGAATTACCACTCGGATATACAAAAAAGCTTCTTAGGATTTTCAAGAGTAGCCGTGAAAAAAAATTTGTACCAGCCGAGCACGAATCGCGCGTAGCTTGGGAAAACAGCGCAATAGCAGTAGTAGCCGCGTTAGTGTTTAAGCTGGGAGTTGCCGGAGCGAATTAGGAAAACGGAACGGATGCGAGCTGCAGAAAATTGCGAGGGAAGAAAGGCCGGCTACTGTACTACAAGCGCTGGCGTCGCGCTAGAAAATAGTGATCTCGGAAGCTTGCGGCTAGGCGCATCGTGAGTGAATTATCGGCGTAGTGCAGGTAGCAATGTGATTGCCTTAGCGATTGGTCTTTGCGATTGCCGAGCACGGTAATAAAGAGCGGGGACGAAAACATCGGGAACGAGACGCAGAAGAATGCTCACAGCGAAGGACCCAAGTTTGCGAGTTGCGGAGCGCAACAAAGCTTACAGGAGCGGACCCGGGTTCTTCCAGGCAATGGAATGTGTAGGTCACAGGGAAATAAATGGCGCTGAACTACGGCACGGTGCGGGTCGATAATTGTTTTCGAGCCCTTGGGAGATGAATTTTTTTTCTTTTCTTGCTAGCACCCACTCGCAGTCTTATAATCTCTCAGGACGGAGTGTAGTGGGCGACAGTGGTGTTGAAAATGTGAGAGCGCGTGTAGGCCATCGAGGTGTTCAGGAAGCCTGGCTCGAGAGATACGGATAATTTAGCACGTCGTAACGCCTGCCAGAGCCTGCGTCACTGGTCACAAGATCACACAATTGCCGAGAGGAGACTCCTAGAAGCATGAGCAAATATTGGTGTGGCTGGGCGATTTGGCATTGGAGCTTGTTTTCGTAACTGATGGGCCATCTGGGTGTCAGTGTCAGAATGAAGTGGGTGTTGAGTGCTATTCACGGGTCTCAATGCTGGACTTGGACTAAGCTTGGATGGTTGGGCTATCAACGTAGGGTTTCGGCGGTGAAGCATCATGTGTAATTAAAGTAGTGCTTGTCAAAATCACCAGATACTTATAAACAATAGGATGCTAAAGGTGCTCATCGCTTTGGGTTGATGAGGTCAATTTGTCGGGTCTGGCCTGCAGCCAATGGATGTCTACAAATACCATGGGGTCTATCGCTGGGATAAAAGCGGTAAGTTTAAGGCAATGACATAATTGTACGAAGTGATATGGGCTGGACAGTAACGCTAAACGAGTTCTTTTAGTTCCAAACATTGCGAAAGCGACTTACAAGTGTTCCAGCCCTTGCTGATAGCTTGCCGGTGCTTGGGGCGATGCAATAACTGATACATTGTGGGCCCCGCCATTCAATATTTGTTAAGGCACATTTGCGCCAGTAGCGGTTAACTTGCTGAAGTGGTCATTTAAGTCGTTCATGATGTATTAAACAATTTTTATTGGAACCTAGAATTTGACTTATCTCTCCGTGATTCTCTCGAGTCTGAGGATAATTCGTCGAGTGGAGTAACTGGTCGGTATTTATATAAAAATCGGCTGAGCATGAAAGCTATTACTCAACTTATAATAATCATACGATGTATCGTAATATCCAATAAGTCATCAGTCAATTATCAGACCACTAGAGGGTATTTCTGGTACCTGTCTTCATTTTAAGTTTGAGAAGATGTATCGGTTAGTTCATCGACTGATCAACGTTTGATGATATCACTTTGTACTATTATGGCATGGCTCTTCACAGTGCAATTGACGCTATCTTAGCAGTAGCACATAGATCCTGACTATATTCTTATTTCACTTCATTTCACTTCACGTTCTTCAATTATGGAATTCTGATCAGAAGCTTTAACAAGCTTTCTACGGCAGGATCAGACTCGCTTCGATAACTGTATGAGCGCTAAGCATAAGCGTCCACGAGCTTGCTGGTCAGACTCACCTCGAACACTCTCAAAGCCATAGATCTGGAGTTTCATCAGGTTTTCCCATTGGGACTTCTAAAACGCGCCCGCTATTCGATATCACTCTGTACTAAAATGTCGCAGCCCTGATCTTCGCATATTCGCAACTCAATTCTCTTCCTGCTATTTCAAATGCACCCAATCCCATTACGACAATCCAACTCTATGTGTTAAATGCATCGACCTGTGTTCCATCCCCCGTTTAACTCTCGTTCCCCACGTCGTCATTTTTAACAGGATTATCACGTAAATTTCAAGTTGCTCATTATAGCAAGCACAATAAAATCCCAACACTGCCCGTCTCCACATAGCAGTACTGTAGACTCTCCCAGGATATCCACTAGTTCTTCTCACTGCTCACAATTCGTGGTCCCTCTCCACGAACCAATCAGTTCCCGCCATTTTGTTCAAAGTCACGAGACCTTCAAATTTTGGGAAAAACACCGATACAATGAAATATTGGAAAAAAGTTTTTGGATAATAGCACTGGAAGAAGAGCTCACAGTAGCTGATCGCATTCGTTGAACATTTGATCGACTTCAAACAGGCCAAGGACAATTGAATCTGTAGTAGTTTTGCAACAGGAGAGATTGACTAGACAGCTTATTTTTCTGTGTTTACTTTTCCGGGGCGAAATAAAACAGGAGATATAGATATATCTGCCAATTGACATATAAAGAAAATCTTGAGCGCTTGCTACCGGGTACTTACGTTTTGCATCCTCGTTTTCACTCTGCATTAGTTTTCCACAACCTCACAACCAAAACCTTATCTTCGAAATGCTAAGAATCGCTCCGAGATCCGC
The DNA here is from genome assembly GCA_900074755.1 of Lachancea nothofagi CBS 11611. Taxonomy (NCBI): domain Eukaryota; kingdom Fungi; phylum Ascomycota; class Saccharomycetes; order Saccharomycetales; family Saccharomycetaceae; genus Lachancea; species Lachancea nothofagi. The sequence goes on along the minus strand of LT598450.1, from coordinate 383,782 downwards.
CTTCAAGAGAACCCTCGCGTCACACGCCAAGCCTCAGGTCACCGAGTTGTCCAATGGCCTGAGAGTCGCCACCCACTCCAACGACCAAGCCAGCTCCGCTACTGTGGGTGTGGTTTTTGGTTCGGGCTCCACCGCCGAAAACCCTTACAACAACGGTGTATCTAGCATCGTGGCCAACCTGGTCAAGTCCGAGGGTGCTCTACCAGCCGCCAAAGCCGGTGTCCAGCTTTCGACTCTTGTCGGCAGGGACTCTCAGTCGTTTTTGGCCTCCTACGCCAGCGGCTCGGGTCTAAACAAAACTCTTGACGTTCTACAATCCCAGATCGCCAACGCTTTGGGAACCGCCTCCGACAGTGCTTTCACTCAAGCAGCACAGCAAACTCTCAAGGAGTCTGAACTTTTTGAGCTCAACAACCACGCCGGCCGTGTTTCGGAACACTTGCACGCCACTGCTTTCCAAAACACTCCATTGGCTTTGCCCATGAGAGGTACTGCCGAGGCTATTCAAGGTTTGGAGAAGGGCGACATTCAGTCGTTCGCACTAAACCACTTCCGTAACTCCAACGCTGTTATTGTCGGTTCCGGTAACTTGGCCCACGACGAACTAGTCAAGGCTGTGGAATCGCAACTGTCTTTGGAATCTGGCGAAAAGCCCGTGCAAAAGAAAACATCCACATTCTTGGGTTCTGAAGTCAGATTAAGAGACGACACTTTGCCAAAGGCCTGGATTTCCATCGCTGTCGAAGGTGAATCAGTCACTTCCCCAGACTACTACGTCGCTCAAGTCGCCGCGGAAGTTTTTGGTTCTTTCAACGCTGCCGAACCTGCCTCTAGACTACAAGGTATCAAGTTGCTTGACCAAATTCAGGACTACCACCTATGTGACTCTTACAACCATTTTTCCCTATCTTACAAGGACTCTGGTCTGTGGGGTTTTGCCGCGGAAATTTCCAACACCCACCAAATCGACGATCTAACCCATTTCACCTTGAAACAATGGAACAGGTTGACTATCTCCGTCACTGGACAAGAAGTCGCCCGTGCCAAATCTTTGTTGAAATTGAAATTGGGTGGTGCTGCCATGGATAATGTTTCTATTGCCAACACTCTAGGTACCAAGACGTTAGCTCTAGGTGCTGCTCCAGACCTCACTCAAGTTTTCGAGAAGATTGACGCTATCACCGTCAAGGACGTAAAGTCTTGGGCCTCTAGCAGATTGTGGGATCAAGACATCGCCATCTCTGGTACCGGTCAAATCGAAAGTTTGCTTGACTACATGAGACTCAGAAACGACATGAGCATGATGAGATGGTAGTTAGCGGACATATAGTCCCAAAGCTATAAACGATCTACTGGCAACGTAATTGGTCATAAATTCATTATGAAGTTCATGAAAAATAGACAGAATCTCCTTGATTTGTTGGGTTCAGATCTCGATATCTAACTTTTCATATTCCCCTCCACGACTTAGATATTATTTATCAATACTTGAAATACAAGAATTAAAACTTAGCACTTCATTCTTGAATTTAGCAAGACATGTCCATTATCTACTGTTGATGACATCAGTTGAGGAATTTTGCAGGACCCATAGTATAGTACCATTAGTTCAAAATTAAAAAAATTATGGTCAACGCTGACAGCATATAGTTGCTTATACGAAATCGTTGAAACTCACGCCCCTTGAAGGCTTCGGCCATCAGTGCCACCCTCAAAGCGTCCGCCCAATCGAAACTAAGCTCCTGTGAATGAATCTTCGATTGAAGCCGGTGGGATTTGTCCATGCCACATGCAACTCAGTTTTACGACAATATAGGGCTACTGAGTGTTTTTCTCTGGAATTCTCAACAATGTTTCCTAGCTCCTTTCACCTTTCTTTCCCAATGGACTGTTTCCCTCCAATTGCGCGTAATTTATCGCTTTGATTTTTTTAGAGTCCGCTGGTGTTATTGGATTGGGCGAAACCAACATTGAGATTTGTTGTTCCAAGCTGGTATTTTGGATTGCAGAACCTTGCATAAACAATGGGGAATTTGCCAGAGTAGCCGATGATGTGTTAGTGCCTTTTTGTTTTTTGGGAGTTGTAGTACTAGTAGTCCCGCTTTCTCCGTAATCAAAATCGTCGATCTCTGTAGGCTTGCGCTTACGCATTGCATCGTTGGCATCGAGGTCTTCGTCTTCACTCGTGGTTTCTTCCTCTTCGAGGGTGCCAGCACCTTCTGTTATGTTTTCACGGTTTTGACCGGTTACCGCTTTTGTCGAATCAGCATTTTTCTCTTCAACTTCCTTTTGTTGTTTTACTTCGTCGGGTGCTGCTTTTTTTGCGTTTTCTTCCTCCCTCTTTTCCTCTTCTTCTTCTTCTTCTTCTTCTTCTTCATCTTCCTCTTCCTCGTCTTCTTCTTCTTCTTCTTCTTCTTCTTCTTCTTCTTCAGCTACGTAATCGCCATCTTCTTCATCATCATCGCCATTGGCATATGCACGCTCTAGGTCAACATCACCGGATTGGTTCATATCATCGTCGTCGTCGTCATTATCGTACCCGAAGTTAGCACTCACAGTAGCTTCTATTTCTCGAAGAAAGACGACGAGGTTCTTTTCATCGTCCTGACTTATCCATGGAATTTTCGCTAAAGAAACGTCTCCTGTATCCCCAATATTTTCGCAGGGAGACAATTCATCATTTCCTAGAGTGCTGCTGACTAGACAGCATCTTTCGAGCGCATTTACGAATTTCTTAAGCTCATGAGTCTTGAAGTATTTGAGAGGATGGTAACATATTTCGCAAATACGTTGTATCGTGAAGGGGTAGCTGTCTTTCTTCGTAAAGTTAGTGTTCAGATGTTGTGCAAGTCTATGGAGGCGTTTGACAAGACCTAAAGTTTCGTCATCAGTGGTGAAGATCTCATTAGGAATTGTTTCTGTCATATGAATCAGCAACTCTGGTATAAGCGTTTTTGGACTGAGTTTTTCGAACACTGATTGATCTTTCTCGACTACAATAGCGGTAAGAGTTTGATCCAGTAGTGCGGATCTGATCCCCATCATATTGTTGTCCGTAGATACGTCAATGACACCAACTAATGTTCACTTGAAATTCTCGAGATTATTTGTTTTATATTTTTAAGAAATGGATTTTTTTAAGGACTGGGGAACTTTTAATGTGAAGTGAACCACCCATATAGGCAACGGGCCCTCATTTACTTCCCCATTTACACTAAACTTACTTACTGGAACTTCCATGCTTCTATAGTTTGTCTCTCATGGTAAATGACTGGCTTTTACGAAGCAATGAGACCTGCTCACAAAGAAGCTATGTTAGCACTTGTGATTGATAAGTACTAGTACAAGATTCTAACAGGCAAACGCCTCTGGATGCAAAGAACTGGTAATTTACAACAGCAACAAACTTCTACAAGCCTTAGCATACAGTAAAGTGAAGGCCAGATTTTCAAACGATTACAAAACCGGCCGTTAACGACACCGATCAGTAATAGTTGAATAGACCAGTTAGGAATCATGAGCGTATGTCTAAGAAATCAGGTTACTGCTGGTATTATCATGTCACCAAACGTCCGAGAAACAGGAGCAATCAAGAATGAGCGCGAATAATAAAGGCTCAAGCGACACTCGAAATAAAGGCTCGACATTCGAAATCATCATATCACGCTGCCTGTGATGAACATCTTGTGAGTCTATGGGAAAGTTGAAAAGTGGTTTCCCCAATTCAAAGTCGATCAAGCATCTCAATCGACATCAGCGGCTATTCGCAAGAGAAAGTGATTGCGGATGATCTGAAGTAGAGGGATAAAATCCTGCGTTTGTGTTTCACTCCGATCTTGCCATGCGGAAGGGGACATGTGCCTTTTGATACAAGACAAACAGTTTGAAAAGTTCTCGGAAGTCACAGCTGCGAGGGAAAGAATAGCGTAAACCATTCTTTAGACCACTGATCAATAAAATGGCTTACATTTTGGGCATGGCACTGTCGTCTGCTTCTCGAGACCACATATTTCTTGAAGTTTATCAAGAGACCAGGCTCAATTATCACGCGTCTACGAACGTCTCTCACATAATTGCACCAAGCACGCGCATTTCTCTGCAAAGGCCCCAGTTATTGCTGATATATGAACAGCGAAAAAGCGAAAGGCATCCTTCAAGTGTTGTTGATGAGCTCTGAAATAATGTCTTCAGTTTGTCAAAGATGTTCAAACGTGAAAAAAGCACTATAGCCTACGATGGTGTTTGATCTAACTTAGCGAATTCTTCCACACGCCAGCGTCTATCCTGCCAAGTGAAAGTGGGTTAAAAGGTATTGTACTTACCTCTGTACAACTAGACTATTAAGTGGCCAGGCGTCTAATCTAAGATCACCCATCACCCGTCACGAACGGTTTTCTCACAATATACCGAAAATTTTAAAATCATAAATGCCATGATAGGTTGAAAACAGCATCAAAAAGTGTGCAATTCTGCTAATATAGAACTCAATGTTCGCTTTAAGGAGGCAACTACAGGCTCCCACCATCCAAAGGGCCATTGCTTCTCAGACAAGCGGCTTGGCTGCGAGGAAATTCGGATATGCGCAAAGCGTTAGACTTCAAAGCACAATTAATCACGATGAAGCTACTAACACTGGCGTTTCAACAATAAACGAAGAATTATCAGACCAGGAAGTCGATTCATGGCTAGAGACTATCGAATCCCTAAGAGCGGAATTCACAGAGCAGCAGTACATGCCAGAAACATCGCTGGCAGGACCCGGCCAAACGAAGATCAATCTTTTGGAAGAAGCACTCAACGCGAAGAAGACATTTGAACCATCCGAGGAGCAAGTAGCAGAATGGGAAGCTCTTAAATCAGTGCCACTGCCTTTGCGGAAAGACGAGACTGTGCAGCACGTAACAAACATGATCATGCGCCACGGCAAGAAACAACGTGCGGAGAAGACTTTATCAAGAGCGTTATATCTGGTGTACTGCAACACTCGTCAAGACCCGGTACAGGTACTGAAAAAAGCTTTGGATGACCTTGCGCCTCTCATGGTGGTAAAAACCTTCAAGACCGGCGTTGCCAAAGCTGCCGTCATTCCCGTGCCTTTGAACAGCAGGCAGAGAAATAGAACGGCCTGGAAATGGGTTTCGGAAGGCGCTAACAAGAGATCCTCGAGCGAACTTTCCGTGAGAATCGCTGAAGAACTGATATCCGTGTTCAAGGGCAACAGTTCTGGCTTCGACAAGCGGGATCAAATGCACAAGACCGCAATCGCACACAGAGCTTACATTAAGCTGAAATGAACAGGACAGACACAGTAGCACAGCATTTTTCATTCTTGTACATAGCTTTCTAGTAAAATCCGACCTTTCAAATACACAAGTTCATCACAAATCTAAGTAGTAAGCCACTGAGATCCCGGCTAGCGAACCACAAACGTTGCATGCAATGTCCCAAACGTCGAAACTACGTTGCCCTCGAGAAAGCACGGACTGTGCGAATTCACTTCCGATCCCAGCAAAGCCTGTACAAACTATCAAGGCCAGAAAATACTTGTCTATAGCGAGCGGCACTAGTGCAAAGCGGGACCGACTCTCAAATTTGATTACCCTTACACCTATTGACTTCGTGAATAGCCAAGATTCCAGGCTAAAGACTATAAAGTGTGCTAATTTATCATGCTTTGAGGTAAGGAGAGAGAATCTGGAATCAGTAGTGAGGCCTAAGTATGCCAGCCAATATGGAAGCTGCTAAGAGGATACTGAAGTATCGTTTGTGGATGATAGGCATTGTTTGGATCGCATCAAAAAGAATAAATTTATGGAAGTCAGGCATAAAGGAATATTTAGTGTGTAATTCGATGCTCAATGGCCAACTGCAAAAACTCTTCAAAAAATAACGACAACTGCAGGATTTGAACCTGCGCGGGCAGAGCCCAAAAGATTTCTAATCTTTCGCCTTAACCACTCGGCCAAGTTGCCTTGTTAATGAAAATAGAAAACAAAATGTACAATATACCTAAAGGCACATGTCACGATGGTGTCATTATACTACACTGGAATACCACTCCGTGTTGTAAAGTGCAGAGATAATTGCATCAATGGGGACAAGCTGCTTAGTAGTTCAACCTGTGATAACTTCATGCTCGCGTATTTCACCGTTTAATTCTGCTGTTTTAACTAATGACATCAAACAACTTAAAAACATAAAAACCCGAAAAATTCAGCACTTTAAATGTTCAAATAATGTGAACGTTGCAAAATTGACTCAATTCAACTGCGAGAATAGCCAGCTCCCGTTGGCGACGGATTTCTGTATTAAGTACAAGACTAGGAAGCGATTGTTTTCCTGTGAACATCACTTTATACTAAACGATTACCACCCCTTTTCTCCCACAACTTTCGTCTATCTATAACGTCTACTACCGGATACATCAAAGATTAGCCGATTTTAAAGCTTTGATAAGTGAGCCAGCTTCAAACGCCTTTAAATATGCCCTCAGTTACATTCCGAACTCCACTGTCACCCCAGGAACAAGATCAGTTTCAAAAGGAGTTCAAAAGACTAGACCCCGAAGACTTAGGTATTGTCACTGGCGAAGCCGTCAAACCTCTTTTCAATCAGTCGGGGCTCAGCGCTCAGCTTTTATCGCAAATATGGGATCTTTGCGACACCGACAACCAAGGCTTTTTGAATGTTTCGCAATTTAATGCTGCAATGAGAATCATTGGCCATTTGCAGGCCAACCCCACGCTTGCCGTAACTTCTGAACTGTACCAAGACCCAGCATCAAATACGCCTGCCACGCCTACTGCTCAAATGAACCTAGCCGCAACAGACACGGGATCATCAAATACCAATTTGATTCCTGCCATCTCCCCATATGATGTCTCAAAATTTTCTCAGCTTTTCGACCGAACAACGAATGGGTCTCCAACTTTAGCTGGTGACAAAGCGAGGGACATCTTTCTGAAGGCTAAACTACCAACTCCTACATTAGGGTCCGTTTGGAATATTTGTGACAGAAAGAACTCAGGCGCTTTAGATAAGCAGGAGTTTATCATGGCAATGCATCTGATTCAACTAGCAATGGCAAACAACCCGGCATTAGCATCGCTACCCGAAGTTCTTCCAAACTATTTGTGGGACTCTGTGAGTGCCGCTATGCTCTCTAAACCCGCTCTCAGCGCCAATTCAACCGGCTTCTCATTAAATTCACCGGTCTCTCATCAACCGTCACTTAACCGAGTTCCATCGAGTGCATTTTCTAATGCGGCGTCCGATTGGACACTGTCTCACGAGAAAAAACAACAATTCGATGCCATCTTTGACTCTCTAGATAAAACAAAAGGTGGAACATTGAGCTCGCAAGTTCTTGTACCATTTTTTCTTTCTTCGAGATTAAACCAGGATACCTTGGCCACCGTCTGGGATTTGGCTGATATCCATAACAATGCCGAGTTCTCCAACCTCGAGTTCGCAATTGCAATGTTTTTGATTCAAAAGAAAAAAAGTGGCCTGGAGTTACCTGATGTGGTTCCTGAGCAACTGCTAAGGTCGCCTGCCCTAGGTCTCTATGCTCCGGACCCTCAGCAAGCAAGAAATTCCCAGAATCTTTCGGGTCAACTGCCATCGATACCATCTAGGGACACAAAACCTTCCTTCAGCGAATCACCGCAACTTGTACAAAGGAATCAAAGTGCATTAGGTGACTTACTTACTCTGAATGAGTCTTTTTCATCACCAAAGCCAGAGCAAGCTCGTATGTCTTCCACCACGACGGCAAGCTCGATGAATTCCGCTCAATCTCCAGTCTTATCAGGCTCTACTGTGGGAATGAGAAGATTTCAACCTTCGTCTACCTTTGGACAGAGCATTATAAGGGAAGAACCAGTTACAGCAACACCTGACGGTAGACCGGCTCCTCAGGACCAGACTACGTATTTTCAAGCTCAACCCTCTTTTCAACAGACACAGGCTGAACAGCAAAATCAACAAGCACAGCATCCAACATACCAACAGTCCTCTCAACAATTGCCTTCTCAAGAAAAGCAAAACTATTTTGACACAAACTCTGCCTCGAACTCTTATCAAGGTGCATCTCAATCTAATGCGCAACCAGTGTCCCGAGACATTCCCCCCACTGCACAGCAGTCCTCACATTTCTCTCCTCTGCCTAATGTTCCCAACTTTTCGTCACCGTCGTTACAACAAGGTTCTAGATATGCGAGCTCCTCGATGGATGGTGAGCCATCCATGCAATTATCTCAGGCCACAACAGAGCTTGCCAATCTTTCCAACCAAGTTAGCTCTTTGACTAATCAAGCTACTTTGGTTAATGAAAGAAAAACAAAAGCTCAACAAGAGTTGAAACGCATCACTACTTTGAAGTCTTCCATTGAATCAAAAATGATAACTTTGCGAAACTCTTACGAACAAGAACTGAAACAAACGGAACAAACAGAGTCTCAGTTACTTCAATCTCGACAGGAGAATGAAGAGCTACAGAGGCAACTATCGGTTGCTGAGGCGAATCTCCATGCAGTCCAAGGCTCATTATCAGAATTGCAACAAAAGCTTCAGGAATCCCAGATGAACAATGCTCAGTTGAAAGAAAATATTGCAAACTTGAATTCAACGGCTTCCTCGCTTCAAGCTGAGCTTGCTGAAAAACAACAGAAGGTCAAACAGGAAAGATCCATGGTTGACGTAAACAGCAAACAAATGGAATTGAGTGGTTTCACGGTTGCAAATTTGAAAAGTGAGATTGAAGGTTTAGAGCAGCACCTGGGCGTTTTCTTGCAAAAGCATAAAGAGCTTGATGATTACCGCACAACACTAGAAAACCAACACGGGGAATTGAATAACAGACACCAGCAGCTGGAAGGCCAACACACGGATATTAGCCGTCGCGAGAAAGAACTACAAGAAAGGAATAAGGAAATTGAAACTCAGGAACAATTATATCATCAAGAAATCGCAAAGCTTCAGTCCATGTTCAAAGATCTTAACTCACAACGGGAATCATTTGCGAACGCCGACGATGAACTACAGAGCCAGCAGCTACAGTATGCTCAGAAAGTTCAAGAACTTTCGGAAAGACAAATGAAACTTGCCATGGGTGAGTTGCCTGAAGATGCCGAGGACGTGATTAAAAGCCAACGAGGATTTTCTTCTAGCAACGATCATGTTGCAAAATTTGTGGAAGATAGCGTCACTAACTCCCAATTGGGAACTCAAGAGGATGACGAAAACAAACAAGAATCTGATGTGTTCGACAAAGATGTTCCAACTGTGGGTTCTCAAACAGAAGTGGAAGAGGAAGATGCTAGGACGCATGACGACGAAACGGCGGCACAAGTTCTCGCAGATAGATTCGATGGCGATTTAAATGAATATCGAATTCCTAGAACTGAATCGGTCACTTCGTCCGTCCTTAACAACCCCCCACAGTCTGTCTGTGACTATCCAGAGGGTGATATAATCACTGGGGCAGCTACAGGAGATAACGAACAGTTGGCTAAGTCCGCTGATGTTGAGAAAACTATGCCGGGCGGTTGGGCTGACGCGAGGAACGTGCAAAATGGAGAGCGATCTGCTAATGGAGAGCACCGCAGGCCAATTGACCCAGAGTCTGAAATTGAAACCCTAAAGAAGTCTCCAGATCAGACACTCGACGAATCGTCAACAGTCGCCGAGCAAACAATCGAAGATGAATTTCCTCCAATTCAAGAACTCGACATTGAAGAAAGTGACAGCTCTGATGACAACGAGGATGAAGAATTCAAGGGCTCAAAATACGTTGCCAGAGACGAAAACTCTGGAACAAAAGACAAATCTGTGACAATGGCAAACACGTCAGTAGCTGCGACCCCTGCTGTTCTGGTCTCGGAAAGCCAAACGAACTCCAAAACACTAAAGCCTGACAGCGGGATAACTCCATTGCAGAACAAGGAAGTTAGCGAATTTGAAGACGCATTTGACGGCTTGGAACAAGCCGCCCCTGAAGAGGATACTGGTCTTGAAGTGAATGATCACGAATTTCCAGAGGACTTCGAGCAAATTGAGCACAAAGATTTAGATGACGAACTCAATCAAGGTGGTTTCACGGGAGCTTCAGGGCCTGTCCAAGGTGCACAAGCAGTCGATTTTGATCCCGCAGCCGTGGGCGCTGATGAGTGGGATGAGATATTTGCCGGATTCGGCAACTCGAAACAAGGATCAGCGCCAGTTGCTCAGCCCGAGCCGATGCCCATAAAACAGCCTGTTCCTACCAAGTCAAGCGAAAAGATTGGAACTGCACCTATTAACCGCGGAATTGCCACGACTCCGAAGTCATTGGCTGTTGAGGAACTTGGAAGCATGGGCTTTTCCGCAGCCGAAGCAACAAAAGCGTTGGAACAGTGTAATTGGGACCTTGGCGCTGCCACAAACCATTTACTTGACAGCTCATAACTGATCTTCGCACAATATTATATAGATACTTTTCATTCTTGTACATGCCTAAACCCTAAAAACGGATCAAACCCTTATTCTATTTCCTCCTCTCGCAGCTCCACCAACATATCCCGCAAGCCCTGTTGCAATACTTCGTCCATCGAGTCGGATTCTTGACCCATGGATCTATCGTAAATTTCGTTCAACTCCTTGGTCTCACTACTAATCTGGGATCTTAGGTGCTCAAGTTCGAGCTCCAACGCTTTGTTCATATCTGCAACCGTGCCTAGCCTGTCATCCAGCTGTCCAAGTAAGCTTACACGCGAGTCGTGCATGTTGCCGTTAATCAATTGCTCCGGCGAAAGCTCATCGATACAAGCCATTGCCGGATGGTCTTGATTTAGGGTTTTCTGCACGTCTTTTGAATGAGAGATCAAGTCGTCCAAATCATTCAACTTATTTTCAATATCCCTTTCTTTGAAGATCTCTTCAAACTCTCTCTTGGACAGTTCCATCCAGAACTCTATTACCTGACGCTGGCATGTGCTCAAATTCTTGGCGCCTGCATCTGTTGCTGTATACTGAGGGAAGCAAGATGACAATTTCTCCCAGTTCTGGATTTTGTTAACCGATTGCTGCAACGCTTTCCTGCAAACTTGATTCAGTCTTTTATATCGTATTCTGACCCCTTCTGGCATCGCGTAATCTGCTTAACCCACTTAGTCTTAAACGCGTAAAAGCTTTGCACACATTGGGTAAGTCTACACCAATATTATCACGTATCGCACTCGTTCTCAGCGGCGTTGGAGTTGTGATCCTAGATAACTTCTCAGTAGTTGATGAACACTTGTTGAGAATTGTATCATATCAAGATCCAGGATTGTATATACGCTAGACTATATTCATAAGTCGATATAACTATTCACGAGTACAGTGTAAAGATATCCTGGTTCTAAAGAGGACAGCTCGTAAAGACATCAAGTTCCTACTCTAGGAGCTCTAAAAATTTGAAAGAACAGGGCAATAGCTCTAGCAGTGCAAGGGCCTGCTTATATATTGAATTAACGTAGCTTTGTTGTTCCCTAAGATAATCATAGAGTATCACCAAACACGGATGTATTCACCAGAAGGATTCGCGACTCGACAATCATCTGTAAGACTAGGTAGGTTCATGACTCTAAATTTATATCTATAACACTTTCACGATTTTATCAAGAACGCAGTGTTTACCTTGATCTGTGGCTTACTTGTGCGCGTCCGGAAGCCAGTTTTACTACCTGTAGTTTATTGCTAAATATCGGGTAATTGTGCAAACGACCCAGATGCCGTTTACGCCCCCTCCGGGATCAAATAAAGAGCCAAAACCGCAATCGTACCGTCACAACAGCTTTGACTTACTCGACACTCAGTTTGAAGACTCTCTGGACGCTGCTTTAGAGTCCTTGCAACTAAATACCACAGGCAGCGTCAACGGTGAAGACATTGAGATGAAAAGCATACGCGGAATTGATGAGCTCAATAGTCACGCCCGTCTAAATTCAGACACTGAGCCACTTATGAATGCGGGTCAGAATCTCCCTGGGTCATGGTCACGAAGCCCACACAATCGTCACAGGGCTACTAATGGGTCTTCTTTCTGGTCTAGACTTTCTGGGCTTGTGCGGTCGACAAACGAGAGTAATTCGCCCAAATACACCAACAGCCCTATAGAACTAAAAGACCAGCAGCTTGAGCGAGAGATTCACCCAGGGACAACTCCGATCTATGATAGAAACAAATACGTCCCTAATGCCATTTCCAATGCAAAATATAACCCGGTTACTTTCATCCCCATTATATTGTATGAACAGTTCAAGTTCTTTTTCAACCTTTATTTCCTGGTAGTGGCGCTTTCGCAAGCTATCCCGCAACTGCGAATTGGGTATCTATCTTCATACATTGTACCCCTTGCGTTTGTTCTGACCGTTACTATGAGCAAAGAAGCACTCGATGATATTCAAAGGAGACGCAGAGATAATGAGTCCAACAATGAAATGTACGAAGTACTGAGTAAATCCCAGCTGGTGCCCAGCAAGGATTTGAAAGTTGGAGACCTCATCAAAATAGGCAAAGGAGCCAGAGCTCCTGCCGATCTCGTTCTATTACAATCCAGTGAGCCCTCTGGCGAAATATTCATTAAGACAGATCAGTTAGATGGCGAAACCGATTGGAAATTAAGAATTGCATGTCCCTTGACCCAGCATCTATCTCAAGACGACCTTCTCAATAAAATCAATCTAACTGCATCGGTGCCCGAAACTTCTATTGCTAATTTCTTAGGGAAGCTTACTTATAACAACTCACAGTCCCAGCCCTTATCAGTTGATAACACCATGTGGGCGAACACGGTATTTGCTTCTGCTGGAACCTCAATTGCATGCGTTGTTTACACTGGAACAGACACACGCCAAGCTATGAACACAACAACTTCAAGTGTCAAAACCGGTCTCCTCGAGCTTGAGATCAACAGCTTATCTAAAATTTTATGCGTGTGCGTTTTTGTACTATCCGTCACACTCGTCGCATTTTCTGGTTTTGATAACAAAGATTGGTACGTTGATATAATGAGATACTTGATCTTGTTTTCGACAATCATTCCCGTCTCCTTGAGAGTTAATTTGGATCTTGGAAAGTCGGTTTATGCTCATCAGATTGAGCATGACAAAACGATACCCGACACAATCGTGAGAACTAGTACTATACCTGAAGATTTAGGACGAATTGAATATTTGTTAACTGACAAGACAGGAACGTTGACACAAAATGATATGGAGCTCAAAAAACTGCAGCTAGACACCGTCTCCTACACATTGGAAACGATGGATATCGTTACTGATTATGTGAGTGCACTTCCAGACCAATCCGATCTATCTGTTCTTCCAAGTGCTGCAAAAAGAGATATGTCCACCAGAGTTAGGGACTTGGTATCGGCGCTTGCGATCTGTCACCAAGTCACCCCAACCTTTGAAGATGGAGAGTTGACTTATCAAGCAGCGTCTCCCGACGAGATTGCTATTGTAAAATTCTCAGAGTCAGTGGGACTTACACTGTTCAAAAGGGATCGCCATTCGATGACTTTGCTGCATGATAAATCCGGGACTTACCTTGAATATGATATTTTAAAGGTATTCCCATTCAACTCTGACAACAAACGAATGGGTATTATTATATTCGACAAGCAGAAACAAGAGTATTGGTTTTTACAAAAGGGTGCGGACGTTGTAATGATCAAAATTGTGCAAAGTAATGACTGGCTTGAAGAAGAAACTGGAAATTTAGCTCGCGAAGGGTTGAGAACTTTGGTCGTTGGCCGTAAGAAACTTTCTAAAAAGGCGTATGAAAGCTTCGAGAAAGAATATAAGGACGCTTCTTTGATGATGCTCAACCGTGAGGTATCTATGAATAATGCTGTAAGCAAGCATTTGGAACATGACCTAGAGATTTTAGGGGTCACAGGTGTTGAAGACAAGTTGCAAGACGATGTCAAGTCCTCGATTGAACTTTTGCGAAATGCAGGAATTAAAATCTGGATGTTAACTGGTGACAAAGTGGAGACCGCTCGCTGTGTTTCTATAAGTGCCAAGCTGGTATCACGCGGACAGTACGTGCACACAGTAACAAAAGTTAATAGAATAGAGGGTGCCCTTGGCCAGTTGGAGCTCTTGAAGGTCAATCAAAACTCTTGCCTCTTGATAGATGGTGAGTCCTTAGGGTTTTATCTGGACAACTTTAGACAGGAGTTTTTTGATATAGTGGTACACTTGCCGGCGGTTATTGCATGTCGCTGCACGCCGCAACAAAAAGCGGATGTGGCTACTTTTATTCGGGAGGTGACAGGTAGGAGGGTCTGCTGCATAGGTGATGGTGGCAACGATGTGAGCATGATCAGATCTGCCGATGTTGGAGTTGGAATTGTAGGCAAAGAAGGAAAGCAAGCTTCTTTGGCTGCTGACTTTTCCATCACACAATTCAGCCATTTATCCACGCTTTTACTATGGCATGGTCGAAACTCTTATAAAAGGTCAGCTAAGCTGGCTCAATTCGTTATCCACAGAGGCCTTCTTATTTCAGTCTGCCAAGCTGTGTACTCGATCAGCTCAGAATTTGAACCAATTGCGCTTTATCAAGGTTGGCTTATGGTTGGATATGCTACATGCTACACAATGGCTCCTGTTTTTTCGCTGACGCTGGATCGCGATATTGATCAATCACTCACCAAAACATACCCAGAACTGTACAAAGAATTAACAGCTGGTGTAAGTCTTTCTTACAAAACATTTTTCGTGTGGGTGGCTCTTTCTCTATTTCAAGGTTGCATCATCCAAGGGTTTTCGCAAGGGCTCACGAGTCTAAATGAGCTTGATTTCAAGCGATTAGTTGCCCTGAGCTTTACGGCACTCATTTTGAATGAGCTGATCATGGTGGCAATTGAAATTTACACCTGGAACAAGACGATGGTCATTTCAGAAGTACTTACATTTTTCATTTTCGTTGCTTCAGTCCCCTTCCTCAACGAGTACTTTGATTTGTCCGAAATGGTTCAACCTTGGTTTTACGGCAAGGTTGCATTGATTTTAGGCATGTCTATTTTACCAGTATGGGCTGCCAAAGCCTTGCATAGAAAGTTGAATCCTCCCAGTTATGCCAAAGTTCAACAATTTTATTTTAGTGCATAGATGAGATAACACACATTTTACTTAGTACCATGGATTTAGCTCGGATTCGCGTTTTAATTAATCTTGCATTTACATAGCACTCTCAGCCTCGCTTTCGCTCGCATCACTATCCTGAGGTTTGTCTTCTTCCGTGCAGCTTTCTGGTCTCTGGAAATCTCTTGCATGAGCCCAAGGAATTGATTTGCTGAAAGTTTTGAAGAGACCGCTCGATTTCGATCTTTGGGGTCCTTCACCTCTGTAGACCGCACTTGGCAACTGAGGATTATTAACATCCGATAAAGAATAGTGCCCACTACTGATAGATGCTTCTGTATCAGTATCCACGCTGACAGTACTAGGGAACGGGAGAGAGACTTCGCCTGATACTTTGAACAGATGAACATTGGCAACATGCTCGTTTTCCACACGGAATACGACCCATACGAAACGGCGAGAAACCTCAAGGGCTGCCAAAATAAATGTTGTGACAGCGCTCTGTTGCATGGTTGCAGGTGCTACAGCATACACAACCCATTGGAATCTCATAAGCACATCCCAAACCATGGCCGCATAGTAAATTACTTTACGTCTCCTTGAGTAGACCCCAGTCTTCCAGTTTTTCCGTCCTGCCAAATAAAGGTCATCTCTCAAGAGCCAATTCCGTGAATTAATTTGTAAGAGCGACCAGTCCATAATAATATCCCATACAGACGTGATAGTAGCATTGAGAGCTGCGAAAACGATGAAAACGTCCCTCCTTTCGCGGGTACGCGATAATCGGTACGCGCAAAGAGAAGCATAATAGCAGATACCTAAGATATATTTCAATCCGTTCAATAAATGCGGGAACCAATCTCCAGAATCTGAAAATCTTCTTATGCATTGCATAAATCTCCAAAAATTTGGCAAGCAGGTTAAAGCACCCATAGATTTTGAGTGCGATGAGCCACACAGCCCGTTTGGTGTTCCAGAGTATACGCAAAAAAACAGCGCAATGTCACCCATCGAATAAGTTAATGAAGAAAAGATATCACCCAAGAAGAAATCCCCAAACTGGACTGGGAAGAAACCAGAAAACACCAATCTGATAAAAGTCACAATGAGCCATATTACAGAAGTCTTGAGTTTGTTCCAGTAAGGAATTCCTACATATGGAGTTTTGCCGAGAGAAGGTAAAAGAAACAGAATCACAGCAAGGACAATCCATATAATCGAATATGGGGTTAATTTCTCACTGTGGAAACTGAGTGCACTCAGAATGGCCATTGGTAAGACCAGAACACTTGAGAAATAAAATATAAGTGGAATTTTGGTCACCGAAAAATCATTATTGAAAAGCACAGCTCCATGACGAGAATGCATTTCCCCAAACATGATAAATCTATAATTGATATTGTTCTTATGCCAAATGAAGCAATCCAATAAGAAAAGATAACACATGAGGAAAACCATGTACCAACCGCCCCATAAAGGAAGGTTGAGCGTGTGTATGTTAGATACCGTTGAAGCTGTGAAACCCACATATAACGTGTAACCGATCAGCGTTAAAGCCGCACCCACACAAAACCCACCCACAAACATTTGAAGAATGGACCGATTGAAGCGGTGTACCTTTCTTTCGCTCAAGGAATATTCTAAAGAGATATTCTTTAATCTTGCTATTTTTCCCTTACGGTCTTTTGACGAAATGGAAAGAACGTCAGTATACCAAGTGGTGATTTTTTGCTCCCATGCTAAAAGTGGATCAGACACTTCAGTGCTGGAGGTTATTTTGGCAGGTTGACGGAGCATCACGGAATCTCTAATATTGTGAGCGAGAATTTTGGCATTAGCATCTGCATCCTGAAAGAGAGGGAATGACTTCTTGGCATAATCCATAAAGTGTGGTAACTCACTAGTGCCGCAAGTTTTGTCGAATTTCTTGACAATTTTGCGAAAACCGGTGACGTTTACCTCTCTATAGTTCTTGATGAGCTGAATCAAGAGATATTCTTCAATCAAAGCATCCGAAAGACGCTGTCGAATTTGATTACCGCTCAAGGCCACAGGGGTAAAAGTCTCTCCATGCCCTATGGCCGATGGGCCTTTGAGCTCGGGCCCTTTTCCTATAAGGCGTTTGAAAGGTACAAAATTTGGCAAAGAAGGCATGAGCTCAATTTCTTGTAAGTAGCTCGAAATATGGCGTATCCAAGTATTTTTTGGGATGACTGGCGATGATTTATTTTGGTCCAAGGAGTTTACTGACCCGTAGGATTTGTAGGTAGACATGAATCGACCTGCTTCTTCATGCTGCAACTGTTCTTTGTGAAGTTCGTAGCGATTTATTTGCTCTTGTAATACAGCAAATCGCTTGCCGCAGCGACTTACTTCCCATAGGTAGAAATCGTTGCACTTCTCTAACTCTTGGTCAATGACCCATTTTTCCACAAAATCAATCACAAAATGTTTTTGGGCCGCGGTGTACGCGTTTTGAGTCAGATATCTGGCATTCTTGTTGCCTGGTACGGCCACACCCGTTGGTTGCGAAATCGAGACGTTGTTGATGAGCACCTGGCTTGCATCGATTGAATGCCTGCAAGACTTGAGTTTTTTTTTACCCGCCTTGTAATCGATGTACTTGTCGATCCATTCTGGTACTGCGGATTCTCGCAAATGCTCTGCAAATTTCATGAAGAGTGCGGATGGAGAAGCCAGAGTCTAACACCACGGTAAGGGCGATCCTTGTCACGGACTAAACAGAAATACTCTCGGAATCAAGATGCAAAACAGCGGCGCTGCACACAGTCTAGATCAAATCTCTGGTTTTCGCTAGGTGTCGAATTTTTACCCGCTGAACTTAGCTTGGCAAATACTCCCGACTAGCAATCAGCTACTGTACCGATCCTCGCTTATTATACTTCACGTCTGAGTTCGACGATCAAAGATGAAAATTTCCTAGCCACCACCAGATGTCTTTTGCCTTTCAAACAGTCTTTGCCCGCGCAAATGCTTTAATTACCCGAAGATCTCGGACCTCGATCTCTGGACGATCGACCCGGCTCTCAACCTGTTCAAAATCTTCCGAGACGCGATAAGCTCTGCTAACGAGCTGGAGTACACGATGATATCGAAATTCTTATACAAGATCTTATGTTATTTTTCAGAAGCCTTGCAATGAGCGATGAGCAAACATCGGTTTAAGTGCTTTCGCGTGGGGGGTTTAATTAAAATTGTACATTTTCAACGCGTCGATAGTGATATCACGAACATTTAAATCGGCGAGAAACCGAGTAGTTAAGCTTCTGGCCTGTTAGCATGTAAGATGTGTCGTGCTTTCCCTCGAACGATGCGCTCACGAGGCGCCGGGAGAGATCTAGTGGCACAGGTGAAAACCGTACAGAGTGATTGATGTCTTTCAGATGACTATAGCGAGCTGTGGTGGCCAGGATGAGCACTACGAGGGAGCGTTGCAGACCGTGCTGTTTGCTTGTTTGCCTCTGCAGTTCGAGGCGGATCTTTATTTCCGATCCCAAACTACGTATTTTGCAGTAGCTCAGAGGACAAATAACGACAAATCGCGATATGCCAAACAGAGATCGCAGCGCGTGCACACTCAAAAGCTAGACGGGTTTGCGTGGCCTGCAAAACCATAGGCTGGGATCTACCGAGGAATTTGGGAACCTGCTGTAATTTAGCAACATCACGGTACACGAAAAGGCATTTATAAACACATCATTGATGCGAGTTACCAGCCCGCTAGCTTCACTCACAGGGGTATGCACGAGGTGCAAGCGAGCACTATTGACTGGAGCTCAGGCTTTACTGAGCGATGATGGGGCTAATTTCAAACACGATTTGAGAAAGCTACTCGTTTCTCTACTCGTTTCACTGATCACTACGAACGCGGACAATCTAGTGAGTCAGTTCAATCGACCATGTCGTTGAAAAAAGACAACTTTTCACATCGACGCACGATCGATAAATCTCAAATCCGTAGAAATCCCATCCTTCAACACGTCTAGTCAAACATGGATTTAGTCAACCACCTGACCGATAGATTACTATTTGCCATCCCGAAGAGTACGTACCTGTTGCTCCAGGATCACCAGTATCCGGGGTTTTCTGTTCATATGAAGATGACGAACAAAATACTAACCGCAGCTACGCAGAGGGACGTCTCTATGAGAAAGCCGTGTCTATTTTGAAAGGCTCGGACATCAGATTCCACCGCTCCCAGCGCTTGGACATAGCGCTGTCGACCAACATGCCTGTCGCCTTGATCTTCTTGCCAGCTGCTGACATCCCAATGTTCGTGGGTGAAGGTAAGTGTGACCTCGGTATCACCGGTGTCGACCAGGTAAAAGAATCACAAGTGGATGTCTTGCTGCCCATGGACTTGCAGTTTGGCTCCTGCAAGCTTCAAGTACAAGTGCCCGAAAACGGACCTTATACCAAGCCTGAACAACTGATTGGGAAAACCATTGTCTCCAGTTTCACTACTTTGACCAAACAATATTTCGCCGAACTCGAAGGCGTGCCTGTCGACCAGATCTCGACTAAGGTCAGATTCGTGGGTGGCTCTGTGGAAGCCTCGTGCGCGCTAGGAATCGCCGATGCCATTGTGGATCTTGTCGAGTCCGGCGAGACCATGCGTGCGGCTGGCTTGATAGACATCGCCACTGTTCTAGAGACCAGTGCCCACTTGATAGAGTCCAAAAACCCCAAGGGCGACACAGAACTGCTGCAGACCATCAAATCCAGAATCGAGGGTGTCATGACCGCGGCAAAATACGTTTCCTGTAATTACAATGCGCCTTTGTCAAGCCTACCAGATGTGCTGAAGATCACCCCGGGCAGAAGAGCCCCTACGATCTCCCAAATCGACGACGAAGGTTGGGTTGCCGTGTCTGCCATGATTGACAGAAAGCAAAAGGGTACCATCATGGACGACCTGAAGAAAAAGGGAGCTGCCGATATCATGGTCTTTGAGATCTCCAACTGCCGTGTTTAGCCAGGTATTGATAGAAATATAGCCTTTTTTAGACTAGAATAAGTTTTTAACGTTGAACAAAATTGTACTATCTACGTTTACTAGCTCTTGCGAAAAGCCATTTCAAGACGCCCCCCAAACATCCAATCTCAAATAATATAGCCGTATGTCTCTCAGCTGCTCGTGTAACCAAATGTTCTGTCGTTGTCGTTCAGTACACGGGAAAGACACAGAATAAAACAGAAAAAAAGTACGCCCGCAATCTGCCCTCTCTTGTTCTTGGAAACTCTTCTTATCTATTGCGACACCCACAGGATTTACATCTTTACTTCCTGGTCTCAAGTTCTACCCAAAAGGCTTAATACCGGTATTGAGAGCCACATCTCTATTGTCTCACGTGGAATTTAGATCTTTTACCGAAATATCACTAAAACATCGCCAGCGCATCGAAGTCATCAGTTTGAATATTATTGATACCAGTAGACGTTACCATTTCATTGCAACGCCAGTAAAGGGGAATATTGATCAGAGTTAAAGTTACAGGGCACTTTGAAAGATAGCTATTTGCCTGTATCAAGCGTTTTTGACAGCTAACAGCACATACAAGAAGAAAAATAAGATCGAAAACAGCAGAACAATCGCATAAGACTTTCCCTTTTGAAATGTTGTCTCCACCACAGGCTAGGAGCTCAGGAGTGCCCGAAGGGTCCAACAGAAAACGAGGATTCGAGAACGTGGAAGACGTTTCCGACAGTGGTGAAAGAAGCAGTGATGCTGTTGACCCGGAGCCAGTACCGAAAGCTAGCTTGGAAATCTCAGCGTCCAATAAGCGTCTTTGCAAACTGCCGCAGTACAATTTCCTGCGATTCTGCTACCGCCACAACCCAGATATCCAACAGTCTCCGACGCACACGGCGCGTTTCGAACAGGACAAGCAACGGCACTCCAAGCTGCACAACAAGATTAGCAAGCTAATACCGGACGAACAGCGGCAGGTTAACGATCTTCTGTCCAACTTCATGGGCTGCAATGACAAGATGCGGAAACTGGTGCTGGAAGGCATTTTAACCAACTGTTGCTTCCCGCAACTGTCGTTCTTGGCATCCGAGATCCAAAGTTTGATCAAGATCGATTTCATCAGCACCCTACCAGAGGAAGTATCTCTGAAAATTCTGAGCTATTTGGATTGCGAGAGTTTGTGTAACGCTACCCAGGTATGTCGACGCTGGAAACAGCTGGCTGACGACGATAAAGTATGGTACCATATGTGTCAGCAACACATAGATCGCAAATGCCCCAACTGTGGGTGGGGGCTGCCGTTACTACACATGAAGCGCGCTCGTTTTATCGAGTCGGAGGGCAGTCAAAAGCCATGTCCGGAAGAGGTCAATGGTACTGCTTCTGCACCATGCAAGAATGCTAGAAAGACGAGGCCTTGGAAAGTCATATACCGGGAGCGTTTCAAAGTGGAATCTAACTGGAGGAAAGGACTAGCACATATTCAAGAATTCAAGGGCCACATGGATGGCGTTTTAACTTTACAATTTAACTACCGCTTGCTATTTACCGGATCATACGATTCCACGGTTGCCATTTGGGATTTGGCTACGGGCAAGCTTGTAAGGAGACTCACGGGTCATCGTGATGGTGTCAAAACGCTGTATTTTGATGATCAAAAACTCATAACAGGATCGTTGGATCGAACAGTTCGGGTTTGGAATTACGTTACAGGTGCGTGTGTTTCTACATACCGAGGCCATTCCGATAGCGTCTTGAGTGTTGACTCCTACAAGAAGATAATCGTGTCTGGGTCCGCCGACAAGACGGTTAAAGTATGGCACGTCGAGTCGCGCACATGCTACACACTGCGAGGCCATTCGGAATGGGTTGGGTGCGTTAAGCTGCACCCCAAGAGCTTTACGTGCTTCAGTGGCAGTGACGATACGACAATTCGAATGTGGGATATCCGGTCCAATACGTGCGTCAAAGTGTTCCGCGGCCATGTGGGACAAGTACAGAAAGTGTTGCCGTTGAACATCCTGGACACGGAAAACTTGGTTGTCGATCAGCCGACCGATGTGGGCGGGACTACGGCAAACAGCGGACTAACCCCAGACGCAGCGACTACAGCTGAAAACGGCGAGAACGCGCAATTCACGACCATGGACGACTCGATGCCGTACCCGTCTCACCTGCTGTCGTGCTCGCTGGACAACACGATCAAACTGTGGGACGTGCGCACGGGCAAATGTGTGCGCACGCATTTTGGTCATTTGGAAGGCATTTGGGACATAGCAGCGGACAATTTCCGCATCATAAGCGGCAGTCACGACAAGACCGTCAAAGTGTGGGACTTGCAGAGTGGCAAGTGTATCCACACGTTCGACAGCCATCAGGGGCCCATAACCTGTGTTGGTATAGGTGATTCCGAGTTCGTGAGTGGGGATGAGCTGGGGTGTGTGAAGCTGTACCGCTTCGACTAGCGGTAGCAACAGCACACCGAGGCGACTGGGTGACCAGGCCGACCCGACAGTGTTTCTAGCACCAGGACAGCGCGCGCTTGACCACCCGACCACACAGGCGCGTGACAATCACGCAACTGTCGCGTGACACCTACCATGTGATAATCACGCGATAATCACGTGATGTGGCCCCCTTTTTTCCTCTCCATTTCTCCACCTCGTTCGAAATGCTCTTGGTCTCATGATTGCGTAATCCACATGTAACCACTTCACCGCCAACAAAGGGTATTTATCATCTTGTCACTGTACCCAGGTTATAATTATTGTCAAGATGAGTTGTTCAAGGCTTGAAAACTCTTGATTAAAATGTCATCGAGCCACTAAAGAGCTGATAAGCACAGGAAAGGCCCGGGAATCACAGTGGGAAGACAGCGGCAAGCGTGAAGAACAAGGTTGTGGTTCGAGCGAAAAGTGTCAAAAAAACGAGGAGCATTGCCCAGTTGTAAGGGTGGTTTTATCTCGAAAACAGCAAATAGCGTTTAGACGAGAGCTTTCCGAACAGGATCGCACGGTGGAAACAGCGAAGGGTTGTCAGTACACAGGCGATCGTTTTTCCGTTTCGCATTACCGTATTTTTTTTTTTGGTTGGAGCCCCAAGCTCTTGCATCGCATCGGTTGGAACCCATGTACATCAGACGTCCACCGTCAACCAGCACGCACAACGCAGCGGGATCGTGCCAGTCCAAGTCTCTGGCTTTTCTGCACAAACCGCAGCGGGTGTCGCAGGCCAAACCGGCGTATGCGGACGACTCGCTGCGACGGAACACAGACCTCAACCGCGGGTCGATTTGCGTGGTGGACGACCAGGAAGCGGACGACTATTTCTCTCGACAGCTACAGCAGCTGCAGCAGCATCAGGAACAAGAATATCAGCAACCAGGGCCTGCTGCCAGCAGCGATTCCAGCTCGTCGGCGTTAAAACCGGACGATCCGTCGTGGGATGTGGCATCGCCGCTTCGAGTCAATCCGTACTTTCCTTTGGAACGGGACGAGAGCCAGGAGCACTTTCTCAATAGTGAGAACGGTGCGCCACCGCTGGTACGCAAGAAGTCCGGCGAGGTGGTGCGTTCCAATTTGAAACTCGCCCAAAGATCACGGTCTTTGCCTGCCACACCTAGCGGTCGAGAGCCAGACAAGCGAGTAGGTTTTGCAGCACAGTTCTGCCCCCAGCGTAGCAAGAGTGTTCATTTTGACCGCCGCGACGTGGTATCCTACAAATATTTCCGTCAGGAGGACTCACCTTTGGACGTGGCAGCCCAGGACGTCTTGGAGGGCCCTTTGGACGACACTAACCAGAAACAATTATCGATGTCGGATGCAAGCGAGTCTTTGACAGGACCCAATGGCGAACCACTGGACCTGACCATGACAATGTCTAATTTACGGCTCGAGAAAAAGGCCTCTAACGGATTTGGTCTTAGGCGCAGCAACCGGTACCAAAAATTAAAGGCAAACGCACCTGGAATAAGAAACGGCCTTAAGGGGAATAATCAAACACGCATAACCCAACCGGGCTTGCACAATGAAAACTTTCCCACATTAAACGTGGGCGATCGAACCAGTCTTAAACTTAACATTTTTTTGAACATTGCGCATAACAGTCAATGTTTCTTGCAAGAATTATCTCTGGTCAGCGACCAACACTACCTGATAGGTCATATTTTGGTCAAAAACATTTTCTTTGACAAAAAAGTCGTTGTCAGATACACTCGGGATCGCTGGCGCACCACAAACGAAGTAGAATGTGTTTGGGTCAGTAGCGGTAACGATGATTTGCCCGGTAGGGGAATGGACAGGTTTAAGTTGGTAATCGATTTGGCCACACTAACCAACGATACGAACTGGGGCGGACCTGCCAGAGGTTCACCTGTGAAAAAGGCAAATGATGCCACAGATGAGTACGCTAGTATAAACCTCGAGTTTTGCATTCAATACACCACGCGTTGCTCTGAACAACGCCTTGAATTTTGGGATAATAACGGGGGCCGCAATTATGTGGTAGAAGTGGTAACTCCAAAACCGCGTATGGGATTTACAGATCCCTTCAGTGGAGGATAAAATTGAACGTTTACTATTTTTTTTTATTCTCTCTCAATAGAGTTGATGCGAAACGAACGACATGGGCGTATTTGCCCCGAAGCATGGAAAATAAGCTATTACATTCACACACATAAATATACATGAACTCCCTGGAAGGCCATTGCAGGTTCAAAGGTCGCGGGCGTAATTAGCTAGATACACTTTAAAAAAGAAGTTACAAACTTTAAACGAGGAACGCCCTTTAGCAGAGCGATTTGCTACTTGCAAACCGCTAGAAGAGGTTTGACCCGGAACAGATGGAGGCGATGATCAGCGACCAACCGCTTTTCGAAGTCACATCTGTGGTTGTCAAGCCCAGCCACTGGCCAGGTGAGTAGTAGCTTGGAAACTTCCAGCTTTGAAGTACTATAATCGCGCATGAAACGATCTCATGAACAATAAAACCATTGGCCAAAGACTACGATTTTTCTGAAGCGGTGTTTTTCATCCAGGGATTACGCATTCGTGATCTTTACACACCGTCACATTCGAGAACAAAAGCTTCACGCCCGTGCTCTAAATACCTTTCTGATTAAGCTCACCGTTGAGCAGATGTGTCTAGATTGTGTCAGACGCAGTTTTGTGTCTTAAGCTTTTACCAAACGTTTTTCCAAACCGCAGAGTTCCTGCTCATTCCTCCGACAAGCACTTGCTGATACACGCGCATCCTGCATCATTATATTGCCGAAGAGACTAGTAATCTCAAGAGCCACTACCTCTACGAAAAAAAAAAATCTGTGCGGATCAAGATGCCATCCACTTCTCTTTCCCGCGGCTAAAAACATTACGATAGTGGCGAAATATTCCTAAGTCTTGCTTTCATCGCAATTCAAGCAGATGTTGTTGCCTCTTTACTTACCGTGTGTACAATGTTAGAACACATATGCCGCGGTCTGCAAAGTATTTCATGAAGTTCTGCTCTATCCTCTGAATGCCCGTGAGCAATCCGGAACGTCCGAAAATTCCTTGGGAGCCATATGATTAATGTAAGCAGTGCCAGAAATGTATGAGTGCAAGTGCGGGTACGCCGCGCGTTTTTTTGGCTCCAAATTGCCCCATTCTATTGCAAATTGGCTAACTGTCTTCCAGTAGTCTCCAGTTTGCCCGTTGTCGTAGCCATTAAGCTTGAGCAGTTGGGAAATATGATTTGGTGAGATTGCTTCACCGGCACATTAGTCAACCCGCTCAAAGACGGCCGACGACAGTACAACGAAATCGTATAAAAACGAAGCAGGGCGTGAGAGAGAAGCAGTACATCGCTGTTCCTCTAAACGTCCCAACAACAATCTAAAATCACATTAAATCATGTTCATGCAGAACTTGGAAGTCTACTTTTCGCTACTTGCTGTTATCCTGATGTTCTACATTCCGGCCCACAAGGCTACCATGGCCCGGTACCGGACCCAGGTGCCGCTGTTGTGACAGATGCTATGAATCTCAATTTACAAGGCCTTTGATGCGACTTTGTGATAGATGAGACATGATGGTTTGGTTATGAACAAAGTTTTTAGATGCGGATGAGGAGCGTGCACAGTGCAACGATACTTTATTTTTTAATACATAATGCTCTATAATGGTTTAATTTGATGAAAGGACGAAAAGATAAAGAGAGAGCAAAGAGATGACAGTGTTGGACTTTCCATATAGCCGGAAGAAGGAAGAGGCCGCTGGAGGGAGACCAGTTTGCCTCACACTTCACTGAAAATTTTTGGTTTTTTTCGTTTTATACAAAAAGTCCGAAGTGACCTCGGCGGCATAGAGAAAAATATATATATGATACAATGGAGCTTTTGAAATATCTCGAGCACACAGAGAAGAAACTCCCAAAAGAAGGCCAGAGTTCAATCTGGTTAATTAAAGGCTTGTTTTGGACCTACTGCGATGCTTATCAGGACGCCGTTTGGTGAGAAGCAAAAGGGCTGAAGTGAAACTATCAGTGAACTTTATAATATTAGTTCTCCCGTAATTAATTTAGTAGACTAACTTGTAGAGAAGGCTGTTAGTGTTGTTCCGTGGCTTACTCAGTACAACGTTAACCCCTTGTTAAAAACAGATCGGTGGTATATACTCAACTTTGAGACGTAAATAGGAGATCAGAGGGGCGCGGATAAAGTACAGATACTTTTAGCAGCCGTGACACATTTATGTCCCTGTCGCTAATTGCGCAATGCTCATTGACTGAATTACGACGTTTTCGCGATGTATACTACGGATTGAAAGTCGTGTTAGGCCCCACAATCATGAAGTGCGCTTTCTTTTATGTCATTATGTACTATACTGACACGACGTGCATCCGCTACCATGGTCTAGTTACTTGGTTAAAGCAACGTTTAAATTCCCATAAATGTGTATATACTAACACATATGTAGTCACGCATTTCGTTCTCCTTAATGGGCCATTCATACCGATTAACCTCAAATACCGCCTTCGCCATTTTATCGACGTATCGTTGTTGAAAGTCGACAAAATTCCCGAATAACAAACAACCAATGTTTCCCATAGTTTTTCATCGCTTGTCGCCTCGCGCTCCATTGATCATTGCACTCTGTCGCATAGTGTTTCTTCCCGGGCAGCTTTCAAGAGATGTAACTTCGAAAGGCCACGAAAAATAGTACCAATCCATACGCAAAATCATTCCACCACACGATTCCACAAGAATTCCCAAATACAGCTCTCGAACAATGCTAAATGCACTGCACTTTCTTGCCGGGAATTACTACTTGTAGGCTCTGTCATTTGTCCATTACGTACGTTACGACCCTTGCGGGAATTAAGGCATCTGACACTCGATAGCAAGTAACCCTTTACTTTAAAAGTATAAAAGCCGGCCCGTTCGAGAGCAGCCCTAAAATCTACAATTGATCTATTTAACAACAAAGGCTACTGTTGCAATTAATTTCAAATCTTGAATCTAATTTCAGCCCGATCTCGATATGACAGAGAAATCGTCGATTTTCAATTCTCCCAAACTCTACTCTTTCGATTATTATGCGGCTTGTACCATCGGAGGTCTCGTAGCTTGTGGACCTACCCATTCAGCAGTGACACCACTCGATTTGGTCAAATGTCGGAGACAAGTTGACGCTTCTCTATACAAATCTAATATCGAGGGATGGCGCCAGATTGTCAAGACCGAGGGTGGATTGAGCAAAGTTTTCACTGGGTTCGGTGCCACAGCAATTGGATACTCTTTCCAAGGAGCTTTCAAATATGGTGGCTACGAATATTTCAAACACCAGTACTCCGTGATGGTCTCCCCTGAAACAGCCCACAAGTATAGAACCGGTATTTTCTTAGCGGCGTCTGCATCGGCTGAATTCATCGCCGATCTTTTCCTATGCCCTTGGGAAGCCATAAAAGTTCGTCAACAGACAGCAATGCCACCTCCTTTTGCGCGCAATGTTTTTGACGCCTATTCCAAAATGGTTGGTGCCGAAGGGTTCGCAAGTTTGTATAAGGGCATTACTCCTCTATGGTGTCGTCAAATCCCTTACACCATGTGTAAGTTCACTTCTTTTGAACGTATTGTAGAAATGATTTATGCCCGTTTGCCCAGGCCAAAGAGTGAAATGTCGCAGTGGGGACAAATTGGGGTTTCGTTCACTGGTGGTTATTTGGCTGGTATTTTATGCGCTGTTGTGTCGCATCCAGCTGACGTGATGGTTTCCAAGATTAACAACGAACGTCAAAAAGGTGAGTCTATGGGCAACGCCATGTCGCGTATCTACGGCAAAATAGGCTTTGGTGGTTTATGGAATGGTTTGGCGGTAAGAATCGTAATGATTGGTACTTTGACCAGTTTCCAATGGTTAATATACGATTCGTTCAAGGCAACGGTTGGATTGCCAACTACCGGGTAGAGTGCCTCGTGTTATAGATTGCGCACCGTATCATATATATTCTAAGAGTTTAAAGAGCGAAAAGAGATTTACATGACATTTTAGGATTCACAATGACGTTCACCGTTTATTAGTATTACTTAATGCATGTATTTATCTTAATTAAGCTTTTTTATGACCAAACGTTACGAAATAACTCGTTGTCCTCTAAAGATGCTGAAGGTGTTGCGTTGGAGGCTACGCTGGAAGCTTCGGTAGAGCTTAACGAATTGACACTACTATGTCCACTTGCTACACTAGCAGTAGAATTTCTTGGTTTAGAGTACAGCGATAGTATCGATTTTTTCAAATCTGGCCTGCCATTAACTTCTCGAGGACCGTTTCTGGAGGAAGGGCGTGGTGTAGCTAAATTGAGATCGACTTGCGATGATGTTCCAGACCAGCTCGAAACATTTTTACTAGGTAACGAAGCCTGGGAGGAAGTCTGCTGTAATGGTTGAGCAGGTGTGGTGGACACGGAGCGTGGATTTCCTTGTTCCTGGGACGTGGAAAGATCTGACTTCTCGACGTTCTCGCAGGATGCCCCTGTTCCCTCCCACCGCTTTAATTCGTACTTACTTCTGATAAAATCGGCAAGTTTCGAAGGATTGGGCGTCTTATCTTGAAGCTTGGCCTCATAATACGCGTTTGCCCTTCCATTGTTGCCGAACTCCACGACTTTGCGCAAATGTTCTTCTTGCCACGTATCCAAGTCCACAGATTTCACTTTTGAGATGTGCGTACCCAAGGACCGATGAATCCCAGCGCAGCGTATGCATATAAAGACTCCGAGGGACCAAGAAGCCCATCTTGGATGCGTGGCCGTCTTACAATCTGCACAGTTTCCGTTAGCTGGATCCCGCAGTAGAGAAGCCAGAGCCTTCCGTACTGTTGGGGAGCTCATTTTTTATAGGTCAATGGAAAGTGAACAAGTAGCCTTGGATTAACTCGATAACTCCGAGAAGAAATCTTTCGAACTCGTTTTTGATCTGTTTTTGTTTAATCAAAATTTGATAATTTTGTTAAATAATCTTGAAATCAAAATGCATTCCTAACTAATTAATATAATTAACTCCATTACGAAAAGTGCAAAAAGATTGTTCTCAAAGCACACAAACCCTGTGCTAGGTTCTGATCAGAACCATCAACCCCAACAAGAGTCAGAAAGTCTATTGCGCTGCCAAAAGTCTCATACTGGCCACTTGGTGTTTCTCATAGACATGGTCTGCGCACAATTAAAAAAAGTGCGATTTTGCCTTGAGCAAGAAGACTCTGACATCTGTGACGATGAGCGAGCACTGCCGCTGATGTCCAAGGCGGACCTGGCAACTCATAGTACAAAAGAGGATTGCTGGATTGCTATCCATGGCAAAGTTTATAATGTGAGTGGATACCTTAGCAAACATCCGGGAGGATCCCAAGTCATCCTGAAACTGGCTGGAAGAGATGCCACGGTGCAGTTCGACGATGTGGGCCACTCGCTTGAGTCCTTGATGTTTGACCTGGGACCCCAGGCGTGTGTTGGCGTGCTCAAACCACCAGTAGCGAAGCTCAAACCTGCTCGTAACTCCGGTAGCGGCGAAAACACAGATAACAAGGCCAAGAAGGCACCCGAAACCTTTGAAAACGAGAAAGGTGCTAATGGGGACAAGTCCCGCTGGGAGCAGCTATGGAAATGGGAGAAACCACAGTCCGTAAATGTCAATACCACTTCCAACAATACGGCTTTATCAGACCCTTTCCATAATTTGAAAAGCTCCGTAGCGGCCTTTCGGCTGCGATCGGGCCAGTTGATTGACTCCAAAGCTGATGTAGAAGTGCATCGTTTGTTCAACACGGTTGTGATTGCGGTCGTGATGGGCATATGCGTCGTAATATTAATCTACGTCAAGCTGCGATGCCCGAGCATGATCGAACATGTGGTTTCTCATGCTTTTCCGGAAGAGTCTTCAAGCAGAAACTACGAAATACCGACATGGTCACTTTGAGCATAATACCCATAGCATACGACCCACAGCATAAAACCCACAGCATGAACCACTTTCTCGAGGGGTTTTGATCCCTCGGCTGGATCTTACAAGCTAGAAGTCCACCGAGGGATGAGGATAGAAAATCAAGAGTGCTACAACTCAATTCAAGCAAATGCCAAACTTCATAAGAAGATGGGGATATAGGCATTAGAGCGACGCTCGTTCACTTCAAGTTTTTACGTTTCTTCTTGCGGTTAATGGATTGCGCTAATCTGGTGGAAGTTGGAAAGAACTTCGTCAGCCAACCTTAGCTTCTTGACTTGAGACTAGCAACTACTACAAGCAAGCTTTCAGTCATAAGAGTGTCACTAGATCATTTATGATGTCTTTTCCTTCCTTATTATTTCCTGGTCTCATGACTCGAAGCTATGTTAATGAAAAATTTTTTTCTTCGAAAGCTATAAGAAACTGTGGTATTATTTAGAGATGACTCCATGGCGAGAAAAGGTATAAACGCAGTACTGTGATCATACAAAAAGCCTCTTGATTCTAGCTGAGCCTGAAAAATTAGGTAGCAACTGAGAGCTTTTCATCTAACTACAAAAAAATGACTTCTCAAAGTAATTGGATAGTTCAAAAATTCGGCGGTACCAGCGTTGGTAAGTTTCCAGAGCAGATCGTGGATAAAATTGTTAAAGTCTACACCAACCAGTACCATAACAATGTGGCCGTAGTGTGCTCTGCTAGATCGAGTGATACTAAGATTGAGGGAACCACTTCGAGACTTCTTAAAGCGTGTGATATGGTTTGCAATAGCGAAGAGAGCTTTCTGGAGGTTTTGCAGAAAGTAAGAGAGGACCACGTTCACAACGCCGAACAACGCATCAGCGACGTGAAGCTACGCCAAAACCTGATCAAGGATAGTTTGGCGCAGCTGGATACCGTGGAGAAGTTTTTGGACGCTTCCTTAGTTCTGAGCGAGGTTTCTTCCAGAACGATGGATCTCGTTATGTCGTGTGGTGAAAAACTGAGTTGTCTATTCATGACTGCTTTGTGTAATGACCATGGTGTTCCCGCGCAGTATGTGGATCTATCGTCTGTAATCCCACAAAACTACGATTGCCCGCAGGGTACTTTGGATGCCAGTTTCTACACATTCTTGGTCAAAGCCTTCAAGGAGAAACTTCAACCGATCGTGAACTCGAATGCCCAAGGAAAACCTGTGGTTCCAGTCATTACCGGGTTTTTTGGTCTGGTACCTATGGGGTTGCTTAACGGTGTTGGTCGTGGGTACACCGATTTGTGTGCCGCATTAATTGCAGTGGGGCTAAATGCAGACGAGCTACAGGTCTGGAAAGAAGTAGATGGTATTTTCACTGCCGATCCTCGCAAAGTTCCTCAGGCTAGACTTTTAAGCAGCGTCACACCAGAAGAAGCATCCGAATTGACATATTACGGTTCTGAAGTCATTCATCCATTCACTATGGAACAAGTTATCAAAGCTAAAATTCCAATCAGAATCAAAAACGTTCAAAACCCAACAGGCGACGGTACCGTTATTTATCCCGACAACGTCGCAAAGAAGGGTGAAGCAACCCCACCTCATCCACCTGTCACACTCACCAGCTCTTTCTTTGAGCTCAAGAAAAGAGGTGCGACCGCCATCACTAGCAAAAGTGACATTGTTGTTGTCAATATTCATTCCAATAAGAAAACTCTGTCACATGGGTTTTTGGCACAGATTTTCACGACTCTGGATAAACATAAGCTAGTTGTTGATTTGATCTCTACATCTGAAGTTCATGTTTCAATGGCTTTACCAGTGCCGGACAATGATTCGTCGTTAGCATTAAAGAAAGCTGTCGAAGAATTGAAAAAGATTGGTAGCGTGGACGTGACCAAAAAATTAGTCATTGTTTCACTTGTGGGTAAACAAATGAAGCAGTTCATCGGTATCGCAGGTACAATGTTCACCACGTTGGCAGAGCAAGGTATTAATATCGAGATGATTTCTCAAGGTGCCAACGAGATCAACATTTCTTGTGTCATTGATCAATGTGATGCAATCAAAGGCCTGCAATCCATTCAC
This sequence comes from Lachancea nothofagi CBS 11611, assembly GCA_900074755.1. Classification (NCBI taxonomy): domain Eukaryota; kingdom Fungi; phylum Ascomycota; class Saccharomycetes; order Saccharomycetales; family Saccharomycetaceae; genus Lachancea; species Lachancea nothofagi. The sequence continues at coordinate 351,152 of LT598450.1, read as the reverse complement.
AGCAAACTTTTAGATATCGAAGCTACTGAAAATAGCTTAGGGAAAGCTGTCAATGAAAAGCTGGAACAAATCAAAAGACTAGAAATATAAAATTATAGAGTCGACGATAATATAATGGGAAACCATATAATAAATTGAACGAGGCGTTAATGTACATATAGAATGATGCTAATCAGTAGAGATGTATAGGTAGGACAAACAAAAAAATTGTTTACATTATAGGTTATGAACGAGATGATATAAGGTCTGGTAGTAAATGTTCTGGACATCATGCAGCTCTCTAGAATACAAACACTTGATCTCCCATCTTGGAAACAGGCTTGGCCTTCTCGAAGCCTAGAGCAACTGCATTTTTCTTCACGGCGGACACCATACCAGGAGGACCACATACTAATATTTGAGAGCCTTCGTTTGGAGTGGGCAGATGCTCTTTCATGACATCTGCAGTCACGTAGCCCACACCGCCATTCCAAGTATCTCTGGCAGGTTTATCCAAAAGGTAATGGACTTTGAATTGGTCAGGATGAGATTCGACAATCGCATCGAGTTCTTTCTTCAACAGAATGTCGTCTTCTGTTTGACTACCGTAAACGATAGAGACCTTGGTTTGATCCTTTGGATCGGCATGAATCGATTTGATTATTTGATACATTGGCGCAATACCAGTGCCGCCCGCGATCATCCCGATTTCGGAATTCATGTTAGGGGTGTAGGTGTAGAAACCTTTTGGACCACGAACTTTGATCTTGTCGCCAATTTCTAGCTCACCTACCATCTTTGAAACATTACCAAGTTCATAGGATTTTAGCAAAAGCTCGAAAAACCCGACAGAGTCTGAATCGAGAGAAGTGGGTGTGTATGAACGCATGATCTCCTTCCCATCTTTCATGAACCCTTGAATTGAGATGTGTTGCCCAATGGGTAATCCCAAAACATCAGTGTGCTTAGGAAGGCCAAATCTATATACAGCCGTGTTGTGAGTAAGCACGGTCTTGGCAACTAATGGAAATTCCCTGAACTCATCTTTAGCCAAAACCGGAACGTTCTTGGTGGTGTTTAGGAACCGCGCAATCAGTACAATCACTACAAGAGCAACGAATCCGCCCAAGAGCACTAGGTTAGAATCCATTGTCACTGTTAGATGCCTTTGAGACTTGGTAAAAAAAACCTAAGTCTCCTAACTTTTACCAGCTTCATCAGATTGTTGGATTTGTTAAACGCTAAAAGTTTTACCACCGCTCCAAACGAAGTTAAGATCACGTGAACGACAACAGGACTTCGGAAAGTTGGCTCAAAGCGTGTTTCTAGAAAATGTAATCGTAGTATATCAAAGCTTAGGATTCGCCATTGGAAGAGATAGTACTCTAACAAAATCTAGTTCGTATCAGCTTTCAATTTAGTAACTTCATTTTGAAGTTGTTTTACAAGGTCTTTCTTGGATAAGAAATTCACCGGCTTGTATTTGGCTTTGGAATCCTTCAAAAACGCAATTAGGGTTTCGAGCTGCCGCTGTTTACTATTATTGTCAATCAATTCTGGATGCAAAAGCATCCACTCGGAAGTTTTACCCATCACTGCGTCAAATTTCGGAAATGTGAATTTCTTGGGCACCTTCGTACGCTGTTCGATCTTTACTATCTGTAGTTGGGTTTCGAGGTCTCGCAGCGTTAGAAAGTTGCCACCTATTATAAGTGAGTCTTTGGGTGTGTAAACTGCGTGGATATATCCGCAAGGAATCATAAAAAGATCACCCGCGCCTAATTCCATGGCCACGCCATGTTCGAGCTCATCTCCCAAGAATATAAGATTTTGGTGATCGCTGTCGCACCATGCGGTATATGAATCCAAATTATGGGCAGTAGGTGGAAATAAAATGAATTTCTTGGCTCCAGAGACAACTTTGTAGTACACAGAAGTCCCAGCAAAATCTAAGTGGAAGTCAGTATATGCGTTTTCAACCGACATCAAGATATATTTTGTAACTTTAGGTCTCTCGGTGTCGTTAGGGATGGCATCCCAGACTAGATTCACTAAATCCTTCGATTCTACCACTCGCGGCCGGCGCAACTCTTTCTTAAACTTGTCAACGTGTGATACCTCCAAAGAAATTACGTTTCGGACACGATCTCGAGTTTCGGGAGAGCTGTCTGTAAAGTAATTGTTCCACTGCGCCATGGTCCAATTGGAATTCTGCTGCGATTGAACATCCATAACATCCACACGACTTTCGTCTCCCAGAAATTTCGTAATTGCATCGACAGTAAGGGTTTGTCCATCAGGTCCAGTAGGCAATTGCATTCCTGAGTTTTCAGGGTCCTCAACCTTTAGCGGTATGTTGATGGTTTCAAATTGCCGTTCCACATCTGAGCTTTTCATAACGTTGGACTTATTCTCCCACCGAGCAAAACAAGCCAGAAACGAAGGTATATGTGGATGTTCATTTTTCAGCCGCTTGGCTTCGCCCTCATTCAAAGAGATGTAATCAACTTGTTTCTTCCTGCGCAATCCATGTCTTTTGGGAACGACATCTGCATGCTCTTGGTTCTCAACTTTTCGTTTCTTTCCAACTTGCCGTACCTCCAATAGCGGATCTCCGTGTCTTGTACAGGTGTAGCGTTTGATCTCCTTTGAGTTTTTGGGATATGATGCCATAGTATCTCCAACCTCGCTTGTCAAATATTTTATCGGAATGCAAGTAACATGTACCCATTGGTCGCACAACTCGCATTGAACCCAAAGATATTTGTTTGGATCATCTTTCAAGCAGAATGTACAGGTATCGGATGGCATTTAAGCACTTCTTGTCCTGGCGAAACACGATTGCAGGTAAAACAGCCGCCGAGAAATGAATATAGATAAAATGCCTAATTCCTTAAATGATGTATTTATACTACTTACACACACGTGAACCATCGAACAGAAAAGACAGTAAGAATATCCTGTCCCAAACTTGGATAGTGTAATACTAACATCTTATAAATTCCCGGTCGACCGTTATCTAATACGAGTTTGGCTTTTAACGTAAGGGTACACCTTCCTTTCGCAAAGACATCTTCGACGAGAATTTTGGTGGGTTGGTGTGTCACTGACATTTAAGACAAAAACCTGAATCTACAGCTTGCAGCCTACGACTATACAAATATGTGCCTATCAAGTGGATAGTGTTTCATAGTCAGCTCGACACCTTGGTTGCTAGTGAGTGCGTTTGCTAGTTTGTAATTAGTGATTAAGAAGTCCTAATTGCGTGGACCAAAGTGCAGGTGAAAACCCGCAAATTTTTTATAGTTCTGTAGGATTTACCGGACTGTAAGGAAGCGCAATCATGGATATTTCCTAGTCCATTGTCAGCCTCACGTCTCATCTTTAGCTTTTAGGTTTATTGTTCGTGAATCTCGTGGCAGGCAAGGAAATGCTGAAAAATTTTGTTGATGCCAGTTAAAGGTTGATAGTTAAATTTGGAAGAAAAGGCTAATCAAGCTCTCCCCGAGTTCCACTCTACCAGCTCTTCATGCTACCCGCGAAAAGCTCACTGCTGAATGCAGTTTCGAAGAGGTCTTTCAGCACCCGCTTACCACTGCTGAACTTGTCATTTAAGATCAAACTCACTCCCAATGAGAAATCCCAGATCAACTTGAAAACGAGTAATTCGAGCTCGAACGGCACCCAAACTAAGAGAATTGACCCCAGACTAGTCAAAAAATTTCAAAGTGGGACTACATACGATCCTTTCGACTTTTCTTTAGCGAGGATCCATCTCGACAAGAAGTTTGCGTCTAGAAACTCCTCTAACGATCTGTTCGACAAAAACGGCGTGGACCCACTGGACCTTTACACAAACCCGGAGTTTCTGTCGCAGTTCGTTACATCCTCCGGCAAAATTCTGCATAGGGACGTGACTGGGCTCTCAGCCAAAAACCAACGTCGTTTGAGTAAAGCCATCAGGAGATGCCAAGCGATTGGTCTCATGTCCAAGACGCATAGGGATGTTTCCTATCTACCATCAAGAATAATGGGTAAAATATGAGAACGATTCCAAACTGTAAATAATTTTGAACTAATATAACAATAACATGCATAAACTGCCCGATCAGCTTATTTTAAATACCTTGCATCTGGTCCTTTCAACTTAATGTAAGCATCTGTACCCCATCCCCAAAGGCTCTGTATGTCCAATGACCCGTTGAACAGTTCCATATATGCTTTGCACATAGGCAGACCGAAACCCATTCCTGAAACGTTGCACACATCCGCCCCTGGCAGTACATATGCGCTCATACCCGAGTCTTTAGCATCTGTATTCACTGTGGTATAAGAGTAGTCGAACATACAGTCCTCTACGCCTGGTGGTATACCGCCCCCAAAATCACGAATTCTGATCTCCAATTCATTATCATTACGCACAATGGTAATCTGAATTGGTTTTTCCGCAACATTGTTGTCGGGTGTGGAGTTCTCAATGTGTGCTCTGCTGGAGTTTTTCAATAGTTCTGTTAGAACGTATTCCAGGTCTGTCGCGATGCAAGGAAACGTTACTTCTTCGCCCTCTAAAATCTCAATAGGTGTTTGATGATCGTATTTCACATAGCAAAGGTCACCGACGAATTCTTCCACTCGCCTCACAAGTTCCGAAATTTTCATCTCCTTGTGCAGAACTCCAATTACAGGAAGATTGTCGGACTCTTGGGACACAAGAGACAGGTAATGTGTTGCCAAAAGTTTCATTGCAATACGATCCCGTAAATGTGAGTTTAAAAATTGGAAAACGGACTCCTTGGGGTAATATTCCATAATCTCTTGAAATCCGCGCGACAGCGTTACCAAGGTATCTTGATGGTCGTCAAGAAATTCCGTAAGCTTTTGAGCCATCACGTCCTGATCGTGCAGGCCGTAAGGATAATTAATAGACAACAGACTTTCCAAAGTCTGCAAGTAGAGCCTGTTGGTTTCCTCAATATTTGGATTCAGAACAGCAATGTAAGGCAGTTTCTGAATTGCCGCTAACCGCCTGCAAGTGTAGGTCAACAGCAAATTCACAGTCTTAATTGCAAGCATGTATTTCTCGTTCGCAGTCATCGGTGTCTTATACTGTGTAAGATACTCATATGATATGGGCGGAATAGGTTTTTTCGAGAAGTCCTGGATCAATAGCTCAATGTTGGAGCGTATTCGGTATAATTCTTCGAATCCTACGCCTCGCAGTAAGGATTGCAGAGACCACATGTTTTTGTGCTGATGGCGCGCTAATCCGTTGAAATTATGGAAACTGCATCTCGGCAGCCTTGTCCTGACCCTTGTGGATTTCAAGAGCGTTATTTGCGACCCATAATGGCTTCTAAATAATATCATGGGGAAGTTATTTGACGGTCTCTAATACGTTTCGCGCGAATATCGGACCTGATACGTTTGCTTGGCGCAGTTCAACAGTTTGACTCCAAGCACTCCAGTATAATACCACCTGTTCTTTTAAGGGACACTTGAATATTTATGCTTATTCTTTTAAATATGTTTTCACTCAGCACGAGATGAGTTTTTCAGAATCACTACCAAATCAGGGAGATATCGTTAATTCTTGACCTAAAGTTAGAATTTGCTAAATTCATCAATCAACAATAATCTTTATCTCTTCAGGAGCGATATCTAACTGGTCACCATGTCATTTAACACCTTCGCTGATTCTCTCAACAAGCGTTTCCAAGAACTATCGACTCAGGTTTCTCAAAGGGCACAAGATGCTCAGTTAGACAAGAAATTAAGAGACATTTCTTCCGCCGTTTCTCAAAGAACACAGGACTTCACGACTCAGCTACCTTCTCTGGCGCAATCCACGCAACGCATGGTTCAAGAAAGGCTAGGGCAAGTTACCGATATCTCTCAATTACCTCAGGAATATATTGAACTGGAGCACCGCATTGACCGCATCAAATTGGTGTACGAGAATTTCCTCAAAGTGACCCAGGTGTACGAAAATGAAAGCTACGACTATCCAAACAACGTTAGAGATTCGGTTAACGAGTTTTCAGCGGTGGTTGGCGGGAAATTGCACGATTTGTCGCGCGCCACGTCCACTGGGGAGGCTCAATCGGTATTGATTTCCCCAGGCCCCCACAGAGATCCCAAGACTTTGAATTACGCGCTTAGCAAGGCTGCTTTGACCTCTAGTGAGTATCTAAGCAAGTCGGGTGGTTCCGAGGAACCTGATGTGTCATCCACTTTGCTCAAATACAGCGATGTTCAAGCTAAGATTGCCCAAGCCAGGTTACAACAAGACACTTTGATTCAAACCAAGTTCAACAAGAAATTGAGAGACACTCTTGCCAATGAACTCAACGACGCACACTTGGCTCGCAAGAATGTCGAGCAAAAAAGATTGCAATATGACATCGCCCGTGCTAACTTGGCTAGTGCCAAGCCTGAAAAGGAGGCCTCGTTCAGAGTACAGATGGAATCTCTGGAAGACGAGTTTGCTCAGGCTACTGATGACGCCGTGGTTAAAATGCAAAAAGTGACCGAATCGTCTGAGCTCTTGAAAGATCTCCGTGAACTGGTTTCAGCTCAAGCCGAATACTACAAACAATCTTCAGAACTTCTTTCTGAATTCTTGCCCCAACTTGAAACTGTTTAAACGTCTATTTTATCTATCGTATATTTCTTAAAGTAATCGAACTTCTTATTCATTATTGTCATTTTCATCGTGGTCATCTTCGTCGACAGTCTTGACATCCCATTGAACGGTAACATCCCACCTGCTAGATTTTGCAGACCAGCTAATGTACTTGATGAATTGTAGCACACTTTCATCCCTCAAAACTAAGTTGAACGAATTCCAGCTTGGCGGTTTGTTGATCAAGACAGAGTCGCCAGCATCGTCGCTCTTGTACACTGCCGCGTCCTCAATGTCTTTGTTAGCATTCTCATCCTCATCCTGATTATCCATGTAAAGCTCGTAGCCGCCAACTTCACCAGACTCCCAACCATCACTTGGAGTTAGGCATAGCGTGCCTTCTAAGACAGCATCAACAAACCCTTCGACTTGTTTAAGAAGGTCGTTCTTGTGAATCTGAGTAGCTAAAGTGAAATCCTTCCCCGGTCTGAATCTTCTGATCAATACCTGCTCACTCAAAGGAGACAACAAAGTGAGTAGCGCCAGATACTTCTTGAAAGCGGAGCTTTGGAAAAAGTTGGCTAACGCAATCAACTGGGTTTCAGTTTGGTACTTTTTGTCTTCCAGAGTTTGCGACAGAAGAGTGTAGTTTGGCATTTCTTCGTTATTCAATTTGTTCAAAATATCTTGCTCGTTTTGGAAGTTCTCGTGGGATTTGCCATCGATATAGAGATATCTCCACTTGTGTGGAGGCATGGCAGTTTTCCAAGGAGCCTTAACATTTACGCTCTCATAAGGGCAGTCTTTTTCCATTTCATCTTTTTTGATAAGTTGTTTCAAGAATTCTGCTCTGTCGTCATTGAGGAAGTCTTCAATCTGCAGTTGCGACTTTTCAACGAAATGTGATTGAAGTTTGTTAATGCCTTCTTGAGTCAAGTGATGTGGCGAAATGAAGTCTGATAAAAAGTCCATTTCCTTAGCACTTAACAATCTTAAATCTGGTAAACTTTGTGAGTCACCTTCTTTACAGGATTGTGCAGCCAGTAATTCATCAACATGTCTTATTTGATGGTATGGTAAAATGTCTCGTTCACCCTTGGGAAACTCGTAGTCCTGAAGAACTTTGGATTCCAACTGCGCCAAAGTACTGGTGTTGGTTTTGACCCATGCTTCCTCCTCGCCCGCAATAAACCCCTTTTCCTCTTTTTGTGGGATATGATACCATCCTTGGATCGAGAGACGATGTTTATTGACACGGACTTCTTCGACGTCGTGGAAGGAAAACCCAGGCTGAACTTGAAAGAAAGCAATTTGATTGAACTGCGGAACTAGCTTGGCGCTATGATCGCTCTGGGGGACATTGGCGACAATGCTTGGAAATAAACGCAAACCACCCCCGTAGTGATCCTTCCAGCGTTTGTCGGGGTCCGGCAAATAGAGGATAAAACTTACTCTTCTTGACCCAATGACATCGTCATGCGTGAGTAAATGACAACCCTTGGTGTAGGTGTTGATGGACATATCCATCTTAGAGCCCGAAAGCTTTCCCGCACCTGTGACATGGGAAATCACATCCCGGTAAACTTCTGAGTACAGGATCTCCCGCAACCGACAGAGACTGGGGAGGCGCGACAAGTCGTTCCAGTCGAGTCCTGATAAGTTGGCCAAATCACCACTCTGGTTGACTTTGTAGATATCGGTTTCTTTACTGGTGAAATGAATTTCTGTTTCTATTTCCTTTCTCACTTTACGCAGAAGCTCATCGTCCACCAAATCCCGGATCGTACCCCAGTTGTAAGGTTGCGAATCATGAATTTCTTGTTTGAGGTCTTCCTGAAACGTCGGATCCCAAATCTTGTCATTGAACAATGACTTTACCTTATCTACTTGCATAGTTGGCTGTTTCTGCTGTTCCTGAGCAACCTGCTTCGCTGAAACTCGCTTCATAGCTCTTTAAGACGTCGTAAGCTTAGGTAGAACTGGCTAGTTCTCTCGAATTAGTTAATGTAGCCCCAGTTATCAATTTTCGACTATGCGTTATATACACATCTCGTTTGACCTCAAACGATAACTTGCGCGATGAGTTCGTCAATCATGGCCTGATCCGACCTAGTCAGTCGTTCGTGTATTTGAAAAAAATTTTATTTACAGTGTTGATGGCACTTTTCACGAAGGGTCGTTAGCTTTGGCAACTTGACTCCCAAGTACTGGAAAAGGCCATTTACTTGGCTAGATACGAATATGTAAAGCTATGAGCATGCTGGTACAGGCGTATAGTACGCAAGTGCGCACTGGGAGTAGAAAAGTGCGAATCAACTTCTAATGTGATGCTTCTGTTCTAGGGGCTCAACAACTTGCTTGTCGAAGGTGTACATTTGTGAAATCACTGATTGTCGCTTTAGCACGCCTAGCTCTTGCTTAGCGGTATTCCAGGCCTCCTCGATGGCGACAGGGTCTTTCAAGTCACTGGCGTTCCGGAAACTGGTCTTGGCTTTCCGCAGAAAATAATTCCTGAAATTGTAATTATTGAAGCCGTTGGCATTCTTGATAATTTGCTTGTATAGCGAGAGAACCTGACTTCGAGAGGGAGCAGACATCTTTAACCAAAAGCCTGGGTATTGTGAGGAATACGGCGTGGGTATCTAAGTATCTTAAAGATGATTCATAGCTGCTTATTCACCTCTGTGAAATAAGTGAAGGGCGTCACACGGTACGGCAAGCTGCGAATCGTGATTCGAAAGGCTCCATAATCAAAAATATACAGAGAAGTGCTAAGTACAAGGCAAGAGAAACTTCTCTTGCCGTTGTGATCAGTCCAATAATGACACAGTCTTGCTTTCATCCACGTACCTTGAGCGTTCTGCAAAAAAATTAGGTCCTACCCGGATTCGAACCGGGGTCGTCCGGATCAAAACCGAAAGTGATAACCACTACACTATAGGACCTTTAATTAGTGATGCTGACTTTAGGAAGTTTAGGAGATATATCAAGCAGTGTAAGTCATGATCAATGTATATCCAAGTTCATCTCATCCTTGAGTCTCTCTTCACCTCTCATTAGAAGACATCAAGACTTGAGCTAGAAACCGCGGTCAGAACAACACTATGGACGCTTTTTTTGATTCAGCACAATATGCTTTGGGCCAATCTGCAAGTTATCTTTTCCGCGTTCTAAGCTGGCTCATCCCTATTATCTTTCGCTTTGCACAAACCCACAGTACAACAACTAATATCCTTGGCTACATTTTGGCGGCCTACATTTCGTGGAAACTGTTGTGTCACTTATGGACAATAATCAAAAGAATTTTGATAGTGGCTGTAGTGGTCCTGGTGGTGCTGTTGTGGAAAAGAGGTCTACATCAATTTATTTCGGTAGACTTGCCGGTTTTGGTTCAATATTTTGAGCACAACTCTAGCCTTCAAGATTTATGGAACCAGTTTCTATACTATGCGCATCCCAGATCCTACAGTAAATACTACTCGATGGTTCTGCAGTATCAGTTGGACGATATTCGCGACCGTTCGATGCAGTTTCTGGCAAGCTTATCCAATCAATAAGAGTATGACAATAGCGATTGGAGTGAGGCGAATTTGATTACAGCAAATGTTGCATCCTTGTGCAGAGGTATTGAACACTACAGAGCAAGGCCGTGGTATTTTATGTCGCGAAAGGTGAGCCAGAGTAGTACATATAGCGACAAGAGATGGCTAAGATTGCATTTCCAGCGAGAATCACATCTCTAATGCTCCTTGTCCAAAAAAATCTAATCCAAAAGTTTGCAACCCAACCTGGAACCTCTCATTTCTAATCATTTCTTTACGATTTTACATTTGGACTTAACTTTAGTCTTAAAAGCCTCCCAGGGGAAATTTCAAAAAAAACTACCAGTAATATTAAGAACTCATCATCAAAATAAAGGACAGCACCAATGGTGAAAGACACAGAGTATTACGACCTACTTGGTCTACAGCCTGATGCATCAGCTACGGAGATCAAGAAAGCGTACCGTAAAAAGGCCATGCTGACGCATCCGGATAAACATCCAGATGACCCTGAGGCTCAGACAAAGTTTCAAGCTATAGGCGAAGCATATCAAGTTCTAAGTGATCCAGGGCTACGTACCAGATACGATCAGTTTGGTAAGGACGAAGCCATTCCTCAACAAGGATTTGAAGATGCTGCCGAATTTTTCACAACGATATTTGGCGGCGATGCCTTCCAGGAATGGATTGGAGACTTCTCATTCCTTAAGAACCTCACCAAGGGCGCAGAGATAATGGGAGAAAACGACGAAAACGGTGAGAAAACCGCAGCTGTGGAAACTGATGTGAATGGGGCCACAGAGGTAGTGCAACACGACGGGAAGTCCACAAGCACGAAAAACTCCGACAAATTGACTAAAGAGCAACGCGCTAAGCTAGTTGAGATGGAAAACGAGAGACGGGTCGAAAAGAAGAAGCAGGTCGAGGAATTGGCACGAAAACTTGAAAATAAGATCCAGCAGTACGTATCCGCGGTGGAGAATAAACATCTGGATGAGTTCAACAACAAGCTGAATCAGGAGGTTGAGGATCTTAAGCTAGAAAGTTTCGGATTGGAGCTGCTGCATTTAATTGCCAAAGTTTACAAAACAAAAGCCAGTAATTTCATGATGTCTCAAAAGACCCATGGTTTTAGCAAACTGTTCACGGGTGTACGGGACAAGACAAAAACCGCGAAGTCCGCGTGGGGTATTTTATCGTCTGCCATGGACGCTCATACGGCAATGACAGAGCTCGAAAAGCTAGATTTAGACGCCATGGACGATTATGAGCGTGCAGAAGTAGAGAAAGTAATCACCGGCAAAGTTTTAGGTACTGCGTGGGTAATGTCTAAGTTCGAAGCTCAGGGCAAACTACGGGACGTTTGCGACAAGATTTTAAGCGACAAAAATGTGCCCACGAAGACACGTTTATTGAAAGCCAAAGCTCTAATTTACATAGCAGACAAGTTTGCCGCCGCTGTGAGATCTCCAGATGAGGCCGAAGACGCTCGTGTTTTCGAAGAAATTATTTTCGATGCTCAGGGCAAGAAGAAGAAGGCTAATTTTAAGAAAAAGGAGCCCACTGTGAAAGCTTAAATCAGTGCCATATTTTATAAATACGTAATACACAGCTTTTTGGCTCTGACGCTTAAGTCTATCAAAATTGTTGCAATATTTTAATTACGGTAAAGAAAACTTCAATCCGAAAACCAGACACAGAACCAAAGAATCGAAATGCTGAAGCACTGGCTCAAACGGTTCGCATACTTCACCACAGTCTTGGCTATTGTTGCTAACGTCTATATTTTCACTTACCCGTCGTTGTTTCCCGAAAGATGTTCTTGGAGATGCGCTGCTCAACGGAGTTCGATCGATGCTACTGAATCATTGTCCGTTTTTGAAAGAGCCCAATTCTATGGCCAGAGATATCTCAGGGACGTTAAAGACCAATTGCTTAGAGGCTCAGTAGATAGCAAAGCCGAAGAGAACGAGCCGTCAGATGTTCACCTCTTGGCCCTTGGCGACCCACAAATCAAAGGAATTTGGCACAACACGCCTTATTTGAGCAGACTAGACATCTTCGGTAATGACTATTATCTGGGGCATATTTTCTCAATGATGAAGAAAAGATTGAATCCCACTCACGTCGCTGTTATGGGAGATCTGTTCTCCTCGCAATGGATCGGCGACTCTGAGTTCTACAACAGAACTATGAGGTACACAAGTCGTATCTTTAAGCGAAACACATCACAGCTGGAGAATAAACGGAAGGAAAGCCACGACTCTGACGGCCAGTATATAATAAAGTGGTACGATTTTGCCGATGACTTAAATGCCCGATTGCAAAAGGAACCCAAAGATTTTGATTTCGGTTACGAAGACGTGCATTCATGGGAACCTGCTAACGAGGATTATCTTTTCATTAATTTGACCGGTAACCATGACATTGGGTACTCGGGAGACGCTACATTTCAACACATGGCTCGTTTTGAGCATCTTTTCGGAAAAGACAATTACTGGGTCGAATACGACCGCGATACGGATCATCCGTGGAGAATTGTGGTGCTGAACTCTATGTTGTTGGAAGGACCACCTTTGCAACAGCAGCTCGTGGACAGAACCTGGGAATTTCTGTACCGATTATTCGAGCAAAGATTTGAAGGTAGCACTGTGTTGTTAACACATGTGCCATTCTATAAAAAACCAGGACTGTGTGCTGATAGCGAATTGTTTCGGTACTACCCTCACGATTTCGAACGCGAGCCGTACAAGAAAAACTTGCTTCGCTCTCAAAACCACCTGAGTCAGGAAACGACAAGACGAGTTTTGAACCTGATATTCGACAACAATAAACCCGGAATCATACTCACGGGCCACGATCACGAAGGATGCGAAACGATCTACAATAAAAATGAAAAGGCTGGTGACTGGACTGCTGCGAAAGCTGTCAACTCGACAGATTTTTACGTTCGCGAGATCACTGTCAGATCTATGATGGGCGAGTTTGACGGTAATGCCGGTCTTGTAACGGGGCATTTCAATATCAAAACAAAGCTTTGGGAATGGTCCTTTACGCTGTGTCCGTTCTCAGTTCAACACATTTGGTGGTTCACCAAAGTGACCACTATTTTAAGTGGGTTTTTGCTGTCGGTACTGGTGTTTATGTAAACGTTGGAAAATTCTCAAAGCTAGTGAAAGATATACAATAGCTTCAAGTGTATTCGAAACCCAATCTTAATGTCCGGAAGGAGCCCAAGATATGCTTAGTGTACTCGTTAACTCCGTATCGGTCACGAGTACATTAGTACTCAAGTACTTGGGTGATTCTTCGATGTTTCCCATCAACATACTGCTGATATGAAAAATACGATCTCTACCAAAATATGGCTTGGACTCTTCGGGCTGAACGGAGACGTTAATAGATAATAGACTGGCAGGTGGCTTGTCTAAATCTTGAGAGACATTAAGAATCAGAGGTCATGGATACTGTCAAAGAGAACAGTCTTTTGACGAGGTTTACAAGGATACGCAAGAAACCACAGCAGCCTTTGACAGACTTAACAGAACTGTACAGTCGCTTAGCTAACGAGTCTATCTATTATCTAAAGCTAGAGGAGAAGCAAGAGTATCGCAAGGCGGTTTTAGGCTGGAAAGCACTGAACACGCATGTACTATATGAGCTTACGCAAATCGAGCATCAATATCCAAACTCACAGAATTACACGAAAGATGAACTCAGCATCCAGAACGGTGTACGAGACCTGTTTCATAGAAGCTTGCAGCATCTGGAGCGGGCTTCCAAACTACTACAAGACAGCGAATCAGGCACCGATGCAATAATGAAACAGGAAACGACATTCGCAAGAAGGCCGGTTCCCCCAGCAGGAAACTCAAGGTCTATGCTCAAGACACTGAGGGATCCTAAGTTGCAGTACAACAGAAACCATACGGCGTCAGCGCCCAGTATTACTACCAACTCCAGCAGGAGTAATAGCAACAATGAGAAAATAAATTTCACCACTTCAAAACCGTTAAAACACAATAATGCATTTCAGGGATTTGACGAAGTGCAAAATCTTATAGATTTCTCCGATAATGATGGCGAAAGTGTCGAAAGCGCTCCTCGGCTTGAAGAGGATGCTAAAAGTGATCAAACTTTCGAGTTTGACGTCCAAGACTATTTTGACGATTACCTAGACATGGATCAAGAAGAACTCAAACGACTAGAAGCTTTCAACAGTTTGGAGGGTGTCCAAAAGAATATGCATACCTTGTCAATGAACACAGAATCTCTAAACCCGAAAGGAAAAGAGCCCCATTTGAAAATAACACAATCTACGCCTGCATTAAGCCAAGAAAATCCCACTTTGAGATATGCTAAACCATCTACACCGAAACCTTCACCGAAGATAATTTCAAAGGCGACGCCGAGAATGGCTGCCAAACCGACAACACAGCCGATCGCGCCCAGAAAACTTCAAAAGAAACCAGTTTCAGAACCTACAACCAAGTCTCGTCCCATAGGACGCCCATCTCAATCTGCTTCGGAGATTCGTAGTAGGGTCGCATCACCACCTTCTAAAGAACCCCCAATCGTTAACAAAAGGGTGATAAGAACCACTAAACCTATCGTAAGAACGAAAACGCCTGAAAGCAAAGTCAATAATGGCGAAGGAAAAAAACCTCAATTACCTAGAGTTAACGGTTCTAGTAAATCTTCAAAGCAAGCGGGAACTGCTGATGTGCCACGAAAGAAAGTATTGAAGCCCACAGTACCTTCCAGTGACAAACCTGAAGAAGATAACTCGGTTGAGGAAACCAAGCCTATTGATGAGAAGTCTCTTAAGGAAGCTCTTGAAGATGACATAATCGATCAACTCCGAGGAGTAGACAAGACCGCTGCCAAACAGATTTTTTCTGAGATCGTGGTTCGCGGTGATCAAGTGCACTGGGAAGATATCGCTGGCCTTGAGGCGGCTAAGAATTCACTGAAAGAGGCAGTAGTATATCCGTTTTTGAGACCTGACTTGTTTAGGGGTCTCCGGGAACCAGTGAGAGGTATGTTGCTCTTTGGGCCACCAGGCACTGGTAAGACGATGCTTGCGAGAGCGGTTGCTACAGAATCTAACTCTACTTTTTTTTCGATTAGTGCGTCGAGTTTAACGTCGAAATATTTGGGTGAAAGTGAAAAATTGGTGAGAGCATTGTTTGCTATTGCCAAAAAGCTTTCTCCATCAATAATTTTCGTAGACGAGATTGACTCTCTTATGGGAAGCAGGAATAATGACGGAGAGAACGAATCGAGCCGTAGAATCAAAAACGAGTTTTTGGTACAGTGGTCATCTCTGTCAAGTGCAGCGGCGGGAAATAAGAGCAGCTCTGGGGAGAACGGAACTGACGATGACAACGAGGAAGACGAACGTGTTTTAGTACTGGCTGCCACGAATCTTCCGTGGAGTATCGACGAGGCTGCCCGCAGACGGTTCGTGCGAAGACAATACATCCCACTCCCGGAAACCGAGACTCGCAGAAAACAGCTCACCAAGCTGCTGGCACACCAGACCCACACCCTGACCGAGGAAGATTTTTCGGCGCTACTGGATCTTACGAACGGGTATTCTGGAAGTGACATCACGTCGCTGGCGAAAGACGCAGCTATGGGACCGCTTCGAGAACTGGGCGATAAGCTGCTATTCACACCGCGGGACCAGATACGCGCCATCACGCTACAAGATGTGAAAAACAGTTTGAGCTACATCAAGCCCTCCGTTTCCAGCGAAGGTCTCGAACAGTACGAAGACTGGGCCAACAAATTCGGGTCCTCCGGGGTGTAGACGAATACAAACGCCCCATTTGCATTTTAATAGTTGTACATAACTTAAAACAGCGACCAAATATCTACCGCGACCATGAACATGGCCAACGCTTGCGCTGTCAGTCTGTGACAAAGTGATCTGTAGTCATTGCTTCGCAAAATCCTGCTTACAACTTCTAATCAGATGCAAGGATTGTCTTCATCATGCTCGGCCGCTTCACTTCCGTCGCTCAGTTATCAGACGATGTATTGCCATGGTTTTTCAAAATTATATCACCCGTCATTTTTCTATAGTGAGTTTTCCTATGTTCAAGATATCGCTTTTCTCCAGCTTTATTTGCCCGGCCGGCAACACCGACGATAAGAATGACAGCTTGATAAGATTTATGAATATTTAAGGATAGATCAATGGCAGAACTCAATACTCATTGTACAGCTGAGTTGTATTACTATTTCGTTAATCAACTGGATTGGCAGGCTACTGATCTACATTAAGCAAGCTTTCCACTGATATCGTCAATACAGTATACTATCATAAGAATTGCCTGTCGGAACATCCCACATTTGCACAAAACAGTTAACAAAGAAGATATTCAAGAATGCCCGTTCAGGTCACTAAATTAGCTGGCCAGCCTTTGGGAGCCAAGATCACATTACCCGAGGGATGCACAGATCCCAGCAAACTGTCCAAGGAGGACTTCGACACCCTTTATAGGGCTCTTCACGAGCACTTGGTGGTGGTCATTCCTGGAATGGAGGATTTGTCACCCGAATCCCAATGGAGACTGACTACGATGTTTGATCCGACGTGCGACCAATCCGGCAAATCGTACGGCCACGGCAAGGAGTTTCGTCACGACAAGTCTGTTTTGAGAAAAGACGGTACTTCCATCCCAGACCAGCCTCAAGTGCAGGTTTTGGGTCAGGGACACTGGCCTGCTGGCCACCATGGTATGGGTGAAATCGATTTGAGACATCCAACTCATTTTGACTTCCACAAAAGTGTGCTCACTGACGAACAGGCTTTTGAGCAGGACATGACCCGTTTCTACCGCTGGCACATCGACTCCGCATTGTACGGCTTGTCGCCTCCAGTAGCGACTACATTACTCGGAATACACGTTCCCCCACATTCCAAGAAGCAAAAAGTGGTTTACGAGGACGACAACTCGGTTTTGGAGCTTACACAAGGTGCCACTGCTTTCGTTTCTGGTGCCAATGCCTTCGAACTTATGTCTCCCGAAGATCAAGAACGTGCGTTAAAGACTACTGTCGAATACGCTCCTCACCCATATATCTTCATTTCACCAGCTCGTGCTACCTCAGACGGCCTAACGATGGTCTCCGAAGGCAAAGAGATGCCGCTCGATGAATTGCCTCCTTGGGAAGAATCTAAGATCAAAAGGCTACCTTTGGTATGGACAAACCCTATTACCAAGAAACATCACTTGCAGGTTCATGGATGTTGTATCAACAAGCTGTTACTGCCTGACGGCACTACTCTCGAACTCGAAGATGCCCGTAAAGAGGTTCACCGTTTGATGAGACCCGCTATCGCCCCAGAAAACGTCTATACACATGATTGGAACAAAGGTGATTTGGCCATTTTCTTCAACAGAGGTGTCTGGCACTCCGTCACCGGTCAGTTCTCCCCCGGTGAGAAAAGATTGATGCATCAATGTAACATTGCGTCTGGACAAGATCCCAAAACAATGACTGGACAAGCTGCTTGATTTAGGAAAAATTAATGGCTAATAACGACACATACATAGTCAGATAGGGGTTTGAAAAGTTTTATGCGCTAGCTTGTGAATACTTTCACTATAGCATTCCTAACATGATAGTTGATTTATTTTATTCATAAATACTAAAAAATACATTCCCGCCATTCCTGTTTGCGTTATACAAACTTTGTTTGATACTTGTTGGCCATCACACGGCTACTGAATTTGTGACTTGGGCGTCGCTTTGAAATTGCTCGGCTTGAGCTTGACTGCTGTCAAAGTCAGGAGCTGCTGGCTCTCTCAAATTAGCATAATTCAACTTGTAGTTCAACTTGTCAATAACGGCCCAATCATCCAGGCTGAAGATCTTGAAGTCAGCAACCTCATACACCTCATTGGTAAACTTGGGCAATCCATGTCGACAGTACCAGTTTTCCCCGGACTGAGATATTTTCCAGCTACGCTCAGTGAGCAAGGCATACGCAATCTTTTGCTCCAGAGGTGTAATTGAATAATAGTAACAATAGAATAGTGAAAATGTTTCCAAACCCCGAAATTTGTCCAAAATTAGACTGAAATCTAAAACCCCATCTTTCCTCAAGTTTTGCAACTCCTTTCGAAGCCCACACCGAGTAACGTCCCAGAAGTTAGTCGAGCGATACGCATCTAGAGGAGAAGGGGGACTTGCAGTAGCGGGTATATCGTTGAGTCTCGATATGTGGCAAGAGTCGCATATTGTCCGCTGTTGACCGGAGTTTACTTTATATTCGTACACGCCATTTTGCGACATAGCAGAACTCAAAATAAAATCTTGTATCCCACTTGGAAGAACAAGCAATTCCAGATCCTCGCTTACGATTTTTTTGAGAAGGCTAACCTCCTTACTTTTACTGTCTAGCTCTTCTGCGGTGAAAAGTTTTTGGTCCGCGATGTCTTCAAAGTCTTCAACAGAGTAATCAGACTCATAATCGTCTTCAATTAATCCTGATTGTGAAGCTTGTAGAGGCACGGATTGACCCTTCGATGTAGCCTCTTCTTGCATTAATGTATAAGCGGAATTGCCATTGATCATTGGTATTTGTGGTGTAATTTGAGGTATGAGTCCAGGTGATACTACGGAAGTTAATATGTTCGAAGATGAAGTGGATTTCTTCTGAACTGCTGGAACTAGTGGTAACGTTGGGATCACAGGAGTGTTTGAGGCACTTGGTACTGTGCTATTTGTAGTTGATGAAGTATTTGATGTTGCTGCAGCTTGGAAAAAGCTTAATGTCTCTAGCTTTTTTTCCTTCTCCACTGCCTGTGAGGCAGCAGCGGCCCACCTTAGGTCACCAGCTGGTCTTATTGGTATCGTTGCCGGTTTTAAAGTGCTCGCTGTTGTTATACCATTAAGAGATTGATGAATATGAGTATGGCCTTGAGATTCTGGCGAAAACTCCCTTGATAGACTGCGTAATTTTGGCTGGATTGTAGTAGATCCTGTTGAAGACGGGAGAGTAGCCGGCAGCTTGGCATGGGCAGTGGCTGGTATACTTGTACCTGCTGAAGAAACATCAGGGGACGGTGATCGTGATGGGCTGACCGATGCTGGTTCGCTTTGAATTTCATTATGTCTCGTTTCGCTTCGCTGGGGTATTACGATCCCAGTGGGCGCAGGAATGTGCTCAACATGAGGGGACCCACTTTTCGTAGATGATTTGGCTGCTTTTTTGGCTTCTCTTTCCACTTTTCGTTGCTCTTTTTTGGATAATTTAGAATTTTCCTTTGCAGCGTCTTCCTCAAGTTCCTCATTATGCTGAGCTGCAAATGCGGCAGCAACCTCGTGCGCTATAGCTTCATTTGAAGTTAAGTTCAGGTTATCGTAAATGGTTTCGTCCTCCACAAAATCGGGTTCCATGTTCGACTCGACGTAATAGTTGATATCGTCTCTTATACTCTTAACATCCTCTGGGTCCAGTTCTTGATTTTCCACAAGCCGCAGTGCCAGCTCCATTTGCTGTAAATGCCACCTGAATCTGCCTTGTAGGTCTTTGAGTTGGTTTTTGCGTTCCTCGTTGGCGGCAGTAGCTGTCTTTTTCTTCTTGTTGAGAAGTATCAGCCTGTCAACCTCAACTTGAACAGAGTCGTACTGTCGTTCTAGTTCCTCTATCGACAGTGATAGGTATTCAGAAACATCGCGTCGTTCTTTCTCTTGTGGATCCAAGTTGTCGGACCGTTTCAGACTGTTGTTTGAATACGCCTTTTCTTTGGACGCCTTTTCGACTGCCTTGTATTTTTCCATTGCAACTTCCACAGATCGCCTATTGTCTAACAGTGAGTCTTTGTCTTTGATCTCGGGCGCACTTTGCCAGGACTTGATCTGTTCCCGCAGTCGCTGCAGTTTTTTCACTTCTCGCTTCAAATCACACTCCAACTTGTCCTTTTGCGAAGGGTTGTTCGTACAGTTCTCATGTCTCTCATAGTATGCGTCAAATATCTCCAGCCCTTCGCTGATCTTCTTGAACACTCGGTCCACTTCCTGCTGCAATTTTCGGTGTGCCATGGTTCCAAAAATTTACAGTTGGCAATCGACTGAATTCGGCACTCAACTGCACTCAATTGCTTGGATTCGAATTAGTCTTGCGACGCTTCCAGTTTCCCAACTTTCAACTCTTCGGGGAGCTCTTCACAGTTGGAAAATTTTTTATGCACTGGAGGTCTTTCAGGTTTCCCGATGTTAAAGCTGAAACCCGGACCTTACTGAAGCGTTTATCACGTGAAATTAAAGTTTACAATGAAGCAAACGACTCATTTGGTGACCACTTTCAAGACTTTCGAGAGCTCTGATGGGTTGCCCAAATGTTCTTTTACCAGCATGGTCAAGTTTCTGTACAATATTTAACTTTTGTAAGAGTGATGACAGGGTTTTTCTCGATGTTAAAAGAACGCAAGAAGCAATCCACAACCATGGTGAAATACAATGGTAAATATGAGAACCAAGCAGATTTGGTGATAAACAGTTTTTACTGCTTTATAATTTACTCCGGATATAGTTTCTAGATCTCGCTTGTGAATCTTTTTATTTGTTGAATAAGTCGTCGCGATATTGGAATCGAGGAAACTAGACGCAAGCATGGATGAGAAATTCGTGAAAGTAAGGTCTTGGTTATCACGCAGTACAGAAATTTCGGCTGCTTGAAATGGGAAAGACTGACTGGTTTCGTTTAGCTGCTTTATAATTTCATCGTAAACTGAAGAGATTGTTCCATTCTGACCGTTCCAAAGGACTTGCTGGGCCGTAGCATTTAGTTTGTAGTTTACAACAGCTTCAAATGCACTGCAGAATGGTTCAGCACGCTCAAAGCTGGTCTTGTTGTTAATAGTAGAAGTTTCACGTTTGAATACCTGTTTTGAATCAACCGTAGTATTGATAAATCTTGACACAACTTGGCCTTCGACTACAAAGGTCAAAAGAAGAACCCAGAGCATCAACCCATGCGTTGCTAACCACCAGTTGAAAAATTTCGTAATTCTTCCACACGATGCCCTAGCTTTTGGTGGCATAATACGTTGCGCTAGACCCTTTTGAATTTCCCCCAAACTGCTTACGACAGGATGTTTTGCAAAATAATCGAACGCTCTCAATATCTCCTGGAGATTTTCGTGAGCTTGCAAGCGAGTTATTATCGGGTCGATATCTTGCTGCTTTTCTTCGACGAATACCACTTGTTTCTCCACAGTCTGTTGAAATTGTACAATTTCGATTCGATATGATAAGTACTCCAAGCACCAAAAAAGTAACACGGTACTCAAATAAGTGCCAGCAAAGATACCGCTTAACTCAAGACCCTTGTGTCTATAATCTGTTGTGTTTTTGCTAATTTGATCTCTCTTTTTCATGCTCCTGTTAGTTTGATTTAAGGTACTTTCTAAATTGTTGATGAGCTGACTTGTTGAAGTTTGAATGTCTTGGTCATTTTTGATCCAGTTTTGTACATCAGCAGGAAAGAAAGTTTGGAAGCTAACACTTGGGAGACTGTACCGGTGGATGCTTTCCAGGGCGTTCAAACTTGAAGAAATGTTTCCAAAGACGTTTTGGAGAAAAGTGATGTTTAGACTCAACCCTGCCAATACATCAGGATTAGAACCAGAGGTCACTACTAGACCATTAGTGGTGAGATATTCAACAGACGAATTTATTACCTGAGCTTGATCAACCAGATTCAAAAATATGGTTTGATTATATTGTTGCAATGATTTATAATGCTGTGCTTCCAGCTGCAATTGAGTCTGGATTGAGTTGTTCCAGCCCAGAATACTAGCTTCTAAATTACTTGAATAGCTCTGAAGATGGGCGTTGATTACTTGAGCAGTATCGTTCGCCTTCAAAGAGAGATAGTCTTTGACTTGTAACTCAAAATCTGGCGTTTGTGTTGGAAATTGAGTGGTAATTATGGTGGTGGTGAGAGTTGTAGGTGTAGCAATAACAGTTGTAGTAGCAGTAACAACCGACGGACTCGTATTTGTTGAAATGCTCACATCCGTCTGTTGAATCGTGACCAGCACCCAAGTGGTAATAAGGAATACAGAGTGCGGAAGTAAAATATACGGATTGAATATGCAGTTGAGAAGCCTGAACTTTAGCGCGGGAAACAGTTGGAGTGGGCCACGCATCTTCGGGATGATTTTTTGATGTCAGCAGAATTTTTCCTGCCCGTTATTGTGATATCGGTCCTTTTAAAAGGTGACGGGACCTTGCGGTTTCAGCCTGAGACGAAATTTATAACCAGTTTCATACTATGCCGCGAATTTGAACATCAACAAGTTTCCTTCGGCTTTCGTCAAACTGAAACCGCTCGAGGATTTGTCTCAACGCCGAGGAATTGGGCTCCAGAAATTCTTGTCTGTTGGAGGACGGCAGTTGAGATATATAAAGGAGCACCCGATCAGCTTTCTGGCGATCCAGACTGGGTTTCGAGAGCTCTTGGAGCAGTAGGGAGAAGCTTGACTGGCTATGAATTGAGCTATGCTCGGATTCAGCAGTTGTGGAGCCTTCATCTACGTGTGGGTTGGTCCCACACTCGAGATCGGAAAGTTCGGGCTCGGCAGGAGTTAGCTCTCGGGTTCTTTCTCTCAGGCGGACCCAGAACCGCTTCCTCACAAACCCGTTACTGGCTTTCCAGCGTTTGCTTCGAAACCGCCAGCCGTAGCTCCAGCCTTGGTCGTCAGTCTCGTACCTGTTTGCATGGTCCATTGACACAAACCACTTGAAATCGCCGGACCGAGAATTCAGATCCAGCGGCCACATTCCAGCACCGGCCTTGATCTCACCCTTCTCTACTGATTCTCCATCAGGGCCTATCAGCTGGAACTGCGGAGGGTCCACTCCTCTAATAAGCAAGTTGGGCGAGAAAACGGGATAACCAAGAACCGTCATGCCTCGTTGATGCTCTACAAGTATGTCGCGCGTGCCGAAAAGCATGCTTGGACGCGTTTCATCCATTGGCGAAGGACTCAGCAAGATCTGGTTACTGCTATTTCTGTCTTATCAGTGTCTTTTCACAAGTGAACAAGATCGGCGATGAGCTACCACACCGACGTCTAAATTCGTAATTTCGACCCCGAAGCGCAAGAAAAAACAAAAGACAGCAGGAAGAAAGGCAAGAATTTTCCACACTGAAGCGTTCCGTCCAACGTCAAAACTCGCTCTTTTAAGGTCTCTATCGGTGTCCTCACATCTTTGGATAACTTTCGTTCCGGACTTCAGCTCAAGGTATATTGCATCACCTCGTACGAAACTGTCGATAAGCAGGATTTTGGCTTGATTTTAATTCTCCCCCCCCCCCCCCCCCCCCAAGGCTTCGTTGCGACGTTTTTGAGATCTCCCGTTACGTTTGATTCTATTAGCGTGCAACCTTGGGCCCATTTTCCTTCGAGACTTATTTTTCTACGAATTATTCGTCACTTTTCTGAAAATATTGGTACTCCGGCGCTACAACTCGTTGCGCCGTTCACTATCGTGCCCACTTCGAGTGAAAAAATTCCGTATACGTCGAGATCTGCTTGGAATGTGTGTGCACATCGTTTTCAAATCTCAGGTGTTTTCTTCTCTATCTGTTTCAACACGGCAAGGCTGAACGCTTACCTGCACTGAAAAATTTGGCTGGGCAGATGCGCTAGTAATAGTAAGCACCGGTAAAATAGTTGAAAAATCGGACTTGAGTGTTTTGTAGCACAGAGGGAAACAACTCGAAGGATTAGGAACGCTTTGGGTGGTTTAACGGTCGTGCTGAAAATGAATAGAGTATTGGTCAAGAGCGAGGACTCCAGGAATGTGCTTCCCCCAGAAACTGATAGCAGCCAGATGGTGATGATGCCTGGAGCAGTGGTGCCACAGCCGGGATTCGGGGTCGTTGGAGGCGGTAGCGGGGCCCATGGTATACCTGTACTTCCAGAAAACCTGGGAAACATTCCGCTGCAACATCCAGCGGTGGCAGCTGGTCCCCCTATGGCTCCAGACTCGCTCCCGGTTCTGCCACCTCATGCAACGTACCATGCTAACAACGGCATGTCGGATCCTTCGCTACAGGAGTATTTGTCGCCGTTCTTCCAGCCCTACGGTGTGGATGTCTCGCATTTCCCACTCACAAACCCTCCTATTTTCCAGAGTAGTCTAACGAATTTCTCGGACCATCCCCGGAGACGCAGAATCTCCATCTCCAACGGGCAAATTAGCCAGCTGGGCGATGCGACGCACACCTTCGACGACTTGTACTACAGTCAACCTCCTCCAATGCCTCTGAGACACGATCATAAAAGCGGACCAGGTTCGAAAGGCTACATATACGCTCAACAACCAATAGCGCAGATACCTCCACAGTCGCACCCACGACCACTTCCACAAACACATTCGCGACCACCACCTCAACCTCAGTCCCAACTTCATTCGCAACCCCAGTCGCACCCCCCATCACAGTCCCAATCCCAACCACAAGCTGAAGTCCAGGCTGAGCCTCGGCCACCACAGCTGCTCCAGCACCAGCAATCAGCGGGCACTCCACTGCAGTCACCACCGTCAAATGATTATCCATCACGTCCTTTGTCGTCCGACTTGGATGATGACCTCGATTCCAAGGATTCTGGGCCGGGCGGGCTATACAACCACAATCTCAATTCCAAAGAAGACCACGCTCACAGTATGTTTAGTGAGCATACGTTGCACCCGTCTTATAGGCAGCACGGAGTGGTGCCTGGTACACCCGTCTGGAAAAGAGAAAGACTTCTCGAAAGAAATCGGATTGCGGCGTCCAAGTGTAGACAGCGGAAGAAGATGGCTCAACAACAACTACAAAAAGATGTCAGCCTGCTAGCTCACGAGAATACCGAAATGCGAAAGCGACTTCAGTACTTCGAAAAGCTGGTCTACAAGTTCAAGAAGTTTACTGAAATGCACATGGCCTCTTGTGGAGGCTCCGAACAACTCAGCATGATCGAAGAGCTGCTCAAGATAGATCATAACATGATAGAAGATAGTCGCGAAGCATCTCTCGAGTTCGAGGATGGGAAGCCCCAATGATGGAATTATTCTCAACAAAAATTACGAAAGCGGCTTGACGTCGATATGGTATCCATCCTGCCAGGTGCAATGTATATTACTGGTGATTGAGCATTACCTCGGCTCAGAACTGAGCCCAACTGAGGTTGTAAACAATTAACTCTTTCCAACGGGACTTATAGAATCAAGGAAGTCTAAACGCAACTCACTTTTTATCAATTGCAGCCGTAGAAACTATTATTTTGTCAGAAATATGGAATAGTATTTACATATGAACTAATGCATTAAGCACAATATTTTGTTCGTTTTCAATTCCTGGTCAAATTGAAATACAGAATCAGGATCAAGAGGTATTGATAAAAGAGTTGAGGAGAACAACATCAGCGTTCTTTTCTACATATGAATGCAATGCAAGAGATACTGACTTCACAGGGAAAATTATTAGATCCATCTGAACTAGCAATTGTAAGTTAGACACCTTTATTTTGGCTCCTCTATGTATTACTAACTTTTACCTGGCTAAAGGCTTTCGCAATAATCAAGCATAGGGCCCCTTCTCTTTGGAAAAGGCTCACTTTAATTTTTGATGGACTGGGAGAGACCTCGTTCCTATCTGGTAAATCTGTGCTATCCCAAAGTGTTGAACGCTCGGCGGCTAAGAAGCGCACCAGAAAAAACATATCGTTAGCCTCCGTGGACCGATATCTGTACAGGTACATCATGAACGGAAACCATTACCATTTAGAGCCTGTTTCAACGTTTCTAAATGTGAATCGCTATAAGCTTGAGCATTTGTCAAATAATATTGAGATTATAAAAGCTTTGGGCGCCGACTTGCAGGAGGCTGAAGTTACTAGGTGGCTTCTGCCCAACTATCGCATTCTGAAATGGCTATTTTCAATAAATTCAGATGACCGAAATAGGCGCCGCACGGCAAATCATGTTGCCAACACTTTTCAGCTTATTTTGGTGTCCTATTATTCCTTTACTGCCGATGATAAGAAATCGGTACAGGGGATATGCCAAGGGCTAATCTACAAGTTTATTAGAGATGAATTGATTGGTTTTGACACTTCAAATGTTAGAGTTGTGAAGCTTTTACGCGATTACACAGAATCTGAATCAGTTGAGGTCAATATTGTGTCGTTAACATCCCTGTGCAGAGGACACCTCAAGTTACTAGCATTCACCATTAGGCTGATGCTCCAGAATGAAAGATTCGAGGTAGTTACAGGTATTATTGGATTTATCTTGAAGCTCTTAGAGACTTTGGTTATTTGCCTTGTAAAATTAAGAGATCCTTCTGTTATAGTCCAAGACAGGGGTAAGGCATACCAGGATATGTACAAGGAGCGGTCAACAAAAATAAGCTACAAGATGGTCTTAGAAGTTCTAGAAGCATCACATTCACTCGGGATACAGAAAGCCACTCAAAGGATTGAAATCGCCTTGAGCTTTTTGATGGACCTGGTAGTCACTTTGAACTTAGATCCGCAAACTGACGACACTCAGAATTTTGTTGATACATTTCGAGAGTTTAGGCCATACCTTGTCAGCGAGTTTTTAATGCTCAATGATTCAAGACTCACGGCTAAATTTCTCCGAATTTCATGGCCTGACCACAACGATCAAAGAGTCTATACCTCCAGATGATAAAAAAATCAATTATCGTATATAATCCAAACTTCTATTTTGCACTATACTCACCATTTCTAATGGGAGCAAACCAAGGATGTTGCATAGCTTCCTTAGCGGTAAGTCTTTCTTGATGATCGTAGCGAAGTAAATTGTCAATCAAATCTATTATCTCGTCGTTCCCCGACAAATGTTTATTTGAATCATTGACAAACCTATGCCAAGGTCTGCGAATATATTGGTCAATGTCGTGAAATTCACTGGGTAATGTAATTTGGTATTTCTGCAAATAAGCCTCAAAATCGTCGGAGCCCAAAACCCGAACAATTTTGACCAATTGATCCGTGTTACTGGTACCGTGAAAAAACGGCTCTTTTTGGAAAATCATGGACGCAAGCATGGTGCCGAAGGACCACAAATCCAAGGAATAGTCATACATTCTGTAATCGACCAGAAGTTCGGGACCTTTGAAAAAGCGTGATGCTACGCGTACGTTGTATTCCATATTTGGATGGTAAAACTCGGCAAGACCCCAATCTATCAGTCTAAGTTTATGTTTGGAATGGTCGATCATAACATTGTGAGGCTTGACATCTCGGTGCATGATACCCATCGAGTGGCAAAAGTCCAGGGCCTTTAGCAGCTCAAACATGTAGAAACGAATGTCGAGGTCGGTGAATGTAGGGTACAGCGTCCGGAAGTCTACGTTTTCGACGTGCTCGAAAATCAACGCGGGAGTTCTCGATACCTGATCGCGTACAACGTCCAAGAGTTGTATGATGTTCTTATGGCCGTCATGAGGTAGTTCATAGATTTCAGGGCGCCTGAACTTAAGTACCTCGTGTTTTTCGCTTTCGTAGTACACGTCACGGTCAAAAGGCAGGGCCGTCGGGGGCTTTGTTTGATTTGACAAGTTGGTCAGGATGCTGATCTCACGTTTGATCTTCTTTTTCTTCACAGGCTTCAACATTTTTATGACGATTTTAGATTTCGTTGCCAGTTGTACGCCCTGAAATACCTCGGAGTATTTTCCACGCCCAACCTTTTTTTCGATTTCATATGCCCCGTTATTTGGTATCCAGTCTATAAGAGTATTTTCGTAATCCCAGTACTCAGGTCCCCGTTTGACGTTGGCCGTGGTGTAGACTCTTGCTTCGCTATAAGTTCGACTTTTCATGATAAAAGCGGTTCAGTCGAAAAAGTGAATTATCCGAAACTCGTATCGTACACTTTGGAAATACCTCTAACAGTAAATACCAAAAAGCACGCAACGATGACCAGCAAGTCCCCCGTAACACTCTCTCGAGAAAATTGTCAGTGTATACTCTCTTGCCATAGGTTTATTGTTGAAAAAAAATACCAGTGTATAATTCGTTGATCATGATATTCAGAGATCGTATCAATTGGCGAAGACCCTTTAAGCTCTACATAGCAGACCTCTGAAACGTCTCATAGGATGTTCTAGCAATTCTTAAACTGGCCTACATGCCTTGAAGACCTTTTACGACATCTTCATGTGCCGAGCGGGTGTTGGAGCTTGACACTTGGGTCTGATCCCTAAGCTCGCGATAAATGTCTCTAGACTTGTCAAAGTAGACCACTTCCAATTGGTTACGCATCTGAGACTCGACGTCTTCAACGAGAGAGCCGAGATTCGATATGTGCCACACTTTGTAAGCGTCAGAACCTTCTGCTACCGAAACTGGTTTGGCCACACTCTTTTCGGTTTGTCTAGTCAAATTACCCGAGAGGCGCATCTCAGAGCCCGAATCTAGGTGAAGGATGATTGTTGTAGTAACTCGGTAGTCCCATTGGCGTGTATCATCGTTTTGACCTGCTTCGAAAACGTGAATAGCGTCCCACGAGCTGTGACTTTGACCGCCCTTTTTCAACAGCACTGCGCCGGCAAAATCCTCAGTATCGTCGCCCAGATCCCACATGTACACGGACGACACTCCCCCCTCGTAGTACAGGTCGCGATATATGTCGAAAGAGTCGTTAGCGAGTTCCTCCATGCGTCTTACGGAGTCCGTTGGAAAAGGCGATTCCTCCAAATCAGCGGCCGACAACGCTGGCACGTACTTGTTCGACCACGGAGAGCGGTGTGAATCGATGTCTCTATTGTAATCACAGGCCAAGAACTCTTTTTGCGCTGCATTGGGATCTTTCTTCACTTGCAAGGGAGTGTCGACGGAAGCCAACAAATCTTCCGCTAGTGATGGGTCTAGTTGGATCAATTGACCCAGATGTTCTTCAATCTTGATAGGGTCAAGTCTTCTGAGTAGATCTAAGGCAGCATCAAATGATGACATTGTGGGAGGAAATTTGTTT
The DNA here is from genome assembly GCA_900074755.1 of Lachancea nothofagi CBS 11611. NCBI lineage: Eukaryota > Fungi > Ascomycota > Saccharomycetes > Saccharomycetales > Saccharomycetaceae > Lachancea > Lachancea nothofagi. The sequence goes on along the minus strand of LT598450.1, from coordinate 321,989 downwards.
TGGGTGAGTTTTATCTCTTTTTTTTATCTTGGAGCGTCCAGTTTAAGGTTATGGACTTTATGTAGAAACAGTTGAAATCAAGGTTTTGTTTTAGTTTTCCAAACGGGAAACAGAAGAGTAGGGTGTGCGCAAAAGGTGAATGCACCAGTGAGGAGTTATGGGACTGACAAGTATGGTTATTAGCCTAGACTATGCGCCGCACACATAAAGTCGAAGTTTGAGTCTGACGCGCTGTAGCGTCTCGCTACGTGTATTCTGGATTTATTCCATAAAGTTAGGTGTTACGCGTTGCCATCAGTATTCTAGGAGGTCGTTTACACTGCGATGCTCGAAGGTTTTCTTTGCAAAACCTGCAAAGCACTGCCTCGCCACTCACCATAGCTGACACATTCTGAACCCAGCAGCTTGCAGAAGCCTTCAAAAGGTAGATTACATGTCTACAACTACCCCCGAGACTGGCAACTCGAGAGCTAGAAGTGCGTCGAAGAAACTGGCATAACGCAGCCTCTGCTACAGAAACCACGAAACAAAGGCACGCCTACAACTCTATATTCGTACATGCCTCGAACTTCAGCTGCTAGCAATGCACATGCCATGCACCATCTTCGGTCCAGTACCCGTCCTCGAGACATCATGACAAAGCTTTTACGCTACGGCAAGCCATTATTTGCCCGCAATACACGCAGCAGTATTTCATACGGCGCAAGTCTCTCTTCCACCATGGAAAGCAAAAATCAAAGACTCCTCTGAGGTTGATCGCCGACTGACAGCAAAGTTCATGAGCGTGGCAAGAACCGTTGCGAGACTTGACATATTTTTTTATGTCAAAAAGAAAAATGAGGGAAAATCACATCTTGCCAACAGCATTTGCTGGAACAATTCCAATCAACTAGCACCCGCTATCATTGCTCCCGTTGGAGGGACGGAATACTGTTGCCAATCTATCTCAAGCCTCAAGTCTCTCATTCTAACCCATGCTGTGCCCTGGGTCACTTAATACGCGCATTCCGGAAGTCCAATTTAAAGTATGGCTTTCTCTATAATGGTGTAACCTAGGTGAAAAAGTGATCACCAACGGCCAAAGGAACTTATGACAACAGGTGCTATCCCTTAACAGCCCGTTCTCAAATCTTGATAATGTTGCTCTCAAGCAGCACATGTTCTTATTACCTTCACCACTTGATTTCCACTCTGTTCTTAGTTTGCTAAATCGTGTTGCGCGCAATTAACGATGGCTGTCTTTGGCAGTAGTCAGACTTGGGCAACGCTCGGGATTCTTTATGATCTTCCGGTATCTGGACGCATCATCGTGCATCGAGTTTGGCATGTTGAGGAAGTGTCAGCTTTGCTTAGGAGCAAACAATACACTTTTTGCTCTCAGCAATGGCCCACCAGAGCTGTATATAACAGGACAGGTATCGGGTCCCAGAAGATTGTGAAAAAGAGTTGTTAGAGACCAATCACAACTACTACTGATTCTCTCACTAGTTCTATTCACTAACTAATCATAAATGTCCGCTAAAAACTGCACAGCTACTGCCAAATTGAACACGGGAGCCACCATCCCACGGTTGGGGTTCGGAACCTGGCGTTCAACTGAAGCCGATGGCTACAACGCCGTTTTGTCGGCAATCAAAGATGGTTACCGCCACATCGACTCTGCTGCAGTGTACGGCAACGAGGCCGCGGTGGGAAGAGCCATCCGCGACTCGAAGGTGCCTAGAGAAGAGCTGTTCGTCACAACCAAGTTGTGGAACACCCAGCACCGTGAGCCTGCCAAGGCCTTGGACCAATCCCTCGCGAGATTGGGTTTGGACTACGTTGACTTGTTCCTCATCCACTGGCCTTTGCCAATGAGAACTGAGCGCATCAAAGACGACAACTTGTTCACCGTCCCTGAGAAGGAGAACGGCGAGCCTGACGTCGACAACGACTGGGACTACATCAAGACCTGGGCGCTCATGCAAGAACTGCCTGCCTCGGGCAAGACCAAGGCTGTTGGTGTCTCCAACTGCTCCGTCTCCCAACTACAGAGACTGATCAACACCAAGAACAACAAGATCGTCCCAGCCACAAGTCAAGTCGAAACTCATCCTCTGTTCCCACAACAAGAAATGCTCGACTTCTGTAAGCAGAACAACATTTTGTTAGAAGCATATTCGCCTCTTGGCTCCGAGGGCTCTCCATTGGTTGATGAACCTGCCGTCAAGGAAATCGCCAAGAAATACAATATCGACCCCGCTCAAGTCCTGATAAGCTGGGGTATCCACAGAGGTTACGCTATCTTGCCAAAGTCTATTACTCCAAGCAGAATAAAGTCTAACTTGCAAACTGTCGAATTGACCATCGACGATGTTGCTAAGATCAACAACATTCACAAGGAAAAGGGAGAGAAAAGAATCAACGACCCAGAATGGTTTACTTTTGAGTAAACGTGGAAAGTTACCTATACGTAATTTGCCATTTAGGCTAACACCTTTACGAACTCCATGAATACAGAACATATACGAATATAACCATTTTTTTGAAAATCTCCATTTCACAGATATAGCACTTATACTTTTACTCGCCACATCTGTCACACCTGTACATATATCTACTCATCATGCTCTCATTCCAACAGGTTGTGAACTTCACTCAAAACACTTTGAGCTCTATGCCCCCGGGCTACTTGCCCAAATGGCTGCTTTTCATTTCCGTTGTGTCAGTATTCAACTCAATCCAGACATATGTGTCAGGTTTGGAGCTAACTCGTAGAGTTTATGAACGTAAGCCTTTGGAAACCACAAAGCTCAGCGCGAGAACTTTTGGAACTTGGACTTTTATCAGTTGCGTGATACGCTTCTACGGAGCAATGTTTCTCTATGAAGAGCACATCTTCCAATTGGTGTGTATCTCGTACCTAGTTGCTTTATTCCATTTCGGAAGCGAACTGTTGGTGTTCCGCACTTGCAAGCTTGGAAAGGGGTTCATGGGACCTTTGGTTGTGTCGACCACGTCTCTACTCTGGATGTACAATCAAAAGGAGTTTTATACCGGAAAGCCATGGTAAACAGCATGTTTGGCACCCGCTGCTACTTTTTCGTTACATACAGCTAAGTTTTGTGCATTTTTTTTAACAAACAATGAGTACGATTGATTAACTTGAATCTAGGAGGTATACACGATCCATCCACGTAAAATGGCTTACTAAATTACATCACAACTCTCTGATGGTCTAACGAGCTCAGAATGGACAACTAGGCCACATTATCTTCTAATGGTCTACTCGGGTCGGATCGTTGAGTTTCAAAACCTCCACGGCTGGACCCAGCAGTCTTTGAAACCCACTCTTACCTAACGTGGCTACCTTTGTCTTCTTGATGGCCTTCACTGTAGCCTGGCGGGGAAGATCGTTGAGTAATGCGATTTCACCAAAGTAGTCACCTTGTTTCAGATGGGCAATGATTCCTTGACCTTCTTTAGAAACTTCAGCTTCACCAAACTCGATGAAGTAAAAATTGTCACCGCTATCACCTTCACGAATAATTATTTGTCCTGGCTGATATATCTCTGTGTCTAAAGCGTCAGCCAGCTTGGCACGGTCATATGTCGTCAAAGAATGTAGAACAGGCATGGACTTTAAAAATTCGTCATATAGTATTCTCTTCTTGAAAGAACCTCCCAACAAGATCCTCCTGAAGGTCAATCTATCAAGTGCCCATAGTACACAGTCTGTGGCGGCTAGAACAGTGGCAGCTCTGGGGCTGTTGTACATGAGCGCAAGTTCACCAAAACTGGAACAAGGTCCTGAGCTGTTCACCTTTTGATCTCCCACATAAAAGTCCACAGTACCCTTCTCCACGATGTAGAAGTAATCTCCTTCATCGCCTTGCTTGATGATTTCTTGGCCCTGTTTTACAGCTTTCTCTTCCAAAGAGTCAATGACTAATCTCTTCGACTCGCTATCAAGTTTGTTGAAAAGGAAATTGCGACCAATGGCTTTCTCCAGCCTATCTAACTGTGGACCACTTTTCTCACAGAAATTTTCGGGAGTCCAGTTGTCGAGATTATCAGGTTGCATAGTTTCTCCGCTTACGGAGGTACGTCTTTGGGCATTAAAGTTCATGGGCAGGTGTTGAGGCGTTACAACAGACTTTCTGGGAATTTTCGATGGTTGTGGTGATGAGCCTGAAGCACGGTCGCTCGGAGCCATGGGATCCACTGGTTTTCTAATGTTCTTCTCGGAGCTTTGATTTACGCGGAAATCGTTTTTGAAAATACCAGAGCCGAAATCACTGCTACTAGGAGTGCTCATTTTGTCACCACCAGTGGTAGCAGCAGGTGCATTGGGGCCTTGTGTCGTGTGATGTGGGTCCGTAGTTTCTGAAAAAGATGCTTTGAATAGCTGATCTTGCGATTGCGATTGCGATTCCAGACCTGCCGCACCAGTGCGACCTGAAGCTACCACGGAATCGTTCCTTGTAGCCGAGGGGAATAGGACGATGCCCTTCGATAATGCCAGAGATTCCTGGTTCCTTGCGAAAAATCGTTGCTGCTCCAGTCTCCTGTTGAAATAGTTTGCGGCGAACTGCAATAAGTCTTTGGGCTCATCTTCGTGCACTTTCCGCTGAAACAAGTTCAGCTCTTCCAATTGACCTTCTGATAATGGCATTGATGCTATTTACAGTGGGCGCAGAGCTCTTTATAGTTGTCTCTACCAACAATTTGGCTGTGTTCAGAGAAGTCTTTGCAGAGAGGAAGCTAAGGGGCCTAAGGTCAAATTTATGAAAACAAGAATATATCTTCGTACGGACGTGGCAATAGTTGATCCCTTCAGCATAGATAGTCAAGCAACTAAAAGCATGAGTTATTTACTAAAAATGAATGCTGGTCAACTGCATTGGCGTGATATATCGATTGGCAAGTATTTGATGCTTTGACATGACTTAGGTTAGCTATTTGGCAGAGATTCATAATTATATACGTGTTAGCATGATTGAGACATTGACAAAACATTATTGAAAGCATTTATTCCTCCGCGCTGGTGGTCTCAAAAAGTTTAATATGGTCCCATTCTTTTTCAGCCCTTTTGGGTTTGAACGCGGCAGCTGAGCGGTCGAAAAGTTCTTTAAGTTCGTCACCCGTCAGTGCACCACCGTCGAGGCCTCTGGCAAAACCGATGCTTGATTCTCCACTCAGCAGAAGTTGTGACAGTTCTTGCATGAGCTCCTTATTCGAAGGGGAGGAATGTTGGTGTGTGCGTCCCGCGCTCATGCCACTAAACGATTGTTCACTTCCCGCAAGACGTTTTAAATTGCTGAATTTGCCCATCTGAATCACCATCTTCTCAAGTCTGCGCTTGCTAGCGGCGCGCGTCATTATAACGTGTTCAATGGTATTGTCGCAACACAGTCTGTAGACAACCACAGGCTTAGTCTGTCCGATTCGGTGAGTTCGGTCCATAGCTTGCAAATCAACCTGAGGATTCCAATCGCTATCGAAAAGAACCACTGAGTCAGCAGCCGTAAGGTTTATCCCTAGTCCACCGGCCCGTGTTGATATCAAGAACGCTTTATATTGGCCTTTTGGAGAATTGAAGCGATTAATATGTTCTTGACGAGTGTCATTATCCATCGATCCATCGATACGACATACCGAAATTTGATTCAATTCGCACCAATCCTCCAAAAAGTCCAGCATTGTCACAAACTGCGTGAATATTAACACTTTGTGTCCATCATGAATTAGAGGTGGAACCAATTGCTGCAGGATTTGGAGTTTTCCGGAAGATTGCAGTAAAAAATCGAGCTTCAACTGTTCTGGGTCCATGAAAGGGAAGAAAAATAATAAGGTGGAGTCCACTATTTGTCTCAATTGAATCATGGTATTTTGAAGCTTCTTGTTCAAAAGTTCTCGACGAATATGCTCGTTATAAAGTTTGTCCATTTCCAGAATAACTTTATCTGCTGGTTTTTCTTGTTCTTCACTCATTTTCCAGTTCATGAAGTTCCGTATGGTCTTATTACTAACCTGGCCAATGTGGTCTTGGTTCAACGAAAAGAATTTTTTAATAGCTTGTTTGAAAACAGTTTGTTTCAATTTCCCGTTCAAAGCAGCTTTATAGAACTTAATCTGAAGCGGGGTAAGCGGGCAATTAACAATGTACTCACGTTTCGGCGGTAAACTTTTGGCCAATACTACTTTTTTCAACCTTCTAAGTAGAAAGGGCTTGAGAATAGTGTGTAGGTTAGAGATCAAGCTTTTTTCAAGTTCATCATTTATCAGTTTATTCAATCCTTCGGACGAACTTTGCAATTCTAAGTCAGTGAAGTCGAACCATTTGTTGAAAATCTCAAAATCAGCAAAAATATCAGGTAAGATAAAATTCAAAAGCGACCACAATTCTCCTAAATTATTCTGCAAAGGTGTACCAGTGAGTAATAGACGATTTGAGGTATTAATGCGTTTGAGCTCCTGAATTAACTTGCAGTTAATATTCTTAATACGATGACCTTCGTCCACGATTAGGAATTTCCAATGGTAAGATAAAATCAAGTCGATATCTCTAATGATCATCTCATAGGATGTTATAACGACTCCGCTTCCCTTGGTTTGTTTGAAGAAGTTCTTAATTTTCGAAGCTCGTTTTTGTTGTCCTTGAGAATCATAGTACTTTAAAACGCTGATGTCTGGTGCAAATCTAGCAAATTCACTCATCCAAGTATCGACTGTGCTCAGGGGAGCTGCTATCAGGAAAGGGCCCTTGGTGTCCATCTCAGTAATGAAGGCAAACAACGCTATGCTCTGAAGCGTCTTGCCTAAGCCCATTTCATCTGCGAGAATACCGTTCAAGCCATTTTCGTACAGAGTGATGAGCCAATTGACGCCTTCTAGTTGATATGGTTTTAGCTCGCAATTATGGAGGAGGGATGGTTGTTGATGAGTAAATTTTTCTGACTGAGGTTCGGTACTTTCAATAGCTCTAGAACTTTTCCCAAAAAAATCGGTTATTTTTTTCCGCTTTTTAGCAGGTTGTTCTGTATCATCACTTTTAACTTGTCGATCTTGCGACTTATTTAACAGCGTGTCTGCTATTATGCCAGAATATACTTGACTCTGCTTAACGAACTCCTGAAGTTTGTTGATCTTTAGTGAAATAGTGGCATCATCGATTACGGCCTCTTCCGCGTTCTCTTCTCGTTCTTTGAGATCGCTTTTCTTGACAAAATTCGCGTCTATCAATTGATTAAGCTGGTCGTCATTTTCCTCTTCGTCAGAGCTAAGAGCTACATCCTGGTCCTCGGCAATGTTTTCATCCTGAAGCCAAATTGGTTCAGCATCTTTAGAATTATCATTATCGTCCTCGGAAGTATCCGAATCCCCATTGTCTGGCCTTAAATCTGATTCTTGTTTTTCTCGGTAATTAATTTGTGCACCGTTGGCTTGCGAGCGTGTAGATCGCGTAGCAACCATACTTGTAAAATTAAAAAGGGGCTATTATGATCGGTATTGGAACTAGCGACGAGCTTTTCGAATCTTGGCACCAGAAAATATAATAAATATATTTCCACGATAATGAATTGAGCCGAATGAAGGGTCTCCAGCGAGATTAGCAATTCTAAGGTCGAATTTCCCTATGTGAACCTGGGACTTCGTCTTTATCTGATGATTAACTTCGGATTGAAATACAGGGGCCAGATTACAGTTAAATGACAAGATCAATGAGAACGCCTAGGCTTCCTGAAGAGCACTGATCCAGATCTTTTTTCACGTTTACCCCTTTTGAACTTCTTCTGTAGCCTTTTCAGCACAACTAGGACCGCTAATAACGTATCCAGTGGTTCTCTGCCTCGCCGTGTATTAGCGCGGCTCTCAAATGCACCTCGAGGTCGAAATTCTTCGTTCTTACTCTTTCATTTTGATGATCTCTCTGCAGCGTGTAATTTTATAAAATCTAAATTTTGTTAATCTACAAACATCTTTCATATACAATTTTAAGCTAAAGGTCAACAAAAAACAGCAACATGGCCGAGTCCCAGGAGACTCCTCAAGCGTTTGAACATAGCACAAGTGCGCCTTTGTTGCCGCACTTGCAACAGCAACAACAGTTACAGCAGGAGCACTCGAAAATAGACTATGAACAAGAGGCGAAAAAACTAGAAGACAAAGCGATTCGTTTCCTTGCTAAACAAGCTCATCCAGTTATAATTCCATCTTTCTCGTCCTGGTTCTCGTTCAGTGACGTGCACGAAATCGAACGCCGGATGCTCCCTGACTTTTTTGACGATTCGTCGAGGTTCAAGACCGAAAAGGCGTACTGCGACGTGCGGAATTTCATGGTCAACACTTACAGATTGTCACCTTACGAATACTTGACCGTGACCGCGGTAAGACGTAACGTTGCAATGGACGTCGCTTCAATTGTCAGGATTCACGCATTTCTGGAACAATGGGGGCTCGTCAATTACCAGGTAGATCCAAGATCTAAACCCTCGTTGCTTGGCCCTAGCTTCACAGGGCATTTTCAGATCGTACTCGACACACCACAAGGCTTGAAGCCATTTGTTCCTAGTCAAGTGATTAAGTCAGGAGAGCAGAATGACCAGCAAGAGCAGAATGAACAATCAGTTGATAAAAACGACCTTTCAGCGCAAGAGGAGGTTAAAACCGACTTTGAACAGCCTTCAGACGAAATGGAAACGGCTCCCGATCTACCTTTTCACGCTTCTGAAACGGTCGTAGAGGCGACGCCTTCAGACGCTACGATCAAGCAAGAACCCAAGCCCGAGGTTGAATTTATACAGCCAGAAAAGTTCCCTGTCAACCTCTCGCTTCGCAAGAATATCTATTGCAACGCACAAAACTTCAATTCGTTGCAAACTGATTCTCAACAATCGAAGCAAATTAACAGAACTTATATTTGTCACACCTGCAGTAACGATTGTGTTGGAATACGCTACCACAACTTGAGGTCCAGAGACACGAACATATGCTCTCGCTGTTTTCAAGAAGGTCACTTCAGTGCTCATTTCTCCTCTTCAGACTTTCTGCGCCTCGAAAATCAGTCTCAGACGAAGAGACAGTGGTCCGATCAAGAAGTCCTGTTGCTACTTGAGGGTATAGAAATGTACGAAGACCAGTGGGATCGCATTGTGGACCATATTGGAGGCTCTAAAACTCTTGAGGCCTGTGTAGAAAAATTTCTAACGCTGCCGATCGAAGACAAATACATTGATGAAGTTACGCCGGCACCAAAGACGTACACCTCAGAGAGAACTTCACCGGAAGTGACGGAAACTGTGGACGCTGCGGTTCAAATTTTGTTAAAAGGTTTGGATAATAAATTGCTCAATGAAGCTGTACCAAAGTCTGCGCAACAAATTTCAGAAAAATACCTGCATGAAGCCCAATTAATTGTCCAAGACCTTGTCAAGCTTACACTAGAGAAAGTTGATCTTAAGTTTCAAAAGCTCAACTCTGTCGAATCTACCCTTATTGAGGAGAAAGAAAAATTTATAAAGGAATCGGAGAGGCTCTTAAGCGAGCGCCAATCTTTGAGCAAGCAGGTCACCGAATTGAATGAAGAGTTGGCCAAACTCAACGTTTCCAAAAAACTCATAATGTTGTCAGAACAAGCTGACTCTGGTATCAAGCTGGTCGAAAAAGACGAAGAAGCTCAAAACAAAAATAGGCTAGTCGCGGGTCTTGACGAGCTTCATAGTGTCTCTCACGTCGAACCCCAGCAGTATAAATCTTGGTCATTGGCCTAAAATGTACGAAATTGTAATTTTTCATATCCTGAAACTGGAATGCGATTTGCAGAGGAAGATCCCTGCCCATCTTCCAATCGGTATGTATCTGTATTATTGGCTAAAATCCATCTTGAGTTGTGGCGATGTTGCGAGGCTGCATCGTATGTGTGACATGGCCCAATTTTCTGGTTGAGCCGTCATCATTAAAACTTGAAAAGTACCATGGTGCATGTTCCAACAGTAACATTTATCATTGATTTTTTAACTTCGATCATGCTGACGGTGGCACAAGACCAGACGTATCAACGCTTCCTCGGGGCTTCTAAAGGTTTCAGAGGCTATCTTAGTTTCAGCTTTCATACGCTTGGTCGACTTGCTCGAGTTGCTTCATTTCCCCCATCAGTCTTTGCTATGGCCTCTTACTGGAAGAGCCCGTTATTCTATTGCCAAAGTGGGATACAGATGTGAATCTCATGACGTTTAGATCGATTGATTTTAGAAAAGGATTGATAGAAACGTTATTAAAAGTTATGCCTTGAACTTGGCCGTGTCAGCCCTTCTCCTTGGCCACAGATTGATCAATTCGAGTTAGTAAGTATTCCAAACATTATACTGCTGTCTTAAGCTTACCAGCACATTGCAGTGAACAATTTAGATCCTAGAAGTAAACTATTCAACGTCATACGCAGCATAACGCGGTCAGGGCTCGACCGCTTATGTGTTAAGAAACCAGCACAGCTTTGAATGTCTCGTGGCTCATCAACACTGCATCTTTTGCTGCACCCGTAGTAACATCAGTCATGTTTCATGTCATTATTTGACACAGTTTCAGAGTTGTTTGACATGGCTAAGCATAACCTGAAACGGCGGTGGCAAACCAAATAGAACTTTCAACGTGAATGCATTACGCAATTGTGATTCAAAACCTCAAGGTTGAGTATCTCGCATGTCTGCAAAATGTTGGGATCTGTCCTAGAGTCTTGAAATAGCATATAGAGGTGGTAAGGTCGTTGAAATCATAAGCATTCCGCCATTATAGTCTGATACCATTGCTTCATTAAGATAAACCGAGCTCCTGTGGAGCATAGAAGCACGACCAAAGCAGAGCGCATTCGTAGAGATGCCAAAAGTACCTCAAGTTCTCCTGCCGCTGTCTTCAAAATTGATGATCTCAAAATCATTTCAAGACATTCCCTAACAATAACGCTGTGAAAGATGAATGGCAGCTAACGCATGGATTAGCTGGATTGCCGTGCTGATGATTTGAGGAACAAACGTTTCCTCAAAAATGATAGTTTTTTTTGATCTTACGGCCTAATGAGGAGGAGCTCTACCAAAAAACCATCTCTTGTTGTTTTTGTTGAATACACAACCTCCGAACGACTTTTAGTTATCCAAGTCGCCAAGCATAAGATCTCTAGCGGCCCATGCTTACAGGATGCCCAATATGCTGATTTCGCTTGCGCATTTTTGCGACAAGCATGGTCCTAGAGTTCTTTTGGGCACTCAATTCGCGCAAGATGGTGACGCCTTGCTTCTGCCAGACTACCCAACCGAAACATTCTGTGATTCATGTTCAATGCATTTTCCAAGCGAAGATACGAGCTCTCGGTCGATGCGAACTCACTTAAATTCCATGTACTACGTTTCCACGAACTACCCATCAGTACGGTACCAGTTGACCTCATCTGTGATACGACACATGTTTTCAGAAGAGACTATGAGCTATGATAGTACTCCTTTTACATTTTTCGATCAAGCCAAAGGCTTAAATTTAGTAATGGGATTCAAGCTTCCGGATACTGATGCCCGCGGGGACGAAAGACGATATGCGCTTCTACTTACTATAGACAGCTCGGACCATGCTTCTAGTATGAAGATTTTGGCCAAGCACTGGGAGTTCATAACTTCCGGTTTCAAAAAGATCATTGACTATATCAAGCAAAGACGTGAAACTGAAGTACGACGCAATTTCGCCAAGAATTCGTCGGGGGACTTTACTCCGATGGGTGGAGGTTACTTGAAAGGCAATAAATACAAAGTCCCGAGGAACTTATCATACCTCACTAATGATGACTTACTATTTGTGCGGCTTCACAAGTGGAATACGTTCATGTTAGACGTGTTAAATACGAATGAATAACTATTATACAGAGCTCAGAACACAATTGTGGAATTGCAATTCTAAACGCTCAACTTGACTTGTTCATCGGTGATTTTGTCCTGAAATGGAGCCAATGCATCTGCGACGTCGACGCTAACGAACTTAACAACCTGTTGTGGAGCTCTGCCGACAAAAGTAGATGGTTCAAGTAAAGAGTCCAACTCGTCCCAGATTGGTTGGAAAAAATCATCTTTCTTGACGCGCTCTATCAAATCATTGTCGCCACCTTCTTCCTTAACGACAGCGGCGGCTTGGTGTGATAAGACACGGATGGACTCATGGACTTCTTGTCTCGATGCGCCCTTGCCAACCATGGCCATGATGATATTTTCAGTGGCCATGAATGGAAGCTCACTTTTGATTCTTCTTTCAATAACCTTTGGGTACACAACTAGACCCGAGGAAATGTTAAGCAAAGTAGATAGCAAAATATCGGCGGTCAAGAAAGCACTTGGCAATGAAATTCGTCTAATGGCAGAGTCGTCCAGAGTTCTTTCGAACCATTGAACGGACGCGGTCTGGACTGCATCGCTGAATAACGAGCCCAAGTGTCTGGCCAAAGAGCACACACGCTCACAACGCATGGGGTTTCTCTTGTAAGCCATAGCGGAGGATCCGATTTGAGACTTTTCGAAAGGCTCTTCGATTTCTTTCAAGTTGGCTAATAGTCTGATGTCGGTGGCCATCTTGTGAGCAGTGGCAGCGAAAGACGACAAAGGCGACAAGACGTCAATGTCGATTTTTCTGGAATAGGTTTGGCCTGTAACTGGGTAAACGGTGTCGAATCCTAGCAATTCAGTCACTCTCTTGTCGAGGGCCTCGACTCTGTCGTGGTCTCCGTGGAACAACGCCAAGAAGGAAGCCTGGGTACCAGTAGTACCCTTGACACCGCGCAAACCAAGATCGTTTCTGGCTCTGACAAAGTTTCTTAGATCCCACAACAACTCCTGGACCCAAAGGGTCACTCTCTTACCCAAAGTAGTTAGTTGAGCTGGCTGAAAGTGAGTCCATCCCAACACAGGCAGGTCCTTCCACTCGACGGCGAACTTGGCAAGTCTGTCGATCACATTGACAAGCTTTGGAATCAACAAGTCGTAGGCGTCTCTCAAAAAGATCAGGTCAGCGTTGTCGGTGACGAAACAGGAAGTCGCACCCAAGTGAATAATACCAGCGGCAGAAGGACAAGTCTGGCCAAAAGCGTGCACGTGTGCCATGACGTCGTGTCTGACAATGGCTTCTTGTTTAGAGGCCTCGGCGATTTCCTCGTCCGTGATCCTCAAATGTTGTCCCATCTCAGAGATGGCGTCGTCTGTGATAACGGAAAGACCTAATTCCTTCTCGGCAATCGCCAAGTTCAACCAAAGTTTTCTCCAGGTCGAAAAACGGTTTCTCAGCGAGAAGATTGAGGACATCTCCTCGGAGGCATAACGGGACGACAAAGGCGTAGTGTACTTGTCGAATTCAGACATTTTGCAATTGTGTTGTATTTGTAAGGAATTAAAAGCCAAACACTGATTAAAGAAAAGCTGTATAGTTCCTCAGTTCTGTGTGAACAACTCAGTGGCTTTTAAATCAAACGATGCATCAATATATTTTTCAATATTGGAACTTTTTGAATTTATCCATTAATATCAGAATTAATTTTTCATTTGCATAACAAGATGACTTCTGCATAGAAAAATATAATGCTTCTAGAGAAGTCAAATAAGCCAAGAACATGTCGAATCCATTCGAATGCGAGTGTTCAGCGACTGTTCGAGATCATCAGAGGTCTTTGATTCTTTGAACATGGATCGATTGCCACGATGGAGCTCTTGACGCTATGTCCAAAACACGACTTTCCGGTTAGCTGCTTACTCACAATGTCAATCTGTTAAGGATTGTAACTACAGTAATATTACAGTTTTCTAGCGTAATAACTTCACGATAATACACATAATACGGTCTATTGCCAACTTCTTCCTTGAAATCAGACTTGTCTTCCTATGGTCCGTTCTGCTGCTGTGCAATCTTGTGAGCCATGTAAGCCGCAGATGGCCGCAGTCCGAGTGGAAAGGTTCCTGGCAACGTCGAGTCCTCGTCCTCCGAATCGTCGTCACCGGGGTTGTCGTCCTGTTCTTCGTTCATGTAGTCGTTGTCCTCGGCATCGACCTCTTCGTACTCCATTCTCCGCTTCTTGAACCACCGATTGAGAGGCACGTCCGTAATTTCGTTTTTAGAATTCAACAAACGCTCTGTAATCGCCACGCTCGGTCCTCTGAACCACAGTACTTCGCCTTTACTGCGTTTGCGCTTTGGCATTAATTGATCCTTACCTAAACGTCTCAATTGCGAGCTGTAATCCGCGCGCTGCAGAAGTTCCACATTTTTTGAGATTTGCAATGGTAGTACGTATGCCAGCGGCGTATCAGTTGAAATGGTTCCAAGTACTGCGTTGTTGGTGCGGGCCTGGGCGGCCAAACTGTTGATGATTGTTGGGGGTCGGTATGCCGGTTGTTTACTGGACTGTGAGCCTAGCTTTATCGTCTGCGAAGGTACTGTAGCGTTTGCCGTAGAAGTAAGGGGCGTCTGCTGCATAGACAGAGGTCCCGGGCTCGTGGAAGATGTAGGACCGGGTGGGAAGTACTGCGTTGACTTCATCGCAGGTGGATTGTAAACTGCGGTATTAGATTGCCGCAAGCTAGCCAGGCCGGTCCCGCTTCTGCTCTTAGTTAAGGACGCCAGCCTCGTAGTGGAGGGGCCACCTTTGGGAAGAGCCGTGGTTGTTTGCATGTTTGTGACAACTGTCCCAGTCTCGACATCCAATTTTCCATGTTCCACAGGGTCTCCAGGTCTCATGATGTACCGAGGGCAATCGTCAGAAGTTGAGTATTCACCCAAATCATCCTTCTTCACTTTGGGCCTCAAGTAAACAGCTCCTACAAGTGGAGGCGCGTTCACAGCTCCTTCGGTGGGCATAGGAATGGGGTCATTTACTGTTGCATTTGGCGGCAGTAGGTGTTTGATGGGCGAGTCATATTTGAAGAACTTACGACCTAATACTGGTATAGTAGCCTCTTCGACGTCACGAATTTCTTCGGGTAGACAGCCTTTCCACGTACGAATTTTGTTAAAGACCTTTTCACTCTCGTTGTATCTGAACTCGCACACAAAAAGTGGTCCTTCAATCTCCAAATCTGGATCACCGCGCTGAAACCTGGTGAAATGACACACGTAACATTTACCAACAATTTCATCGACAAGATGGTCTCGGTATTGGCCAGATTTAACAACCTCGTTTTTATAAAACAACCGATCTACACGGTGTACAGTTTGTTCAGGTCTTAGATACCAACAGGCATTGAGCCAGCGCCTGCCGTCGGACGTGTGCCAGAGTCTGAAGATTTGTGCAATCGTAGGTTTTGTTGCATCATTTGAATTATTGATCAAGATCCAGTCACCAATTTTGTACGTTGTTCCATTATGATCAACTTGGTTCAATGGGTATTTGAGTTCTCCATCGGTCATATACTGTTCGTCGGATCTAGAGAGCTCATGCTGGGCCAATTCACTAAACCGTCTCTCGAGCTCCGCGGCTCGCCTTAGATCAGCCGGTTGTGACCTATGGTACAGCTGATAATTAGTGATCGCAAGCTTGAAATCTTGCTGAAATGCCTGAAAAGTTTTGTATTTTCTTTGCTTGACTTTTTTCCGAATATCGTCGATGGAAATGGGGTTGGAGATTAACGTGTAGTACTGAGGCTCGCGTTCTTCGTCGGGAAGTCTGTCCAAAGCTGCCGTTATATTTTCACCGCGCTCATTTGTATCCTTCTTGAGAACTTTCAATACGTTTTTAATACGTTGTTCGTAGGGTAAATCAATCACAGGCGGCCTACCGCGTCTCATATGTGTCTTTTGTTGCTGGTGTCTTTGATACAGCGGCGTGGGCGTCATAGAGTGTGATGGGGGCTGAAGGGAAGAAGGTGCAGGGGACTGAGCGACTGGAGGGATTCTAATCTTGGGAAGAGGCTTCTTGCGTTCTGTGTATTCGTCGTCCAAATCGTCGTCTTCGTCGTCATTTGTGGCGTTGTGCGTTTCCGAGTCACTGTTATTGTTAGTGTTGTTGTCACCCTGGTCGTTGCCTAGGAATTCACTGCTGACTGGAATATCAGCCACGTTTTGATCTTTATGCTCACGCGCCATAGCTTCAATTTCGTCAGGCAAAGGACCTAAGTTGGGATAGTGCACGTCCACATGCTGTTTTTGCAATTCGGGGACAATCCTTTCTCTAATGAAAGTGTCCATTATCGAAGCGTAGGTGTAAATGTCAGATTGCTTGGTATTGTAGGTACGCGCGTTCCACGTTATTTGGGCCAAGTCGCTAACAAACTCTTGTGGGTGATTGTAATGGTTGTTGAGCCTCTTCTTCACAGTGCTCAAAGACATTGGGTGCTGAATTAGCTTGTAATAGTCAGGATAATCTTTTCTAGGAGGTAAAATCTGGAAAATCGGGTATATCTCGAGGCCGTTGGGTTCTTTCAGTGCCATGATTTCATCGTATAGCGGCTTCAGCCGCTTTTGAACAGCTTTTTTCTCTTCAGTCATAGCCTATGAAATATTGAGAGAAATTACAGCACCTGAAAATCGTAGTGCCTCTGTTGGTTTTGACTTGTGTGGAGAACTTAGGCGTGGGTAAGTTGTACCATTTGATATTCCGAAAAGTTAAAATTGAAGATTAGAACTTTTCGTGACAGGTGACGTCGATTTGTCAAAATGGTGGCATTAACGACAACGAACAGCAGGTAGAGCGAATTTGAACTCACTTAATTAGTGCACCAAGGTTGTTGCTTTATACAAAGAGATGAGAGCCTCCTGCGTCACGTCTGCAATTTCCAACGCAGATTGATATTCTGTAATATACAAATTGCTAGATGAATAGTCTGGATGATATTATGAAAAAGCTGATGCTACCCAAGCTGCAAAAGTATAATTTTTTGGCTGATTCTGTTCCATTCGAAGTATACCATTCTACTATTCCTTCAGCTTTCTTTTAAGAGAAGGTGCGGTATCCTTCAGTGAATTCTACTTACTACTCAAAAAGTAGTACAAAAATGATTTCGCCCAGGATCGAACTGGGGACGTTCTGCGTGTTAAGCAGATGCCATAACCGACTAGACCACGGAACCATTTATAGTTTAAAACAGTATTAATATAAGCTTATAACTACATTAACAATCACATGCAAAAATCCTATAGCTAAACCCACGTACTTAGTTCAGAGCCAAGAAGCTCTACAGTCCAGTGTTTATAGAATGTCTTTTTGGTATGAAGTGATCCGTTCTACGAACAGATATGGTGTGCCCGCATTAGCTTTCTTACAATAATTCAAAAAGAGTCAAGTAACAACATTTTGAAGACATCAAAATAAGCTGTATGGTCAAATGCACTACCAGAAGCATTGGCTGTGATCGTTGGTCTGTTGTTGCTTTGTTACTTTGGAATTGCTTCATTCTGCCACTTCCCTCATATCTTCAAATCACTTTATACTAAATTAGTAAGTTTTACAATCGCTCAAGATCCGATGAGTTGAAACTCTAAAAGATAAGATTAACTTTGCTCCGGATTTCTCGCACGCGCCCTGGCTATTTATGTACTGCAAGCTATGGGAATCGATGAGCAACAGTTGCTGAGTTTCCAACGCTATCTTTCCAATGCCAAAAAAGTGCTATGTATCGTAGGAGCTGGAATGTCTGCTAGTTCAGGCATTCCCACATATCAATGGCAGCGAGGTTCATGGAATGGTTACACATCTTTGGATTTGGCCACTCCAGAAGCATTTCATAACGACCCGGGGCTTGTGTGGCTTTTTTACTCTAGCAGAAGAGCCGAAGCGCTTCGCGCCAAACCAAATAATGGACACTTCGCCTTGGCAGAGTTCTGTCGTCGTTTCCCTAGTGGAGTTGCGCGCAAAAGAGGCAGCAGCGCCGAAAAACCAGCAGAAAGTAATCTTGCAAACAAACAGGTGCTTGTGGTATCTCAGAACGTCGATGGGCTTCATCAAAGAGCGGGACATCCATCAGAGTCGCTGGTGGAACTGCATGGAAGTGTTTTTGGGCTCAAATGCACTCAATTCTTCTGCAACTATAGGTCTAGAAATGACAAAGACAGGTTTTTGACGCCTGCCCTCCATAAGAATACTCCCAGAGATACGCCAACAACTGCTAAGAAGAGAAGGCGTGAATCGTTCAGACATGATGAAGTGAAAAACGTCAAAAAACAACATATTTCAGAAGAAGCGGAAGGTCAAAAATCAAGGGAAATTTCCATGACGCCGGATAGCCCTTCTGGATTAAAAACTGTAACCCCGTTTCCTACACTTGAGACAAGCGAGCTGCCGATGTGTCCCGACTGCCATAGCGGTCTTCTTCGACCGGCAGTAGTGTGGTTTGGTGAATCCTTGCCTCTCACACAAATGGATGAAGTCGATCGATTTTTCAACGTGGGAAATCCTGTAGATTTAGTTCTCGTCATTGGTTCGTCGGGCAAAGTCTGGCCGGCCATGGGATACGTCGAGCGCGCTAAAAAGTCGGGTAGTAAAGTAGCTATCTTTAATACAGTTATTGAAGACCTGGATCAGGTCCGCAAGAGTAAAGACATTTGGGGATTTGAAGGGGATGCAGCTCAAATCCTCCCCGGAGCTCTCAAACCACTGATAGGCGACCTATATAAACCCAGAAACTGGCAAAACCGTTAATATTTAATCATAGCATTTATAATGAACTTCTTTTCTAATGACAATAACGATACAAATTGAACTACAAACTATTAAAATCCCTGATCCGAATGAGTCTTATTACCAGACGCGAATTTCCCTAAAGAAAGAGAGTCAGACGCGGAATCCAGATCGCCCAGCTGCTTTTTTATAATCTTCTTTCTCCAAAACCCATCGTCGCCGAGTAACTCAATATCAACTAACTCATAATTACCAATCTTAGGTAAAATATGAGCCCATGTTAGCCAGTAAAGGGCGCCAATGGCGAATATTCCCCACGTTACAACACAATGAGTCCAATACGGTAGAGATTTGTACACCGTTTCGCCACCTGTCGTTGGAGGGATGTATGGAGCCACAACGAGGTAAACATTCGAAAGCATAAAGAAAGTGGTCACCACAACGCCTGCCTTGATCGGAGGATTCCACGTTATTTTGCCTTGGCGACGTTGCCAGTAGAGCCACAGTAGGCCAGCGCTAACTGCTAGATTGATCACATTCATAGGGTAGGAGATCAAGTTCAATATAAAATTGTAAGCATCACCTGGAGGTGGTGCGATTATAGTAACCACGCACACGATAAAATGCTGTAGAAGCCCTACTAGAGGAGAATCAAAAGGCTTCGACGAGGCGAAGAAATTTGAGAATGGAAGGACACCTTCACGGCCCAATTGTTGTATGATTCTTCCTTGTGAAAAGATCACAGACATAACATTACCAACGGCACTGAGTCCTACAATGACGGAGGCAGCTTTCTTAGCCTGCCCACCAAATACGATGTCAAAAAAATCGGCAGCCAAAATAAGCTTGGAGGATATCAGTTTCTCCTTAGGGACGACTGCGAAATAGGCGATATTCACAAAAATGTAGATGATGGCCAAGAATATCATCGATGTAGGTCCTGCGATCTTCAAAGTTTTAATTGGGTTCTTCACTTCTCCTAGAGCGTAGTTGACATTAGAATAGCCGACGAAAGACCAAATGACATTGTAAAGAGCGTTGACCACACCGTAAGCCGTTGCGTTTTCGGTTCCCTCGAATGCGTTGTGAAAATTATCGGTCTTGTACGACTTGTTTGATCCGAGCACAACCCATCCAGTGATGCTAATGAATATCACGATACCGATCTTGAAAATTCCGAGTAGGTTTTGAATGTAAAGCCCGATCTTGACGTTCACAGCATTGATGAGGAAACAGAATGATAGAATTCCAAGCGCTACGCCTCTTTGTTTCCAAGTGGTGATTTCCGCATCCGCTGCTGTCAGGAACATGACTGCTGCGTTCACGGAGTTGCTAGCAGCCCAACCGAGGAAAAATACGTACGATGCGTACATGGAGATGACGAAAAACCGCGGTTTCTTGAAAATATGCTCGAGGTAATTCTTTTCACCACCGTTACGTGGAATCGCACTTCCAAACTCCAGATACACGTACAGACCAGAAATGGCGATGATTGCGCCCACAGCCCACATAATCAGTGCCAGCCCTATTGACCCGCTTAATGTGTAGATAGTCGATGAGACGGCGAAAACCCCGGTCCCCAGCATCCGGTTGCAGATGAGGCCGATGCACGAGAGAACCCCCAGCCTTTTGGAGCCCTGGTCTGGCTCCGTCGTGTACTGATTCTCCTCCTGCAACGAGTCCTCTTTGTCTTCCTGCTGCACGGAGTGCGTGGAAACATTTCCACCCAGCTTCAGTTGCGAAACGTACTTGAACATTGGTTTCCGAAAGCGTCAAGACTCACGACAAATCGATCCACTCTAAAAACACCCCAGCTTACCGACCCGATACACCTTTTAGGGCCCCTGCTTAAGTACCACTCTTGAAAAGAATAATGAATGTCCACTTGAAGGTGTTCTCATAGACAGCTTTCACATCCACACTTACTGTGGCATCTGTAATGTAGCTGTGAAGCCCCGCACCAAGCGTCAAGATACCAAGACTAGTAGTCGCCAGTGGCTCGCAGTGCTTTTTCGCCCAGCAACGATGCGTCTGTCTCGCAACTGAGCCATCTCTATTTTGGCTCATGCACCATTTGTCTTTGTAGCCGCATAGCTGATACCACACTTCGACAGCTTCGTCTCAAAATCCTGCTGTTCTGAGTTGTAGGGCTCAAGTTTCCCATTCTTTAAGGCACTAAATTCAAATTCGATGCCCACCAGTGATGGATATGATGCCTTGAATATGCAGGTGTGGCTCGAAATGTAAATTTCAGCTCAGCCGCATACAGGTACTCGTAATGTACTCATGGAAAAAGTGCAAAGCGATGGGATAGACAATGGAAATGGTCACAAGAACGCAATTTGAGGGCGTGTACGGTATGTCTTGGTCAGTCAGTAGTAGAGCTGTTTGTCTGCCAGACGATTATTGGATTTAGTGCTTGAATATCAAGGTCATGGGCGCTTACGATTCTCTCGTAATAATTAATTGATATATTTTCTTTTATTTCAGCTCTCCTGTGAAAAAGTATGAACCGGTTAGATTTGCAAACAACAATTTTGGCTGTTGATGATTTTGCACATGCATCTTCGTGTTTTGGTATTTGAGCCGATGTTGGTAATATGAATGGAATAGAAGGTTATCTACTAAACACAATTCTACGTTATTATTGAATCTGTTTACAGCTGTTTTGGTAAACGCTCTTGTCTTGAATGCTGTGCTATTGCTAGAAAGCGCCAAAGTACATCAGAATAGGGTCATAACGAAAACTAAAAAGTGTGACAGAATAGTACAAAGTGACAACGCTAAATATTCAACCGAGCATATCCATCCAGGCACTGTTCAGAATATGCTGAGGTCTAGACATTGATGTTGAGTAGTGCCTCCAGTGACAGCCGAGCAGTGTCATTGCCTCCAAGCAACGGAGGCTGATAAATTCAATACCAGTCCAGAACACTTCTCGTTATCAACACCCGACATGCAAATACCTTACAATATCGGTGATCAACTTTCCATGTCGAGATCATAGATCTTAACATCTAGAAAGACTACAGAGAGATAAGTGGAGTAGGAGATCCTAAACTGAATTAATTAGACGCACCATGAACGACTAGAATGGTCAGCTCAGCAAGCTAACTACTACTGACGCAGATATGCTACAATAACTTTATCGATTCAAACTCCGCTCATCTTACCGTCGAGAAACCCGCAGAATAATTGCCACCTACTTTCGGATTTTTCCCACTCATTGATATCACCCTTCTTCTCTCAATCATGCCGCCTGCTTATGTTGAACTACAAAGTCGGGTTTGGCTTTGAGCCAGCTGTACACTCTCCCAGCTTGAGTTTGTGAACTGGTTTCGAGCAGGACTGTAAGTTTCGACAGTACACTGAGCGGCCAGACACCATGATGTACAGCTTTTTGGATGAGCGACCCTTATGTGCTTTTGAACCCTTTACCATGATGTACAGCTTTTTGGATGAGCGATCTTCATGTACTTTTGAACCCTTTGAATTATTGTACGATCATGCGGGCATCGGTCATCAGACGTATAAACGTGCTGTGTGTTGACTTCAATCAGCTGCACCACCTGCTTCTTTTTAATTTTGTAGCAGGTGGCTGACGAGCCCAGGTATCGAAGCGTTCCATTGTCAAAGAGAATGTGGTCGACGAACAGGGGATGTAGATGAAGACTACCCCCCCCCCCCCACCATTTGCGTACATGCAGGAAAATTTCGAGAAGGAAAGCTCTCATTATAAGACATAAAAGGTGAGCGTTTACTGATTTATATAGCTGGCATTGCGATTTTGAAAGAACCACGATTTACTTGGAATGCGCGCAACCAAGGTAGCCCCTTCTATTCGAAAGTCTCTCAATATAATCGGACCATTATTAGATGCTTTCATGAATAATAAATAAGGGAACCGCAGCTAATTGTAGTTTCATCGCTCTCCCTCCGATTTAATTCGCTAGACACATAAAATTCGTGGCTTGAGCTACTACTACGGTCTCCGAAAGTTTAAATGAGATTCTGTTTGCGAAGACGCTAACGAGACCATGACGATGGGCAACTCGAGTGTATCTCAATTAACTGCCACTTACAAAAGCGCTTGCTGGGTTCCTTTTCGGCTTTCAGTTGCGTGAACTGTTTTGACGATTCGCAAGTCCGTCACTTCTTTAAGCTTCATGAGCCTTGGAAGAGTAAAATACAGTTTTACGTTGGGATTGCAATAGTCCAGCTCATGGTTTCTCAAAACCTGCTTACTCAAAGATGTGAAACCAGAACAATGAAAAGCACTGAAGTCCAAGATACATTGCTAGCCATCACAAAAGAGTATGCTAAACTGAGTGACAAGTCGGACATGTTTTGTGAGAATTTTTTTTAGCGTACTCTATTTCTCATCGCTAATAAAACCATCCTGTTCACCTTGCGAAAACGATTAACTAAAGCTTGTTCGAGCAAGGACACAGAGCCTTTGAGTACCCAAAAAAAATCGATACAGGTCCGCTCGGCTGGTTTGTGTTGAAGTTCATTATCGATGGCCCTGCTTCATTATTACACCCCTTATTGAATTAAGCTACCTCTTCTTGATTTGTGAAACTACTGTGCTAAAATGCGCGCTGCTATCAGCTTTCGCCCCCTTACTGGCACTTCACACTACTAATTATTCCAAACATGGCCGATATAGACCCCAACCCTCATTATAAAATGGTTTCTAATGCTCTTCCTCAACTTCACCATTGACCTTTCCAGAAAAGGTAATCCGCGATGATCATAGATTTCTTTGAGCTGTACCTGTATACAGTTACAGCTGAGCTGAAACCTCATTACAGTCATTATACTATATTTATGAGAGCTCCAGAAAGCCTATAAGTATTCGCTACTCTGCCACATCAAAACCCTATGGCGTTTAAGTTAGGATCTCTCACAAGATAAGGTTGAATTCAAATAATAATAAAACACATGTCGTCTTCCCAGTGGAATCCAGAAGACATCCTGGTCACATTCCAAAATTTGTCTGGTGCTCAGGCTCAGGTTGACGCCCAACAACTGCAAGATGTTGTCAACAGGAGAATAGCCCTCGGGATCTTGTACGGTACGCGGATTGGTGCAGCGGTAATTACTATTGTCATACTGCTCATGGTCTCAAAAAACCGCAAGACGCCTATTTTTATCAGCAATCAGATATCCTTATTACTTATTGTTATACAGTCTGGTGTGTACTTGGGCTATTTATTCAGTCCCTTTGCATCAGTCAGTTTCACGATAGCATCACTTCCTGACACAATTCCAAACTCTAATTTACGGCTTTTCTCAGCCGCTAACATATTTCAGGTCTTGTTGGTCGCAGCCGTAGAGGCATCTTTGATACTCCAGGTTCGTATTATTTTCAAGAGTGATACTTTTAAGACTGTCGGCAGGGTACTTGTTGCAATTTCTACGGCACTCGCCATAGCTACCATCGCAATGTTCCTCGTTTCAGCTGTAAAATCCATTACTGCGATCTACAGCGACGTTCAAGCGGCCGCGGACACGATTTATTTCAATATTGCTGTCATTTTGCAATCCACCTCCATCAACTTCATGACCCTGTTGCTCACCGTTAAGTTAGTTTTGGCTGTTAGATCCAGAAGGTTTCTCGGTCTCAAGCAATTCGACAGTTTCCACATCCTGGCAATCATGTCATTCCAAACCCTAATCTTTCCCAGTTTGCTTTTCATTTTGGCCTACGCTTTGTCGGGCAACCAAGGTACTAGTTCACTCAACAGTATCGCTGTATTGCTAGTCACTCTTTCCTTACCACTGTCGTCGATGTGGGCAACTTCGGCCAATAATGCATGCAGGCCATCTTCACTCAACACCTACTTTGCTCCTTCAATCTACGATGGTACGTCGACCAAGACGGACGATCGCAGCATCTTCTCTCAACCAGCGAGATCCTCTGGTTATCAGCGAAGCTACGAGCAAGCTTACGACTTGTATCCGGTTGTTAAAGCAGATCCTACACAGCACGAATACAACTACGATGTACAAGGTATGGATAAAGCTAATTTCCAAACTCTGGCCGTTTCTATTAATACGGCTGGTAACAGTTCCACATCCAGCAAATTTAATCAGGATAAGCAGCCAGAACTTGGTCATCTCGAGCGCGCAATAGAATCTGGCGTTTACACACCAAATACTCTTGATGATGAAGATGCTCGCAACTTCTGGTCGGGCACAAAGTCTTGAGGCAGTTAGCAAACGTAAATGTTTTGCCTCTACTACACCAGTTCATGTTGAAAACTTTCGATAATTTTCCATTTTGTTATAATGATTTCTAAATTCTAAGCTGTTGTTTTGTTATAATTTGAAACCGTTCTGCTCTCTATATCATTGAAAAGCGCTCTATAAGTAGAGAAGCGAAAAGTATGTAGACTGTAATGGCTTTTCATATCATTCAAATTGGAAGTCCTAGAGACTGTTAAGCGAATGTCTTCAAGAAGAGCATAGCACACAAAGAATTGAACAGATGATGTAGCCAGTACAAGTTTCTAGTTCCAAAAATGAAACTGTACAATGACATATGCAATAGCCATACCAAAATAGCGACACTTATAAGGTCCCTACTGGATGTTTTCAATGGCATTCTATACCTCGCGTTGCTTTCTATAAGCAAAATAATGGGAAGCACAGCGAGGAAATTATGATGGGACCTGAACGGTGTTTCCCACCTTATGGCGAAGTTACGCATAAACACCATGACGATAGGTGCATTGATTGGAACAAGAAAAATCATCAGCATAAGGATTGTATTGTTAAAGTTCTGTAGGTTTTGAACTTCTTTTCTTGTGCAACTTACGGCCAGCTTCACGCAGAATAGTGCCTGCAAAACAGTGAGAACAATAAATGCAAATTGATAGGGAATGTAAAAGATTACCGCAATAATAATGATGAGAGCTCCAGCGAGTTGTCGAGCATTTTGGAAATGGCCATCAATTATTCTAGAACCAAATTGATCGTTCCGACTCATTTCACGGACTGATCTCGATTTCGTAGCTGTCCAACCAGCTACCGCTTCTAAAAGCGCAATTAACCGGTAAACAACGTATACTGATGCGATAGTCATTAGAAGAAAAAAAGGGCCAAGCCACCACATAAACAGCTCGCTGACACCCAAGAAAAAGGTGCCAACAGACGAAGAATTTGATGTAGGCATCACCCACTGCTTCAAGTTTGCGAAGTAAGCTATGCTTGAGTAATTAATCAGGCTTGACAGCGGAATTAATAAACCAATCAATGTGAACATCGCTATCCAATGTCTATTCAGTACTCGATCCATTGCAGTATCAAAAGCCACAAACTGACCGGTTGTGCTATAGTTGCGAAATTGATATGCAGCAATTAATGCAACAAATCCTATGGTAAACGCAGCAATAGAAAGACGAAACCGAATGAACAACATTTTGATTGTAAGAGGCCAGTTAACCTCAAGAATAATGCTCAAATCAATCCCAGGCGGATTGATGAAGGTAAGTTTAAGTGACTTGAAATCCGAGGAATTTAGAGTAACAAAAGGGGCCACGCTATGAAAATTGATATCTTGAGGACCTTGCTTCAGGTTGACGTGCCACTTGGTCTCGAAAGGCTTATCGATTGACTGTTTGAAAAAAGGCTCAAAAAGAGGGCTACCTTCCGAGACTAAACTTTTGACACGGTAAGAGACAATCGATGAATACAATCCTGTCATATCAAATGTTGAAACAAGTAGTGAGGAGTCGACTATTTTTCGCATACTTAATAGTCCGGTGAAGAAAATTTTGAAAGGATTGTCATCAATCAAGCGTTTTGTCTTCCTGTTGGTTAGTTCAGCGATGACAAAGTTGTTGTTTTCGTATATTTCTTCCGAACTCTCCACTACTATGAAATCGTACGAGGACAGAAGTGTCTCATTGACTAGTAAAAGATGAAAGGGTTCTTCCTGTTCTCCACTAGAGGAATCTGATGGATATTGGCTGTCAGACGCAGATCTTGGCACCTTGACGAAGTCACTAGTGGCTGAAAAGCACTTCGCTTTCCAACCTTGAGATGAGCCCTTTTTGTCTAGCTTCACCAAGTTTCTCTGGCAAAATTGGACATTCAGCGACGGAACAGTTGTTAAAATTGCGAATTGGAGATCTTCAGTGGATTCTGGTACTGTAAAAAGATTGAATCTCGAACGAGAATGCACATAAGGATCCGTCAAAACAAGTTTCTCATTGATCTTTACCTCACTAAAGTCCTCCAACGAATCAAAAAAGCTGCCCTTAGCGCTAGGCATTGAATTTATACTCATATCCTGAGCTGCGTAGTCTTCCAGCCCTGAAAGGAGATTTTTCCGATACAAACGTAATCTATCCTCTAAGGGTATACTTTTCGAAGGCGATTGTACGTCGACCGATTCCAATAAAATGTGCGCGAGGACTCTTCTCAATTGGTCACACCATACTATTGCCAAATGATCTATTGGAGTCCATACGTCCGGAATAGTCGTTGTATAGGTTGTAAAACCATTGCTGTAAGGCACAATCTCTTCAATAATTGTGAAATCAGAAGGCAAAATGCTGTCCAGGACGCCGCCTGTTATTGAAATAAGCGAGACGTTCCGAGCGAAGAAACTTGACCTGTCTTTAAATTCAGACTCCCAAAAATTAGTGATACGCTTGTAAATCTTGAGCATGTCGCCATCAAAGGTAACTGGCGACACTGCATGAGGAGCAGAAAGTGTAATATAAGTATTAATCGATTCCGGGATGTAGTTCTTGAGGGTAGGCATTACCCTCGCCACAACACCACCCATTGAATGACCTATTACAAGTACTGCCTGAGGACTGGGACCTGTTTGGTCTTGGGTAGAGCGATACAGAGAGAGGATGTACCCAACAGCGTCATTCAAGTACTCTGCCTGGTCCAACATAGTTCTTCCGTGGAATGCTGTAAAATCCTCATTGAAATCGGCAGTGAAAACGTCCAAGTTCTTGGTATTAGGATTTTCGATCGACTCGGCCTCATCGAAATATAGAGTTGCGCTGGCGGCAGCAATCGAGCGAGCTTGTCTGAAACTTCCAGCGTTTCCGGGTATGAATAAGACTGGGATTCCGTCTAATTGTAGCTCCCCATTTTCTAGCGGGTCGCGATCTTTGCTCTGTTCGCGATACAAGTACAAGTGGTATTTTTTGGCCAATGTAGTATATCTTTCATCAAGACCATCAATTCGAGCGTAAGACGGATACATATATACAGGTCGACATTGCGGGGAGTCTGCACCTGAAAATTGTTTCGACAAGCTTGTTAACACTGCTACAAGGATGAACAAAAGCCCAAGCGCTATTACACGCAATGAGACGGTTTGGGGCTTCGTTGTGAAACTTATGATGCTTGCGTCTGGATCACGACTCATCT
The DNA here is from genome assembly GCA_900074755.1 of Lachancea nothofagi CBS 11611. NCBI lineage: Eukaryota > Fungi > Ascomycota > Saccharomycetes > Saccharomycetales > Saccharomycetaceae > Lachancea > Lachancea nothofagi. The sequence continues at coordinate 293,977 of LT598450.1, read as the reverse complement.
CAGAAAATTCTTGCGTGTATTCAGCTCTCTTGGGCTCAATAACCGTCATCTTTTCGGTTTTGGGGTCTCTCATGTCCATAAATTTGCCCGCTATTCTCAATCCTTTCTGAGCTAGAGCTCTTGTCCCCCTTCGTAAGCCTATCAACGGCTTGAAAATTGCCAGGATGATTTAGTCAGGTCTTATAACAACGGACTGTGAAGAGCGCTGGGTAAAAGTTCTCAGACCCTTATTCTGCTTTCTCAGTTGTACATGTCTTCAGTTAGTGAATTTTTGTATAAAGCGTGAAAATGAAGACTGTTTGACAATGAGATATACAGAACCGGCAGGTTAAGAAGAGAGCTAATCGATACGAAGCCAGTACACTAGTCTATGAATATCACTTCAGGTCGTTAAAGTCATTAGTATGTACATAAATGCTAAATTTGGAAGCCATTTTTGAAAATGATGCGGGCTATTTCTTAGTGTCTTCGCATGGTGTACTTGGCACAACCAAATTTTAAGTGTTACAATTTGTGAAGCTTGCGAACTTCTAGACGGCATTGAATGAATGCATTTTGATTCTAGTTCACAGAGGTAAGGTGTTGCTGTTTCGCGCTTGCGTTTTTCTTGAGTGAGGACGTAGAAGGGGTCCTCGCAGGAGTCGAGGACATGCCATTTGATGATGTGGGCGAAGACCCATTTATTTTTGGGAGTTTTTGAGATACCGACGTTTTTTGCACTCTGCGTTGGTTGTAAATCTCTTGCCGATGTTTGAACGTGGCATCGCGCAATTGCTCGTAAGATTTAGTACCCAGCATAGTGCCAAAGCGAATGGTCTGAGTTTCGTTTGATATTTGGTTTAGGCGCGCTGGTTCTTCAGAGAACTTAGCACCGTAATTGTTGTACTCGGAGTTGTGTTTCCATCTTCCGTGCAACCGCGTTAGCTCATCAAGTTTTGAATCGTAAACGTCAATTACTTCGTTACTCTGTTCCTGTCTTTCGACTTCGGAAAGATCTATTAATTCGGACAACGGTGTAAAACTTTGGCGGGGTCTCTGTATATCGATAAACTCGAGTCCCAATCGACCCATCCGTCTCCTAATTTTGAAAGGCAGTTCGCGCGTGTATACTTCACCGTGTTCTTGAAATGGATTATAGTGTTCAATCTTGCGGTACTTTGGGTTATCGATGCGATCACCGTCTTTGCTAAAGACAGCAACGTCGTCGGAGTTACCATCTAGGTAGTCCTCGAGTCGTGGAACATAATAGGATCTTTGAGCCTCAAATTTAGAAGAAGCAATGGACGAAAAAGGTGCATCGGTTGCAGAAATGTCAGCCGGGACAGAAATATCAAACACTGGATTATAGGGATCATCCGTTAGGTTGAAAAAGGTGTCTCCGTCCTCAAGTTTCCGTTTGCGCATTCTTTCTTCAACATAATTCCGTGCACTCTTCTCTTTGGTAAGCAAGATATTATCCACGTCCTCCAACAAAATATCGGGGATCTTAGAACTGGGCAGTTTGACATAAACGTGAGCGGAAACGGAGCTGCCCTGTTGCTTTTGTTGCTGTGCCAGTTGCTGCGCTTGCTGTTGAGCCAATTGTTGTTGCTGCTGAGCAAGCTGTAGCTGTTGTTGTTGTAGTTGCTGTTGAGCCAATTGTTGCTGCGCCTGTTGGCTTTGAGCGTGGCTTTGTTTGTTCCCTTTGGAGGTGGGATGTTTAGAAGAAGCCGAGTCCGTATGCGATTTTTTGAGTTTCGTTCTAATTTTCTTGGCGTTGGTTTCCTGTGGGCTGTGCATAACGACATTACTGACCAATTTACGTCTCCTGGCATCAACCAGCAAAGAATCGTCCTCGCCTTTGATTCCTAACGATTGTTTCACAGGTTTGATATCGCGTCTCAACTCAAAAATTCTAATGTCATTATTCAGTGAGTCCAGAGACAACTTCTCACGTTTGGCCACTAGAAGAGCTAGTTTCTTGGTGTATTGAAGTTGTTGATGTAACAGTCGCAGTTTGTGACTATTTTGATAATCGATTCTCCGGGTTTTCCGAGCTTGGCGAACTTCACGTCTGCGGAAACAGACGTAAGGATCGTTATCATCACGGTCACCACCGTGCCTTTCGAATTTTAGTTGCGGACTAATTTCTCCACCGTGGGATTCAACTTTACGGGCTTTCCAGTGAGCGTAAACTCGGTCGCCAAATTTCTCTACAAGTGTGGCGAGCGGGCGCGTATTTTGGCTGCTTGCGGTGTCGAACTGGGTGATGAAAGTTTGCGGGGATCGAAGGCCAATTTCCTGAGCCAGACGATGTTTGATGCCAGCATCGCCCAGGTCTCGCTTGAGAATTGTAGGTTTGATTTCCTCGAGCGACAGGATGTTCTCCGGGTCAATGCTAAGAAACGGCTGACGCTCGTGGATAGCGGTCTCGAAACTGCTGCACAGAAGCTCGAATTCGTCCTCGGAGAGCCCGCCAGGACCGCCGGTCTCGGCAGAGAGCGCAGACGACGCCAGAAACTGCTCGTCGCTCTCGTCCATGTTGTAGCGCGAGCCACAGCAGTCCTCTACCGTTGCGGAAAACCTTATGTAGCTCTGGGGCTCCACGAACTTGCCCTGGTAAAATTGCGTGTACTCAGGCCAGGTGCGCGACGCATCGGGTGTGGGGATGTACAGCTCCTTTCGCGCCAACTGGTTTTTCTGCAAAATCTGGTGCAGATGCTCTTCCTTCTCCTCATTCTTGTCCACACCGGTTTCGATCTCGACCAGCTCGCGCTGCTGCAGCTCATCCTTGTCGAGTTTTCGCAGGTCTGCGGCCTTGAAGACTTGCAAGCGCTGTCTGACCGAGATCTTGCGGTGCCGAAACCTGGTGTTGGCCGCGTCGGCAGCGCTGCCGGACGGCACGGCGCTGGTAGCGTTGTTCGAAGCCATCGGGACGTCTTTATGCTGTGTGCGCTAAGTGCGCTATGTGGTGTGTGGGTGGGATTCCAGTTTTCCCTCGATCACGTGTTGTTCCCTCTGGCTGGAAAATTCGTACAGGGGGATTTGTGCACGTGTATGTTTTTGTCCTGTCAGACGAAAGATCTAGCCAGCCGAATAGCCGGGCCGAAAAATGTACGCGTGGGGAGGGAAAAAAACAAAAAGGACACAGGACCTGTAGCCGTGAAGTGGAAGTAGAAGCAGGGGAAAGTGAGAGGGTGAGTGGGCGGCGAAGATACTGGAAAGACCGGCTTTCTGTGTCTTGTGTGTAGTTGAAGTGTAGCGCTTGCGTGGCTGTGGCTAACGCTTCCAACTCGTAGCGCCTGGTTTTTTTTTAGGAGTGGTAAGTAAGTCCTTGTTTATTGTTCCCCCGTCGTCGTCGTCGCAATAATAGTGTGGTAGGAAAAAAAAATTTTCCGGCAGCGGAATGCGGAAAATCCGTGGAAAGAGAGATGTTGGGTCGCGAAGTACGGGGCACGTGATGGGGCGGCTGGTTGGAAAAGGCAGGGCGTGAAGCAGGAATTGGAACGGTGGTGTGCATGGTTGCTGCTGGACGATATAGCGGCCGCTTTGCCCTTGGTGGCCTGGGTATATGGAACTAGATAAAAGGACGGGCGAGAGTGTGTAGCACGTGACCCGATGTTGATTGGGTCACTTTGTACGCGGAGCTCCATCAAGTGGTATCCACTCTTCTCTGTGTCTAGAGATCCTGCCGGTGTCGCTGTTAGCTCTATTCACTGTGTGCTGTATACCTTGCCCGACTCGTCATTCCCGTTCTTTCTTGCCTCTTTTGCTCTTTGCCGGTTCAAGAATCTGTCCCCCGAACGGCGGAATCTCACAAACCTCGGGCTTTTTCCTTACTGTAGTCGTGCACATACGGCACTCACTGCGGCGCTCAAAAGTCGTTAATCTCCACTCAAACGCCTCCCAGATCAAAAACTTTCCAAGCCAAGCCCTTGTGGTGCGCTGTAAATTTTAATGGCACCATGGGCTCTTCCCACTCCCCTGCACATAATTATAAGTATGTTCTAGCTCACTTCACACACGATTCTTGTGGTGCGCTATTCGTCAAGATGTGTGTTTTAGCCGCCGAGATATAAAATGCATCTCATTTCCGTGGTTCGTGACCCTTTTCGGTCCGCGCCGATGTATATTATACAAGTTGAAAAGCGATGAGCTAGTCGATTGATGGCTTCTGGTCGAAGACACGCCAGAAACAGCTTTAGGGAACCATGGATTCGCTCATAGAGATCGTCACCAGGACCATAACCAACCTGGGCAATAAGCAATCTTTCCTAGAAGATCAAAGAAAGCACTACTCTACGTTAAAATCTCATTTGGTCACTTACAAGCCAAGTGCATCTCAAGACGAATCCCAGGAAAAAGGTTTGGTGCTAGGGGAAATAATAATTTCCTCGAAGATCTATTTGAATATTGGGTACGAGTACTACGTCGAGAAAAGTCAACAGGAGGCTCTTCAGTTTGTGACGGACAAAATACGTCTCATTGAAGAGGCCACTTTGCAGTTCAAAGCCAAGACCATCGAGGCGAATGAGACACTGAAAAACCTGAAGCAGGCCCAACAACTCGAGCAGAAGGAGGATATACAAAGTGAAGCCAAGGATCCCATACCCACGGCTGAAAATGACGAGGGCTTGCCATTTATGGAGATTCGAGAAGATTTGGACGATGATGGCAATATCGTCACAAGCACAGTCAATCCAACTTCGGCTCGCGAGGAGCTGCTTGCTAAACCACAGTACTCAAACGCAATCAAAGACTCGAGCGTCGGAACAGAGCCCCAGCAACGCTTTGAAGAAATCAACGACGATGCAAACTTACAACCCAAATTAGCCGCACCAGTGTCTCCTCAAAATCATATCAACGGAGACGTCGCAAATAACGCTCGCGAGAAAGAGGACCTCAAAGCCACTGAAGTCACGCAATTGTCGCCTGCGCAAGATTCAGCTACTATACCCGCGATCAAAGAAGTAGACGCGCGCAATTTGCAAGTGGGCAACAACGTAAGACATGCTATCGACCCGAACGACATATACACGTTTGATGATATTGTTCAGCAACTAGAGGAGCAAGACGATATTGAGGATGGCGATCTCGATGATGAGAATATCCAGTACGACTTTGACTCGTACCAATCGAAAGGCCACAGCGACGATGACGAAGGTGAGAATGCTACTGACTATTACGAAAGCGACGACTACGAAGAATACGAAGACTCTTCCGTATCTTCAATAGTTCCTGATGTAGCCAGGAGCCAATTCTTGAGTCAGATCAATGCATTGCGCTCCAAAAAACTGGAACAGTTGGGTCCAGTCGAGCGTACGAAGCCCATCTTAAAGGCCAACAAGAAAACCGATGAGCCTACCAAAAAGAAAGTTGGCTTTGCCTCGGAACTTGACGTTTGGGAGGTGGAAAACGTAAAACAAGAAACTAAAGCTAACACCTACACCGGTGCGTCACATCCTGAAGCCTTGGCTCCCATCTCTGCGCTCGATAATGAGGAATTTGACCCTGATTTATTTGCTAAACTTATAGGCGCTAAGGACTCGGATGAAATCCACGAGAAGTATGAGCAAGAGAAAGTTGAAGAACCTGTCAAAAGAAAACCTAAAGTGTCTCGCTTCAAGAAAGATGTAACAACGTCGAGAGGCAGTGCAGTGACTGTCGAAGATAAACTTGACGAGGGACCTAGGACAGGAGAGAAAAGCAACACAGTAACCAGTGATGTGCTTGAGAGAAATCCCACTGTGACAGGCAACGTTCACGAGAAACCCCACGAAGTTACGAGCAATATTCCCGGGAGAGACTCTAATACCACTATTGACATACAAGAGAGAGAGTCTGGTTTTCCAACAGATATCCAGGAGAGAAAATCTGCTTCGATCAGCCCCATACATGAGGTGACTGAGAGACTAGCTGCATCTAGCCTTCACGACAATGACGCCACAAGAGAACTCGGAGGCAAGATGAAAAAGGAACAGTCACTTTTTAAGAAGAATCTTCGGTCTTTGAAAAGGCCTTCTTCGGCACCGGCCCGCAAAACCCCCACTATTTTTCCAGAGGCTCCAAACCCAGAAGCTGACCCAGTGGAATCCGAGTCTTCTCGTCCTGCACAGTTTCAAAAACCTCAGTTTGACAAATCTGACGCGAAGGCTTTCCCTGCAGAAATAGCTGCGATTGTTAGCCAAAGTGGCGCGGAGGTTGTTCAAAATCCCAACGTCGACTTTCAGGGCCTTGGCGAAAACATGGACGACATGGTCCGCGCATATATTCTAGGCTTGTACAACGGCGACGTCGACGATCCCGGCACTGTCTTGGAAAACTTGGAGGACTTCAAAAAATACAACAAAGAGGCTGAAGACCTGCAAGGCGAGATTTCTACTTTTTTGAGCGAGAACCCTGGCGCAACGTCTCAGGGTGATGTATCTACAACCGCCGCATCTGACCCAGCAGGACCTATAACTACCGACGTGGTAGAAAAAGAAGTGCCGACGCCCATGGACTACGATGGAGAGGAAATGATGCTAGACAGCGAAGCTCTGCACTACGACATCGCGGTTGAGTATCAACGGCTCAGACAAAAGATGATATCTGCACAGGGAAACATCGAAAAGTCGCCAGAAGAATTGCAACTAGAGCCTATCGACGAGTACGGCAACCCTATCAAGACGAGCCGGTTCAAATCAGCCAAGCTACAATTTGCGAAACCCTGATCGGACCTGTGATGCATGCTTCCAGATGTAAGAGATGAGCTGCACATTCACAATATCCGAAAATAAGCGTTCAAGGAGCCAGGTGTGAAACTGCGATTCAATGTTGCGTTTCAATCTCTTAGCTTCGAGAGTCGCCAGCGAAAGGTGCTGACCGTCGATATGCCAAGCATGTACTGTAATCGCACGACAAAGCGTCAAGCACGTGAGCTGGCCTCATCTGTCTCATCTCACGTGTGCACTTGTTTTAAAATACTTGCACCTGTGTAACCACCAACAAAGAAGAGAGTTTGCATATCTAATGACTTTCTGCCACCACTTTCGGCATGCCTCGGATAGCTTGATAATTGCCGACGCCCAACGTTTTCAAGGGTATCCCAGCAACATTATATGCCTTGTGTGGCTTTTTGGGGCATCTAGGTTGGGATTCGCCCATATGTACAGGAACTAACGGGACTATTTAGTCTGGGAACCTACGAATGTGTAAGTTCGGGGAATTGAAAAAGTCTTGGAACTCTGGGAAACTTTGTCGAAGCGTTTGCAACCTGTCTTTGACACGCCATAAAAGTGGTTCCTTTCCTAGAACTGAATAGTCCTTCAGCATTTGTGAACGTCGGACACCAGAGTTTATTAGCATTCCGCTTCAGCTAGAGTAGGGCACAATGGAGACTGACAAAGTGCCAAGCATCAGCGAAAGATTACAGCTCCTCATGGACGAAAACCATGATCAGGTCGAGAGGCCAGCAGGTTCTCTTCTGGAGTGTTTAATCAAATCGCTAGAAAAGGAAAGACTGACAGAGGAAGCGTCCGTACCGCGGGCGCAAGAGGAAGAAGTAAAAACGGACGTTGCGGGAGAGTCCGGCACGGCAGGATCCTACTACACCTCTTTCGTTCCGCCTCGACCATACGCAGATTATTTTGATTTCGACGGTGGACAAATCGAAGTCGACCAGAACTACGAGTCCGAGAATGAACACAACGGGGTTCTAAATGCAAGCGCCGTGTTTGACACAGACAAAAATGATCCATACCTCAGCGACGACAACGACGAGAGTAAGGGATTGACAACGAGCGTGCTTCCCGTGTTTCAGGCCGAAGAGTCCCTAGATGACACTGATCAAGCGACTCAGCTGGTTATAGACAAACTCAATACTTTCAAAAATGAATTTAGGACCCTTATCCAAAGAATCGACGAAGCGTCTCTCGTTTCTCACATGTCTACTTCTGTCACAGCACTTGATCCTGGCAGCCACATGGGGCCTATGAATTCGATGGTTGGTGGTATTCTAGACACTCTACAATCACTTCAGCCCCCATCTAGCCGAAAACGGTTTAGGCGAGACTCTGAAATTGACAGAGCAAGCTTCAAATCTCCTACCATCAATGTTTCCTCCAGGGAAGCGTCTGTGGAAAATATTGAAGAGGACGCCTGCTTCGGGTTGCCGAACTTCGGAGTAGTGCTTATCAAATCGCCCGCCACGGTTGCCCAGCTGTGGAACGAATATACTAAACTGCCGAGCGAATGGGCTCTCCCCGACTGGTTCGATGTGGTATCCCAGCAACATTCGATAGAGTCGAGTGGGATCCAAAGTCCTGTCCAGCTAATGAAACGACGTACCTCCATAAGAGATCTTGAAAAGAAGTACGGCTCCTCGTGGCGTAATAACGATAAGAACTTCTCGCGCCAAGTCAACCGTCGCAAGAAGATATGGCTGGCAATAGAGGAAGGTTTGGAGGACGATATTCCGTTGCAAGAGTGCTTTCAATTACTGGAATCTTATGTAAAAGAAAGAGGGAAAGGCCTGAGCTGGTATTATAATGGCGTTCCTTTTAAGTTGATAGATTTGAAGTTGTTACACTGAGTACTGCATAGTTAAAAAAGTAACATTATAATACAAAGCATCTTTCATTTCTTGGTTTTTGGTTTCCCCATCAACTAATGTGACCGTGGTGAGCTTATTGGCAATTTCGGTAATACACATGCTGTATATCGCTCGATTGGCTTTTACTTACATAAATATTGGTTTTCTGGATCTTCATCTCTTAAGGTGAGTTCCGTGAGGTTTCCTATAATAGCGTCAGTGGATATATTACAGTCACTTGATTGGCTACTACTGGTTGTTGACTCGGTAATGTGAAGAGTGAAATCTCGACATACGGAATAAACTACCTGTATTTAATTATTACCTTTATTGGCGAATACTGGCAACATGAATTGTTCCAGAAATAAATTGGCAACTGCATGCCTCGTTCCTGGGCGTAGCGCGAAACAGTAATTAATGACTGTATCACCTACCTATGTGTCAATAAGAATGCTCTAGGCGGTAAAATCGAACGAGGTTGCCCATATTGGCATGTTCAGTCAATAGTAAAGCTGTTATCACTTTATACAGATGTGACATCGTCAAAGTCGACACTATTTAAGCTTTTGAAACTTTTATCAACTTTCTGACGTCAGCTTTTTTTTTGTGTCATGGATCTCGAAATAAAATGTGGAAACTGTTTCTATCCTTTTATCAAGCTGCTAAATATTTCATTTCTCCATGGAACCACAAGTACAATAGGCTTGATAAATATGAGAGGCTCGCTGACATGCCTAATAAGTACGTAACGATGATTGATGATATTCACAGAACTCAAATGCGCTAACTAACACTTTCTCAATATAGTTGGTGAGACACCTGCTACTCAGTTTTTGGCTTGGAGACTCAGTCTATCGAATGCATTTATTATCCTGGTGTCCTCCAATATTTCCAGTGATGGTCTTGTATCTTGGAAATCCTCTAAATTGGGCTCCAATTTTTATAGGCCAAATGAATTTGCCAAGGAGTTCGATGATCTGGAGTCTAAGCTCACCGATGCAGATGGAAACCCAAGGTATAAAATTGATATAATGGTTTTGTCGTGCTTGTCGTTCACTTCGTTGGATCGCTACTGTGATTTGCTTTCCAAATACAGTGACCAAAACACAATAGTTTTAATGAACGCAAATTTCGGAGTGCAATTGGAAAAATTGGTGCTTGACAGGTTTTTCAACTCCAGTTCTTGTATCTTGTCACTTCTATGTGACGTTGAAGGGCGACAACTTTCGTCGGGGTCCTACGCATTGGTAAACGATAGCTGCAGTTTCTACTTCGGTCTCACATACGCTGGCAAGGACTTTACGAAAAACACAAACAAAAATGACAGATTAATGGTCAACCTCGAAAGCGTCAAAGCAACTTTCGCTGACGATAACTCAATTTTAAATGCTATGATTTCCCAATTACAACGAACAAATGTCGATGAGGTTGTAAAGATCTGTCCTAGCCATTCTTTTGAAATGGCACTTAAAGTGTGGGAACACATCATTCCTCGTATTTCACTAAACATACTTTCAGTCGTCTTCGAGCAATTCGATTATGATAAGCTCTTAACGAATACATCTTCGAAACGAATTTTTCAAGATTTGGTGAAAGAACTAGTGGAAATCTGTTTCACTCAGTGCGGCAGTGTCGTCGCCAAATATATGGTACCTGCGTTTGATTTGAACAAGTGCACTGATAATTTAAGTTCTCAAATTGATTTTAGTAGAGTGGTTGAGGAGACCAAAAGTCGAAAACGACAAATGGACAGGTCTACCATCAACGAGTATCCTGAGTTTTTGACGTTGTCATTTGAGGCGTATTGCTTTTATCATAGATTAGAGTTTCCAGCCCACATCCTGTTACATCAACCTATACTCATGGCTAGTAACTTCGGAATCAATTATTCAAGCTTGAATTTCCTGTTCGGATTCTATTCACAACTACTGTCAATTAGCGGGTTCAGTATTGAAGGCGGGCCAAATAAAGTGGGGCCATCGTCGTTATTCTTCGGCGTGAGGACACAGCTTGCTAATCAAAGTGAACAGACACTTATATCTACGGATAACAGCCCCCTAGTGGGAGGCCGTATTACGCGTTTACGTGCAAAACTCAAGCGAAGGGGAAATCATGATCACAGCCGAGGAACATCCTGCGACGAAACTGAGGACTCCATGCTCAATTACGCTGCTGCAGAAATCGAGGATATAAACATTGACGCAGGCAATAAGAACAGCAAGGAGTTAGATGACCACGACGATGGGATAGAGGAATCTGGGTCACTAAAGAACTCCCGGTTCGCGTTTTTTTGTGACGGCGGAATTGTGGATTCTGGACCCGAAGACAATGATAGTAGCTCTATAGTAGACGACTTGATTCAACTGCCTAACTTCCAAAGACGAGAGTTTCGGGGTGGAAAATCAGAAGGAACTTTTGAAAAGAATGATGCGAGTGCTACATTTGAGCACGAAGTCCGAAACAATCCTTTCACGATGTCTTCAAGGTACTACTTTGATGCATACCGGCTTGGAGACCAAGACAACTTTATGTCTTTGAAGGAAAAACGAGCTGGGAATTGGAGCCGGCCAAAACTATGGAAGCTGCAGCGCCAGTACCTGGTTGAGACCGGTCAAATGTGCGGCTCTGGTGTGACGTCCTCCACGGTGCCCGACCGATTTTTGTGGGATCACGTAAATCTACTGAGACGAGTCAATATGGGAGGTATTTTAAGCGTGACCACGAGCCGTTATGGCCATGTCGACTCTTCGCAGAGGCTATTTGACGATTGGAACAGAGGTGTCGGCCCACTAAAAAGACTCACTTTAACAGCGCCCACTTCGGCTACCCATAGGACTTCTAAAGATCGTCGATTACCGGCACATGCCAAACCCTTCATATCGGACGCGGAATAGGTAGAGCAGGATAGCGAAAGACTTACCTGGCGAGCATGGTTTCCATCTATTTTACTTATTGTCTAATATGCATAGAAAAGCTTCCACGCGCCGCCCGGAACGAATACTTCATGCATGGAAAAAACATTTTTTTAAGTAATAGCATCCAAATAAATCAAAGCTTGGCAATTAGTCGAATCTTCTCATCAATCAACTAGCCACGAAGAGTCAATCAGTCAGTGACATGCGTAAAACTCTATCTGCTCCTTGGCATTAAGGTTTGCAGTTCCCAGGTCTACGGACAGAATACGACGTCCCAAGAATGCTTGAAGACTCCCCGCGCCAAAAAAAAAATACAGATTCCAATAAGTCCAGAGGCGATGTAGAGCTGGCATGCGGCTCGTGAAAGTTTTGCCATATATGGTATGGAGAGCCAGGACAATTGGCGATCAATACCCAATTGAGAAGGTAAAAATTCATGCGAGCTACGAAAATCTTCGAAATATGCGAAAATATGCATAGTGAGCGAAAGTCAACGAAAATCAACGAAAATCTTCAGGATGCCAAAAACAAACTTTTGAATGATGCCGTGACTTCTTCAATATTGCGAGTATCTAACAAGGTTTGGTGTAGGCAGCTAACTGTGCTGCTTTTCGGTCTAGTGTCGGGAGTCAAAATGCGTAGGCGTAGATCCTTGGCCTCGGAAAGGCGGCATGGGGTTACGGCAGGATGGTGGCATAATTTGGCGTCTTGTGTGTCGCTGTTGTAAGTGATACTTATGTAAAAAAATGGAGGTACCCTGAGCTCCACGTCTAATCTGAATTACCACATGTCGTAGTGGTGATGGTTATGAGTTGTTATTATCGGTTGCCATATGTGGATTGATTTTCGCCGAGAGATAGGTGGTCCCTTCAGATATGAGGTGGTTCGTGCTGCGGTGAAGTAAAAGGTGCGCATGTATATATAAGTGTCAGGTAGACCTGGCAATTTTGCTTCAAATATCGTAAAAGTGGTTTCATCGCAAAGATATAAGTGAATTCACCGCAAAGAAGATTATAAGCGCTGGAATGCGTAGAAGGTGAACAACTAAGATGATATTTCACTCCACGGATTTCGACCTTCATACCAATATGTCGAGCCCCACCCACATACTAAGCTCGGGTGTAATCGCAGCAACACAATCTCTGGAGCTACAGGACAGCACAAATTATCATGAGGATGAGAGCTCAGTAGATCTTTTCGGTCTCATATCAACAGGTTCGAGCTTCGAGGCGCCTCTACCTGACTTCGAGCCCGACTTCCGTCCCGCAAATCTGGAATCGCAGGGATCCGAACTGCGAGAGCAGCTATTCAGCTTCGCCACAGACAATGGAAACGAATATGAAAACGAAAACGAAAACAGAAACGACAATATCAATGAAAATGACAACGACAACAACAGCATGGACCTCCCAATGTCTGAGTTTCTTCAGGATCGAAATGATTCGTTAGAATCATTTGATGAAGAGTTTCCAATGTACCTGGAAACCATGGAATTGAACGCATCTCGCACAAGTTCCTCTAGCTGTGCGGCGGTTAGGCCGCAGCTGGGACGACGAAAGAGCAATCCCTTCTATTTGCCCTCAAGACATATCAAGAATATGATCTCCAAAGACAAGCAGCGCAAAAGTTGCCGCAAGATCCAAACAAATGTGAGCGGGACCGCTTGTAAAGGTGATGACGATGTGTCAACATACCCGCAAAACAGCAAGCCCTTCCTGGAGAGGCGGCAGACTGTTAGTTGAAGCCATTCTATCGATTGGATATGGGCAAACAAAAAATTTGTATTTTTAAGGCAATCTAGCGGTATGCAAGTTCTTCATATATGATTTATAGATACAATCGGACTGTTGGGTTATTAATTGTTGTGCTGTTGGTTCGGAAGACATGCTTGTGCGAAATAGTGTTTATCAAATTGTTAGGAAGCTCATTATTTACTCGTACAGATCTTCATCTAATCTGGCAGCTGGATTGGTCTCGATGAAATCAAGAGACACCTTATGACCCAGTAGTTCTCTGATGTTTTGCACACCATACTTAATCATAGTAGGTCTCTCTAGTGATAAACCCCAGCCCAATACTCTCATGTTAGGTGGGAGACCCATAGGTTCCAGCATTTCGGGTCTGAACATACCAGAGTTACCAATTTCAACCCACTTGCCCAAACCTTCGTGCCACGAGAAAATCTCCATCGATGGCTCAGTGTACGGATTATAAGTGGGTTTGAAACGTAGACCGGTAACACCCATCTTTTCGAAAAAACCTTCCATGAACTGGATCAAGTCGCCCAGAGTGATGTTGTAGTCGGCCAGAACACCTTCAACTTGATGGAACTCGGCCAAATGAGTAGCGTCGACAGCTTCGTTACGAAAAACTCTGTCGATCGAAAACAATCTTGTGGGTTTAGGATCTTCTGCTAATTTCTTCAGCATGTTAGCAGAGATAGCTGTTGTATGGGTCCTTAAAACTAGTTTCTGAGACTCTTCAGGTTTCCAATTATAACGGTACCCAATAGAGTCGTACTTGCCTTCTTCGTGAACTGCTTTGATGTTTTCCATGTAGGTCTTATCATCTGGTAAGTCACTCTTGATGGGATCCTTCAGGTAGAATGTGTCCTGCAAGTCACGAGCTGGATGTTGTTGAGGGACGTAAAGGGCATCAAAGTTCCAGAATCCGGTTTCGACGTATTGATTCGAAGGCATTTCTGTGAAACCCATCGAAAAGAAAATCTGTCTGAATTCCTCCCGTACTTTACTTAAAGGATGCAGGGCACCTGATTCAGGCAAAATACCTTCGGCGTTGAAGTTGTAAGGCTTAAATTTGAGGTCTTTGTAGGTACCACTGGCCACCATATCAGCGGTCAGATCAGTTTCGAGCTTGGTGAGTTCGGTGGAGAAATCGGCGCCCTTCACCACTTTGAAGCTGGTATCTTTTTTGGCGGCGATGAGCTTCCGCTTTTTGAGGTCATTCAGGGTTTTCTCGTTGATACACTCGTACTTGCCATCTTGAATTTGTAACAGGATATCCTTGGTCTCGTCAACAACGTCATCCACAGATGAAACCTTCTCGCTGACAGTCAGCTCATTATCTTTGTTCTTAGAGAGCCAGCCATTCTTAAATGCTTTGGCTTGTCCGACTTTCCCGTCAGCACCCATGTGAGTTGCCACATCTTTAATTTGCAATTTTGTCAGTTTAGCCACCAATTGTAGTAGTCTGATCTCATGAGATCCTTTCGCCACAATATCGTCACCCTCTTTCGTTAAAGTGAAGTAAGTTTTATCTTGCTTTGTGTATTCAAGTTTCCCATGGGCCTTTAGCGAATTGAGTGACGAGAGAATCACTTGGGGATCTATGTTTGAGAACACATCGAGCGTTGACTCGATAGTTCCCAGTTCATTCAACTTCTGTAAAATATCTAGCTGTAAGTCAGACATTGTATAGATTGAAAATTTTCCAACGCTTTGTGAGCTTATTCCAAGCCTTTTGAAAACCCCCGAGACTGAGCGAGCAATGAGCTTCTAATTGGCCAATACCTACAATCTCATTCAATATCAATGATCAAGCTCATCTTGAAAATTTTTATAAAATCTCAAAACTAAATATTTACGGATTACCCGGCCTATTATTCGTGCTTTGATCGATGCTATAGACAAGTTCGACAATCATGAGCCATGTGTAGAGCCGTACTGATTGGTGAGATGTGCCGAAGCTCCTTGTTCCTGCGCTAAGAAGTGTAGCCTTCAGAGACTCAACTTTCAGCGGTTTTTGTTGGTTTTTGCAGTTAGAACATTTCATCAATTTCAAATAGGTCGCGGTAATTTTCGCCATAGCTTTTCATTTAAACCAATATGTTATAACCGGCGATGAGTATCGTTCGTTTCCTCCATTTTGCCAATTTCCAAGGCACTATTCTCGAAACGCCTCGAAGGAAAAGAACGCAGTATATAACGCCCTCAGTACAAAGGCTTCTGATGTTTCAGAAGCACGTAAATGCCATTTGATGAGTGTATTTATTTCTGAATGCCATTTCTGCGTCAAACAAGTTGACATCCTGACATGGTAGAGATTTTGCCAACCTCGCTATCTTCCGGGACCCAACCCGAGAACACACGCACGTTCACGATTCCGGTCAATGCCCGTTGCTTGCATATGGGCCAAATACAGCAGCTTCACGACGTTCTAATTAACGTTGTGCCTTTTGAGTTTATTTTTGATGACACCAAGCTCTATACAGGAAATGAGCACATCTCACTACTTTCTCTATTCCCCAGTTGCAACCCGCCGTTTTCATCGTCGCGAGTCGCGTAGAGATCCAGCTTTACATTCGCGTCTAACATCACTTCTTTCTTTAAAAACCATTTTTTCTCTTCCTGTAGCAAATAACGGTATTGCTCCATTAACTCGGTGTGCATTTCGCTGAGCCACTCTAATTGCTGCTCAAAGGACGCGCCTTCGACTTCAGGAGACCAATTGAGGCCTTCAGAAACACTGGGGCTGTTGGAGCTGCTCGTCGCGCTACCGGACTGGTCAGGAGTACCGTGTTCGGCCAAAAACTGCTCATTCATATTATAAAGCCTTTTCTTATAGTAATTAGTCTTCATCTTGGCGACCCTGCCTGCTTTTTCTTTAACGGCCTTGTTTTTCGTTGCGGAAACGCTGCTTTCTATAAACGTTCCTGGCGCAGTTTTAACCATTTCGTAATTGATTTTCAAGTTATCATCAACCGTAATGATGTTTCGCTTGTGCCGGCTTTTGCGTTCATCGTCAACATCCGTGTAGTCGCTGGTCTTATACCTCTTTATAGCATTTACAGAATACTTGATCTGCGCATCTTTTTCAGCTAAGTCTTTGAAATCCTTTAGTAACTCTTCCAGTTTATCCATGGCTAAACGCGAGTGACAGGTGTGATTGGAATGCTCTGTCCCCTCTAGCTTCTAAAAGAATTGGTCCAAGTTTTCTTTATCCTTGATCATTTAATCCTTTTGTAATTCTCATCATGTACTTTTCAAAAAAATTTTAGAGGGCTAAAGTTTAGAAGTAAGCGATGAGCTATTAAAGATTACAAGAATCTTCAAGCATACACGATGGAATCCGGGAGTATACAGGATCTGTTCGCAGCACTCAAGCAAGCTGGAAAGCCTAATGGTGCAGGCTCCGCTGAGAAGACGACCTTTGGAGTGAGAAATGGAGAAACCGACTTTGATCAGGACAAACTAGAATTTGACGAAGATCCTAAGATGGCGCAACAGAAAACGTTTTATGAAATCGAACAGCACCTGCGTAGTCTGCCGCGTATGCAAACCGGATTCGATGCGCTCTCCAAGAGCGAGAGCTCTCCTAAGGCTGTACAAAAACTGGACGACCCGGTATCGATCCTACACTTGCGGAAAAAGGATGCTACCACGAAAAAACCATCCACTACAGAGCAGTGGTTCACAATTCCTAAACCAGAGCTTACTAGAGAGCTCAAGCGTGACTTGCTAGTGCTGAAGCATCGTGCGGCTTTGGACCCAAAGAGACACTATAAGAAAGACAAATGGCAATTGCCGGAACGATTTTCCGTTGGAACTATCGTGGAGGACAAGAGTGAATTTTTCAGCAGTCGTATGAAGAACAAGGAGCGCAAGAGCACCATGCTAGGGACCCTGATGGGCAGCGACGATACCAACAAATATTTCAAGCGCAAGTACACCGAGGTGCAGGCCAAAAAGACCAGCGGCGCGAAGGGATACTACAAGAAAGTCAAAGACAAGCGCAAAAAAATGTAGAAAGGCGTAAACACACACATCCAGGTTAAATAACTCATAGGCACCGAGATAATATATGTATACTACGAAGAATGGATCGGAGACCAGACAATTCGGACGAGGATGAGACTTTTTCGATGAACGCTGCATAAGACCTTTATCGCAGTTCTGTTGGCACAAGATGCATAGAAACTTATCACTTAAGAAGTTGCATGCCGTCTAGCTCGCAATTGAGGGTATTAAAAGCCCTGAAGAACCGGAGCAAGCCCCAAGATTCGTTCAATTTTACGTCACTAGGAACTTCAAGTATCGCGCTGCCGTCATTTTTACTACTTATTTCCACACACATACCAGCCCCGGACTCTTAGCCGCTGAGCTCCTCAATTAATTTTTCTTGAAACTCAAGGGGGTGTATATAAAGGAGCTAGAAATGGGAAATCAACATGCGCATGCTTTCTGTCAAGAACTACAAAGACGTCGAAAAAAGCTGGGGAAGTGGCACATAGAGCTGGCAAATTGCAAGACAGAGAAGGTGACGAAAGGTGACTCAAGAGTGGAGAAGTGGGGCAACAACTACAAAGAACAGAGGCGACCACATGAAGAATAGGATGATACACACTCAGTAGCAGTGTTGTTTTGAGGCCAAGTCCCGGCACTTCCACTATTCTGAGCTATCCACCCCAACTTCCCCACAGAGGTTACGCCACAAAGTGGCCCCCGTGACTACGACAGCCAAAACGGGCGATGTCGTCGTAGCATGTGATACTACTTGAGCATGTGACAGCCGATCCTGGTAATTTTCGGAGTATCATGTTACACGAAACAAATATACGCCGTTTTGCATCTGCGCAACGACGTTGCTTTATTCCGGCGTAATTTTCTAATTGCGCCGGAATTTTGGTGCTGTATGTCTCCTCTCCCGCCGAGTGACTCAGCTCAAACTTCCGTAAAAAATCTGCTCTTTCGCGCTGATTCGCTGCACGTTTACCAGCAACCCGCTTGAATTTTTCTTATCAGTGTTGTGTGCGCGATCCCGTTCCTATTAGCATCAGTTTCAGGGTTGACTTCACTCATGGATAACTCGCTAGCCTAAGCAAAAAAGGAAACTCCAGAGGCAGAGTCCACTGGACAGGTGCCGTGCGACAACTTCTCACGTTCTCTGTGCAATTTCCACAGTCCACCCACAGCTTAGAAGGTGGCTCCCATTTGGTCGCTTATGCCCGAACGACGACTGCAAGAGGGAGGTAATGGTAGGGCTAAGTCGGCACTGCCTAGCACATCGTTGCAAAGCCGAAATTGAAAACTTCAGAGGGAGAAGGCAGAAAATGCTAGCCAGGGACGGCAGAGAGATGACAGAGAACAACACATGCAACGTACAACTGTCGTTGACCTCTTTCAATTGTGTTCACGGCCATCTGCGCCAGCTTAGCCCCTAGCTGGGCTTCGCGGACGGCCCCCGCCGGGCTTTCCGCACTCTTACCAAAAAAACTGTGCGTTACCCGTTTTATCTGCTGGTCTTCACGATAAGATCACAGAATATGCGCATTTCGCATGTTTTTGTTTTTTGCATGACAGTAAATGCAGTTAACGTCAGCAGAGCCTGGGCAGGCGGTCAGTAGTAGCCGCCTCCCAGTTAGAATGAAGCAACCCACACTGCGCATTCTACCCTACTTGCCCATTGCGTTGCGGAGCTCGACATTGTCCACGAATTTAATTTTGAGATTTTAGACGTTGGCCGATTTCTAGAACAACCAAACTTGACCATCTAACACTCGAACTCGGCAAAAGACTGTACTAAGTAGGCCTGAAGTTAACGAAGTGTTGAGTGCGTCCGACTCGTCGTCTATTACACCAGTTTGCTAGCGTTTTGAAAAAAAGCGAGTGACAACGCTACTGTGTTTTTTTGACTCCACAACTTCATCATATTTTCGTCCAAGCAGGCCTCTTGGACTCACCGACTAGCTGTCCATGAAAGACTTCAAAGATGACACCGGAAAGAGGGACGATAGCAGGCGTAAGCTGCTGGAAGCGGTGGCCGACCCTTCCACCGACGCTCTGTGGCGCATGTATTCCGGTGCCAAGGCATCGCTACCATACCGCGATCGAATGACCAACCTGACATGGAGGATGCTGGGACTTCGGGTGAAGAATCTGCATGTGTCCAAACACCAGCAAGCCGCAATATCACCCACGTTCTCTGCCACTTTTGGCAGTAAAGCTGGAAAAGAACAAGACCAAGACAATAACGTTGATACCGATGGTTTCGATTATATAGCCGAACTAAGGGTACTCAAAGATCAAACTTTGCCCACAACAAGTCACTCGGGCTCCGTAGACCCCATGGAGACTGAGGTTCTCAATGACTCACAACTTCGGCACACCGATAATCACGTGAATCTTGTTCGAAGCCATCGTCATCCACAAGCACACCATCGCGACCACGATTTGTCTCATAACCAAAGCTCTAAGTTCGGCGAGCCGAACGATTCGTCTGCAATGGTAAGCTCATTCTCCTCTAATTCGCACCAAATGAAACATTTCTCACAGAGCCATGGGGGTGCTCCCAGCTTTGGGTTTGAAGACCACGGCCAGTATGGCTCGTTTTCTAACCTGGAGCAACATGTCGGTTTCATGGGCGACATGGACGTTGAAAGCTTCAACGTTCTGGGCGGCCATGACGCGGCTTCACAACAGGACCTCAGTCAAGATGACGAGGATGATGATGTGATATTACGCGGAACCGCTGCTTATTCGTCGCCAGCGCTCATCAGTGATAGCGGTGTGTCTTCCGCAGGGGGAAACGGTTCTTTGATTCCTCCTTCCAACTCTACAATGTTCAATACCATGGATCCTTCTTCCTCGGCTTTCAGCAACTCCGTTACTATCGGTGGTCTAAATTCTACCGTTTTGGGCGGTCAAACGTTTTTCGATGAGCATGATTTTTTACAATCCGTAAATGAAGGCCATGGAGAGGATGACCCTAAACTCCCGGCGCTGCACGCAACCAACTCCCAAGTCTCATTGCCGGACTTATACGATAGAACTTCGAACGTAACGCCAATATCGATTCGGAGGCCAAGTACAGCATGGCAAAGTAATCCGATACAATCCTCACCAAGTTCAGCGATTATCGCTCCCAGCTCACTGCCGAATTCTCAAAATTCACGGCGAGCTGTCAACATCAATTTTGTGCGGAAAAAACAAATCAAATCCTCCAATTCAAGAAGAGGCAGTTCAAGTTTTGCAACCATAAATGGCGGTTCTGGCATTCTTGTAAACAATATTACGCAAGATAATGCGTTTGTTGACGCAGCAAACCGTAGACCAGTATCCGCAGGGGCAGGCTCCACCGTTGGCAACTCAGCAAACAAAACAGAAACTAAGTGTACAAATTGTCATACTAAGACTACACCCCTGTGGAGAAGAGATCCGGAGGGGAATCCGTTGTGCAATGCGTGTGGTCTTTTTCTAAAACTCCATGGAGTTGTAAGACCACTTTCCCTGAAAACTGACGTGATCAAGAAACGTCAACGGTCTTCCAACAAAGTGTCTGGTCAGAACTCCTCGTCAAGTGTAAAGAAAGAGCTCTCGGTTGAAGATACATTACCAAGTACAAAAGCCCGGAGACCAACTAACAAGAAAAAGCTGTCGTCGACGAGCGTATTGAATGGATCGCAAGCCAAATCCCAATCGTCCATGGCGAGAAGGAAGTCAAAACCTGGACGCGACGCTGACAATGCGAGTAGCGAAAGCGGGTCAGGAACCCCCACCCCTGGACCGACGCTCTCTATGGAAGCGCAGGTGAGTGATCGAACGTCGCAGCAAGCGATCTCCTCAGAAATGGAAATCGATCGCACGTCCAGCGCAGACACTGGTATATCCGGATTAGCGAATCCTAACCCCAATTCTCATGGTCTGGATGTTTTTTTAGATCAGTGGTCTAATTCGCCATCAGGAGACCAACAAACATCTGAAGCCACGGCGTTTCTTGAAGATCAACCCGAACTCAAATCAAAAGCTAACGACCAGCAACATTTTAATCTTAGCGCTGGACCTAGAGCTGCTGAGCAATCCGAACCTATGAATGAGGTTTCGGGCGTACCTGCTACGTCTGCTAAGAAGAATGCTGGTGATAACGCCAACTGGGACTGGCTAACTTTGAGTCTTTAACTGTCAAATTACAATCATCCTTTCCTAATTATAACTAACAATTGACTATCGTTTACTGTTTTTGAACTTCCTGTTTTTGCGCATCATTTCTAACCATTCTATATCTAGTTTATAATCACCTAATTTAATATGTTTGGACTATCACTATGAAGCAAGGCATTATAATGTTAAAATCTAGATTTTAACTATCAGTTTGTTTTTTATACGCCTTGTGTAAGGACCAAGTTACTACGTGCTTATAATTAACAAACTTAATGTAAACGAAGGATTCAAAACAATAATATTCTTGAAGTTTATTAATACGTAGAACTAAATATTAAATGCAAGTACGTAGTACTTGCCGTAGTACTTGGCCAAATTCGAACTTGCGAGAGTGGACTTAACGGTTGTAATAATCTTGATACAAGAGATGCTTACAGGGTTTTACAAGATGACTAAAAATGATCATACCTTTCCAATAT
This sequence comes from Lachancea nothofagi CBS 11611, assembly GCA_900074755.1. Taxonomy (NCBI): domain Eukaryota; kingdom Fungi; phylum Ascomycota; class Saccharomycetes; order Saccharomycetales; family Saccharomycetaceae; genus Lachancea; species Lachancea nothofagi. The sequence goes on along the minus strand of LT598450.1, from coordinate 272,136 downwards.
ATATGCTTCCGCGTCACTTATCATCATCAACACGGGCGTGTGGCGTAGTTGGTAGCGCGCTCCCTTAGCATGGGAGAGGTCATCGGTTCGACTCCGGTCTCGTCCAATTTTTTGTTGCAGGTGCTCGGCGTCAGTTGTTAAGAATTGTACATCAATGGCAGCACTGGCGAAGCTCATGATAATGAACTCATACTTTCTGCAAGTGACAACTTGTGCACATAATTGATAATTTTTTAGTTAATAATATTGATACGTTGAGTTATGGTGTGTATATTTACTAGAGATTCTGTTAAGAATAAATAACAAATTCTTTCAAATTAGAAATTGATGGACTTGGAGAAAGCAGCCAAATTAGCCTCTTTGAAAGCTTCCGACAAAGTTGGGTGAGCGTGACAGACACGTGCGATGTCTTCGGCAGAAGCACCATACTCTAAAGCAATACCAGCTTCGGCAATCATTTCACCAGCATTTGGACCAACGATATGGGCACCTAATAGGCGTTCGGTTTCAGCATCGATTAGAACCTTGACAAAACCTTCCGTGTCCATGTTCGTCTTCGCTCTGGAATTGGCCATGAATGGGAATTTACCCATCTTGTAAGTGATGCCGGCTTCCTTCAATTGTTCTTCAGTCTTTCCGACCCAAGCAACTTCTGGGTGGGAGTACATGACCGATGGAATATTGGCGTAATTAACATGGCCGTGACCATGCTTCAAGTATTCCACAGCTGCGATACCTTCTTCTTCGGCCTTGTGAGCCAACATGGGTCCAAAAGTGACGTCACCAATGACCTTGATGTGTGGGAATTTGGTGTTGAAATGCTCATCAATGACCAAGCGGCCTTTGTTGTCGACCTCTAGACCCAAAGATTCGGCGTTCAACCCTTGAATGTAAGGTCTTCTGCCAACGGCAACCAACAAGACGTCAGCTTCTAGAGATTCTTTCTTGCCGCTCTTGGCATTTTCCACTTCAATATTGACTACTTCGCCGTTTCTTTCGGCTGAAACAACCTTGGTGCCCAACTTGAAGTCGAAACCCTGCTTCTTCAAAAACTTCTGAGTTGTGGTGGCAACTTCGTTGTCCATAGTGGCACCGATCTTGGGTTGAAATTCTAAAACAGTAACCTTTGAGCCCAACCTCGCGTAAACAGAACCCATTTCAAGGCCAATGATACCACCACCGATGATGGCTAGTCTCTTGGGGACTTCTTTGAGATCCAAGGCGCCTGTAGAGGAGACGATTCTTTCCTCGTCAATCTTGATGCCGGGGAAAGGTGTTACCTCGGAACCAGTAGCGACAATAATATTTTTGGTCTCCAAGATAGTCTCTTCAGTGACACTTCCTTCGATACCTTCCACGGGGGTCACTTTGATGCTGTTTTCATTTTCGAAAGATCCTAGCCCCTTATAGTAAGTTACACCGTTTTTCTTGAATAGCATTTCGATACCGCCCGTCAATTGCTTGACACAGGTGTCCTTGGCCTTTTGGAATTGTGCCATGTTGATTGCTACGTCACCGTTGATGTCGATACCCCTTTGTTTTGAGTCGTGCTTCATCTGATGATATAGGTGTGAGTTGTTCAGCAACGCCTTCGATGGAATGCATCCCACATTCAAACAGGTACCACCAGCTCTGCCACGCTTCTCCACACAAGCAACATCAAACCCGAGCTGCGCAGCCTTGATGGCGGCCACGTAACCGCCAGGACCGGCTCCCAGGATCACAAGATCATGCTGCTTCTTTGCGGCTAGCAGATTGGACGTCTGGCTCAAAAACCTTCTGGAGGCTCCGCTCTGGAGTCTAAATCTCAACATATCTCAAATCAGCAAAATTAGTAAAACACAAATTCTACCCTTGAAACAAATTTGCACTTGTCGAACGTTTACTATGAACGCTGTTTACCGACAAAATGTTTGAATAGGCACTTAAAGCACTAAGATCCGTATTCGATTTAGTTGTGAATTGCCCCTTCTTAACGTATAACTGGGATTTTTCTATTGGATGGACGGCTTACGCATATTTTTTTATATCTTGAAATTAAGCTTTAGTACAAAGAGACAAATTAGACAAAGCGCGGAGAGCGATCCCTTGGGATTGGGAAACAGAGCATTGAAGCCCCACGAGGGTCGGGTTTGACTAAATCGAATGGATGTCCTTGAGATACCTGTCGATCGTTTTTTTGCGTGATTTTTCTGCGATGCTAGAGATGAATTCCTGGCGATTTCGGGTATATATTAGTATAGCAAGCTCGGGTCCGAGACCGAAATAACGCTACTGCCATCATATACCGAGCAACCGATTTTTTCTGGTGCTAGTAATCAAAGGGCCCTATTAGCTTTGAGCGAATAGACCTGTAGTGGGCACACCCTCATGATAGAATTCCAAAGGGACGCGATGAGCCGTACTTAGCGAGCTGGAACAAAGAGCAAGACTACTACTGACTTTTGATTGATGGAAAAGTGCTATCATTTAGTATCGCGGTAATCTCACTACTTTGTAAGATCCTCATACGTTTGCATTATTTGATTGTCCCGTTAGAAAAACTCCACATGAACTGCTTTCCAATCTCCTGATGCTTTAGAACTGAGTTCAAGCTCTGACATCCATACTGTGATTCTCATTTTTCCTGGTAAGTCGGAATGACAGTTGGCTTCAAAGCATACATGGATGGTTTCAGACACCAACTATCGAGCTGGCGGTCGTTAAAATTATCACCAATCACGAAGATTATCGTTAAGTCAGTCTCAACGCTTTGAAGCCAAAAACTCATCTCCTCCAAGTTAAGTAGCCAAGAACTAGTATAACACGTTTCAGAGCTTCCGACAATAATGGTATCGACTCCAGAACTCAAGAAAGTATGTTCTAAACCCTTTGAAACGCCCTTTATGGTTCTTAAATCTTTACTAACTCCTCTGTCAGTATATGGACAAGACAGTATACCTGCAACTCAATGGTTCAAGGAAACTCGTAGGTGTCCTGAGAGGCTACGATATTTTCCTGAATCTGGTCCTAGACGATGCTGTTGAGATTCGCAAAGACGGTAGTAAAACACCCATGGGCTCTCAATCCGTGGTCCGTGGCAACTCTATAGTGTCGGTAGAGGCACTCGACGCATTTGCATAGCGAGACTACCTGCCAAAAAAGCATTACATGTGTATAATAGATATTTAAGCTCAAAACTTTTAGACGTACGGACTCATAACCTGTGATCCATCTCCACACCACATCTGCGATATCCACATTTTTCGTAGAACCCCACATTCTTTTGGTCGCAATCTAGGATTACCTTGTAGCAACCTCTATCGTGTGCTAGCTTTGTCAAATGCTGAATTAAGAGCAATCCCAACTGTGTGCCTTGTTGATCTTCTGCCACTGCGATATCCTCAACATGGCCCACCAAACCGCAACCGCGGATGATTTTACGCTCGATGAAAACGGTTCCTGTGGCTACAACTCGACCAGTCTCATCTACAACCACGTGCGGATTGTATACTGGTAGTGAGTGTACGCCGATGTGGAGCGTGGTGTCATTCCAATACTTCACAAGCTCTTCGAATTGAGACTTGGTGACATCGCCAACTACCGTCAAAACCTTTAAGGTTTCCACCACCCCTTCATAGTCTTTGGCTTCCAATCTTCTGATTGAGTAACCAGGTGGCAAAGCAGGCATAATAGGGACGTACTGTGCTTATAATTCGATAGACTCTTATGTGGGGCGAATTATTTAAGTTGGATTTCACGAGTCCGGATCTCATTGTCACACATTACAGGTTACGAAGAAATTGACGAATCCTAGAGATAATTATTTGGCGTAAAACTTAGCGCACAAGATCAAGCTGCTCTATCGCGCTAAGCCTTAAGAAAGCTCTTGATTTAATTAAAGTGTAGAATAACGAGACCTCAAAAGTCGATATATAACATTAGTTTTTTGGGGATTTTCGTTAGTCCAGATGCAACTAACTCGAGGGTAGAATGACCATAAGACCTTGCGGCTGGATACGCATTCAAAGTAACTTCGGTTTTCATGTTTGTAGGATATGAGTGTCACTCGCTGAATTAATGCCAGCATATGTTCTTCGCGTAGATTGTGCGTTTTTGGCACAGCTTCCGATGCTAGTGCTGAGTAAGAGTCTGCACAGGAAGTGGCACCTACTCAACGGCACACCTGTGTCGGGCAGCAAGTTTTGTCCGGTAATCTTTCTTCATGTCAGGCGAAGCAGATCTTTAGACCGCATATCTGGCATTTTGCATATTCATGATAGAGTGCCGCGGTGAATACGTTTTCTTGTAATTACATATTTAAAAGAGTTCAACTGAGCTAGTTGGCCTTCGTCGTCAAATTGCGAATGCTTGATATGTGATCATTTTTCATAGTATACCAAAAACGGTGATGATTTTCTGTTGTTCTCTCTTTTGCTTGAATATTGCTTGCACGTCTTGTATTTGGTGAGTGAGAGCATTCTAGTAGATAGTCAATCCAAACTTTGGCTGACTCTCCGTTGCGTGCTATAAAAAAAGACTTCGCCAATGAGTCTCGTCCTCGAAATCGCATCCGTCTATCAACAATTTCATCATATCGTGCCATCGAGTACTGCCTGCTCAAATAAAACACAGCCTTAAGGGTATGAGCAGATATGGGACATAAACGGCCATTAATTTAAGCTTGTCGGACACCAGCATTGGTAATAAATCTCCATCTGGGTAATAACCCCGTGTCCACACCGTATACAGACAGATAAAAGTTGTTGACGCAGCATTCCATCCATATAGTCTCAACCACCACGACAAGGACCGTTCACAAGTGGCCAATTGCATTTTGATATGCTTATCCTCACCTGAGATTGTTTTTAAAGCCCACAGTTGTCTGATTTTGTAGGCGAACCAAAAAAATCCTGGTAGTTGACCGACACATTCTATGAGAATGAACCACCAAAGCCAGCTAGGCTTTTCATACAGTAAGAAATCATTGTTAAATGCAATATGGTAATCCACAAGCGGCTTTGTTACTTGAAATCTTTCTGGAAGAACTACTATTGAATCTACCAGGATAGTGGTAAAGATGTGAGCAATGAAGTAATAATAGTAAAACTTTTGCTGACCAGTTGATAACATAGAACGCGGAATATATGTGATGAAACCTTACAGCTATTTTATATTCTTACGAACTCAATTTTCGAAAAGTGTAATTTGAAATTAAATAAATCTATTTACACGAGGAATTAAGAATTTCGATGACTGTACCTATTTACAGGGCGTGATTTCCAAGAGTGGATATGTGTATGATCGTGTGCACCTGGCAAAAAGTGGCCTTTCAGCTCTTGCCACCTCTGATTTTTTTGAAAGTATTGGATATAAAGTCCTCCAACTTTTTCAAGGCGCTTGGCGCATCTGGATTGCCGCCATCGCTTTGCGTCTGACTGTCACCTTGAGGTTTGCCCAGTACTTCGCTTTGAAAGTTCGAAGAAAGCACAGATCTTTTGGCTAAAGAATCGCCAGTCACATCTGCCAGTGCTTCCCATAGGCATTTTTCGGCCTGGGATTGAGGCTTCTTTATCACCACGCGGTATTCTATCTTCATGTCACCACGCGATCCGAATGAACCTCTTGGAACCCCCTTTTGTGGAATCGATACTACGTCTTTATGTTGAGTCCCTGGTGAAACTTTGAGTCTTATGTCTTCGCCATCCACCGATGGGATTGTTACCACACCGCCAAGGGCAGCTGTTGTGATAGCGATATCCTGGGTAAACCAAATATCGTATTTATTTTTGATCTGGTAGCGAGGATCTTTATCTACGCGGACGCGTAGTAATAAATCACCTCTTACTAAACGAATGGTATCTTTCATTGCGGGATCCACTTGCATATTTGGATAAGAACCTTTACCAGTGATACGAATGACGTCCCCATCCTCGAGCCCAGAAGGTAGGTCAACTTTCAACTCATTCTGTTTATTCATCGTGGCACCTTCACCATGGCAAGTGCCACAGGTATCGGAATCCTTCACGACGGAGCCTTCTCCACCACAACTATCACAGGTAGAGGCCATTTGGAAACCGGCGCGAACATGAACCCGAGTACCGGTTCCGGAACACGTAGAACATGTAGATCTAGAGGCTCCTGGTTTCAAGCCAGAACCGTCACACGTCTTGCAAGGGTCGTATGCGCTATATTTCAATTGAACATTTTTGACGCCAAATACGGCATCCTTGAATGACATGCGTTGCACGACCTCAATGGGGCTTCCTTGATATTCACGGTACATGGAGCGACCACGCGAGCCACCCCCACGCGTAGATCCACCGGGGCCTCCACCGAAAGCCGCGCCGAATAAATCTTCGAAATTTATACCGCCGAATCCTCCACCGAATCCCTGGGCACCACCAAATCCGCCAGCGCCTCCAAAACCACCATAACCGCCAAATCCTTCAGCTCCTCCAGCGCCCCCAGGACCTCCCGGTCCGCCTTGAGAAAAGGCAGCCGGTCCGTATTGATCCCATTGCTGTCTTTTCGAGTCGTCCGATAGAATCTCGTAGGCGTTTTGCAAGTCGTGAAATCTCTGTTGGGCATCGGTAGCTTTGTTGATATCAGGGTGATATTTCTTGGCTAGTTTGTAGTAAGCTTTTTTAATATCGGAAGCACTCGCTGTCTTGGAGACCCCCAGGGTGGAGTAAGGGTCCCTCAGTTCGTTCCAAAGTGTGGTACTTGCATGGAACAGTCTCGCAGGTCTCGCAAACCGAGCTGCTCTGGTGCTACTGCTCCAAACTCTTGGTTTACTAATTTCTTTCAATAGCATATGGCGATACATTTGCAGTGATCGGGAAAAAATGTGGAATCCTTGTAAAAATGATAGCAGTAGTGTGCAAAGTTCTGCCAGACAATGAGCGCGAGGATTCGTTAATTGTAAGTCAATGTGATTGTATAAGTTTTATTCGATATATTTCTGGATTTTCCAAGAATTTCGAGAATCTAATGAAAAAAAAGATCAAATTAGACGGCGATGGCGGCTAGCCCAGAGCTAAGTAAAGTGAAAAGGATTTTGAGGAAGAGGGCACTGGTGTTGATACGCTGTGTGAAAACTGAGGTGAGTCTCAATCTTTATTAGAAAGTCCTCAAATCGTTATTGAGGCGAAACTAATTCAAAATTAGGTAACCTGCCAAAAGCTTGCTAACATGCTTATTCATATCTTCCGTGTATTATTGGGTAAAATCTTTTGTATAATAAACTTCTCCATGGCCTTTCTAGTACAAGACCAATAATTTGTTGCCGGAATAAACCAAGTTGACATCATTATGAGATGCAAATGATAAAAGTGCAAGTACAAATTACAAACAAAGGTATCAGGCAATTCGTTTCTTAGTATTGGTAAGCGATCAGTAATTTCTAGACCACTCGTTGATTCTCTTCGGTCACCAACTGTAGCTCTCTAAAATACCAGATACCAATTAGCGGTAGTTTATTCATATCACTTTGTACCGCTATGTCATTATTTAAAAGTATTACCAGCATACCAACATATTACTTAGAACGTCGGTTCCTAATCACATCACGAATGATTTAATAAGACTCCGGAATTTTAAAACTGTTAGTGATTTGCAGTAAGTCAGCTGTGTTGATTTCGGTATTAAAGTATTTACCCAGAAATTTCCTAGCATCAAGCCTCTGGGGTTTATTGCCCAAAAACGCATCTTGAGGCTGACATTGTAATTGACGATGGCTATTGGTGATGTTGTGGCTTGTGATTAGAGAACACCAGAGATTCTGTGCTGCAAATTTTGTTAGCTTTGGCAGAATAATTTTAGCAAAGTATGCGAGTTGAATAAATCTCTATCTCAATTGCTAGCACACAGCTAAATATTGACCGAGTGAATTCTGCAAATATAAAGTGCCCATTAAGTTTGCATGAATATCCGAGTTGAGATTAATACTTTTATCAAATTATATGCCAAGCATCAACGATCGCAATGTTAAGGTTGCTTCGATCTTTTGATGCGTGTTGAGTTTTTGTGTTATTTCTTCCATTAATTTTGGACGCATTCTCTCGCCAACTCAAAAACCCTACAAGATGTGCTGGGCTAGAATGCTCACACAGTATGACATCTCAAATATGCACTTCTAAATTTATAAAAGGTAACAGTCTAACAAGTCTGAGCATGCTTGAATTTGCTATCCAACACTATTTTGGATATAGAGTTGTTTGTCAAATGTTTAGTATTCGACTTTATTGACCAGGTGAAAGTATGTCTTTCTTACCTTCTAATTGGAGATCTCGATTTGGTAGTTTCTCGATTTTAATCCTGCTTAAGACTTGGAAATAGTTCTGTGATGGCATGCAACCTTGATTGCCTCTAACCACAGATGCTGCGGCGTTCGACAACCGTACGACATTGTTATGCAGTAATTTTGTGGCGTTGAGTTCAATCTTTTAGGGTTTCCATTTGGTGCAGAATCACCGATTGAAAGGTACTAAAAATATTTCTGTCTTGGCAGGTGAATTTGCATCCTTCATCCATTTGTAAATCATTGACTGTTATTACATTTGAAGTGAGTGTATGAGAGACGAGATTGTCGAAAAAACCGAGAATGGATTCTTGGCTGAATTTGCAACTTGGTTATGCCATTTACTCTCACCTGCCATGTTATTCCAATGGATATCTAGTAAACCGCTTGTGTTTTGATTAACAACAATTTAAGAGCAGGATACATATAATATCACAAAAAATATCCGAAAGTAGGTGTCAAGTTCTACTAAGATCTACTTCCTCAAGTTCCTTTCATATAAGGGCATTTTTTTTGACGAGCGTTGTATTTATGAGAGACGATTTGTAAATTGATCATGTGTAGCATCTTAGTTGGTGAATCTTATGATGTGCCTAGTGGTATTTTCTGAAATTCGCCATGATGCGTTTTAGAGCGCCTTTCACGTTCTTCACGACGCTGATGACCCGAATGAGAAGATTCTTGATTGGACTATATCTTATAAGCTGCTAAATTTGAAGACCGCAAAATGAAGTGTTTGAGGAACCGCGTAGCCCATGCTGTGAAGAGAAATGGATTGTGAATAGTGACAGTGCCAAGTAACTTGGATGACATAATAGTACAGAGTGACAAAGCTCGATATAGGGCCCCGCATCGAATCAGATGCAGAAACCTGGACGTGGTTTGTTGAGTGGCGTTTATAGCGGCGTTGTTCCGGTACCACTTTGTTTGCGGCTAGCGAGTCTAGACTATCAGAACTCGTCCGCCAAACACTGATGATTTATTCTCCGAACGGAGGCTGCTGCACTGCAATAGGTCTAGTTACCAATATCCATCATGCAAATATTGATGTAGTTTTCTATGTTGAGAACCTAGATCTGGAAACACTACGGAGAGGTAAGTAGAATCCAGATCTGGAAAGACTACGGAGAGGTAAGTAGAATCCAGATCTGGAAAGACTACGGAGAGGTAAGTAGAATCCAGATCTGGAAAGACTACGGGGAGATGTTTGCAACGTCGATGACACAAAGATGGCAAGTATTATGTTCTTGTGTGCAAGTAGAAGACCTCGGAGATGCTTGCAACTTTCAACTGCTAAGCAACTATGGGTAGCGCCAAAAACGTTTGCTATATTCAATTGACAAATGCTTGATTCACAGGATCTTTTGATTTTTCCTCGATTCTCGCACATCTGGTGTGCGTTCCAAATCAGGCCTTTTGCAGATTGTCCAGTAGATCATGACAAATAAAAGAGTAGTTCCTCGTAGCTGGATCAGTATAATGGCAATTCGGCAAATAGAGAATTTAGTTCATTGTAGCTGGATCAGTATAATGGCAATTCCTCAAAAAAAGACTGTTCACCCTGGCTCCAGTAGATCATGGCAATTCGACAAATAGAGACTGTTCATCCTGGCTGGATCAGTAGCTTATGACAAATAAAAAAGTAGTTCATCGCAGCTGGATCAGTAGATCATGGCAAATAAAAGAGCAGTACCTCGTAACTGGATCAGTATAAGGACAAGTCGAGTAATCGAAAAGTTGTTCACCCTAGCTGGATGAGTAGATAATGACAATTCAACAAATATAAAGGTTGTTCACCCTGGCTTGTCTAATAGAGCATGGCAATTCGACAGATAAAGATTGTTCACCCTAGCTGGATCAGTAGATCATGGCAATTCGACAAACTAAGACTGATCATGGCAATTCCTCCAAAAAAGACTGTTCACCCGGCCTGGATCATTACAATCGCTTCCCCCCCCCCCGGTATCCAGCGCTGCTCGACACACAAAAAACACACTTATTCCTCGCCAATCACAGCTTGCCATGCACGCCACCACATCCTCCCGCTTCTCTCCCAACCAGCCACTCTTGGCCCTCCACCTTCTGGCCTACCATCTCGTCACACCAGCCACAGAGTTCCAGACGATTCTTCCGCTCGAGACATGCGCGCATTGACATCACTAAGCGCGTTCTAGATCGCGAGGGACCCGCGCCCGCCCTTTATTGCTATTTGGAGAACGACACAAAAAATACTCGTGCATAGTGCCGTCGATGGTTTGACGCAAAAAAGCGGCATGCGAGCCGGAACAATAGCCAGCGCATTCCGAAGACGGTGGGTAGCAGCATTAGCAGTGGGCCGCCACTACGTTTGCCTCAGCATTCGGGCACGTGACCGTGCTTTGCGTTCGGCTAGCGCGCAAATGTGCTACGTACGACCTTGTCACCACGACGATCCTACGATGTGGTTACTTTGCTCTGTCACTCGTAGTTGACACAGTGTTCTCTCTCGCTCCCGCTCTCGCACTATACCACTACCACTACTCTGTCTCTCTCTGTCTCCTCCCCCCTTCACCCACCGCAATAGCAATACAAGCCCAAAATAGTCGCATCCGTTTTGCCACTTCTCCGAAACTGTCTCTTTCTGTGTCTCAAAACACACACTCGGTAGCAATAAATCAAGGGATCAAGGCGTCACACAGCAAAAAAAAAATACTTGGCCACAAGTACACAAAGTTGTTGTCCACCCCCTTCCCCCCCTCCTGCAAAGTTATAAAAGGGCAGCGATTTGGAGTTAGGGATCTTGTTGGATACTACTATTCTCTTCTCTTCTTGTTCTTCTTCTCTCAGCAGCCAGTTGATTTAACACTTCATCCAGCACTACCACTTCCAACCAACAGTATATTCACAATGTCCGACTCATACAGAAAAGATTTCTCCGACAAAGCCGCTGAGACCGTCAAGCCAAACTCCCAAAAGTCCACTTTCGAGCAGGGCAAGGAATTCGTCACCGACAAGGCCGACCAAGCCGCCGGTAAGGTGCAGCCAAACAGCGAGAAGGGTGTCTTCCAAGGCGCCACCGACTCGGCCCACGAGGGTAAGAACGATGCCACCGGCAAGAGCGTTTCTGAAACCGCCGGCGAGTACGTTGACGCTGCCAAGTCGCGTTTGAATGACGCTGCTGAGTACGTTAGCAAGTCCATCCACGGTGGCGAGGAGAAATAAGCCTGGCCAGGAGCCTGAGATTTCCACTCACCATTGCAGAAGGGTTTTACGTCTACATATTTTAGCTTACGCATTAAAATAACGATTTCAGAAATTTGAAGCACCCGCGAGTTTAATGAACCACATCAGCACGACCGCCGGGCTGCCGGTACGTGGCGACTTGCAGCATCCCAAGCCACTCTTCACAACTCGCTGTTCTTGTGACACGCTGGTGTAAAGTGATAGAATATCCTACTGGCCGAACATGCCAGCAGATCTGCGCACTGGTAAGTGATACAGTCGCGGTTCAGACATACCTGCGCTTAGAATAATGTTACTAACATGAACATTTCATGTCAATAGACCTCGCGTCGACCAATAATTGTATTTTCTCGATACAATTGGAACGGCATCTACCAGTGGACACAACTTTTTTTTGAGAGCATCTGCACAACGCACTCAAAGGGTGCGGAAAAGCTCAACCTTCAAACCGCTATTCGTCTAATTTTTACATACGTAACAGTATCTAAAAGCACCGTCTCTCATGTCACAGCACTGAATTCTGCAGGGATTATGTGTAACCCAGATCATGGTATTTCGCCTGCCAAAGAAACACAGACGCTAACATGCAAAAATTAATTACCAATGGTGAAAGAAACTCGTTGAATCTCTACAACAGCTTGTCCTTTGCGTATAATCAAAGTGCTTTATTTTTTGGCAATGGTTTCATCCAGGTGTAAAATTCTAAATTGCGCTTTTCCGCTCTCCCCAAAAACTCAGGTTACTGTTGGAATCGACTGCATTTCTCAACTGCCACTGTGAACTAGAGCAACGATGTTTTAATACCCGTACTTATCGATTTCTCACTCGAAATAGCAAGATTTGAATGATGCTTTCAAAAAAATACTTCAGTAAACATTCATTTGCTCTAAGGTACACCGCCACTGCTTCAATGGGAATTCATTTACGTACCAGGCACTTTTTAAACTCCCAATAAACTTTATGTACTGAGGTCACCTATCATCACTGTGCTTCATTTCGAGGTTGCTCAGTCATGTGCTAATATTTTGATTCTTAATTCTCGTAAACACTATCAACAGCTCACTAACACATATGGTCTCATGAGTACTCCTTCTCAGCACTTACTGATTGCAGAACGAGATGCCCTCTTATCCGAGCGCAATGAATTGCGAAACCATGTTCAGCGACTCGAGTCTCAAGAACTTGTGGACAAATATGATGCACTGCCCTTACTGAATCGGGGCACTAGATTGAAATTCTTGCAAGATTTCTATCCGCTACTCAAAATTCATACAATTGATTATCGCAATAGCGATGAACTGGATGTCACCTCAACGGATGCTTCGAATGCACAGACCTCACCATTCGGAAGCTTGTCAGATTCACCGTTGAAACCAGCTAGAGATTTTCAAAATATAAATACTGTACATGTTACCTTTTCCATAGACTGTATATCAGTCTCCCTTCAATACTCCACTGAAAACTCGCAAATGACACAATTGAAAATATTACGAATATCCCCATTACATTTGTCGATGGAGGCCTTGATTCGACATTGTGAGAAAACACTGAACTTGTCATATTTTCTCTCGGGCTGTTATGAGTTCATTCGTATAAACAACTTCAGGGCAGGTCTTTGGAGTGGGCTTATTGACTCTCAAAGCTATTTACAACCCCAATTGAAGTCCCCGGAATGCATGCAGCTGACATCACAAAAGACAAAGCTAGCACTTCAAATATCGTATTGCATTGAGTTTGACAGCTTGCCCTTCCCTGATTCAATCGTAAGTGTCAAGCTTTACTCTGAAATGGAGGAAGTTCCGCACGCAAACGATATCTGCTCTTCTTTAATTAAAGAGTATGGTCTTGAGTACGGTCTTCGAGAGTTCATACGGGCCGTGTTATCCTAAAAAAGATGAGGTATATTAACTCCGTGCTCCAAGCGGTCACTAAGTAAATACGTTATAGGTTGACTTCCTTGACTCTAGTTTTAGATATTCGTTGATCACGTAAACCGGTAGATGCTGTCGTCTTGATCTTTGCGATTTAAGAGTAATGCTCTTTTTGCGCCATTGATCGTACGAATGAAATCAGTTTCAAATCCTAAAAGCCCATCTTTGAACTTCTTGCGTTTTTTGCCACGAACGCCGATCACTGTGGCCATCGTCACGTCTTCAAATTCGTGAAACATTTTTATCAGCCCCAACTCCTCTCGCTTGCGACGTGCAAGGGCTTGAGATCGCTCCAGCTCTTGCATGACTGCATCTTGAGTTCGATGATCTGCAATCTTTTCACTTTTATCGAATTTTATCAGCTCCTCCATTTCGTCCTTCTTCTTTTCATCCAAAAGATCACTTCGTATTTCCTGCGTTGCTGGCGATGCTGAGACAGTCTTTTTCTTCTGTCTTTTTCTTGGCGGTTGCGTTATTGGTACATTATCCGGTTTAGGGTCGCTTTTAGCTTCGGTCTTGACTTCGGTTTCTTCTAGTGCTGAAGGCTTCTGAAGTTCTTCTTTGACTGGCGGCTCGGTATCGTTATCTTCTGCTTGCTCTAAAGGTCTTTTGACTTGCTTGCGGTAAGCCCTTTTCGCTACCGGTGGCTTAACAACTGATTTTGAACTTTCGGGCTCACTTTCCTTAGAGCTTTTTGAACTACTTCTTAGATTGGTCTTCGATGTTGTTCTTGAAGCTCCTCTTGTACCTAGTTTCGATCCTCTCCTCTTCACCGAAGGACTCTCCTCTTCCGCAGCATCCGCGCCTTCTGCTAAGCTTTTTTCCAATTTTGTTTGTTCCATTAGTGACTTATTGTCATCTTGACTTCCGTAGGCATTGTGCGGCAGTCTATTGTTCTTTATTAGAAACTCCCTTCGCTTTTTTTTTTGTAGTTCACCGAACTCAATCTCCGCGCTGGTATCAATGTCAACGTCATCTGTGGACGAGTTCAATTCAAACTTGCCCTCAATCCCAAACAGTTCCAGAGATGCTACAATGGCACTTTCTGTCATGTCCGTCTCCAAGTGAACGTAAATTAACCACAATGTAAATTGCGCTCTTTGCTTGGGGTCCAAATCTGGATTCTCCAAAATGTCGAAAAATGTTAGATTCGCAGAGTCGGCAACGTATTCTTGCACAAACTTTAGGTTTACGAGAACCGAATTATCGCATAAATGAAATATAAGGTTTACCGGATTGGAGTCAAGCTTCTTACCCACTTCTGGCGATTCATAAAAATCTGTAAGGGCCAAGTTGCCATTGCCTTTGGGTAGGTTTTTGAGAATCGATTTTAGCCGAGGAGTGTCCTGCAAAGATTTTGGGTCGCGCGCGTCTCGTTGAAGACATGGTATAGAGTGAAAAGTACGCAGCTGAGAAGTCATTTCGAGGAAAAAGTTGATCGTCGTATTCAGACGGCCTGTATTGACAAGAAGCGATAATGCACACGTCGAGAATGCTATGTTGTGGTCGAATAAAAGTTTGTCCCGTAGAATTTTGGAGCATTTGGTGGATGATGCGACGGTCAATAAATAGTTCTCGGAAAAGGTCAATTTATCGTTTTTGATGAATTTGCGAGCGACGTAAGTGTCGTCGGTCACATTTGAATGCTCAGATTCCTCTGTTGGAGCAATCGCAAAGAAATTTTGATACCGGTTGGTAAATAGGGGTCTTCTGTCTGAACAAAGCTCGTGCAGAAACTCGTACTGAATCTCTCTGCGCGTAAAATACTCTCCATCGGCTTTCTTCAAATGCCGCGTGTATTTGCTCGGCTCTCTTGGTTTTCTCCTCAGCAGATCAGCACCATTAGCGGGTGTTGCATTGTCATCACTTTGCGTTGAATCTCCTCCATCTTCATCGTCTGAACCTGGATGCAGTGAGCTTGCTACCTCGCTAGCCGAATTAGTATCTTCTTGGTCTTCGCGGCTTTGAAAGACATCATGTATCGGATCGTAAACGCGACTACCCATCGTAGCTGCTGCTGAGATAACAGGTACTACTACCATTCTGTTCTATTTTCAAATTGTATGATTGATTAAACAAAAATCGACAGGTACATGACATTCTATACGATATTAAATGTATGATACTCTGATTGAGCTGACCAACAGCGCATCGTAGAATGACAAACTATAGCTTAAAGTGACAGGGCACCCCCGAATACTGCTAGTACATAAAGTAGTCATTTGAAGAAGAAAGGTAGCGTATATTTGACTTCAAATGCAACCTACTTTTCAAAAACTTAGAAATCCCCTCCACCGAAATCACCACCACCGAAATCACCACCGCCGTAGTCGCCGCCACCACCGTAGTCGTTGTTGTCGTTATTATTGTTGTCATCGTTATAGTAATTGTTCTCGATAACATTTTCGTGTGGCATCATCGCCGACGTAAGCAGAGACCCCGCTAGAAGGCCTCCACCTACACCCATTAAACCACCCATCATGGCTCCACCATTATTTTTACGGGCTTGCTGTGGTTGCTGTTGATAGTAGCCTTGTTGAGGTGGATAACCTTGCTGAGGGTAGTAGCCTTGTTGTGGTGCGTAACCTTGCTGCGGATAATAACCTTGCTGCGGAAAGCCCTGTTGCGGGTAGCCTTGCTGTTGATAGCCCTGTTGCTGTTGATATCTTTGCTGTTGGAAACCCTGTCTTGAAGAACCATCCCTGATTTGACCTTGCGAGCTTGCTGCGGAGGTTTGCCCATTTACACCACTGGGGGCCCCAGAGGGTCTCGATTCATTGTAAGGAGGAGGCATTTCGGTGTTCCAAGTGGTGCCCTTAGGCTCCTCCCACTGTGATTGTCCAGTCTTTAAATCTACAAAGAAGTAGGTTTGATACTCGTCGTCAAAAACTGCTTTCCAGCCTTTTGAAACGCTTGGCGGATTGCTCTTCGAGTGGGCCATCCCGATCGATATGTATCAACGATATCAATTGGTTCTTAGCTTGACAGATGATTGAATAATTCAATTCTCGAACATAGACACTCAAACCTACTTAATCTTATCTCACGTATAGGCTTTTTATCAATGTGGTCTTCCGCGTGAGGTTCACGTGCCGTAGTTGTATCTAACATCGTCAAAGACGCAATCCTAAAGCTAGCCTTAACAAGCAAAGAGAATTGAATACTATAGCATGAGAGTTAAGATCGAGAGTCCTATCGACTTGGAGGATACGGCCACAGAAAAGGATGTAACCACCTGTGGTTTTAGACGGGAACAACCGTCATTCCCTAAAGAATTAAAAACTCACGGTATGATTTACATTGACAATTGATTCGTCATGTCTGTTTGACAGATTATCCGAGTGCTCATGTTGAGTGAATAGAGGCTGAATAAGTGGTACTTATTGCTACATTATCAAAACACGGAAGGGGAACAGACGACCATCATCACCCCGCCTCTGCGTAAGCCAAATTCAGATAGTCAAGAAGCGCACTATTGAGACCCGTTAACCTCGAGTGCCTACGGTGATTTCCAATTACTTCTAATTCTTGCTAACGCTCAAACGTCTACTGAAGTAGCCGCTCTGCTTCATTTTCGCGAAGGAGAATCAACGTGAAATCTATACACTATCTACATCCAGCAACGAAGTCACGCCAGCCAATTAGTTTTGGCTTGCTTGAACGCTCTCAGAATAGATAACAAACTCAGGGCAAGAACAGCTAAGGGAAGTGAGAGAATTAGTGATGTTCAATTTGCATTATTTGAAGCTTGATCGTCTACCGCTTCGAAAGCTTGCACCTCGAGCTTGAGCTTGAGCGTCGATATTTTTGTGTTATGAAGTGATGCAAATATGCCTTCCATCTAATACTCTCTTTGCACATCACAATTTGGCCCGGCCAATGAATTCTCGGTACAATCTTAAAGAATGGGCAGCAACACCCAAGGAAGTCTCAAAGCCCATGCCACCAAACCCGTACGAATGTATCACTGGTCCATGAATTGAGCGCTCGAGTTCCACTCTGCTGCCACCTTTTCTCGCGGGTCTGAAGCCAACGTTTACAAGGGCTACGGAAAATTCGTTACCTTTCATTAATTCTGGATATAAAATGCGGCCTCTCTTTAGTATTGCACGCGAATCTGCATCGCGTGGGATCACGCTATTGTCATTGGCTTGCTTTGTACCACCCAGTATGTATTGTTCGTTTTGTCCATCTTTGGTGGGCCTTTTGATAACGAAAGTCCAGTTACCATTTTTATCCTGAGTAGTAACCGTAAGCGAGGCATACTTAGTGTTTTGAGGCGCATTCAAAAGCAGAGTTTGACCTCGGATTGCGTAGCACATAGGGTCATAGCTTCCATCAAACTGAAGACCTTTACCGGAGCAATTAAATAACACCGAAAATCCTATACAAATATCGTGAACTTGCGATAAACTCCGTAAAGTCATTCTTCTAAGGAATAACCTGACGCCTCGTGATTCACATAGCTGTTTTACTTGGTCTTGTAGAAAACCCAAATATTCTGGAGCGTTTAAGCAGTATGTGTTGTACTTGAACCCAGCTCTGACACCTCGAGGTAAAGCCGCCTGAGGCAATTTTTGAAAACCATCCAAGCTCGTGCTATTGAAACCTGGGCTATCGCCGTCGTATTCTTGTGGCGGATCCTCTAGAAAATCAATTCCTTGCATGAGTCGAACTGTAGACTCCGGGAAGCGAGCAGCTATGTCTTTCATCCACTTGTAAGTGACTCGCGTGTAGCGCGATTCTCTGGCATCACTTTCATATGTCTCGGGACGGTGGGGAAAAGGTCTGAAATGAGCACCTGCCCAAGCTGAAGTATATTCGTGACTGGTTGGGTGTTCTCCAGGAAAATGCTGCGCAATGATGTGGAGCTCTTTGGGGCACAGATCTTGTGATAACAAAAGTTCATACGCTGTACTTAAGCCAATGACCCCGCTCCCCAAAATTGCCACGATAGACATCTCCGATAACCTTGTCGGAGTTGCAGTCCGCTTGGTAATCTATCAAGTCTCTTCACCGTAAGATCTTCTATCAGTTTGGACGTCCAAGAGGTCCCCCGTGCACATCACGTGGTAAAGCCGTTGTTATCATGAGGAAGATGCTTGACTGAGATGTTCTTAAAGACGTTGAATTCCCGATATTTTACACTGGACCGTTGTTCAGAAACTTTCAAGTCTTTTACTAACTGAGGTCTTACTCGACGTTCGCTTAATTGGAATATATCCTGGAGAAATAATCTTCGTGTCATTTTCATAGATGGATACCCGAATTTGGAGTTTTGAAATAGATGTTATGAGACTTGCCCTCTATTAGCTAGATTCGAGTTTTTGAGGTTGCTAGTTACGTTTTGATAGGCATGATGAGGGTTTTAGTAATTGCTGAGTGTTTGCTAGACATCTTTATAACCTATCTGGGTTGGTTTTCAGCCTGAGTACGCTGAAAAATCAGTTATATTTCGAAATTTCTTGGACAGGCAAAACACTTCTTTCTATCACATATTATAAACAAACTAAGCGTGACTTACAGGGCCTGTCTTGTACCTTAACAATGCGTCGCGCAGTAAATTTGTGCCGTCTACCCATTACAAGTACCTTGCATTATGTCACGTTTTACTATACTGACGGACGTGAATTTCTGACATTATGTTCTGTGACCAGTGCGCATGGCCACAACTGATTTGTAAAAATCTACGCTTACTCGTGAGAGATTATTTACTTGTTTCAGACCGGTCTGCTTTAATATCCTTAAGATTCTGTCTCATTTGAATACCGTATTCTCTACCTTTAAGAACGAAATGTTTTGGTATGCATCTCTGTTCAACGGGGTTTCCAACGGCTGGTAGGTTAGATAGATCCAGTTAATTTAAAACCATTTTTTATCTAAGCTAATCGATAAAGACGTCATTAGGGCTTTATGAGGCACGATTTATGTTTGAAGTTATAACCCAAAAATTCTAATGCGTGTCGATCTCCTCTCGCCGTGCACCTGTATTTTTTATGACTTTCTTTTTGGTGTGGAATATGGATACAGGATCGAAGGTTTTATTTCTCGATGAAACCTGAGATGTAGACAACAATGTCACCGCCCCAGCTCTTGTGTTTTATAAGCCAACCGAAATCTTTACCATATGATTTTTTGTACTCTGATGTTTTAGCCGTGCCCTTATTCCGTGTATTTGCTTGCCCGTATTGAATTGACTTGTCATATGGAACATATGGACCAAGATTAATAGGTTTGACTCACACATTTTTAACAATGTGTTATTGAAACGTTTCATTTTCGTTCAGGTCATTGTTTCTGAACTGACGTTTTCAAGTGAATTTAATTTTGTCATTAAAATCCAGTTACGAAGGCGGCATGTCCTCTTCGCTTTTTGACCAACTTACTATCCTCGCTCTCACCATCACGCATGATTTGTTATTCGCCGTGAATACCACCTCTAGTGTTCCGGTGGCTATGGCGCCAACTTTTATATTGGCACCGCGGTTGGTCCTATAATCTTGTCCAAGAACTAGTGAACCATGCTGCTCAAAATTGTCAATTTTGCAATTTCGGCGCTCCATACTCTCTTGGATGAGGACATGATCCTTTAAGAAGGGGTTGCTTAGCTCAAAATGCGTGGCACAGCAGATAATAGCAGGCACTTCTCATGCCAAGGAGCTTAAAGTCACGAATAATATCTTCTTTACTCTCCAATTACATTATTTTACATCATCTTTCATCCAAAGCTTTGTTCATATACCCGAATACGTTGCATTCATAGCCAAACCACGTTCTTAGAGGTACGCGAAATGCATACAACTTTCAAAACCTCAAAAACGCACTTCTGTAACTTGAGCCTGTAGACACGCGACAGACTACAACAAACTCAAGAATAACTTGGTTACTGGACTTTTACGTAGAAATCAGACCGCATCAAAAAAGATATACTTTGCCCTCAGCAGCTTGTGAACCACTGATAAAGACGCTCATTATATTTCATCCTCCACTTCTTCATTTTAATTGTTTTATTGTTCGTGTAAAGAAATTGAATATCTTAAGCATTTATACTATTCACACCTCATCAGCTTCAAGACCTACGAAAAGAGATACAAAAGGTCTCAAGAAGTGTAGCGGTGAACTCGTATTGAACAGATATTTTCTGGCGATGACTTTAGATGCTGCCGAGCATCCACTGCAGGACATCCCTGTTCCTTTTCAGTACCAACTACGAGAATCTAACAATGAGTTAGTGGCAGACAAGGACATGGACCTTCTACTAAGTAACGAGGTAAATCAGAGCAACAAGAAACGAAAAGGTGACAGTGAGAGAGACATTTGTTTTGGCCATAAGCGATTTAGAAACAACGGGAAGACTTGCCCGGATGAAGAGTTAGTAAGAACTCCAAGCGTGGAACCGTCGCTAAAATTCAGTCTGGGCGAAGAAGACAACGTTGCTCGAGACCCCAACTCACAACTGCCTTCACAAAGTCTTGGCGGTAATGCGACAGATGTTTCCCCGGTTTCGGTAGCGCCTGCCACGATCAATAATAATAGCACTCTTGCCGCTGCTCAAAGTGAGGATGGTCTTCCTCTGTCGCCTGTGGCGTCACCTAGTAATACGTCTTCTGCAGAAGACCTCTACACTTTGCACAAGACTATGTCAAAACAAGAATATTTGAACACGGTGGCTGCTACGGCTCACGCACAACTGTCGCCACCTGCGTATCGAAATTTAGTATTTCAACTCATCAGTAAACTTAACCGAAGCGAACTATCAGACCTTGGCACTCTGGTGAAGGATAATCTTAAAAGAGATTTTATTAGCTCCTTACCCCTGGAGGTTGCCATGAACATATTGACGAACTTGAAATTTGAAGACATCTCACGGTGCTTAGCGGTCAACAAGACTTGGAATAGCTTGATAAAAAATACCCCGTATCTGTGGCGCAAGCTTATGGTTAGTGAAGGGTTTTTGTCGCTTGAAGAGTTCAGAAAACAGTGTCAGGAGATGCCTAGCGTATTACAAACAGATCCTAGAGCCGAAGACGCAGTTCGCGAAAAGTTCCTACTAAACCAAGCATATTTGAACAACTGCTATAGCGGAACTTTCAAACCGCATAGAACCACCCTTCGGGGTCATTCAGTCAAGATTGTAACATGCTTGCAATTTGAGGACGACTATGTAATCACTGGTGCCGACGACAAAGTAATAAGAGTTTACGATGCCAAGAACGAACGTTTCATTACACAGCTCAGTGGGCACGATGGGGGTGTTTGGGCACTCAAGTATGGCCAGGATGGGATCCTGGTTAGTGGGTCCACCGATCGCAGTGTCCGAGTTTGGAACATCAAAAATGGCAAATGCACACATGTTTTCAAGGGCCATACTTCTACAGTGAGGTGTCTGGACATTGTCGAGCATAACGGCGAGAAATTCATAATAACAGGTTCGAGAGACCACACGCTTCACGTGTGGAAACTGCCGAATTGTCATGGCCCCAACTACAACCCCGAGGTGTGTGAAGTTTTCAGCACCACTGATTCAAATCCTTATTTCGTGGGCATTTTACGTGGCCACATGGCAGCCGTACGCACCGTTTCAGGCCACGGAAATATCGTAATTAGCGGGTCCTACGATTTTAACCTCATGGTATGGGACATTGCTCAAATGAAGTGCCTGTATGTTCTGACTGGACATACGGATCGTATTTACTCCACGATTTACGACTACGAGAGGCACCGGTGCATATCTGCTGGAATGGACTCCACCGTGAAAGTCTGGAACCTGGAAGATGTTCAGAAAAACGGTCACTGTAGCACCATAAGCTCCTCGAACAGTGCTTGCATAAAGGTGACTGGTTCAATGCTTACGCTGCAGGGGCATACAGCCCTTGTTGGTCTCCTAGGTCTTTCTGACAAGTACCTAGTGAGCGCTGGAGCTGACGGAGTGCTACGCGGTTGGGATTCAAAAACATATTCCCGCCAGTTTGCGTACCAATCCAAGGATCTGAGTGCCATCACGACTTTCTACGCTAACGATAATTTACTTGTGAGCGGATCTGAGGGTCAATTTAACGTCTACAACCTCAGAAGCGGCAAGCCTATACATTCTGACCTGCTGAGTGATGCAGATCAAGTGTGGTCAGTCAAATTCAACAACAGAAAGTTTGTCGCTGCCATTGAGAGAGATGGCCACAGCTATGTCGAGTTTTTAGACTTTGGGAGGCCAAAAAAGCAAACTGAAGCAATTCAGAACAGCGAAGTGTCACAAAATTCTGCATCCGGAAGCAACCCCGCAAGGTTCATGGGGGAGGAGCTGTAGGAAATTGGTTTGATCAACTACCAGGCGCGCCGATTGGCACCTGAATCTCGGTCATGTGCTCATGAAAAAATTATTTGGGTGCAGTAAAGGAGCTCATCTCATCATCTTTAGAATTTATGTGCAATAATAAAAAGGCACTGGTTGATAGACTTTATTGTTTAAAATTTGCCGCCATAAAGCACACAGCTTGTTAAGAAAACCGAAACTGAGGACAGAACCCAGCGATATTTCTGATATGGCATCTTTAGAGACATCATCCTCATCTCCATTTCTTCGGAAAAGAGAATATGGAAATAAGCAGCCTAGCGCGAGCGCTGAAGAGCGAGTATTTGGCCCCCGAATTGAATCGCGCTTTATGAGTACCAAAGAGAGACAGATTTCGCTAGCGGGTGTTTTGTTGAGCGCTTGTGCTGTGGTTGTTACCGCAGGACTGATGTTCTTGTTAGGCGTCAATATAGTCATTCAGTACCGTACAATGGTACCCGAAGACCGCTCCGGACTCCTGCGCAAAGCTTGCTATATTGTACTAAGTGCTACTGGCATTTTCTTTATGAACAAATTTAATCAATGGTTCTATCAGAAAATGATGACATATTTTTCGGACTCAAAATATCAACGACTACCAGCAGAGGAAAGCTTCGAAATGAGATCGCGTGCATAGCCGCTTTATATGTGTATAATAATGCAGAAATGGATACTTACGGAAGATATAAGACGATATCTAGGGCGTCAGGTTGCCTGTCATCGCGAAACTTTTAAATCTCAATTACCATGTGCATGTCAGTATTGGGAAAAAGTGATCTCTTCTATAGTGGAAGACGCGTAAAAAGTTGAAAATTGAAACACGGAGGGTTTTAGACTGACGCGACGTACTAACCTCCTGTCAAGCGCTTCGGAAAAGAGAACCGAAACCGTGTCGTTATTGAATTAGTAGTTGAGCTCTTTCTGATTGCTTGTAATGGGTCGTTTATTGGGTCTAGAACTCAACAATTTCAAGTCTTACAAGGGAACAGTGAGCATTGGATTCGGAGATTCAAATTTTACAAGTATCATAGGGCCCAATGGTTCCGGCAAGTCCAACCTCATGGACGCCATATCGTTTGTCTTGGGTGTGAAAAGCCTCCATCTGCGATCTCATATGCTTGTTGATCTAATCTACCGAGGCACGCTATCAGAGGAAGAGTCTGCCACGCCTGAATCTGAACTCCCGGACTCTGAAGATCACCCAACCTCTGCGTACGTAAAAGCCTTCTACAGCCCCAGCAATCAAGCTACCGACTGCGTGGAGCTAACCAGAACCATAACAAGATCCCAGGATAGTGCTTATAAGATTGATGGCAAGATTGTGAGCTACAAGAAATACAGTGATTTCCTCGAGAGTCAAAACATTCTCATCAAAGCGCGAAATTTCCTTGTTTTTCAAGGTGACGTTGAACAAGTAGCATCACAAAAGCCTCAAGATCTTACAACGTTATTCGAACAAGTTTCGGGTTCACTACAGCACAAACAGCAGTACGACAAACTGAGAGAAGAGCTAGAAAAAGCCAGATCTGCTACGTCAGAGCTGCTTCAGTCTAGAAAAAGGGCCCATGCTGGCCTCAGAAGCTTCAAAGAAGGTGCCAACAGAGATGAAGAGTATCGAAAATATCTTGAAGAACGCAGCAGTGCCCAACAACAATTTATTGTGTGGCAACTCTATCATCTACAAGCCCGAAAAGAAGCAATGTGCGAGGAATTGGAGCAGTCTCAAGTGGAGATACGAGAACTCGAAGCCCGGTTGAATGCAGAAGAAGGACTGTTGAAAAAACACCAAACCTCTCTTGCAAAAACACAAACCATTATCGCTAAACAAAAATCGAGACTTTCTGCAAGAGTGAAGATTAAGGAGTCACTGGCATCATCGCTTTTACCAATTAAAAGCTCCAAAGAGGGTGTTCTGAGGCGAATCCAAGCATCTGAATCCAAGATCGATACTCTGCAAAAAGATGTCGACAGACAAGAAGCTCTTGTGAAACAGTATAACCATCAGCTCAAGGTGGTAAGTAAAGCGAAGGCAGCTTTTGAAACTGAAATTGTGGAAGCTTCCCGGAAAAGCGGCGATTACAAGCTAAGTGAAGCAGATCTAAAAATATATGAAGAACTAAGGGAAGAGTTTCTGAGCTCTGGTGGCTCGTCGCTAGAAGATAAACTGCTACTAGAAAAGAATAATCGAGAAGAGCTTGTCGACGAAATCGGGCTATACAGCCAGAAATTGAATGAATCAGTAATAAAAATTAGTGAAGAGCTGGGCATTCAAAAAGAGAGTCTGGAATCAGAGCTTGCGCAACTAACTGTCGAACTTAACGAAAAGAATTCAGAGGTAACCAGTCTAGTTAAAAAACTCAAAGAATTGCAATCGCGAGCCGAGTCCAACAGCAATAAAGAGTACGAAATGAACTACAAATTAAAAGAGACGTTAACCAAGCTGGATGATATGAATGCCACTCAAAAGGAAACTGTGAAAGAGCGGAAGCTCAGGGAAAACGTCTCAACTTTGAGAAGGTTATTTCCTGGGGTAAAGGGCCTGGTTCATGATTTGTGTCACCCAAAAAAGGAGAGATATGCTGTAGCAGTTTCTACTGTTCTTGGCATGAACTTTGATTCAGTGATCGTCGAAAACCTCTCAGTTGCCCAGCAGTGCGTTTCGTTCTTGAAAAAACAGCGGTCAGGTATAGTCTCATTCATTCCTCTTGACACCATTTCTGTTAACAAGGTTTCTATGATTTCTGCAGACATCAAGGGCTGCACGCTTGCAATAGATGCTATTGATTATGAGCCCCAGCTGGAAAGAGCTTTTCAATACGTTTGCTCCGATGCTATCATTTGCGACTCCCTGGGAATAGCTAAGAATCTAAAATGGAATCAAGGCATAAAGTCTAAACTGGTGAGTTTGGAAGGCGCTGTCGTGCACAAAGCCGGTCTCATGACTGGTGGCGCGTCAAGCACTTCAGAGAACAGATGGAATAAGGAAGAGTACCAAAATTTAATGTCCCTGAAAGACATGTTACTAAATGAAATTTCCGCATTATCCACTTCGAGTCGCTTGGACCTTGAAAAGATAAGAAGTTATGAGAACGCTCTTTCTTTGTTGAGTGCTGATGTCACCGACCTCAAAACGAGAGTGACACACTCAAAAAGAATGCTTCACGAGAAGCAGGTTGAGATAGACTACCAAAGGGAACTTGCAGAGGAGGAGTTTAAGCCCAAAATAAAGTCTCTGGAAGGCAAAGTGTCTACTCATGACGAAAAAATCACTCAACTTGACAGCCAGAAAGCAGAGCTACAAAATTCAATTTATGCCGAATTCTCGAAGCGTGTAGGGTTTACGCCTGCCGAGTATGAATCGCATTCTGGGAAAGTAATACGAAAGCAATCAGAAGATTTAAGGAAGCTTCAGATGCAAATAGCTAGCATTGAGAAAAAACTGGAATTCGAAAACGAGAGGCTCAAGGCGACACAGGAACGTCAACAAAAAGCTCAAGTAGATGTAGAGAAGGCCAAAATTAAGATGGAAACAATAACAACAGAGGAGAGTAACGTCCTTCAGGAAATCACCGAAGAGGAATCTTCCATAAAGAAAGAGGAAGAGCGCTTAGAACAGTCCCAAGTGGAAGTCGATAAAAATTCTTTGGGTCTTAACTCTATCGAGGAAGCTATTCAGGAGCTTACTGAAGCTTTGAACTTGTGCAAGAGTAAAAATACAGCAGTATCAGAGAATATAGAAAAGGCAATGTTGGAGAAAACTAACATTCTAAAGAATTGTAAGATGCTTAATATCAAGCTGCCCCAAGGATCATCTTCACTAGACGTTATTTCACTAGATAAAGTCGACGATGAAGCATTGAATGCCGCTGATGAAGTGGTTGTTGACTATTCAGGTTTGAGTCGCAAATTGCGCCAGAATGGTGATGATGCAACTGGCGAAGAATTCAAAAGGTCTATCGAGGAACTGGACGAGCTTCTCGCGGTGCTACAACCCAACTCCAAGGCAGCCGGAAGATATGAGGATGCGAAAATCAAATACGACGAGATTTTTAAGGAAACTGAGAAATGTAAGGCGACCGAGAAAAGATTGAATGATGAGTTTTCGAGTGTAAGAAAGCTCAGAAAAGAGGCCTTTGACCAAGCATTCGATCACGTCAGCGAAACGATCGAAGGGGTCTACCGAGAGCTCACCAGAGATCCACACTCAACAGCGGCGCTTGCAGGCGGAAATGCAAGCCTGACCTTGGAAGACGAAGACGAGCCATACTTAGCTGGAATCCGATACCATGCTACTCCTCCTACGAAAAGATTCAAGGATATGGAGTATTTATCTGGTGGCGAAAAAACTATTGCGGCGCTTGCGCTTTTGTTTGCCATAAATTCATATCAACCCAGCCCATTTTTCATTTTAGACGAGGTGGATGCGGCACTTGATATCACAAATGTCGAGAGAATCGCTACTTACATCCGAAGACAGGCGCGAGCTGATCTACAATTTATTGTCATCTCGCTGATCAATACCATGTTTGAGAAATCACAATCGCTTGTAGGTGTTTTCAGGCAGCAAAGCCAAAATTCGTCTAAAGCTCTCACACTGAACTTGGAAAACTACGCCGATTAGCTCATGGGATCAACTCCATACAGGAATGCTTCCGTAATATGGTAGGTGTAGCAGCAGCTTCATGTGTGGTTGTTAAGGGTACCTTGTCACCTGATGGGAAGACCAAGTCAAAACTGGCAGCACTGGATAAGATAATTCATACCGTTACGTCTGGAAATCCGCCACCTCAACTGAAGTACACTATCAATTCTAAAATTTAGTTAGACAAAATAGATTTCGCTCATTGACGAAGTTTAGATATCTGTATTGACTGTACTCATCCTCAAGCTAATAATTTTTTTGAAAATATGGACTCCTACAAGATTGTAGCTCCATCACCCCGCAAACTCCATCACAGACCCAGCTCCGGCGCCAGGGACATGAAAACGACCAGATCAAACTCTGGAACCGATTTCTCCAAGTCCAAGAAAGCCAAGTTTCCCCAAAATGCATTGAAAATGGCTAACTTGTCACCTTTGAGACGTCCACGATCTGCGACGCCACTGAACTCACAGAAAACTTTAGACGAGAACAGTTCGTCCGAGCAGTTGGAAAAGCGATTGCGGCACTACAACCTCGACTATGTGGAGGACAAGGAAGAACATCTAAAACAGATCTATGATCCTAGCTCCAAGTGGTTTTGCAGAGATGTAAAACCAGACTTCGTTGTGGAAGACTGTCTTCCATATCATGTTGAAAGCCACACAGAACAAGCGAAGTACCTATGTCACATTCTCGTCAATCTCTACATAGCAATCTGTTCTTTGGACATACAGGGACTCATATCAATCTCCAGCAAAGATCTGGCAGACCTCAAGTCCGAAATCGATGACCTAGCCATGAACACTGACATGTTTCGGCTTTCAAGCGACGAAGATACCTCGTACAATGACATTCACAATTTTGACGAAGATGAAGACGAGGAGTCTGATGAAATGATTGAGTTTGATGGTCCTAGCTTTAGCGCCACCGGGAAGATAACAGCCAAATCTGCTACAATAGTAAACGTTAATCATTGGGCTAACGAGCTCAAAAACTGTCTACATTTCGAATTTCCAGTAAGCTTGCGAAAGACTTTAGCTTCAACTTTTTACAGTCTCTCACTTGTGCAAGGACAAAAAGTCTACAGACTAATGCACGTGGATCTGTTCGAGGCATTGGTTAGCACGAATGATGAGGAGACTAACTTCACCGAGTTACTTCTCAGCGCTGGCTTGCAACTAGACTACAAGCCCATGAAGAGTTTTCTTGACGAGTTCTTGCCATGCCCCGATGCCGAGTACACACGTTATGACATTTCGAGCAAGGCTGATAATCAACTTTTCAGGTTGCTTTTGAAGCTTGCACATATGGCCAAGCCATTTTACGATTTTGGAGATGGCGAGATTCTCAAAAAAACGATGGATCATTTCATTTCAAGCCTATCCCCTTCTACTGCTTTCGGTGTTTTTCCCATCATTACTTCATTTGTTCCATATCATTATGACGAGGATTCAAATATCACTGATTACTTTCCTTTTCTCTTTACACTTTGGACTACGACTACGCCATCGGTTGGTTTCGACACTCATTTCTATGATTTTATTGGGTGCGTTGCCGAAGACGCCTATCAAAAACTCTTAAAGCAAGAGAATCCTGGTCTGGAGCATTTGAGTAAACTCTCATTTGGAAAGTTTGGTCTATTGACGGAAGATCAGATAAGTTTTATCTTCAACAGAGTTCAAAATCATTTAAGAAATGATTTCCAGATCATTTCCTTCAGCCGAACCGTAAGGCCACTAGTTTTCTCAATCAAAGGTTCAGATGCTGACATGTTCTTTGACAAACTACAAGAGCTGCTTAAATCAGTTGAAACGTTTGCTCATCCATCTAACAATGGGCCGTGGACAAAGGCCATTGCCAAGTTCGTTCACGGCTTTATCAAAATGTATCATCAAAGAGTAAAGTTTGAATTGAGTCCAAAGGCAAAATACAGATCAAGTCTGAAGTTGAATGCCAAATGCCACACACGTCTTGTTGAAATTTTTCATAATGTCATCTTTTGGGGCGCCCAAAATAAAAATTCTGATATGGCCAATTACTATATCTCGTGTCTGGCTTATATGTTAGACATGGACTGCGATAACAAATGCATTTTGTTCGACAGAGTGCTATTGGACCTTTACGACTCACTTGGTGACTTGTATATCCACTCTGTCCACCGTCTTGTTTCGTCTTTGAAACAGTTCACAAAAGCTGTCAGATTCATGATTCAGGATCGATTGTATCGCGTACACGTCACTAACCTTTTATCCATGCTAATTTCTAAAATTGATTTCAACGATTTGCCGCTTACTAGCAACATTATTAATTGTATCGTTTCCATCGCCTCATTTGTTCCTCTGGAAAACATGGTCTCCGATGAAGAATACCTCAGTTTTGAATCGCATACGTTGCCATTCATTCAAGAGCACGTTTTTTTCCTTAAGGAAAACAACACCTCTGCAGACTTCAAGTACGAAGAGGCAGCCCTCCTTGCAGCATTCAAAGCATCTACAATTATTTTTGAAAATGTACTAAAAGTGTACCTCAATAAGGTCGTACAATTAGTCGACTGTGATCTGGAGGAAGGCTTCATCAGCAAGCTAAACCAAACCACGATGATCATGATAGAATCGATGTCTGACCCTATGTTCAAGTACTTCGCAGATGTGTTGGAAAGAGTATTTTGGGAAAATGATTACTTCAAGGAAAAGGAACCAAACTATGAACTAATAACTATACCATTAGGGGCAGCAGTCAGAAGAGACTCTAAGTTGGGCAGAAAAATGTTTACAAACCTAGCTTTCAACATTAAAGATCAAATCCAAAGGGGAGCAGGTTCCGTGCGAAGTTCCTCTGAAATTCAACACCGGGACGTAAAATTATTGACATTTTTGACCGCTCTGAGTGACACTATCAGACAATCTCGAGCTTCAATGCTGGATTATAGGGAAGAGCTGAAGGAGTTGCTGTTCTTCATTTTCGACAACATTTCAAATCCTCCACTTGATGTTCACACATCCTTAGTTCTGCACAACGTATTGACAAGTTTATCCTCGACAGAGGTGGTGGACTACAGGCTTTTCACGGAGGATACCGGAATTTCTGGGGACGAAAAGTGGGGGGGTTTGCAATTTGACTCTAGAAGATTTGCGAAAGAAAGAACCAATTTTGAATGGCACATCCCAACCGAAGAAGAAATAAACTTTGCCACCGAACTGTTGGAACTGTTTACCAACTATTGTTCAGAAAAAGTCTCCGATATGCTATTATCTCCAAAAAAAGATTCTGCTTACAGCGACAAATTGAAGAAGTACATCTTGATTATTACCCATACTTTATCAGGCTCAAGTTTGCTCTTTGATGCAGACTATAATAGACACAAGACGGAGCTTCTGCCTGTCGACTCTTACCGGAGTAAGCTAATGCTGTTGAAAACTATCAGAGACAAGAGGTGCGACGCTCAAGAGCTGAACATTGACCTAGAACACGTCAAGAGCGATAATGGAGAGGATTCGGAACTTGATACTTCTGTGGAATTGTCTGAAGACGTATTAGACGAAATACACATGACTGAGAACGGAGATAGCGGCGGCGGGGAAGGTTTTGTTTTTGATGAAGCTTCATCAAGTATTCCATCAGGAATAGCAACCCCGGAACCAGGATGTCACCATGGTGGATTTAATGTTGAGTCTGCTATTAGCGGCACTTTAGCCTTCAGGGATCTGGATATCTTCAGCTGCAACTACTTTTTTGGTTCTGATCCTCACAAAAAGATGAGCAATCAGACTTATTTGAAAATTCAGTCCATCCGATCACAAATTGGGTCTCTGTTCCATAAACTTTTCAAGTTCTTTTCCAGTCACTTCGAAGACAACACGATATTGTTCAAAATTCTTCTACATGGAATAAAGGTCTGGTTTACCGATGTGGGACAAGAAACAGTTTTTAACGATGAACCTACATCAATCCTGGATATGGACTTTTTGGAAAATATTCAAAATCTGTCGCACGTCACCGAACCCTACACAAGAACATGTCTGGCAGCCAAAGCACATTCCTTACACGAGGCCAGGGTTATGCTTCATTCGACTAATAGAGCTGCTTCCAAGCTTGAAAAAGTTTTGTTGAGAGACGTCTTGAAGCTTTCTATGTCTCTGTATCCCAACATCTTCAAGCCAGCGCAAGGCTGCTTGGTGCAGGCTATGAAACAGCTGGTAGGTTCTTATCCAATTGTCATGAAGCATCTATTGGAAGCGCTCAAAAATGGGCTAAAAAATGGGGAGCACAAGAGGGTTGAAGTAATGCTAGAAGTTTTGCTCATCAAAAAGATACATCGGAAAATCATGTCAGATTATAAGAATCTCGAAGAAGTCATAGATTTGCTGTTTAAAGCTTGTCGCGTAAAAGATTTCAACGTATCGAAATATGCTGACAAAATCTTAACTGATATTGCATTGTCGTTGAAGATCCCATCTAGCGTATGTCTTATTGACATGGAAAAGGTCGAAGGTCTGAACCCCGCGGATGCGTCAATCACTCAACAAGTGAGTGCAGTTCAAAAAGCTAAAGACACGAAGCGACAATTTTTCATTTCACTTTTAGATCACCTACAAGGCTACTTAATGGGCGTTTTGGCGTCAGACGAAGAATTGGGATGGAAAATTCCGCTTATCGTAATGAAATTGACGTCCAAACTGCAATCAAGTCTCGAGCTAACTACTGATAAGGGAGTATTGCCTTTAATCTTTAAGTCAACTGAGACAAAGCATCCTAGCATGATTCACTTGGCGATCAAAAATTTTCTGAATATATGCAATAAAATCACGTCACTTGGGGACTGTGAGTATGACTTGAGGAATGCTTTTGATTTCAAGTTTGTTAAAAACGATTTCAGAATTATTGAAACCAGTGACAAGAAGTTTGGCGAGACATTTGAGCTGGAGATGAAGAATTTTCAGGACCCCAAATTCTATATCGATTCCAAGGCCTATGTTGGCTATGTTGCATGGGGCCGGCACATGAAGGTGGTAGATAATTGCTACGGCGTGCCTTTTAAACTCCGGGGCAATGAAATGGACTGTTTGAGAGAGTTCGGCCAACTTGTGAGTAAGGAATGGATTTTGGAAATTTCTGAAGTCTTAATCCAAGACAACGAGAGCAAGGGTGTATTCAGCAGTTGCAACATCGAGTTTTTTGGACTTCTCGTAGCTCTAATCACTAACGATTGCACGAACTTACGCTACGATGATTTGTTAGAAGTGTGTCAGTCCCTGTATGATAAGAGCGATAAAGCTTCGATGATCTTGTCTGTTGAGGTGATGGCTGGTTTAATTGTGGCTTCAAAGATGACATCAAAAGAAAATTTGGAGAGAAGAGATGCTTTCTTGACGGCATTTCTGGATGATTGCCTCGACCACGAGTTAAACCAAGATGCTGTGGACATATGGTCTATCCTGTGTTGGTGGCTTCCAACTTCGGTAGATTTGAGAAGATGCGCACCGCTGCACAAAAAGATTTTTGATATCAAAGATGTTATGGACACCAGCTCAGATTCATTTGCTAATCAGGCCTCGAAGATATCTTTTCTGAGAAATTTGTTGTTGAGTCTCGATTTTAGAACCCCTGACGCTGGCCAGATTCTGTCGCTCTTGGTTGTGGATCATCCTTACGATCAAGTACGGCAGTCGATCTCCAAACTCTTATCTACTCTTCTGCAAAGCCAACTTTCCCCATCTTTCCCCTCTGTCCGTGACGTCGTTGAATATACCTCTGGTGAAACGGGCTTGGGAAGAATGATTCGAAAGATTCCGCCTCACTTTGATGAAAAACTGAAGGACACGTTCACTACAATTGAAAGCGAAAGATTGACAGTAGTCGATTTGCCAGCCCATGAAATTTTGAAGACTCGATACTACTACATGGCGGCCACAATGCTCAATTGGGTACTGGAGCTTATGAAGGGTCAAAACAGTGTGGTTTTGGTGATTTACCTGGAAAAGTACTTGGCACCCTTTTTGATGAATTTGATAAAGATGAAGGATGTTTGCAATCTAGCCAATTTGGAGCCCACTGCGTGCTATATTGCGATTTCATTCTGGTCGCTTAGAAAAGAGTACATGCCACTGGTTATGAGACTCATTGAAAATATGAACTTGACCACGTCGCATGAGCTTCGCGTGCAGCTGGTGTTCGTAGAGAACTTTTATTCCAAGAATATGCTGCAGCTTTCAGAGGCCCAAAAAGAATCCATCCTACAATTCGTAGTCAAACACATCTACAACGAGAATTTTGTGGAGGTGCGTTTGCGCGCAGCAGAGGTTTTGTCCGGCATCATACATACGCTGAGCGACACTAACAAGCCTACAGAGCTCATTGCAGAATTCGCACAAGGTTTAGGGGCGCACGCCTTTGCTACAAAAAAAAAATTGTCGAAGAACGACTCGAGGATTCATAGCTCGGTAGTAGGACTCGGGGCTGTTGTATCTGCGTTCCCTTACTCTTTCCCGCTACCAAAATGGATCCCGCGTCAACTAAGTGAGCTGTCTTCGTGGGCCCGAACCAGTGGAATGTCTGGAACCGCCGCCAAGGAGATTATCAGCGATTTTAAGAAAGTGCGAGCTGACACCTGGCATCTAGACAGGGCCGCTTTTACGCCTGAAGAACTCGAAGATCTCGAAGGTGTCCTATGGAGAAGCTACTATGCATAAGAATGAGAATTTTCAATGCCAAAAGTTTTCAAACTTAGTTAGCGTTACGTACAATCAAGTAAACACAAGCTATCGAGAAGCTCAATAAGATATCTGTGTATATCACTCAGGTCCCATTCTTGTGTTTCTCCACTTGTCATGTTTTGAGGACATAATGTCATATTATACGAGTATCTTATGAACTCAAGCAAGACATCCTGTTGGGCTTTCACCCTTCTAAATGAGTAGTTATATACAAAGAACCCAGGATTTATCACTGCTCCCAAAGCATTACCAAGGCTTATCTATATTCGGGACGCGCTGCAATTAACATCGAAGCGTGTGTTGTTGACATACAAAAACATTGGTAAATCTAGAAGTAGGCAATGTCCGGAATAAGAACAATCTCGTCGTCTTCGGGAAATGTTAAGAGCTACGACTCGATCATGAAGATTCTACTGGTGGGTGACTCCGGTGTGGGAAAGTCTTGTTTGCTGGTGCGTTTCGTGGAAGACAAGTTCAGCCCTTCCTTCATCACCACCATCGGGATCGATTTCAAAATCAAGACCGTCGACATAAACGGAAAGAAGGTGAAGTTGCAGCTGTGGGACACCGCGGGTCAAGAACGGTTCCGGACCATCACCACGGCATATTACCGTGGTGCCATGGGTATAATACTTGTCTACGACGTGACCGACGAGCGTACATTTGCTAATATCAAGCAATGGTTTAGTACCGTGAACCAGCACGCTAATGATGAAGCGCAGCTGTTATTGGTCGGTAACAAGAGCGATATGGACACCCGTGCCGTCTCCACCGACCAGGGTGAAACGCTCGCTAAGGAATTGGGTATCCCGTTCGTCGAAGCCAGTGCAAAAGACGACACCAACGTGAACGACATCTTCTTCCTCCTGGCCAAATTGATCCAAGAGAAAATTGACAGTGAGAAACTAGTGGGCAACGCGGGCCGCGACGGCAACGTCAATGTCGGTGGTGCTGGTCAGGGATCCAAGTCCAACTGTTGTTAAATCTACGAAACTAGCGTATGTGTATATATATTGTCTAACTACCGACAGAGTGCGTCGGAGCTTACAGGCTCTCAAATCATAGCTGTGCATTGAAGGAGCATATGAGCGTCTATCTCTTGTATCAAACGTTGTTGCCTACATCAGAATCTTGGCTTCTTTAAATGTTACCGGTTGCGCCGTCTACTCACGCTTGACTGTAATTTTTACCACACGTGGGAGAGAACTGGTATGAACTTATATAAATGTGAATATAAAGACAGCACAATGAGAGGAAAAATCATTGTTGAAGATTTAACAAACACATTCTTCGGCTTGTCCATTGTCTCTACACCATTCCTCTTTGTGTGGTAAAGTAAAGTTTCAGCCTAGGCATATCGATTGATTTGGGCCAACTTTGATTTTTGCCAAGAAATAAGTCAGAAACAGGAATCGCCCGCCACAATGTTGTTCGGAGTTAGACTAGCAAACCAGATGTATTCGCCATGGAAGAACTCTTACATGGACTACGAAAGGTTGAAGAAACTCTTGAAAGAGTCGATTATCGATGAAATCAAGTTCACCGGCAGAAAATCACACCGCAACCAAAACATCTGGTCCGATAAGGACGAGTCTGAATTTGTCGCGGTGCTAGACGCAGAGCTAGAAAAGGTTTACAGTTTCCAGAGCTCTAAGTACAACTCAATAATGGAAAAACTCGTGCAGTTGGAACGCAAAACCGACGACGAAGAGGCAATCCGTTCGCTCGATTTCAAGAACTTTCAGCGCGTGCTAGAAGACGCTTTGAGCGAAGCCCAAGAGCTGGACAACTTCTGCAGAGTCAACTTCACTGGGTTCATCAAGATCGTCAAAAAGCACGACAAAATCCACCCCCAGTATCCGTCAGTCAAGTCGCTTCTTCAAGTAAGGTTGAAAGAGTTGCCTTTCAATTCTGAAGAGTACTCCCCACTGCTCTACAAGATTTCCTTTCTTTACAACATATTGAGAACTAACTCGCCAACCGTTTCAACATCGTTGGCAACTTCTGCAAAACTTTCCAGTGTCAATAATCATGAAGAAAGCTCCTTCCAAAGCTATACGTTTTGGATTCATCCAGACAATTTGATGGAGGTGAAAACTAGAATCTTGAGACATTTGCCCGTTCTGGTTTACGCTTCTCCACCCAGCGAGAGCAGTGACTTAATCGACAGATTGGAGTCATCTGTCATGAACTCCGATGTTTCTTTCCAACCTCCTTCTAGCAGCAGTAGCACGTCTGAGGCAGATCATATCAGTGCCAAAGGTTACGATCCTGTGGTGAGAACCATTTACTTTGATAACGATTCGTTTGAACTCTACAACAATAAGCTTCTAAAATCAAGTTCCAACCCAACTCTCAGATTGAGATGGACCGGAAAGTTGGCAGATAAACCTGACATCTTTTTAGAAAAAAGAACATTGATTGAAGACCGCAGCTCAGGAGTCTCAGATTTTGAAGAAACTAGGCTGAAATTGAAACCAAAATTCATAAACGGCTTTATCTTCAACGGCGACCAGGAATACAAAGAGAAGAGTTTGAAGAAACTAAAAGATCGCGGTTCTGCAGAAGGTGAGGCAGATAAATTAAGCAACAATTTTGACACCATACAGAAATTTGTGCTTGAAAACGAGCTACAACCGGTATTGAGAGCCATGTACTCGAGAACTGCCTTCCAAATTCCAGGTGACGACCGTGTCAGAATCAGCATTGATTCTGACCTGATGTACATAAGGGAAGATTCCTTCGACGAGGACAAACCTATTCGTAACCCTAAAAGCTGGCACAGATCTGACATTGATACCAATATTCCCAACCCGCTAAAATTTTTGAGATCTGGTGAATACGCCAAGTTCCCTTACGCCATCTTAGATATCAGGATCAGAAACCCGGTGACTGAATCGACCAACAAAAACAGGGACAATTTACAAGCACAATTACCAGGCAAACATGCCAAGTGGGTCGAAGAGTTAACAAACTCTCATTTAGTCAAAGAGGTTGCCAATTTTTCCAAGTATGCTCAAGGTGTTGCATCGCTATTCGGAGATGATGAGAACTTAGATATGCTTCCTTTCTGGCTGCCCGATATAGAGGCTGACATTAGAAAAGATCCGAAGCAAGCTTATGAAGAGGAAAAGAAAAAGCTTGAAGAGCAGAAGGTCAATAAAGCCCGACTTGCCAAACTCAAGCGTTTATCTGTTGTTCAAGGTCCAAGCGATGAATCTGGCAAGCCTTCCGCCGTAAATGGCTCACCAGAAATTGAAGAAAGAGAACCAGACTTAGAAGATCCGGAATCATCCGACGACGAGACCTCATCGCCTGCCATGAGGAAGCGCAAGCGCCATGCCAACTTCTTGGATGTCTTGGTTGGCAGACACGGCAAGCTCACTAACTTTGATTCCGAAGATGAAGAATTTGAGCTACCTCCTGGTGTAAAAAAGCCAACGTCTTATATCAAAAACGCGGGCCCCTTGAAAGTCGAAGCAAAAGTTTGGCTGGCCAACGAAAGAACTTTTAACAGGTGGTTATCTCTAACCACTTTGATGAGTGTGTTGACTTTCTCTATTTACAGCTCAGTTAGAAAAGCAGAGCACCCTAAGTTAGCCACCTTCGTTGCCTACACTTATTTTGGGATAACCATTTTCACTGGTTTGTGGTCGTACTACACTTACACCAATAGAGTGAAGGTAATCCGAGCCAGAAGTGGAAAGCATCTAGATGCGCCTTTGGGGCCTTTGCTGGTCGCTGTTGTCGTCGTATTCACCCTGGTTGTCAATTTTGTTATTGCTTTCAGAGATGTAGCTCAGAGAAGAAAAAACGAGTCCAGCATCTCTTCTGTTGCCGGAGAAGAACCATTGCCTGTCCTTGCTCAGTACGTTCAAAACTTTGTGTTTTCATTGGTCGGCGCCAACGAGTCGTGATTGTGCGAACTCGTTAACAATAATTGGGTGAGAGCTTGACAGACCTCACAATTTTTATTTGACGTTTAATTACAAGTAAAGTATACCTAAAGAAAGTACCTAATTTATCAGCGTCTATGTAAAGCGTCTTGACTTGTTTGTTTGAGCTGACCAGCACCGTCGTGGAGTTTTTTTTGCTCTCTAGTTTCCTCATCGGCTAAATTATTGATGCATTTATGTGAAGCACGACTACTAAAGAAAATAGTATGAA
Source organism: Lachancea nothofagi CBS 11611 (assembly GCA_900074755.1). Lineage (NCBI taxonomy): Eukaryota > Fungi > Ascomycota > Saccharomycetes > Saccharomycetales > Saccharomycetaceae > Lachancea > Lachancea nothofagi. The sequence continues at coordinate 233,852 of LT598450.1, read as the reverse complement.
ACTTTATAACATTATTTAAAATGCCCTCGATAATTCGGGATTTTCTCTCGATAATATGAGGTTGTAGAACCTCTATATTAAATCCTGGGAATCTCCATTTGTGTCATCACAAATCGTTTATGATCCCGACCTCAACATTGTTTTATGAACAACAGCAGCACGTGATAGGCATGTACTGGCTCAATAGATAAAAAAGCCTATTCGTGCATAAGACTAAGTAAGTTAAGATAATAGAGGCAAATAAAAGGTGACGAGGGCATTGTGATCGATGCTTGATCTCGATTCTAAAGATAGTTATAAGAGACGGAAACCTACTAATTATCACGTATCGACGTATTCGGGCATAGCAACATTTAGCTTTGCAAATGGACCCACAGTTTTCAGTCCGCGCAGGAAGATGAGCTTTAGGGATGGTGATGTCTCTGATTTAGGCAATAACCTTGAAGAAGTTCACAGTAATGAGAGCTCCGATGCAAAAGAACCTCCTGGCTTTTACCAAGACATGAGAGACGCTTTTTTCCACGCTGGTAGGGCAATCATGACAGTAGTGGGTCTTTATAATGCAGCTCCGCATCATTCAGAACTAGATGAGACGAAAAGCAGTGAAAATAAATCAAACTCTCTAGACACGGATCATGGCGAAAACGATGTTATTCACAATCCGTTTGTACCGAGCAAAAAACGTCGATCAATTAACGAGTCAGAGATTTTTATCAACATGACACCACTAAAACAGATTCAGAATATGAGGGTGCTCGATGAGAAGCTGAGCCATTCGATCACTCCTGAGAAGCAAGGGAACATCATGTTCTCGACCGAGAAGGATCCGTTCAGATGGGGTTCTCAAGAGCCTCATTCAACTCCAACTCCAACTTCTGCTCTGCAATCACCTTACGGAAGCGCATTCATTCGCAAAAGGACCAACAACGCACCCACGCGAGGGGGATCGGGACAATCGTCAACTAGGACTGCCGTCGAGGAGATCACATTTCTCAGAATGGTATACAATGGACAATATAAGGCGCCGGCTCTTATTGAAAGTCAAAAGAATGAGCAGCTGCTACTACGGGAGCAAGAGCTGAAGCAATACAAAGCTACATCTTCATCCCCATGGCTTGGCTTAACTGAAAAGATCAAAGCCATCATGCAAAAGAGTATGAAGTCTGATAATTACGACGACGACTTGATCATAATCAAGGAGCGCAAAATTCCACCGAAAGAACTTGAAAACGAGCTCTATGGTGACCAGCCATTTAGGTTCAACACGTCAATTCTGACTTTCAAGGAGGAGTTTGAGAGCTACAAGAAGCTAAAAGAAGAGCGACAAAGAATACAATTGGAAGTGAGAGAGAAACGACAGAAGCTAAAAGTTCTAGTACCGCAACTCACGGATGAGAATCTTCGAGATGTGAAAGACACACTTCGCCGCTCGGATAACGGTATGGTGATGAATAAACACAGCATTGAATTGAAAGTCCATGATTTCAAGACTCTTGCGCCAAAGAGATGGCTCAATGATATAATAATTGAGTTTTTCATGAAGCACATTGAGCTTACGACAGCGCGCTCAGTTGCATTTAACTCATATTTCTACACCTCTCTTTCACGAAATGGTTATCAGGGTGTCAGAAGATGGATGAAGCGAAAGAAGGTTGAAGTTCAAGATTTGGATAAAATCTTTGTTCCAATAAATTTAAATCAATCTCATTGGGCGCTTGGTGTTATTGACATCGGCAAACGTAAGATCGGTTACGTTGATTCATTGTCAAATGGACCGACATCTATGAGTTTTGCCATTTTGAAGGATCTCCAGAATTATTTAAGTCAAGAGAGCAAAGGGGCTTTAGGCCATGACTTTGAGCTAGTTCACAAGGAATGTCCTCAACAGCCCAATGGCTTTGATTGCGGTGTCTATGTCTGCACGAATGCTTTGTATTTGAGCAAAGAGTTGCCTCTCACCTTCGATTACAAGGATGTACAAAGAATGCGACCATATATTGGACACCTAGTTCTCTCAGGTGATTAAGCTATAGGCTTAGTCTTATAGACGTGAAACTCTTTTCATCCGTTGGGACATGCGGGAGGAACATCACAATTGCTGTATAAATGTGAACCATTCGCATACGCAAAATGTTCTCAGCAGCTTTTTGATCATCATACAGTAGTCGACAATTCCTGCATTTGTTGATTTTGCCCCGGCTGCGGTCGCGCTGACTTTGCCGCATTTGGAACAGGCTCTAAAGGTACAATCTTAGCAGAGGTCGAGTGGCAACAAATAATTCAAGCCAGACAGCGAAACCAAGCCCCATTCCATACCTTTTTCCTTCTGATAACTATTCGGTCGTTTTTTTACTTCTTCCCCATATCGTACCGAAATCCATTAGATCATCGATGAAAGGCGTCGAGCATAGACATATAACAGCGGGAGGTTGAGAGTCAGCAAAAATAACCTCATACTCATACAGTAAAATAACCTCATACTCATACAGTTTGCAACAGAATGATGAATCTGAGACCTTACACGGATGTACTAAAGGCTGTGACTGTCATTTTGTTCATACAGACACTGGTGGTGATGTAAATACGAATACGACATATTTCAATATTTCTACGATTTTTCTGGTGACCTAAACTTAACGCGAAATGGCCTTATTATCAGTTTGATTTTTTTCTAGTTCGCGCTCGCGCTCCTGCTTCTGTTCCTGCTTCTGTTCCTGCTTCTGTTCCTGCTCCTGCTTCTTTTCCTGCTCCTACTTCTTCTCCTGCTCCTGCTCGCTTACTCCATTGTGATTTTCGTTGTGCTTTTCCTTTTGCTCCTTTTTCCCCAGCAGTGTATCTCTCTCATTCTCCCTTAAATTGAGCTTCTCCAATTCGTGAAGAACGTTGTCGAGTTGTTTACGGTCGTCCTTGGATGCGATAGAAGTACCTTGTTCCTTCGCTAGGCGAGTCCGTCTTGTCGCGGAATCCACCAAAGTTACCAACTCCTCCGACCAACCCAACTCCTTTGCTAACTCCTCAGCTGCAACTTCTGAAGAGCCCTTGAATATGATATCTGACTTTCTCGGCTTGGTCTTGAAATCACCGACCTTCTGTAAATTGATCAAAGCGCGATTGACTTTTCTCGGTACTTCGGCGGGTAGAGAAGCGAAAGGGTAGACAGCTAGAGAAGTTCCTACAACTATGACGATGTTGTCCTCGTTAAGAGTTTTAACGTCATTGTCCCACATGGAGAAAAACCGCGACGGCAGATTTTCACCAAAAAATACAATCTGGGGCTTGATAAGTCCCTTACAAACCGCACACCTAGCAAATTCCTTTCCCTCCGCCATCGAATCTTTGAAATATTCCTGTGGGTATTCCTTGCGGCAATCGATGCAATGATTACGGGCAAACGAGCCGTGGGCCTCTACCAGTCGGTCTCCTAGGATTCCCGCACACCTTTCCAATGTGTCTATATTTTGCGTGTAAACCCTGTGCAGTCGATTCTTGTCTTGGAAGACCCGCATAAGATGATGGAATTTGGAAGGTTCGTAATTGCCAGGATACAATTCTTTAGCCAGTGTATAAAATGGTTGCGGGTTCCCCTGGAAAAAGTCAATGTCAAAAACGGCTTCTGCATAAGGCAGATTCAGCTTGGCAAGGTTATCATACAGCCCCGTGCCTGGAGATCTAAAGTCTGGTATCCCACACGGAGTTGAGATTCCCGCTCCGACTAGGAATATGACTTTCGCCTTGGAGTTACTTTTAATGAGTTTCGCGATCTGACCGATCGAGACAGCTTGCTCTTCATTCATTGTTCAGTCGCCAATGGTAAGATTATGGCGCTGTCGGTCTGGCAAGATATGAGGAAATGGGTTATCCTGATTGTCTCATTCAAAAATACTAAATCAGGAGGAAAACTAAAAAATTAACGACCTCGGTGAGGATTGAACTCACGATCTTGCGATTAACAGTCGCACGCCTTAACCAGCTTGGCCACGAAGTCAATTTCATGCTGAATAAGGCTTGCTCAAGAGATATGTGCTTAGTGCAAAATCATGGGCATAAAAACATCACAAGAATGCAAGAACTTACAAAGGTGCACTAAAGCAATCTTATCTGGAATAGTTAAGCTGCGATGTGAACCTTGAGGTCCGATCAAGGCGATTGGGGCACAACTTACACAACTTTTTTCGAACCTAAAGAGTCGAAAATGGCGGTAATTGAAATTTCGTCGAAACTATAAAAAGCCGAAGCAATTTGATGTGTAGAGAACTATGAAAAACAAGGTTCCGTTACAACACCAGTATTGAGGCCAGTGAGCAAATACATTATACTCTGACTTATCGTTCACAGCTAGTTCCTGTTGTTCTTGTTGTTCCTGTTGTTCTTGTTGTTGTTAAAGCATACTGAATAGAGGCTGTCAGCATTATCTTTTCCGTCCCCCGAGCACTGGACATCCCCCTCCATTAAGTTGAGGCCCACATTCGTATCTCTCTTGGCTATGCTAGTGGAACTGGTGAGCTTCGCATTTTAGTTTACGTCGTAATATCTGTATGTTATGCCGCTTCACAAGTCAACGAAGGCATGCGTGTTTCTGTACTTCATAGCCAGCGTTCATGAACCTCATGTCTTTCCCGCCTTGATAGTTTGAAGCAAGTGTGAATTACATTCTGTCTTATCAAAAAACCTGCGCTTGCTGGCGAAAACCACAACCTGTCAATTACCTCAAGTAATTATGTGACGCAAATAGAGCAGTAATATGCCGTGGTTACATCGATTGTGTAGCCATATTGATTATGTAGAGCTATTACATTATCTACAAAATAATTTGCTGTTAGTGAGTCAATTGCTCTTGATGTTGTATGCAATAAAAAATAGTTCGATCTATTCGTAACTTTCAACAACTTGGCAGTTTACTGTAAGTCTTATAAACCTGACCTAATAATTGTGCGGGTAGCAGCTGTCGCTTGAATTTTTCGAATAACTAAATCGAATATTATTACGAGTACTTAGACATTCTAAAGTTACCACTCGAACCCGCTGCTGAACTTTTTAGAAGCATCAAACTCGCTCTAACTCTGTACCATGAAACAGAGAATTAGCTCTCTAGATCTACAGCTCCTATATGCGGAGTTGAAGGCACAATTGGAAGGCTACAGGCTCTCTAATATTTACAACATTGCAGACTCTAGCCGTCAGTTCTTGTTAAAGTTCAACAAACCAGACTCAAAGCTCAATGCTATCATCGACTGCGGACTCAGAATTCATTTGACTGATTTCAATAGGCCCATTCCTCCCACGCCATCCGGCTTCGTCGTTAAGTTGCGGAAACATTTGAAATCTAAGCGCTTGACCACAGTAAAAAGAGTCGCAAACGACCGAATTCTCGTCCTTTCATTCGCCGATGGCCAGTTCTATTTGGTGTTAGAATTTTTCAGCGCTGGTAACGTTATTCTTCTCGATTCCGAACGCAAGATTATAGTGCTTCAGAGAGTCGTGCACGAACACGAAAATAAAGTCGGCCAAACATACGACATGTTTGATGAAACTTTCCTGCAAGACACGACGATCGAATTGCCACAGCCCAATACCCACAGCTCAGATCAGGTGGCGACTTGGTTGAAGGACGCTAAAGACCTTGCTCAATCGACAGTGAAATCTAAAAACGGCAAGACACCGAAGGTTCCCTCCATCCAGAAACTTCTTTTTCTCCATGAGCCTCACTTGTCTTCTGATTTGATTTCAAGAAATCTAAAAGCTCAAGGCATAACTCCAAATTCCTCGTGCTTGGACTTTGAAGACAAGGTCGACTCGATCACTGATCTTTTGAATGCTACTGAAAGTGAGGTAAGTGACTTGCTCATGGCTGGATGTAAGACAGGCTATATAGTTGCCAAAAAAAATCCGAATCATGATGCCGAAAAAGGAGACGCCAGTCTCGAATTCGTTTATGAGCAATTCCATCCTTTCCCACCATATACAAACCAAGAAATTGACAAAGAGACTAAGGTCATGGAGGTGACTGGGGAATACAATAAAACGGTGGACGAGTTCTTTTCTACCATTGAATCCACGAAGTATGCTTTGCGTATACAAAACCAAGAGTTTCAAGCCAAGAAGAGGTTAGATGATGCGAAGTTAGACAACGCAAAAAGAATACAAGCTCTTGTTGATGTCCAAGAAAAAAACGAAGCTAGGGGGCATGCCATCATTGCCCACGCAGATCTTGTCGAAGAGGCTCAAAATGCAGTGAAGACTTTGGTCAACCAGCAAATGGACTGGAAAACGATTGAAATGCTTATTTCCAATGAGCAAAAGAAAAACAACGAAATAGCTCAATTGATCAGGTTGCCTTTGGATCTTGAGAACAACAAAATTACATTAACCTTGGTCATCGATGATAGTGAAGCCAGCAGAACCTCCGAGTCAGATTACGAGAATGAGACATCTTCGGATTCCGAGTTTTCTAGCAATGATAGCAGCGACGGGAGTGACACTTCGTTATCTGACTTCGAAGCAGACGAGGAAAACCGTAACTCATCTAAGAATGTAAAGGGACACCGCAAGTCTTCAAGCACAAAAGGACGTACATCAACCATCGATGCGACCGTTGACCTTACACTTTCAGCTTACGCCAATGCTTCGAACTACTTCAATATCAAAAAGTCAGCACTAGAAAAACAGAAAAAGGGAGAACAGAATTCTAGCAAGGCTTTGAAGAACATTGAGCAAAGAATCGAAAGAGATCTTAAAAAAAAACTGAAGACTACTCATGACGTACTAAATAGAACCAGAACGCCCTATTTTTTTGAAAAGTACAACTGGTTCATTTCCAGCGAAGGATTTCTAGTGCTGATGGGAAAGAGTGGGCAAGAAACTGATCAGATTTTTAGCAAATATGCTAATGATAGCGACATTTTTGTCTCAAATAGTTTTGATACCCACGTATGGATTAAAAATCCAGACGAAACTGAGGTTCCCCCAAACACGTTGATGCAGGCAGGTATCATGTGCATGTCAGCATCTCCCGCTTGGTCTAAAAAGATACAATCCTCTGCGTGGTGGTGCTTTGTGAAGAATCTGAGTAAATTCGACAGCTACGGAGGTGAAGTTTTGCCTCCCGGTACGTTCCTATTGAAAGATGAAAAGAAAAAATCATATCTACCTCCATCTCAATTGGTGATGGGATTTGGCTTTTTGTGGAAGGTCAAAGGAACTGAAGATGAAGATGAAGATGAAATGGAGTTAGAGAAGCTAGAAGAAGACTTGCTTCAAAGAGGTGTCGAGAACCTTAAAGATATAGATTTGGAAGAGGAGGACGCAGAGATTGAATATGATCAAGTTCAAGATGCTCGTGTTGAAGAAGATCAACGTGGAGATGCTCGTGTTGACAATGATCGAGTAAGAGACACCCTTTTCGAGGATGATCAAGTCGAAAACAGTGACTTGGAAGCCACCCTCGATAATTTGCAGAAGTTGGATGTGGAGCCTGTTCGCGGCAGCGGCGCGCACGTTAAAGAATCTGTTACACAGGAAGATATCGCAGGATCCCAAGGCCAAGCTAAAAACGTGCGCGGCAAGAAGGGCAAATTAAAAAAGATGCAAAGAAAGTATGCAGATCAAGATGAAGAAGAACGCCAAATGAGACTAGAAGTTCTAGGTACCTTGAAAGGCGTTGAAAGAGAAAGAAGCAAGATGGAAGAGGAACTCCTCAAACAGCAAGATAGAGAGCAGAAAAAGGCTAGGCGGGAGAAACAGAAGCAGCAACAGTCGCTAAAATTCAGTTCGAAGGAGAAGGTCGTCGTTGATTACCATAAAATCATGGATGAATTGAGCCCTATGGTAACTGATAAGGTAGTGAAAGAAGTCATCCCGATATTTGCCCCATGGGCTGCCCTCAACAAGTACAAATACAAGGTCAAAGTGCAACCAGGAAACGCTAAGAAGACCAAGACTTTAAATGAAATTTTGCATTATTTTTCAAGCCGGAAAGTTGACGAGTCGAGCGCAGACAAGGAACTAGATTGGCCCCGCGAGCATGAGCTCATCAAGGGCTTAAAAGATATAGAGCTAGTATCGCTCCTCTACACTGATAAGTTGAAGGTTACCATACCAGGGCAAAACGAATCAAAAGGCAAGTCAAAGGGAAGCGCAAACAATAAGAGCAAAAAGAAAGGCAAAAAATGACTATAGCGTCGTAGCTTTCATAGCAAAAGTTTTTACTTAACTTATAGGAACTATTAGAGTGCCTCTAATCAAAATTCGGTACTTAGTCGTTTTACCTCTGTATATCCTTATTTTGTTACGTTTTATTTGATATTTAAATTGTGGTAAGAAGGAATCTCCTGAAGGCTTCATTTACAAACCTTGTTGCAACCTCTCGGCTAATCTACTCTTCGCAAAGCCCCATGCGCTTAGTAGACCCTTTTCGCTGAGTTCAATGTTGATTGGTGCATCTTTAGAAGGTGGCTTCGTGACCCGCGACGCGATTGTAGCTGGATCCGTCTCCAGAATGATCCCATCGTCGATGGTTTCATCGATGGCCAATGCCACCATGTCATAATGTTCTAGAATATTCTTCTTGTCAATTCCGGTCGCTAGCACCAAGTCTAGTGAGTCTTTAACAGCAGTGAACGCCTGTTGCAGTACTAACTCGTTTTCGTCGGCAGATCCAACTAAATACAGCGAAACATCAACATATTCTTTGTAAAGCACCAGACTGTCTTCGAACAGTAAGATCTCAGCATTCTGCTTGTGTGTTTTCTTGAAAAGCCTGCTTTCAAACTCTGTCTGCTGTTTCACAGAGGTCTTGTGTTGCTGCGATGATTGTTCTGGTTTCTCATGTGGGCTCCGATAGTATTTTGTGTATATCCGCTTACCTTCGCCGTCTAGAACCAAAAGCGCTTCTATAGCGTATAGTGAGAGGTCTACCATCCCAAACTTAATGTCCAGGTCGTCAATTGGAGCTCTAGACTCGCCTCTTCCAATGGTCTCGGTGTTTTTTAAGGCTAGTTTACTTTGTTTTACGTGGTGAACTTATTCTGAAAATTCCAAAGAGCGGGTAACTTTTTACGGCATCTTCAAATAACGGAATAACTGAATTTGATGTTTAACAAAAAATCCTACATGGCAGCGGTAAATAAATTCGAGACGCTTTCAGGCCTCTCAGGAAGTATTTCGTGAAATTGAAGACGAACAGTGGATACGAGGCTGATTTCATCTGCGTTCAGTTCTATTGCTACCACAATAGTAATGACGACCTCTAACAAAGACTTTCATTTTGGTCTTTTGCGTGTCTCCATGATCCAGTTGCTAAAGAGCCAGGGTTTTGATAGGGCACCAGTGACTACTGTCGATGCTTTCACAGACTTATATGTCCGCTTTTTTCAGCTGCTGACGCTAGAGGTGATGAAATTGTCACGCAGCAGGATGGACGAATACGAAGACATTGCTCTGCAAGATGTCTCACAGGCGCTTATGAACGTAGGGCTGTTGAAGCCGATGAATACTCTTGATATTTATGACGAAAACCCGGACCTTGTGGGTGACCTGGGAATGCAAAAATTCAAAAAATGGTGTCTGCACAATGCGATGCCGCGAGAAGCACGCGCAGTGGCGACCCCTACGGCAGATTTGTTGCGGCCGAAAGACAAATCATCTAAACCCTTATCAATGATTCCTGAGTACATCAACCAACTCGATAAAGCTACCAAAAAAGGCGCATCTCATAATGAATCACACGAAAACGACTTGGTAGATCAAATGATCAACAATGGTGACATGGACGATTGGGTGCATTTTTCAATTCGCAAACAACAATTGAACCTTGCGAAAAGGATCTCCGGAAGAGATGTCAAAGATATAAACAACTTACCAGCGCTTCCTGGTCTGAAACATTCCACACTCGCGGCGGCTTCAGCACAAGATGCTAGCGAAGTGACGCCACCAGAACCTGTAATAACTGATGGTGACGAAAGAGCACTGAAGGAGAAAGCTGCGCTAATGAAAATGACAGCATTTCAAAAAGAAAACAGATTAGAAAATATACGATTATCCTTCGAAGACGAAGAACTTACGGGCAGTGATTCGGAGGTAAACATAAATGACGTTGGATTCGTGGACGAAGAGATGAATCAAGATTTAGAAGCTTTCGAGCGGCTTGAGAACACCATGGGTCTTACTTTAGAGAGCGACAGTAATTTGCAACTGGCAGAAGCAGAAAATCTGAACGATACATTTCAACGGAGAGACTCCTTCGATTTTGGTGATGAGGCTTTTCACAATCATGAGTTTGATTCTGATAATTACTGAAACTACAACTAGAACTAAAACCTTATATCAAGGCGCTTTTGTTAACGCAAACTATCTTGGCATTCCTAGTCAAAATGCTGGTCATTTTTAGATTGCATTGCCGTAACTTTCTTCGCCATACCTTAATTTGAGAATCTCATCGTCAGTGGTTGCGGTTTAATTTTTGTTATCGGGGTTTGAATTTAATGTACATATATCTATTTTTAATCGAATGTCTCCGAAGTAATGCCCCGCTTATAGCTTTCTCCTAGACTTGAACTTTGGCCCTCCCTTTTTCTTTAGGATCTTTTTGTTCTTAGCTTCAAGTTTACGAGGAGGTAGTTCGCTGGCCTCTCCATCGCTCATGTCATTGTCATTGGCTCTAGCTCCTTTTTTGAACTTTAACTTATTCTTTTGACCTCTAACAGGACCATTTTTGACTGCATCCAAGTAAGCGTTGATGCCACTAGTTGCCGAACCTAGCAGCTCTTCATCTCCAGTGGAGTTCTTGTCAGATTTCATTTTGAGTTTACCGTCAGCATCGAAGCTAAAAACATCATCTTCGGCAGCATTTTTCTTTGTTTTGCCGTCGTATTTTTTGGGTCTGGTTGATGAAATGTGAGCAAGAGTTTGTGAGTCAAGTAAATCCAAAGGATTTTCTTTAGACTCCACGATGAAGCGATTAGCTTTACCATTCCGATTAGAAGATTCTTCTTTCGCGCTCTCCTCACCATTTGAAGATTCATACAGAGCCTCGTCCAAGGCAGACATAAATCTTGACCCCTTGGTGTTAGATTCTGCAAGCTTGGGTACAGCAGTTTGTAAATCTTCTGCCTTTCTTTTAGATCTATCACGAGTTTTTCTAATGTTCACGAGTAGTCTCTTATCTTCTTCGGGGAAATGCTGATCAATGTATTCGTATCCATACTTTCTTATCAACCGTTCGATGATGTGCTTAACCTTAGCCTTAAAGTGGCCTGTATGTTCATGCGACCAACGCAAAAGCTTAGGGAGCAGGGAAGGTATTTTCGGCTTCATTAATTCTTCCGGTAGTGCCAAACAGCAGACTTTAGCAAATCCTATAGCACTTTTTACAATCTCTCTCGAATTTGAAGTCAAGTAAAGCTCGATTGTATCGTAAATTTCCATGAGTACATCAGGGGGGACTTGAACTTTGAACTCAAAAATCAAGCACGAGTAAGCAGTGACAGTGGCGCTTACCATATGCTGCGATTCTCCAATTAAACCAGCTGATGTGATCTTGAAAAATTCAGCAACACTTGCTGGTTGATCTGGAGTGGCAGCGTCATAACCTGGCACTTTAGAAAGCCTCATGACGCATCCTTCTTGACTCATTTTATTGGCCATGGAAATTAAAGTGTTAAAAGCTGCTTCCCTCGATTTTTCATTGTTATCCTTTGTTGCCAAGATAACTTCTGGTACGACTTGAATAATGAACTCTCCGTGGTCTAGCGGTAAAACGTCGACTAGTAGCTTGATGGCACTAAGACGCATAGCTTTTGCTGACGTGTGGACCTTCTTACTACTTTGAATGATTACATTTTCAATGTCATCAATATACTGCATGACCGATCTTGAACTTTGTTCTGATTCCGAAAGTTTGGTAATAATTCTATAGGCTCGCTTCTGTGTTAGAGCATCGTCTGAATTGACGGTGGTGTTGAAAATTGAAAACAAAGCAGAGTAGGAGGATTCATCAACATACGCGGCCATTGCTATGATTAGATCCAGTAACGTTGCACTCATTTTCATTGATGATGGACCGCCTTGACCTTTGGTAGGTTCTTCGTCAAACGCTTTTTTCAACAATCCACATACGTTGTTGAAAGTCTTCGTGAGTTCCTCAGACGATGCAATTTGTAGCACCGCGTCAATCGTTTCCAAAATATAACCTCTAGCGTTAGGAGCTGTTTGAGTGTAAACATTGAACAACACGGCCAATAAGTTTGGTGCCTTCGCTGCCAAATAATCCACATTCTTTTGGCCCTCACTGACAGGGAATTGTTGCTCTAGAAGTCCGTCTGCCTTTGAAATACCAGTAGCGTATTCGTAGTTGCTCTTAACAAGCTTTTTCAGGGCATGGCATATTACAGGTCTGAGTTCAACTTTGCTGTAGAGCATAGAGGAGAGATCAGCAGCAAATTCATCCGTGAATGATTCGGTCAAATCAACGGGGAGATCGCAGAAATTCGTCAAGGTCGACCAGAGCTGGCTTATCACCGTTTCAAATACTTTGCTTTGAACGGACTCACTCGACAAGGTAGCAATTTTGTCCTCGAAGTATTGAATTAAAGGCATGAAGTCTTTGGTAAACAACGCAAGGTGGCTATTTTTGGTGTTATCTCTGATCAGAGGAATCAACCAAGCGCGACCAGGGTTTTCATCTGATGCATTGGTCAAATTCAAGGGTAGACAGCCCAAAATCACATCAGGGCCCATCGCGGCAATTCCAGCACCCAGTACACTTTCAATTTCACCTCTTAGTTCCAAAAAATTATCCTCATTGGTTCTCCAACCGCCAACAATTTCCAGAGGAGCCAAAAAGTCAGGGTTGGATCTAAATCTGAACTTTCTCAATGCAGCAGCCAGAGCTCCAAGAACCTCTCGAGCACAATGCGCGTATTTGATCGACAAAAAATCGACATATGTCTGAGCGAACAAAGAAATAGTATCATCTACTTTCTCGTAAACTTCTCTCTCCACAAGTGGTGGCGACAAAAGAATTTCGTCTGGGATTGCTTCAACCATAATAGCTTCAATACATTGAGAAGCACTGATGAAAATCTCAGGGACTTCGCTCTGGAGATACCCGCTTAGCACTTTGATCAGTTCCGGTAGGCTGTCCAAACATGCTACTGGGTTATGAAAGCCAAAAGTCGTAACTCCCTTGGCAACTACAGCGATCCAGGCACCTGCGAGATGGGCATCCGTGTTTGAAGGTTTCAGGGAATAAATAATGTTGAGAATTTTGGTAAATTTGTGATCCGCAAGTCCAGAGGAAGCAGCAGATTCGGCGATGGCTTGGAAAAGGGCTTCAAAACATTCGAAGGCACTTGATACCATATATTGGTCGGCAGATCTCGAGATCTCAAGAAGAAGATCGCATAGGGTGTCGAACCTTGTGGTTGGCCATTGTTTACTGTAAAGCACTGACTTTATCAGCTTCAAAATATGAATGGACTTGGCATTATTTTCTTTAGCCCCGCCCTGAGCGCGAATTTTTTTATTTGAGGCCGAAGAGGCCTCCTCTACAGCAGAAGCTAACGCATTGATCGCAAATTCGGCGACTAGAGGGGCGGCTACATGCTCTGCAGATGGAGACACAGGAGGATTCGCCATAATACGGCCCACAGCATCTTGGGCCCTCTTGCGTACCTTGGGTCTAGGGTCTAACGATAACTCTAAAAGACCGCTGAGACCTCTGCTAGGCGCGATACTTAGATTTTGGGTATTGTTCCATGACTGGGCATCCTGAGCTACCAGCAAAGTCTCTAGACACCCGATAGCAGGTCTAACCAGAGGCGCACCGGCTTTTTCGTCTGTGATACAGGGCGCGAGCTTAGTCAAAATCTCGGCAAACTTTGATCTCAGCATTTGTTTTGGCACATAACGAAACATAATGTCAAGCAGATACGTTACTGAGGTCGCAATCTGCACTTCGCGAATCTCATGCGTCTCGGTGCTGACAGCTTGGTCCAGCAGTGACATCAATGAAACTAGGTAGTTCACCACGTTTTCGCCAGCGACCTGCTGCTGTTCTTCCATGTTTTCCTCGACAGCTGATAGAATAATGGCTACATGTTTCTGGTTTTCTAACTTTGAGTGTATTTGTTGTCTGATCTGGGCTAGTTTATCTTCCAGCTCAAGCAAATGAGCTACCTCATCTTGATCCATGGTGTGTATTGTAGTACTGTATCAATCACAACACTAGTCCTAGACCTCACCTTATACTTTATTATGGTAAAGGTGTAGCTGTCGTGATGAGATGAGATAAAATGAGAGGCGATGAGCTTAAAATTTTTTTATAGAAATTTGACAAAATCGTTGGCAGCGAGTACGAAAATTTTAAGAATTGGAACTTCACAGCTCAGGCAGATACATGCTACAAAGGTAGGGAGTAATTTGTGAGATGTCCAAAGGTCTGGTGAGGATCAGATTGGCCAGGTTTGGTCGTAAACATGCTCCTGTATACAACATAGTGGTTGCGAATGCGCATAAGGCTCGTGATAAAACGCCTATCGAAGTGTTGGGCACCTACAATCCTATTGCCACGCCGTTGACAAAACGTGAACTTCAGAACGGAGCGGTACCTACAAAAGATGTGAAACTGGATTTCGGAAGAACAAAGTACTGGATCGGTGTTGGAGCGCAGCCTAGTGATACAGTTACAAAGCTACTGATCAAAAGTGGCGTCTTGGGCTCCGAGTGGAGCAAGACATGTAGCGCGAGCCGACCAGTGGTTCTACCTCAAAGGGAGGTCTTGGAATGAGCCTGCTGAAACTTGAAATAAGTATGGACCGCCAACCACTTTGTAAATATGTTTTAAGAATAACGAGAAATAAAAAAATGAGAATCAGTTAACCCACGTCCTATAGACATCCGCTGATTACTAGGTGCTATATAATATTTTACTTCGTGCAACTATAGTTACAATTTTGCATGCCAAGGCCATTTGATCATGCTAATGTCTTGATAAATCCGTTGTGTAAAGTTTCTAGCCTGCCGTCAAATGCTTACAATTGCTCCTACATGTCAAATGCAGAAGAATCGTTACTCTTTTGTCTTGATATTGTGGGCCGTTGTATATCTCCCAGATATGAGTTTGTAGGAGTCAATGCAAAATATCCGTTACTTCCTGACCTTGACCTAGCAAGTCCAGGTTCTAAGGATGAAGGTGCTTGTAATTGTGGAAAAGGGAATACTTGATTGGACCCACTGCGGCTTCTGCCAGCAGCACTTATGAAACTGTCGTTCCTTGAGCGCTGTAACGTTTTTGGAATCGAAGTTCGGTGTTCGAATGGCGTTTGCAGGGGTTGTTGTTGTTGTTGCTGTTGTGGTTGTCCTGAACTATAGTTTGAGATTTGGAATGGTGTAGATAGCGGTTGCTGAGGCGTAATATCTGAATGTATACCAAAGTAGTCCTGATTCATTGGAGGGCCCATATCAGAAGAATTGAAAAGTGGCATAGCTGGTAACGACACCATCGAGCTGTTGCGTGATAGATATCCATCTAGGCGTACCTCCTGCTGTAGCCTCTTTCTCACTGATGCTATCAGCAATGCGCTTCTCTCGCGGCCATAATCGACCGATTTTTCTTCTGCCCTGGCAATTGCGACTTTGGCCGCTCTATTTAGTATGCCGGGAGGGGGATTAGTAGTGTCAAATGGAGTGGCCGTTGGGTCGGAACATATGTCCTGATAGACATCCATCAGCAGGCGAACAAACTGTGTCGAGAACGAGGAAACGGAGGAAGCATTATTTTTGTTAGGTCCCGGTTGCGAATAAGACATATCGGAAATTGTGCTGGCAAAGGATGCAACGCTGTCTTGTCGTTTCTGATTCATGTACATGTATGGCATGATCGGCTGAGTGGACGGTGTCGACACGGGGGTAGAGACGCCATTTTGCGAGATGAAATTACGGAAACTGCACATCTGGGTGTTGATGCGAAGTTCGTTTGCTTCGGGATTGGGTCCCGCGCCCTGCATTTCGCTGTCGCCGTCCACGGACATGCTATCTTGATCTTCAAGAGACTGTTCAGTATCGCGATTGGGCGTAGCGTCTAACTTGGGGGAGGAATCCGCATGCTTGGCATGCTTGGCATGCTTGGATCCGTGTAGTCTGTTGTGGAATCTTTCAAGCAGCATCGTTGTTGTTGGCCTTCTGGTTGAGCCCAAGCGCGTCAAAAGGGGGTATACTATATACGTCAGGGGCACGTGAAAGCACGAGCGTTCTGAAGTTGAAGTGTCTGGTCAGTGAGTGGGTCGTAGCAAGCAGCGTGTGGGAAGCGTGTAGTTGCAGTGGTTTGCGAGTTTTACTTGATCAACAGAAGCACTTCTATCCGGGTTTGCCGTGATGTGCGATGGTCGATCTTATGATGTCGCACGCTGGTATTTGCACTGTCTTAGTGAGCGCTTATAAGCTGTAGCACGGTACTGTAGGCAAGGTCGGTGCTTCGAAAACCGGCTGTTATCTGGTTCTGGGTATCAAAGATGCAAAAACTTGGCTGTTGCTGCTAAACACAGAAAAATGAACCGTTAGAAGACAGTGAATGGTTTTGAACGCGTTTCGTGGATAGTGAACGAGAAACGGCTAGAAAAAAGACTGCTGTTGTTGTGAAGCACAGTTCAATGGAACTTTTAATAACAAAGCCAATCCGAAATGCGTATCGTCTAAACGACTCCGGGTGTTAAGTTAATTACCTTAGATTCCTCTTCTTTATAACCATTATTAACTCAAAGGGGGTTATACGAAAAGCAGAAAAAATTAAAAGGTTGAGTCGGGGTAAATGCCGCTGAGTTTACGCGTCTTTTTATTTTATTTACGCGGTGACGATCTTTGACGCGTTCTGTCAGACAACGCGTTAATCTTGAAAAAAGAAAAGGCTCGAGGATTGCTCGAGCATCTTATTTTCTTTGCGTGCAGAGGCACACTCCGAAGTCTGGGAGGAAAATCGTTGACGGTAAACGTTCGAGTAAAAAAGGCAACGGCGGGTCGAGGAAGGGTTAGCCATGCATGTGCATGCGAATGGGGGGGCAACCCTCGAACGAAAGTGGCTATTTGTTTATTCCTCGAGAGATGGCAGGCGGTTCAGCCAAAGCAGCTGGCGAGCGCACCATGCAGAGTGAGCCTTGGCTCCGAGAGAGATGCCTGTTGGCACCGGCTCTGCTATCTCGGCCATAAAGCAAGCAAATGGAAACACCAGCAGGTACATGAGCACGGGAGAAACAAGACGCCCAGAGGATGACACTAGAACGTAGACGAGAGCCATGAACCCACAGATGACGCCGCCGCGAGCTTTTACCCACATCGAATATTCTGTGGCAGTGAACTGGGCGACGCTCACGTAAGGAACAAGCAGAAAATGCATCAGAAGATGCAGCTCGTAGAACTGCATGATCAGCACCAAGTTTAGCTGCAGGCTCAAGCAGGTTGTCATGATGGCTCCGACCGCAATGGACACGAAAGAGCCCAATGCGGACTTGAGCGTCGAATCCCACAAAGCTAGCAGTATGAGCATCTTAGTGGCAGTGAGCTCTCTGCTCTTCAACCCAGCAGCGTGTACTTGTGAGACCTCGATCATCAGTGTCCCTAGCAGAAGCAGAAATACGATGTACCACGGGAAACGCTTTGTCGCAGACAAGGAAGATTTGCGAACGCGATCAGCATTGGATCTACACATCGCTTCCCGGCTTTTGGCAAACGGCTGGAAGTTTCTCCAAAACGCCCAAGAAAAATCTGGATATGCAAAAGTCAACAAGTAAAAGCACGATAGCCACATCTCGAGAGCTTGTAAGGTCTGTGTCAAGAGAAGGAAGGGCTGTGCCGTTTTGTATAGCGGCAACGTAACGACACGCCATGTTACCGATACAAGCGAGAGCTTCAGTAAAACTCTCCAATCTCCTCTACAGATGTCCACGAAGCGTATAGCAAATCGCCAAAACTCCCATAGCGCGAGCTTTGCTCCGTTCTCAAAGGCCTGGGCTGAAAATCCAGGATGTGGTTTTGACAAGAATATTGGTGATGCCATCAGCCTTAAAGTCCTTTAATCTGAGGAAAGGTCTTGAAAAATGGCCTTGGGCCTTCTTAAAAGCTTCCTGAAAGTCAAGTTATTCAACTCTGGGCTTTTTCTCGAGTCTCAGTTGGCTTTTAAAAACTTACTGGGGCAGCCAGTAGGACATTATCGGGATCTGTGTTATAAAGCGGTTATTCTCGAAAAAAACTAAAGCAACTTGAAAAATATTTTTAAACGACTTTTCTTCCACCATTGACATTGAGTAAAAGACAACCTTCCCTGGTCATAATCTTCTACTCATGAGATGCCGACATTGATTTGAACTAGCACAGCTTTTTTCTTTCACCCCGGTTTATTGGCCTCACATCGCGAGGTTTAATATTAATTGTTGTGGAGTTCTGTTTCACATATGTACGATGGCCCTAAGCGGAGACTTTAACCACCCTTTCAAACCATATGACATCCAGCTTCAACTCATGGGTCAAGTTTACAGCTTGCTTGAAAAGAACAAAAAGATCGGCATTTTCGAGAGCCCAACTGGCACTGGGAAAACACTGTCGCTCATCTGTCCTACGGTAACATGGCTAAGGCAAAACAAAGTGCATCTGCTAGATAAGAAAAATAAAACCGTCAAGACACTTCAGAAAACCACAAACGGGCTGAGTGGCACGATAGGTGATGACGGTGATGATGATGATGATGATAGTGACGACGAGCCAGCTTGGGTGAAAGAAGCGTTCGTTGAATCTATTCTAAAGGAAAGGGTACGAGCAATTCAAGAGTATGAAGAACATTTGGATTCACAGTCATTTAGCTTGGACGCTGCTTCTGTTTTATCAGCTCAAAAACAGCCTGCCAGCAAGAAATCTCGAACTGTAGCGCACACCCCTGTTGTTTTTGAGGACTCAGAGTTTCTACCCGAGGAAGACTCCTCTACTGATCTGCTCAAAGAGCAAGGAGATACAGATGATAAGACCAAGCTTAACAATGAGGTACAGGCTCTGCTTGGTAAGCTCAATGAATCACAAAAAGTGGAGAAACCCAAAGAATCAAACTTGCCTTCCCCAATAAAGATTTTTTTTGCCTCAAGAACTCACTCGCAATTATCTCAGTTCGCGGCACAATTGAGGCTTCCAAATTTCCCATCCTCAATTGAACACATAGACCATGAACGAATCAAATTCGTGCCGCTCGCATCGCGTAAACAATTGTGCATCAACCAGAAGGTTTCGCAAGCCGCGAGCAACGCAATTAACGATTGTTGTGCCGATGCAATAAACAAGAAAGACTGTACACCTTACTCAAGAAGTAAGGATCCTGCTAACTTGCGTAACTTTAGAGACTACACTTTTCATGCTGTTCACGACATAGAAGATATGGTTGCCATTGGCCAAGCCACGAATACCTGTCCTTATTACGCCTTGAGGGAAGTGATCCATGATGGAGTTGAAGTCGTCACTATGCCTTACCAACATTTGCTCATGGATAGTACACGCGACGCGTTAGGGATCGATCTTAAGGATTCTATCGTTATCATTGACGAGGCGCATAATGTTATTGATACTATAAACATGATGAATTCAGCGGAAATAAGTTTGAGTGACTTGGAAAGTAGCAAAACAGGGATAGCTACATACACGAGAAAGTTTGTTACACGATTAAACCCCGAGAATCGTGTAAACTTAAGGCGCCTTTTAACTCTGATTGATGTTTTAATCGATTTCATCAAGAAGCGATATAAAAACGGTCGCGAGTTCGAAAGCTTCGATGTTTTCGACGGAACAAATGCTGATGTTTTGAACATTCACAATTTGGAGCGATATATGAAAACTACTAAAATCGCTTTTAAAGTCGACAGTTATATCGAGCACCAACAACTTGAGACAAATCTCAGTACCTTGGGAAGACAGCCTGTGCTATTCAAGGTCGCGGCATTTCTGAGGACATTGAGCAACCCTTCAGCAGAGGGCAGGTTTTTCTTCGAGAAAAATCATAGCATGAAGTACATGTTGCTCGAACCCAGTCATAGCTTTGAAAGAATTGTTGAATTATCCAAATGCGTTATATTAGCCGGTGGCACAATGGAACCTATTTCTGAGTTTACTGCTAACCTAATTCCCTTTGTGGATGAGAGCCAAATTTGTAAGTTCTCATGCAACCATGTTATACCAGATGACAACTTAAACACTTTTGTTGTTGGAGAAAACTTCGAATTTACTTTTGACAGGCGAGAAGATCCAAAAATGTTGACCGAGCTGTACAATTTCTTCTCCCAACTTGCCCTCATTGTTCCGGACGGCATTGTGGTATTTATGCCAAGTTATAAATACCTTGAGTCGGTACTGAGCTTTTGGAGGTCGAACTTGAAGATGAATGACAAAATTAGTAACAAGAAAGTATTCCACGAAGCAGCAGAAAGCTCTGAGATATTTGGTCAATACAGTGCCGAAATAGACTTGCTTAACGGGGGTGCTATTCTTTTCGCAGTGGTCGGTGGACGATTGTCGGAAGGCATAAATTTTCAAGATGGACTAGCTCGGGCGGTCGTAATGGTTGGTTTGCCGTTTCCGAACGTCTTCAGTGGTGAATTGATTATAAAAAGAAAGCACTTAGAGCAAAAAGTGATCAGCAACGGGGGTTCGATACAGGATGCAAAACTTGCTGCTCGTGAATTTTATGAGAATATGTGCATGAAGGCCGTTAATCAGAGTATTGGAAGAGCTATAAGGCATGCTAGTGATTATGCCAATATATATTTACTTGATAAGAGGTATGGATCCTCGCAAACTCAAGGTAAATTATCAAAATGGGTACGAAAAAGGATATGCAAGGCCGCGTCACTCCAAGAAGTCTACGATCTGAGTGCAGCTTGGTTCTCGGCCAAGAAAAAAAAGTAATTTTTCTTTGTAGCTATAAAAATTAAGGTGCTTCAAGGTTCTCGGCTGTCGATCCGTTGTCAAGTCTTACTTCAGATCATTGTTGTACCACTATAAATACTTTGATTATTGAAAAACTCTAATAAAGTTCTTGTGAGCCAGCCGAAATCATTAAAGTGATCCTTCTTTATATCAATTATTCGATAGCCGCTCACAGGGCAAACCTTGACGTCGGGTGTTAAAAGCGGAAGAAACGTGGCTGCGCATCGTTTCCACATATGTCCCTCTTCTGAGCGTACAAAATTAACCTCTTCTTTCTCTGACGTGATGAAACTTTCCTCGATGAAATTACCTTTCATCACATAACGACCCAAAGCCACTGGGCTCTGTTTTAAGAAACTTGCTATTGATTGAAAGCACGCCTTGTCTAATTCATTAACAATTTCATCTGTATGAGCAATTGCATAGTCGTAGACAGCCTTCTTATAGAGGTGATTGTCTTTTTTGTCACTAACGAAATTAGAAAACCGTAGACGATTCATCTCGTCATTACTCATTAGCATTCTAAGATAGGTCTTGAAATCTGAGCCCGTATCCAAGCTGATGTTTGGCACTTGCGCGTCAAATAGCGGCGGTAGCTGCTTGTTGTAAATTTGATAGTTCTGATACCAAGCTAACCCCGTAGACTCTCTTTTGATTTCCCAAGTGCCACAGAGCGGCAAAAAGCATATTCTGTACACCTGTTCGGAAACGATCCTGTATCTTATTGACAAGCGGTCAATGCTGTAAAGTATAGCCAATGACGCTCCATCTTGGGAAGTCGAGATCCCATGTATAAGCAAGCTCGTCTCGTAATTGTTCAGCTCGTTGAAGTAGCTATTCCATCTTTTGAACTTGTTCTCGAGGTGAGGTGCCAATATCGTATCCTCAGACAAGTGCATATTCTGATCTAAATTTACGAGACAACTTGTCTTGTTAGATATCACAATGGCAACATTTTGGTCAGGAATATCTACTATGTGAAGAATATCACACCCTTTCCAATCTACAGTCGTCGCCTTTCCTCCACTCAAGTCATACCTATAGATAGACCCTACGCTCGTAACAAGCACGCTCGAGCCTATTCCACATATATCTGAGATGCTGAATCTAGATGGCTCTTTGATCTGGAAAAAAGTAGAATCGCTTTCAACAAGATACACAGAATTATCGCTTAATGACGCGATCAGCTTATTGCCAAACCACCTGAGCTTCAAAACCCAGCTTGTGGAATTTCTTTTGAGTTCAATAGAGCTGTGATGTTGATATTCGGCGTCCCGAGAATTGTGATTGATCGAAAATATGATTACTTCTCCACATTCGTTCCCAACGGCGATCAACGTTCCACAAGGACTCCAAGCAACCGAATGATAGGTACGCTCCCAAATAGCTCTTTGTGGCTCATCTAGCTGATAGATCAGCTTAGCGTCTTGGTAAATACACACGTTTCCGTTGTTGGTCAAGACCGCTAGCTGATTGCTTACCGGGGAAATTTGGCACTGTTTTACAAAACTTTCGGGAACGGTATTTAGCATGGCATTTTCCTGAGCAAGGTCGAATTCGAACTTGTTTTCTAGAGACAGAGGATAATCTTTGGTGTGAAATAGGTCCTTACTGTTGCTCATCATGCTTTTGTTGTAGACAGGTTGACAGACCGTGATATCCGGCACGGTAGTAATGTACAAAGTTCCATCTGGAGCCCAAACTAAGTTGTCAGTCCAATCCTGTAGGTCCTTTCTTGACACTTTCAGGTCCCGCAGTAATTTCATTGATCTTTTCGTTGGCAAGGGAAATAAATGTAGATATAACTTGCTTATGTTTTTGAAGGATGAAAAGCACTTGCGAACAACCCTTTAAAAACAGACAGGGCGAGCAAAAGAACAAATGAGGCGCCTTATTGTCCCACTTCTAGTGGTCTTGTATGCTTTCGATGCTGTGGCTGCGATTTTCACCGTTCATGAAAGTGAACAGCCCGCGGTGTGCTCGATTTACGGAAATTGTGGTAAAAAGAGCTTATTTGGGAGCCCACTTCCGTGTCCTGTGTCTGAGGATTTCAAGCCCGAAAAGCTCCCAAAGAGAGACCAGGATTTCTTGGTTGCGGTATGTGGCGATGAATGGCAAGGGAACAGCAATACGTGTTGCACTAGAGAACAAATTTCAAATCTTCAAAGTAATTTGAAAAAGGCCGAAGGACTGATTATGTCTTGTCCCGCATGTCACGAAAACTTCAAGCGTTTATTCTGCCATTTCACATGTTCTCCTGAACAGCGCACGTTTACTGAGGTTACAAGTACGCAAAAATCCACTGATGGAAGGGACATTGTTGCTGTTATGGATGTTTTCATCGAGCCTCACTGGGCCTCGGAATTCTTTGAGTCCTGCAGGAACGTTAAGTTCGCAGCTACTAATGGTTATGCGATGGATCTCATCGGTGGTGGTGCAGTGAATTACGAGCAGTTTCTAAAGTTCCTAGGAGATGAGAAGCCCATGCTAGGAGGTTCACCATTCCAAATAAATTACAAGTATGAAAATGATGACCCCACTTTCAAACTCTTCAACAAGACTGTCTACGCCTGTGATGACGAAAACTTCAAATGTGCCTGCACTGATTGTGGTGCCTCGTGTCCCCAATTGAAACCCCTGAAGTCAAGCTCTGGTAGAATAGTAGGATTGCCTTACTTCTCTTTCGCAATTTTGGTCACATACTCTTCTTTGTTTGTTCTCATTGTTGCTTGGCATGTTTACTATTTTAGAACCAAGAAAGA
The DNA here is from genome assembly GCA_900074755.1 of Lachancea nothofagi CBS 11611. Classification (NCBI taxonomy): domain Eukaryota; kingdom Fungi; phylum Ascomycota; class Saccharomycetes; order Saccharomycetales; family Saccharomycetaceae; genus Lachancea; species Lachancea nothofagi. The sequence continues at coordinate 210,144 of LT598450.1, read as the reverse complement.
TCCCATCATTTTTGAGCACGATGTGGAGCAGAATGCAGACACTGGCAGCAATGACAGGATATTTCAAGAGCACACTTACAAAATATATGCAATGGACAAAAAGGTCGCTGATATTCTAGGTGTCGTATCGGGTCTCTCCTGTAAAAAGCCGGTTCTTACCCTTGTACTTACATCTATTGTAGTGACACTGTTGACAGCATGCGCTTGGAGGTATGGAGAGCTTGAGACGAATCCAGTTAATTTATGGGTTAGCAAGAGCTCGATTAAGTACCGAGAGAAGCAGTATTACGACGAGCATTTCGGGCCCTTCTTTAGAACAGAGCAGATATTTGTGGTTAACGAGACAGGGCCAGTTCTAACCTACGATAATTTAAGATGGTGGTTTTCTGTTGAACAAAATATAACGGAACATATTCAATCGGATGAAAACTTAGGCTATCAGGATCTATGCTTCAGACCCACGGAAGACTCTACATGTGTCACAGAGTCATTTACTCAATATTTTGGAGGCCAGCTTCCCGCTGAGCGTGATTGGAAAGATAAGATCAAAATGTGCACAGATTCTCCGGTCAATTGTCTGCCTTCATTCCAGCAACCGCTGAAACCTAATCTTCTATTTAGTAGCGAAGAAGTGTTGGCATCCGAAGCATTCGTAGTCACTTTATTGATCAGTGATCACTCCAAAGCAGCTTCGCTTTGGGAACAGGAACTTGAGAGCTACCTGTTGACTCTCGACCTTCCCGAAGGATTGAGGCTAAGCTTCAACACAGAAATGTCCCTGGAAAAGGAACTCAACAAAAACAATGATGTCCTTATCATTTGTCTATCGTATTTGCTCATGTTCGCCTACGCCTCGTGGGCCTTGGGGACTAAAGGTGGCCAAAGTCGTTTTCTGTTGGGGTGTTCGGGAATTTTGATTGTATTGGGATCGGTCACATCTGCTGCTGGCGTTTTGAGCATAATGGGCCTAAAGTCAACCCTTATCATCGCAGAAGTGATACCTTTTCTCATTCTAGCAATTGGAGTTGACAACATATACTTAATCACTCATGAGTTTGACAGAGTAGCTAGCGGTTCAGAAACAGTCGAAGTACAGCAAAGAATGGAAAAGGCAATGCGGAAAATTTCACCATCAATCCTCATGTCTCTGCTTTGTCAACTCTGCTGTTTTCTAACAGCTACATTCGTGCAAATGCCAGCTGTTCGCAATTTTGCCATTTATTCAGCAGTGTCACTTGTCTTCAACGTGTTCCTCCAGCTCACTGCTTATGTTTCGATTTTGGCTTTGTACGAAGAGAAATACCCTAGAAAGGTGACTCAAGAGGAAATCGATACAGGTCTGAACTCCAAGCTGAAAAAGCTTTATCGAAATCTATTGATCAAACGGCGGAAGATAATAGGATTTTTTGTTTCCTGTACTCTTTTATCGTTAATATTTCTTCCATTCATTGAACTAGGGCTAGATCAAACGCTTGCTGTACCCCAAGATTCTTATTTGGTCAATTATTTTAATGACGTCTACGAATATCTGAACGTTGGACCACCTGTTTACTTTGTTGTCAAAGATTTGGATCTGACCCGCAAGAAGAATCAGAAGAAAATCTGCGGAAAGTTTACTACATGCAACGAGTTTTCTCTCGCTAATGTTCTCGAGCAAGAACGTCAAAGATCTACAATTATTGAGCCAGTTGCCAATTGGTATGACGATTTCATGATGTTTCTGAATCCTCAACTTGATACCTGCTGTAGGTTCAAAAAAGGCACAGAGGAAATTTGCCCTCCATTTTATCCCAGCAGAAGATGTCAAACTTGCTATGGTGAAAATGAATGGTCTTATGATATGGACGGTTTTCCTGAAGGTCCAAGTTTTATGAGCTTTTTCGACATCTGGATTAACTCGCCCAGTGACGCATGTCCCCTAGCAGGAAAGGCGCCATATTCTTCGGCAGTCGCGTACAATGAAAGTGGCATCACAGCATCCACCTTCAGAAGCGCGCACAGACCACTGAGATCGCAGCACGATTTTATCGAAGCCTACAAAGACGCTGATAGGATAAGTGAGTCCTTTGATGATTTGGACGTTTTCGCCTACTCGCCCTTCTATATCTTTTTCGAGCAGTACGGAACATTGATTTCCTTGTCGCTGAAACTTCTTCTCTTTTCAGGATTAAGTGTTTTTCTGATTTCATGCTTATTTTTGGGGTCTTTGACAACTGCCGCCCTTCTTGTACTTACGGTTGCAATGATTTTGATTGATGTTGGAGCACTGATGTTTCTCTCAGGGATAACACTGAACGCTGTCAGCTTAGTGAATCTCGTTATATGCGTGGGCATTGCGGTTGAGTTCTGTGTACACATCGCGCGCGGCTTCACCATTGTTCCCTCTCAAGTCAAAACAGACCGCGATGCGCGAGCGACACACGCTATAAACACGGTTGGTGGATCTGTCTTCAGTGGCATCACTATGACCAAATTGATAGGGGTGTCAATTCTAGTACTTACGCGCTCCAAAATATTTCACGTGTTTTACTTTCGCATGTGGCTAATCCTCATTGTAGTTTCATGCCTTCACGCTTTATTATTTTTGCCTACCATTCTCTCCCTAGTAGGCGGTAACAGCTTTGCGGACTCGGAACTTGAAACAGCTGATTGAACAAACTTACATTAGTTGGGAGACAAAGATAGGAACTTGAGACCTCAGTTTGCCTTTGCCAGAAATGGGCTATTTGAGGTTAGGCTCCAAGTTTATTTAGATTTTAAATAACAGCTTGTGAAGACTACGAGTTCTATGACAGTTATGGTTATTAGTTAATGTCAAAATGCAATATAATTTTTCGGAAAAACTCATTTCTCGACACAATACTGAAAGATCAAGAAAGCAGAACGTTGTGATTCAAAAAATAAAGTACCAATGTTGGTCTGAAATGAACCCTCTCATTACCCTACGAAGCGGAATAGCCAAGTATGGGATCAGAGAATCCGCTATAATTGCTGAGAATGGACTTTACAAGGCAAGAAAGTCGGATACTTCTTGTAAAGAAAATCAAACTGCGACACGACAAAACACCAAACCTATCCTACCAAAAAGTGAAAACTCACATTCAAAAATACATTTAGTCGGCAAGGGCTCTCGATTTGAAAGACTTGCGGTTCAAGAATATTTAGGGCCCTTTTCTAATCATCGTTTCGCCAGACACAAGTTGGACTCTTCATACGACGTATTGCATGCGAAGACTAACTACATTGCATTAGAAAAGCTCAAAAGATCAGATTCTTCTGCCCCACTGTTGTTCAACAAATCTCAACAATATGTGGAGGAAATGATTCCGCTGCTGGTGACATTGACTCCTCTTGAGGTCTCAGTGGGGCACTCAAAAAGATCATTCCCAAACGAAGTTTTTACAGAGATTCCTCCTATAGCTGATTTTGGCCAGCACCCTAAACTCTTTAGCCCGTATGTCAGTTCTCTGGCGCACTCAACGTTCTATTACCAAAAATCATCCATGCTCAACGGCGTTATACCCAAGATTCTTCGAAATCTTATGCATCCTTCCAATATCAAGTGTGTGCAGCTCCGAACCGTTGATGTTTACAATGACGTGATTTTCTTCTTCAGTCAGCGAAATGATTACGCAACCTGTCGGGAACTGTTTTCGCAAATGAAATTAGAAGGTATAACACCGAGTACTAAGACCTTCAATCTTATGCTTCGCAACGTTTTGAAAAACTCGCATATAAGAAAACTGAGACTTCCAATTATTGATGCTCTCTACTATCTAAGGCAAATGAAGCATCATGGAGCAGAAGCTGACTCCACCACTTGGGTTACCTGCTATAGTTTGTTATTGGAGGATTTATCTCGCGATGTATTTCTTGAAAAGCTGATAGAGTGTAAAGTTCCCATTACGCCTCAGTTAGTACTGGCAGCTTTAAGCTCAAGCTCGCAGAGCTCTTCCCAGGTTTTGCAATTCCTATCCACTAACTCTGTTCCGTTGAATACCAAATTGTTCAACTTCTGTCTGAAAAAGCTATTGGACGAAAAAAAGTATGATGTAGCATGGGCTTTCATGGAGCATGCTCATAAAAATGCTAGCTTCAAGATAAATCACGAAAGCTTGAACATCTTCCTGAGATGTTTTGCAGAGTCAGCAAGGCTTGATCTGACGCTATTAACATTTAACTCAGCCATTCAAATATACAAAGTGAAGGCCAATCTTCAGTCTTTCGACATGCTTTTCAAAGCGCTAGTTAGAAATGGATACACGGAGAACTTCTCCTTGATAATGAAGTATCTGGAAAACCTTCGTCAACAACATACTAACGGGGTCCAAGTGTTCAGTTATTGGATTCATAAAGCTCGAGCAATGGCAATATTCAATATTAGAAAGAAAGTGAGCGAGGGGAGCGTCGAAAAGGCTAAAGGCCTCTTGAATAATGCCGTTTGGGATTCAAAGGGAATGAAATGGGAGTGTTGGAATAACTGTAACTCTTCTCAGCGAAAAGTTTTCAGATTCTTAGGATGCGTACCGAAAAGTGTGAAAGCGGAGCCTAAGAAGGTACGTTTCATTACGGGTTCTGTTGCATCTGCCAAGAAGGATAGGTATAGGCATAGAATAAGATCAGTGGCAGTTAAAAATGCCATGCTGAAAAGGCTACCTTACGCAGAGGATCGATATTCAGCACTTAAGGCCGAGTTGCAGGGTAGAGGTATTCTAGAGTAACAAGATATGAGGAATCACAATTCTTTTGGTTAGGATCTGCGAGATCCATATTTACAATCAGTAGCCCTCCGCGACGACCATTATTAATAAAAACAATCATCAACTAAAATCGATGATTTATACGCTTTACACTTATTGTAGAGGCGGCCAGAGTTTATGTTGGTTGTTATTAAACTGGTGAGTCCGTCGAGGTTTTCACTTTTAAAATCATAACTTGGTAATACTGACACTAAAAACAAAAACATTAAATAATAAAATATTCTTCAAGTGAGATAGTTATTATCTGCGTGAGACTGTTAATGCACATAACGAAAGAACTTACCAGTTACAACTTTATACATTTGCAAACAATGTAGAAGTTATGGTTGACAAAAGCCAGATCCAATGCTAAACGCACTCAGCCAACTCGAATATACAAGAAACATACCGATACAGGGATGTATGAGTAGTTGAAGGGCGTATATGTTGTATTCCTTCTCATCATGACAACGTAGTGATGAAATGTCAAAAGATTTCAATGTCATCGTATTGTTTCGACTTGAATTTTTTTAAAGGAACTAATAATGGGTTATCCGTCAATGTTGGTGCAAGTAAATAGTAATTGATATGTACATTCTCTGCTTCCAAACTTACACTACTTCATATGTGGAAGGCTTACTGGGATTGTATTATCATGGAGGTTCAAAAGACAAAAGGTGTATGTTTTGATTAGTGCTGTGCAGTTGTTAAAGTCGATACTCGACCTACGGAACAGAAATCAGCTTTGCTAATTATGTTAGGGAAAGTGAACACTTGAAATCGCGTAAAGATGCAATAATATTTTGACATCTGTTTACAATCCTAGACTTAGATGCAACTTAAGTAGTATCTCCAATTATGCAGTACACAAAAGTTGCATCTATTCTTGAACCGAACAAAGATAACACGGTCGGACTTCGGACTCATCTAACGTATCATCGTAATTGATGTTATGCTTTTGATCTCAGCCGTCCTAAATACTATTCTGTCTTGAATCATAAACCAGTCCTGCTAAAAGTACAGCGTGGTGGCCTAGCTGTGACTCCAGTTGGTAGTTACTTTGCTGGCCTCACCTTGAAGTTGTCAGCGCTTAGGCCGCATGAAAATTGACGGCTGGTGAAAATGAATTTGCCTTCGCTACCTCACTCATCACACCACGTTAAACGGATTTACTTCAGGTACCAACTGTTGTGTAAAGAATTGCCCACATGCTTCTTAGAGATCGTGCGTGCTAATTGCAGGATATTGATTAACAATTCACCCAGTCTTGACGAATTAAAGTGACTCGAAGTGCAGTGATAATATATGAGTTAAAGTTACAAATGAACGCTGCAGTTGCATGTCTGTTTTAGTCCTTAATCAGTTACAAAAGGAAGCTCATAGCTGGAGTAGTGATCCATGGTCAAAAGATTAATTATAAGAATGTGTGGAAGGAATCGGAAATGGTGCTTGCTGCATTGCAAAAACAAAGAAATACAGCACTTTAGGGTCAGCTCAAACTCTTGGAGCAGCCTCAACTTCTTCTTCTTCACCACCGTCGTGTTCGGCTGCCCATTCTTGTTCAGCGGCCGCAGCTTCATCTTCTTCTTCAACGTCGTCATCGTAAACGTCTTCAACGGTTTGGTGGAAAGACAAGCTTGGCTTAACGGCAGCAGCTTCCAAAGTCCAGCCCTCTAAAGCGGTCTCAGCGTCCATGATAATCTGTCTCGAAGCATCGTAACCGTCGTAGGCCAATCTGGTCTCACCAGGAGTGACTGGAGAATCGTCGAGCAATTCCAAGAGAGCCTTACCGTATCCAGCGATGAGGGCAAACTTCTCGGCCAACTCGCGAATGGAGTCGAATTGGTAGTTGAAAGCAGCCTTTAGCTTTTCACGAGTGATGTTGGAGAGTTGGGCTTCGGCCACTAGCGACTCGGCTTCGGCACGCACTAGTTCCTGTTCCAAGACAGGAATCTTGGGGGAGGTGGGTTCCTTGTACTTAAGACGTGCGATCTCGTCGGTGATCTTTTGCTTGCGGTCTCTGGAAGGCTGCACAGAAGCTTCAATGTTTCTGACGCCCTTTAGGGTCAAACGGTACTGGTCGTACTTGTCGATGAACTGGTCCTGCAATTCACCTAGCTCGTAGATAAGAACACCTAGTTTATCGGTAACATCGGAGACATCGTCGTCGTTGTCCAAACCCCATAGCGACAATTGCTTCGCGGCGGCACGACGCTCAATGGCCACCACTTCCAAAGCTCTCAAAACACCTTTTTCGGTCTTTACAAGTTGCGACAATTTTCTCGCCAAGTCTGGTCCAAAATTCCCAGCCGCATTCTTACGGAAAGACGTAGCCATAGAAGCCTTACCGAAAAACTTGGATCTGGTCGAGGAAGGAGGAGGAGCGGGACTCGCCAATTGTGACGCAGTAGGAGCTCTTTGAGCTCTCAAGGAATAAGTTCTGTGCATGGTAATAGGTATAAGTTATGAATACGATTCTCTGTTGACAGACGGGATTTCAAAACTGAACTAAATATCCTCTCTTAAACAAAAATATTTTAACTCCTATTTCTTCAGTTGGAGCTGTCCCCTTTACCCTATTTATACTCCTTTCACGAAAAGGGCCCCGTTACCGCATTTTGTTGCTGGCTTCTGCATCGTTTTGCTTTAAAAGGTTATGACGAGATAGAGGAAAGCCGGGTAGCTCACAAATGACGACTAGATAGTTGACTGCAGAATATCAAATAGAGGCCGGATAAAGAGAAGACAAGATAAATGGGTGGAGTTTTGGGAAGGGTTTTCCTGAGAAAAATGGGTAGAGATACGGATGAAGGAAAAGTATGGTCATGCTAAGTTAAAGAACTCGGAAAGTGTAATATGCTAGCAAATTCGCTGGTGTTTTGGAGATCTACTGCCGGTTATTTGAAGTTGACTCTCGCTTTTTAGCAAGAGAAACATCTCAAGTTTTCTCTGCCTTCACATGAGAGGGAATTCTTCCCAGAGGTAAGCGAACTGCAAAAAATTCTTCTGTGCAGCTAAAATTCACGAGGAGTTCTACGACTAAAGCTGTGACGTGTACCAGATTAATTTGTGACCTCGTAGTGATAGGTGCTAATAAACGTGTAGCCCAGCTCCTCTTTGAACATTTCGGTAACCGTCCAAGGCATACTGGAAGTAAGCTTTCTCGTAAATATTTCTAGTGAAACCCTGCTAAATATTCGATTACGCTTACCAGGATTTCTGTACAGAAAGTCGTGAAAAGAGAAGCACTTTCTATCGCATTGATTCGAGCTGATCGAGTTTTTCTCGCAGCTTACATAGCTCCATTCGGCATTGCATGAGAAGCGCTAGAAACCGACCTCAAAATACCTAGAATGGGTCATTGATTCGCATTGTAATATGAAAACTGATTAACCTTTTAGGAACTAAAGCTCGCAACCGTTTTATTGCAACTACTCCATTGCTTCGTCACTGGGCTGCCGCTTTACCACGAAATTTGAATGACAAACAGGGTTTAGGCTGACAGCTGATATAATTGTCGTACTCGAGTACCTGTAACCGAACGTTGTGATATCCCCGTTATAACCCTCAGGCCAGCATTTTAATACTTCACATACACAGCAGTGAAGATCAAGAAAAGCTTGAAGCGGCAATGTCCTGTAAAATGGCTAGCAGATACTTAGCTTGTCCTCATACGACATGAATACTATCCCAATATATTTCGTGAATTAGAATAATGATTCTGTTGTATCACAGTGGAAGCAATAGAATTCCCAACGGGGGAATCAGGAAGTTGATACCCCCCCCCTAGTTACGTTTTAGTGATGGAGGGTGAAAAGCAGATGAGCATGCGTTAAAACAACACGCTCCAGAAGAGTTCACCTTCTCATATATACTTGCTCCTTGATTCTTGGTAGAAAGCTGTCTTCACACCCCTAAATCTTGACTTTAGTTCGTAAGTTCAGTGCTGTTAATTGAATAATGACTCACTATCATCTTCTGTCCACAGCGTATCCGCTTTCCTGTCGAATGACAACTTTATAAAAACATGTCACGTTTATCGATTTACAACTTCCCATCTAAACACCTAGCAATGAACAGATTCGACAGACAATTGCGATTGTGGGGGACGCATGGGCAACAAAGAGTTGAGGCAGGACGCGTGTGTGTAGTGGGATCATCTGCACTGTCTACAGAAATTTTGAAGAATTTGATGTTGCCGGGAGTAAGAGATTTAACGTTAATAGGTCTGAAATCTGAAAGCTACATTCAAGATCAATTTTGGGACTTTGCCTCGTGGAACATCGTCCAGATGGATTGGGATGCTAATCGCATGAAATGTAGCAAATTTTGGGAGTGCTACGCACTTGTAATTATCACCACGGGAAATGCTGAGGTAAGGGACATCCTGCGACGAGTGCGTATGCCTCCCACGCTTCTATGTCGTGTTTCCAAATTCCACGGCTTCCTAACGTTTGTTTCGTCGGAGCCACATTTTGTCATAGAGGCTCATCGGCAACATCAGACGGCTGATCTTCGCCTCGACCGTCCGCGGGATCAACTATCGAGCTTCTACTGCAATCTGCCGCGCGATCCGCTGTCATTTTCTGAGTGGCCATTTGCCGCCGTGCTATACCAAGCTCGTAAGTTGGCTTTACAGGAAAAAGCGTCTCTAAAACCCTTGAATCGTGAGGTACTGCGTCACCATATTAGCTTAATGCAGGATGAATTGTCAAAAAATGGCCAAAGTCCGAATCTTTCAGAAGCCTACCGATTCGCATATCTCGCATTGCAAAACTCACAACACATACCAGAAAACGTACGGGAGTGTCTTCTACTTAAAGATAAGCCTTGTACATTGCCATATAACCAGAATTTCCAGAATTTATTACGAGCGTTATGCAAGTATATGTCGCTTCCTCATAGCGACGGTCAACTTCCTGTTTCTGGAGCTATTCCAGATATGGAATCCAGCTCCAAGATTTATAATGCCCTACGCCGGACTTATATGGAAGTTGCTGCAACCGACGCTTCGATCTTTGGCAGTTTGATTCTTCCAATAGCACCACAATTCCCTCTTGATCAAATCAACCTTTTTTGCAAAAACTCTCGACATATTAGGGTTGTTAGTCCGGTGAAGAATATCTCGACCCTTTATGACTTCCAGGGGCCGAAAAGTAATGACACTCCTCCCGTTTTGGTGTTCAGGAGTTTGCTAGATATGCCAAACGATGAAACGCTTGATAAAGAACACAGGTGGAAATACTATCCAGTCATTTCAGCGATGGCTGGCTTTGTGGCTCAGGAAACTACAAAAATTCTTACTCATCAATTCGTTCCAATAGATAATACTATGGTTTACAATGGCATGTCTAATGAGGTAAGTGTATTCAGAATATGACTATGAACTATAATTTTTATTTGTTAAAGATCAGAAAAATTTCCTTGAAGTTGAGAGGAGGTCTTCTGTTTCTTGTTACGCCTTACCATGTCTTTCCAATCTTCTTCCGCTTCACTCTCGTCGTCGCTTTCTTCCTGAGCAATCTTTTCTTCAATGGCCTTCCTTCTCTGTGCAGACTTCACCTTTCTTTCGCCTTTCGATTCCTTTGAGGACGTCTTATTAGACCAAGCAGCATTCTTTTTCTTGAGCTCGCTCTTCAATTTATTTTTGTCCTTTATGGCCTTCGTTTTCTTCAGCTCTTCCAGCCTGGAGCTTTCCATCTGTGGATTGACGAACGAAAATGAATCCAAGTCCACTGCTGGTTCTATAAGCCATCCATCCTGGGGCATCTCATCATTGTCAAGGTGTTGGGTAATTTCTGGCATGCGTGGTAGACGTATCAAACCATACAACTTGGCAATACCTACATAGTCAAGTGACTGGAGTCTGAATATGGACGAGGCTGAATGCTTGGAATAATACCGAATGAATCCAACATAAGCTCTAACACTATTTTCGAACCTCGCCCTGTCAGCCAAAATCCATTCTTTAAAAATGCTGGAGAATTCATCACTGGGATTGAACTTCAACTTCATCTCCTCGAGGTCGATGTTCTTTACCTCCAGAAAGTTAACGTAATCTTCTTCGCGTCCACGGTTTAGAAACGTTATTGCTTTTCCGGCACGATTTGCTCTTCCAGTTCTCCCGCACCTATGAAGAAACATTTCGGCACTGGTGGGAGGATCTAGCTGAAGAACAAGATCGACTTCTGGGATGTCAATACCCCTTGCGGCCACATCAGTGGTTAAAAGTACCGAATTATTCAAACTAACGGAAAACTTTTCCAATGTACCGAGTCTTGAGCTGGTTTGCAGTTTACCATGAAGAGAGTAGACTTCCAAGGTTTCATTCATGATACCCAATTTGAAGAGGTGTTTAAAGAATGAGTAGAAATAGGTAACAGATATGCATGTGGGGAAATAAACAATGCACTTCCTATACCGAACGTGATTGAGAATGTAAAGCAGATATTGCAGTTTGTCCTCCGGCTTTACCACAACGTAGCTGATTTTCAACGATTCTGGGGCTTGTACTTTCGATTTGACTGCTATCTTTACTGGGTTCCGCATTCCCGTCCTGAAAATTTGATCCCCAGCACTGCTGATAGTTGCCGAAAACAAACCCGTCCGCCTCTGCTTTGGAAGCATACTTAAGATAGCTTCCACGTCTTTCTCGAAACTGACGTCCAGAAGTTTGTCAGCTTCATCCAGCACGATGATACCACAAGATGCAGTTTTGACAGCTTTCGTTTTGAGAAAATCCAGTAGTCTTCCCGGCGTGCCTACCAAGACCTGAGGTTTATTTTCCATGAATGTATTTGCATCGTCTCTGACAGTAGATGAGCTGCTACCAACAAGCAGCTGAGATTGAATAGGGCACGGCTCATCAGGATAATAGGCCAAGAATTTGTCGATGACACTTTGTATCTGGCTCGCAAGCTCTCGAGTTGGTGAAATGACAAGCGAATAAAAGTTTCCCTTTTTTAGAGGAGCGCCATTCAACACTTCCTTCACGATTTTTTCAAGGATCGGTATCACAAATGCTACTGTCTTGCCAGATCCAGTCACAGATTCTACGACTACGTCTTTATTACCCGAAAACATAGGAATAGTTGACGCCTGCACTGGGGTCATAGTCTCAAATCCCATACTGTCGACAGCTGTTCGTATCCATGGCTGCATATCGTACTTCAGGTCATCCCACGATAAAGATCTTGCCATGTCGCTTGAGTTTCCAATGTACTATGTAGTATGGTTGGCGATGACTTATGAAAGCTAACACGATTTTAACTCTAAATTTTTCATATCAGCATTTGGCCTTGAAAAATGTTTTTAGTATTGTGACAATGGAAGGCATCGCAAGCAGTTCCAGACAACTCGGACAGCCAACCGATGGGACTAATTTCGAGAATATTTAGGCTTGGGAAAGGTGCTTCCAAGTCTTTACCCGACCAGTGCGAATATGCTAAATGGAATAAGGACCAGTTAATCAATAAGATCATCGAATTAGAGGGAATGAATAAACGTAAGGCAGAAGATGGTGATGAGCGTGAGGGCCAAGTCTCTAAGAAACAGAAGCATAGTAAGAACGAAGTCAAGAAGCGAAAGAAGAAAGACAGGACTTTTGATTTCTCGAAATACAACACCCGGTTTGTTGCTCTGAGATTCGCGTACCTAGGATGGAATTACAATGGACTCGCAATCCAAAAAGAGCCAACACCACTCCCTACAGTCGAAGGCACTATCCTAGAGGCAATGAATGCGTGCAAATTGGTGCCCTCGATGACACCTCAGGAGTACAACTTCAGTAGGTGCGGCAGGACTGACAAAGGCGTCAGTGCGATGAATCAAGTGATATCTCTGCGGGTCAGATCTAATTTGACTGACCAAGAGCAGCAAGACAAGAGCAATGATGATAAGGAAATTAATTATGTTCACATACTTAATCAGATTTTGCCTGACGACATCAGGGTATCTGCCGTTTGTCTCCGTCCTCCAAAAAATTTTGATGCCCGATTCAGCTGCGAGTATCGCCATTATAGATATCTCTTCCACAGTAGTGGTCTAAACATTGAAAGAATGCAAGAAGCAGCACAGCTTTATTTGGGCGAACATGACTTCCGGAACTTTTGTAAGCTCGATGGGTCGAAACAGATCACAAATTACAAAAGAACAATAAAGCAGTCGTGTATTATAAAGCTTAACGAAGAAGTTTTCTGTCTAGATCTCATTGGGTCGGCATTCTTGTGGCACCAGGTTCGCTGCATGATGGCAAATTTATTTCTTGTTGGCCAAGAACTGGAAAAGCCCTCAGTGATTAGTGAGATGCTGAACGTGGAGAAAGTTAGGCAAAAACCAATTTACGACATGGCTAGCGATGTACCTTTGATTCTTTACGACTGCAGTTTCCCTGATATGGAATGGTCACATGTGATGCCAAATGAGTTCAAATCTTTGCAATCAAACCGGAGAATATACTCACTTGCTCTAGATTATAAGCTAAAATCAACAATTTCTGATATTTTTGCAAATGTCCTCTCGGTCTCTCATAATGATTTGTGCGGTAAAGTCAGAATCAACCTTGGTGATGGTAAAGGAAAGGTTGTGACGGTCTACGAGGAGATGCTCAAGCGAAATGTAATGGATTCTGTGGATACTGTTAATCAAAAATTTCAAAGGAGGAAGACCCAAAAAAAGAAAAACAATGCGAATACCAACGACACGCACTTACAAGGACATCCTGAAGAAATCTGAGCGAGCGATCCATGCAGGGTCCCAGTAAAGTGTTTCACCTGGAGCCTGAATATCGACCCACAATATTCCATTCGCGACCATTTCTTTAAGTACGGCGTCGCTTCTTACCGGTTTCCAGTCAAGGTTCAGCTTTAACAGAGATGTGCTAGCATATCCAAGGATCGAGCAGACCTCCAAAATCTTAGTTTGATCATTAGTCAATTCATTGGGCACGCTTCTAAGATACTTTTTATCTTTTATAGTAAATACCTCGAATCCACCATCCAATACCTCTAACATTTCAACTGCTCTCTGTAAATCGTTCATTTCAACTTTGAATTTCTCAAAGTAACCCTTATGCAGTTCATCAAACGATATTACACCTCCATTCAAGTCCTTTGTTTTCCGGCATAACTCAATTACTTTCACACAAATTTCATAGAAAAAGTCGTTCACGTCGAACAAATGCCGTTCCTTGTCAAACAAGCATATGGGGTCAATACCTATAGATGTGCACATTTTGATGAATTTCATTCTGAAGTCAGGGTTTTCCTTGAGCTCGGCATTATGGTCTTTTGCGAATTCGATGAGCCTGTCCTGGAAAATACTGAGCTGGTCGTCTAACTCTTTATTTTGTTTGCTCAGTAAGCTAGCAGTGATCTCATAGCGCTCTGATCGGTCGACATTGAATGCTGCCAATCCGTGTTTCATCACCCACCACCAAGAAATCTTCCTAGAAGTTGATTTCCTTTAAATAATTTTTAACTCAAATTATTTTGTTCGACTTCCTGTTCCGCTTTGCCCAAGAGAAACATTTCCAAATACCGTCTCAAAATGGAAGCTGCTAGCCAGATGAAGCCAGAGGCCTGGACTGTATCTTCTAATGAAGCATTAAAGCTTTCATTGGTAGATGATGATGGCGCGGTTCAATTCTCACCCACCTTCACGTATCCAATTTACGGCGATTCAGAACAAATCTTTGGATATCAGGACCTACAAATCTTTTTAGTTTTCGATTCTGTGACATTCAAGCCATTCACTAACGTCAAATACGGTGCCAAGCTAATGGATACTGTCGATGATGTACAAACAAAGCTCTTGAACTATCTGCCAAAAGACGATGTGATTATTAGGGACGAGATGAAATGGGTCGATACTTTTAGCAAAGAGCGAGAAGAATTCGAGCTACCCGATGACAGATTCAAGGTCAAAAGCTACAATGTCGATGAGAATAATTATACTATCTACAAGGTAAAGTTACAAGAAGCAGCCATCAAAGCATTACACCGTAGAATGCAGATATTTACGTTGCTCTTCATTGAGTCTGCTTCATATATTGATGAAGATGACGAAGGATGGGAAATTTTTTTGACTTTCAATGCCAAGACCAAGCAGTGCGTTGGTTATAGCACAACCTACCAATACTGGAAATATACCGGAGGCCCTAATTTTGATAATAACGAAAATTCGTTTACAACAGGGAAGATTTCTCAATTTATGGTTTTCCCCCCTTATCAGGGAAATGGGCATGGATCTTACCTCTATAACGCTATTGTTGACGTCTACCAAAGCGATCCTCAGGTTCTCGAAATTACAGTGGAAGACCCAAACGAAAGTTTTGATTCACTAAGAGACCGAAACGATTATCTTCGACTTAAAAACAGCGGAATTGCGGCAGCAATACCAGATGAGCTTCCTATCAGCGAGGAATGGATAGAAAAGGAGAAAGGTAATTGCAAAATAGAAAAAAGGCAGTTTATGCGTTTGATCGAGATAAACTTACTGAGCAAGTCTTCTCCTAATTTTAGACTGCAAGTGAAGAAACGACTTTACGAAAAGAACTTTGATCTGTTAAGTGATCTTGATGCTGCGACGAGGAATGACAAGTTGCAAACAGCTTTTCTTTTGGTCAAAGAAGAGTATGAGGCAATGCTTTCAAGCATATCGTCAAGAAAGCGCACGTTATCAAACAACTCCGGCAGTAGTTCCAAGAAAATAAAATTAAATAATAATTAAAAGAAAATACCTGTGCATTACATAAAAATTTGTCTCAGCTGATCAGTCTGTATACTTTATGTAACTCTATTTTCCATAAATGTTAAAAAATAATATGCTCATGTTTTTATAAAAAATATAAACGGTTAAAATGTTGTTTATGGCTTCCGAACTTTTAATAGCAATTCACTTTGTATATTTTAGTTGCTATCAAATCTTAACAAGGAGGCATTTATTTTTCAGAGTTATACTTCTCGGGAACCGCAGCTTAGAAACAGTGAAGAGAACGCGATTCGCCGACTTGTATGTCCTGTGAAATCAGATTTTATTGAACGCTCAATTATCAGCTGTATGTCATATCAACTAACTTGTCACGAGGCGTAAAGTATTTTTCAATTAAAGCTGGGTAACCTCATCGCTCTAATTGAAGAAAAGTTTTACAAGAGCATCTCATCGCCTTAGTATGAATCCAGAGATGAGCTATCTCAAAAGCATCATTCCGAAATAAATGGCTGGCAAACAATCCCAAACTGCCAAACGTGCTAACAAGCAGAATGGCCAACGAGGCATCTCCTCTGAGGTCTTTCAGGACTCTCACGCTAGAAATCAGTTGATAAGCGCACCTAAGTTAACTGAAAAGTCGAAGACCAAGAAACCTAGTAAACTTAAAGTAGGCAAAGAGCAAGCTCTTGCAAGACTTTATGGTTCTAAGAACAACAAAAAGAAGACTTACTCAGAAAAGGAATTAAATCTACCGACTTTGAACCGTGCTATCGTTCCTGGGGTAAAGATAAAGCGAGGCAAGAAAGGCAAAAAGTTTGTAGGTGACCACGATTCATTACTTTACAATAGGTTAATAAGCACGATCGGCGATAAAGATGAAGAGCTGACCGAGAGTAAACTGGAGAAGGCCCGCAGGCTCGAAGATATCAGGGAGTTGAAAAGACAAGAAATCGAAAGAAAAGAAGAGGCTAAGAAGGACAAGCTGGACAGTAAAAAAGGCGAACTCAAGAAGAAAGCATCCGTCGCCAGAACGCTACGTAGAAAGACTAAGAGAGATCAAGAACTTGGAGGGGAACAAGTAGCAAGCAAGGATGAAATCAGAAGGCCAAAGAAATCTGTCAGCTTTGCATAATTCGAGGCTTTAGCGGCGAAACGAAAGCATTTGTACATGAGTTTTATGTTACGGGATTCCCTGGATGAGGCGCATGTCGAAGACTGCGACAAGGTGCCTTAGATTTCTAGACATATAGAACCGAAGCTCATCCTTTGTAACACGCGAGACTTGCTTTGAGTTTAAGCTAGAATCACCAGGTCAACATTAGCCGAATAATGAGCAGAAGGTAATCAAGGTCTCTCTTCAACGAGCTTCAACCTATTGCGCTGATGCCCGTCCTGGCTGTTTTGTATATTATTATAAATATTAATGACGTGGGAATTCAAATGCCAAGTATTTTCAATCAGAAACAAAACGTCAAGCGGGCTTGATAATCAATTGTCTACCAATAGATGATCAAATGTGATTGGTCTCACCATCGGTGGAATTCAATATATTATATTTGTTGTACTTTGCATAGTTTGAGGATAAAGAAAAAATTTTAAGAATTAAAGACTACGCTATGTAATAAACAATCTGTCAAGTTACAGGCAATTGAGCAATGAATAGGGACAAGGCGGTTGCCATTAAGAGTCTCGGCATACAAGATGGTGGCTCGAAGGATTCAGCTAAAATATTTAGTAATCTACTCGAGACATCAAAAAACTTGCCAACAACCTCGTCTGAATTAGGAACGATCTTGTTGAGTGTTAATGAGATAAAAAAGAGGGCCCGCGAGCTGAGGCAAAAGACCAAGCCAAAAAGCGATCACACAAGAGCACACTATCTATTAGCTGGAAGTGGCCTTGCCATTCAAGATGTTGAATCATCGCTCAATACTCTTAAGTCAAGACAATTGATCGAACAAAACGTTCCAAACAGAGAAGCAGAAGGTGATCTTGACACGTACTTGAGAACTAAGAAAGACGAAAACATTTTGTCCTCTATCGAACAGTCGCTGGCTTCGGCTGCCAAGGATTTTGACAACTTTGTAAATCAAAACTTCAATTTGGATTGGGAGCAGAGGAAAGAGGAGGTGAGAGAAAACTTTGGTATCATCTTGAAAAAAAGAAGAGGTAATGAAACGACTGTAAACTCTTCATTTGAAGCCTCCCCACCGACATGGGGTAGAACAGGACGCGGTATTCTCGATGGCGATTCGAGACTTAATGTTAACGAAAATTTCGCAACTAGGGCCAAGTTTGAGAAGTACGCTAAAATTATCAATAGCTTCAACAATGCCAGACAGAACGGGTCCAACTTTTCGATGGAAAAAGAGATTTTAGAAAGCTTTAACAGCTCAACGGAAGCAAATGACAGACAACTTCCAGGAGCATGGAAAATTTTGGATCACGCACGCAACTCTAAAGACGTTATTGCATCATCCAAGTCCTTTTTGGAGCTGCAGTTTTTGGAGTATGTTGAAAACCTATACAAGAAGAACTCCAACGAGGGTCTTCCTACGAACGTAAATAAGGTGAAATCCTTCATTGATCAAAAATTGAAAAACTCAAATAACGCATGGAAATACGGGAATTTAACAGTCGTTAACGGTGTGCCGATTTGGGCTTTCATTTTTTATCTTTTAAGAGCTGGGCTGACCCAAGATGCCCTTGAGGTTGCCGTAGCAAACAAATTAAGCTTTAAAAAAGTTGAGCAATCTTTCTTGACCTACTTTAAAGCATATGTGAATTCAAAAGACCGAAAACTTCCCAATGAATATGTTTCCCGACTTCATACGGAATACAACCAACATATCAAGAACGCCTTAGACGGAGACCCATTCAGACTCGCAGTTTACAAAATAATTGGAAGATGCGATTTGACAAGGAAAAATGTCTCATCAATCACTTTGAGCATCGAAGACTGGATTTGGATTCATATCATGTTAATAAAACAAGATGTCTCGGACGACGACCCCGTTTACGAGAAGTATGATCTGACAGATTTCCAAACAGTTGTAACATCCTATGGCGTGTCCACGTTCGACGGCTCGTACCTTCATGTTCTCATGTTGACTGGGCTTTACGAATTAGCTGTTCAGCATGCCATGTCCATCAACGAGATCGACGCCGTTCATCTCTCCATCGCATTAGCTAATCACAAGAAATTAGGCATATCCGATTACAAGAGCGACAACTGCTCGGACCTTGTTACGGTTAGCGACGGCAAAATGAAGTTAAACTTGGCTAAGCTTCTTGGGAATTACACAAAGTCGTTCAAGTTTTCTGACCCTAGAATTGCAATGGAGTATCTCACTCTAATAAATTTAGGAGGGACTAAGGAAGGTGCTGAAGTATGTCACGAAGCTTTGAGAGAGTTGGTTCTGGAAACCAAAGAATTCACAATTCTTCTAGGAAAGGTGAACAGAGACGGTACTAGAATTCCAGGTGTCATTGAAGAAAGGCAGCCCCTTTTGTCATTAAGTGATGAACAAGACTTTTTGCATAAGATCACTGAGCAGGCCGCCAGACGTGCTGATGAAGATGGGAGAGTATACGACAGTTTGCTCTTATATCAGTTAGCTGATGAATATGACATCGTGATCCGCATTGTTAACAAGCTCTTAAGCGACCTCATGAGCAACACAGATCTATCACAGTCTTTGTTGAATCTTGATGATAACAGTGAGACCAATCCAGTTCTAATTGCAAAGAAAGTGATAAATGTTTATGTGAATAACTTGGAAATCGCACAGAAAATCAATTCGAAAAACAAGGAGACATGCATATTACTGTTGAAGGTAGTCGACATTAGAAAATCCTATTACTCACAAAATTGGCAGCAAACGCTCGAAAAGGTGGAGGAAATCGACCTAATACCATTTGTGGATGAGGCCTCTTCTCGAAGAAAAGCGCAAGAGTTTTCGAGCTTGAGTCCTGAAATTACAAAAAGCATTCCCAATTTGCTAATTATTACGATGACTTGCGTTTCCAAAATAGTAGAGTCGCTGAATCATAGCGAGTACCAGTCTCTGGCTAAAACTCAACAAGTCGAAGCCTTAAAGCGACTGGCTAAAAACTGCATGATTTACGCTGGCATGATACAGTATAGAATGCCCCGCGAGACGTACAGCATACTGATTAACCTTGAGGTGGGACTTTAAGCCTAAGTCGATGCGCGACGGCTACGGCAAGCGCAACCGTTATATCTCGTAATATAGTGTGTAGTCGGCATGATGAAACTCATAAATCGTAAGTAAAATTGAGGCGCATGCGATAGAGCTGCACTAATTCGGAACATTGTTTTCGCCTGCACCGGTGTATCTATCTCTAAGTTGGCTATAATCTGGTTGAACCTCATAGGCGTTGGGACTTGAAGAACGCTTCTGTTGCAGTTTGAGATGCCGTCTTTCCTTTCTGGCTTTTCTCCTGCTTTCCATGTCCATGCCCTTGGAACTTTCAGATTCAGACTCCGACGACGAACTCGACGAACTCGACGAGTCATCGTGACAGTCATGTTCGCAACTTTCACCATCCATGTCTTCAAAGTTCTGTTGTGGATGGAAAATACAGCAAACCTTCGATTTTTTCTTGTTCATATGTTCATTGTCTACTACGTCCTCCTTCCAACGCACTTTGCTGCGCTGCCTCTGCGCGCTAGTTTTCGATTCACGAGTATGTGCTTGCAGTTGGTCCTCCACAGCTCCCCGAAGTTGTAGCATAGGCACTGCCGCGGGAATTGTCACTGTCGCAGCTCCACTTTGTGTTCCCACAGCACCATTGTCCTGTACCTGATTTTGAGGCATGTTGCGATTTCTAACGGCTTCTAAAGCACACGTCTGTGTGTATAAAATTGAAAAGTCTTGTATCTTTCTGCTTTAGAGGTACCGTTCCATTCGTACAAAAAACATTTTGGCTACTTTCTTAGAAAAGGGAACTTTGTCCATTATTTAACAAATCCAACTTTCGGTGGCAAAATAACAAATCAGCTACGAAAGCACTTGTATATCTCGAATTTGCGACACGAATAGCTTGGGATAAAATGGAGAGACTTCAGAGATTAATGATGAACCAGAGAGCTGGAATTATGGGTGGTGCAGCGGCGGCTGAAACCCCTATGGACGATACTAAAGAGACGGTATATATCTCGTCGCTGGCGCTACTGAAGATGCTCAAGCATGGTCGTATGGGTGTTCCAATGGAAGTGATGGGTCTTATGCTCGGTGAGTTTGTAGACGATTATACCGTCAATGTGGTGGATGTGTTCGCAATGCCTCAGTCCGGGACAGGTGTTTCTGTAGAGGCTGTGGACGACGTTTTTCAAGCAAAGATGATGGACATGCTGAAGCAAACTGGCAGAGATCAAATGGTTGTTGGCTGGTACCACTCGCATCCTGGTTTCGGGTGCTGGCTCTCGTCGGTCGATGTAAACACACAAAAGTCGTTCGAACAACTCAATAGCCGAGCCGTAGCAGTTGTTGTGGATCCTATACAGTCGGTAAAAGGAAAGGTCGTGGTTGATGCGTTCAGACTGATCGACACGAACATGATAATGAGAAACCAAGAACCCAGACAGACTACTTCCAATGCCGGGTTATTAAACAAGGCCAACATTCAAGCATTGATTCACGGGCTGAACAGGCACTATTACTCTTTGAATATTGACTATAATAAGACAAGCGCAGAAACCAATATGCTTTTGAATCTGCACAAAGAGCAGTGGCAATCAGGACTCAAGATGCACGATTACCAGGAAAAGGAGCACCACAACTTGCAAGCGACCCAGAAAATGTTGAAGATTGCGGAACTGTACTCTAAGAGAATAGAAGAAGAAAAAGATTTAACTGAAGAGGAGTTAAAAACTCGTTACGTTGGTAAGCAAGATCCAAAGAAACATCTTTCGGAAACTGCAGAGGCTGTCGTTGAGGAAAATATTGTGTCGGTTCTAACGGCAGGTGTCAACTCTGTAGCTATAAAATAAAATCCTCACTTCGTAAGCATTTAAATTAAAATTTAAAACTTGTACATTAATCAACCACCCACTCCCAAACTGGAGTTTTTCTCGAGGAGGGGCTCACTCAAGGGCCTCCCAGACCTGTAAGTAACTTTCATCTAGAAATAACAACTCCTTCTCTTTCGGTGTCACGGACTTACCATTGATTTCAAACCATCGTCCCCCTTTTCTTTCTAGCACCTGAAGTTTCCATTCGCTTTCTTGGTCTACTTCAGCCTCATCGCTGTAGTTGCCTTTAATAGCATTGTGTGCTATGCTGGTGATCAGTTGATAAGCACGACCTTTCAAGACTAATGTATCTGGGAACTTTACCAATGTCTGATTTCGATTTTTGATCGGATATTCATCTTTTCTATTAAATCTGTCGATGTGTAATATTAAAAATTTGGGGAGCCTTGAAGTTTCGTAGCTTGTAGTACCATCGTTCGTGTGAACAACTTGCGTGCCATTGAATTTATTCATTAGTGTCTCCATCTTGACTTGCGGTATGCTATTAGTGTCGAAACCATCTTTGAATAATGGCATGGGCGGAAGGTCAAGACTAAGAATCCAGAACTTTCTCTTTCGAAGTGAACTACTGCTTTCGTCTTTGACGAATGTCAAGCTCCCTTCGCCTTTCATGCTTACTTCCTTTACAGTAGTTGTCTTCGCTATAATTTCGCCTCTCATATTCTGAGTCAAGACTTTCTTTAACTCTGGGTTGGATGTGCAGATATAATTGATTAGCCACAGCAAGAAACTTTTAGGGTCAGTTTCTTCCGCAGTTGTGGTCTTCACCAAAGTGAGTTGATGGAGAAATTCATGAGGCGACAAATGAGACCTGAATAAATATGGAGACCAGATTTTCTTAACCAAAACTGACAGTCTCTTTAAAAGTTCATCCTTAAAATCTTCGGAGTCCATTAGAAGAAGAATGTCTCGAAGTGGCGAGATTTGAGCCACTAGTTGCAAAATGACAGTGACATGCAATGTGTGATTTGGATCATCAAGTCCAACAAGTCCATTCAAATACGGATTATTTGACATGTCGAAACATTTTACAGGGTAGCTGGCGATGTCCTTTTGGGTATACGATGGACAGATGGCAAATTTTATTTTTTCTAGAAACTGTATGGCCGGGATCTCGTAGTTTTCGGGCAAAATATATGCCCTTCTGGTCTTCAAATTCATGAATACATGATGGTCCTCATGAATTGAATGCAGGAACGCAACGCTCTTTTCTCCGCGGCCTTGCAAAAACTTACCACAAGTCAGACAACAATATACATTGAGAGGAGATAGAGTCACTGAGCATATCTGTTCTCGATCAAAATCCAGCTTTTTAATATCAATTGACTCTAGGTAGAAAGGAAGCTGTTTCGCTGGCGTTCTTGACTTCTTTAAAGTACGCGGATCATATTTATTATCCGACAGCCGTCTCACTCGGCTCATGAATGCTTTTTTTGATGATTCTAAGACAGGCGTCTTTGTTTAGGTCCATACATTAATTATTGTTTGTTGAATATATGTGCATTTTCAATTTTTGAAATACTGATAGCATACACCCGCATGCAAATACGGATAGATATATCTATATATAAAGGGTTAGGGTAGTTGGAGCGTAAGATAGCGTTCCCCAAAAACAATTTTGCACAACTTATGTCTATCTCACTTGTAGGCCTAATACTATCCACAGCAGCCTTGATGTTCAGCGCCATGAGACATATGAGATGGGTGTTTGGCAGGCCAGCTAGGTCATCATTGAACGCACCAGTCAAGAAGATGAGTAGTACGCTTGCGACCCTGGAAGGTCATAAATACCCTGCAAAGCCGCATGCTTCTAAGGTTAAAGAGTTCTTTTTGGCGAAGAAGACAAATGCGCAACCAAGCAATACTGCTATTTTCATTGCTGGTGAACAGCTAGAAGCGATCAAATACTGTGACCAAACCAAACCATTCCGGCAGAACCGCTATTTCTTTTACCTAACTGGAGTAAACATTCCAGGAGCATCGGTTCTATTTGATTTCGCTACGGACAAGCTGACCCTCTTTCTGCCCAATATAGATCAGGACGATGTAATGTGGAGTGGTCTTCCAATGAGTTTGGAAGAAGCGCAAAAAAGCTTTGATGTAGACGAGGTTCTATTCGTGAAGGATTTGAGTGAGCAGTTAAAGAAGAAGCCCCACTATGAAATATACACCACAGACCTTGACCGTGTCCCTGATCTGCGGTTATTTGACAACTTGATCTCCTCAGATGAAGACTTATTTTATGCTCTAGATGAAGCAAGGCTAACGAAGGATTGGTATGAAATTCAGCTTTTGCGCCAAGCAGCGGAAATCACAGATAATTGTCACTTAGCAGTTATGTCTGCATTGCCAATTGAGCAAAATGAAGGCCATATGCACGCGGAGTTTACGTACCATGCTATCCGTCAGGGATCGAAACATCAGGGTTACGATCCTATTTGTTGTTCTGGCCCTAGCTGCAGTACTCTTCATTATGTCAAGAATGATGAAAATCTCGAACATAAACATTCTGTTCTAATTGATGCTGGAGCCGAGTGGCAAAATTATACAGCAGACGTGACGCGATGCTTTCCCATCAATGGTAAATTCACAAAAGAGCATCGCGAAATTTATGAAGCTGTATTAGACATGCAAACTCAAGTTATGAGTGAGATAAAGCCCGGCGTCTCATGGGAAAAACTACATCTTTTGGCGCACCGTGTGCTTATCAAAAGGTTTGTCAAGCTGGGAATTTTCAAGAGCAAGTTTTCCGAAGATGAGATTATGAGTAGAAAAGCGTCTCTTTCTTTCTTTCCTCATGGATTAGGTCACTTGTTGGGCTTAGATACCCATGACGTTGGCGGGCATGCTAACTACAACGATCCTGATCCATTACTTCAATATCTGAGATTACGTAGACCATTGCAAGAAGGCATGATAGTCACAAATGAGCCCGGAATTTACTTCAACCCCTTTTTGATTAAAGAGTACCTAGAGAAGCATCCGGAAAGACTGGAAGTCGTAAATCAAAACACAATGCAGAAATACATGTATGTGGGCGGTGTTCGTATTGAAGATGACATTCTGGTTACCAATGAAGGCTTTGATAATCTAACTGGCATAACCAGTGATCCTGATGAAATAGAAAAAATTGTATCAGAAGGCCTATCCAAGGGAAGATCCCACTTTCACGTAGTCGCTTAGCAACAACATAGACAAAAAGTTAAATTTCAGTTTTGAAAATAGTTGACGTTTTAATTTTAGCTGGCAGTGCAAGCTCGTTAGTGATCGTCGCTGCAGTACACCAGAAGGTGATCTGATAGTGAGATATCAAAAAAATAAATGCGAATTCTGTGGATCGAACACAGGACCTCCAGATTTCAAAGTGACCGAAGTTTTCTTCAGTCTGGCGCTCTCCCAACTGAGCTAAATCCGCTTTTTCATGATACACGTGGATGCACAGGGTGTCATGTTCTCGATTGACCGGTTGCAATTCGGTCTCGACTTCAATTTCAACATCGAGGACTTCTCCCAGTATCAAACTTTGACGTTTAAGTACCGCCTTGTTCCGTGGCTTGAAGAATTTTTTTTAAGGCCACGGTTCGACGTTCTTCAATAGAAAATGAGCACAGACAACTAACGCAACGACTCTTACGGCTTGCTAATATTTTCGAAAAATTTCTAGTCTCACATCGTAGTTTCTTCAATTTCTCTAGGTGATGAGTATGCTAACTTGTGTGGCGACCAGATTACGACTCTTATCACATATTTGAAAGGTTTCTTTTAGGCTGGCAATGTTTGGCTCATCATCCATTTCGCAACTACTCGATCGCCATAGCAGCATGTGTGCGTTATACTGTTAGGTGCGACTATCTAGATCATGTTTGAAAATCGAGCAGGTTTGTGAGTATTTGTTCTCGACGGTTGGATACTCATCAACTACTTCAAATTTTAATATCCATCAATATTAATCAACGATCTAGCAATAGCTACAATCGTCAGGCAACATGCGAGCAAGTGGTGATTGAAGCAACTTTGTAGTATTTGAAGTTTTTTGTATATTTTTCTGGTAGCGTAACCTGATATAACACCCAGCTACGAAAAGGCCACAATTGCTGAATTTTCTAGTGTTCTTTGGTGGGTTCTACAAATCAGTGACGCTATGAGAGGACGGCCTATGATCTGGCGTGCGGAAGTTGATGGCAGGCAAAATAAAAAAGTTCTCCTGTACCTTGGGGGGAACAAGTTCTTGTAATATTTTCCTTTGAGGATGTGAATGAAGATAGTTGAAGCACCTGGAAAGGGTGGAAGAGATGAAATTTGCCAAGATCTTCTTGCCGTGTTTCGCCCGAAATTTATGGGACGCGGGATCTCCGTTTTGAGAATAGGGTAGCGTTTCATCACCTCAAATCAAAAAGTCATCCTACTGTAATAGAGAACAATTTTTTCAGCCATAAATTAGTATGCAGCTTCGAAGAGGATCAGGTTTCGTATATCGTTAAAGCAGCGGTCTCCATAGTTTCGAGCTAGGTCGCTATGTTTATGATTCTGGAACATGTAAAATAGATCCATTTTGTTTTGGGGAAGCTGCTCCACGAGTTAGGCGTCAACGAGATCAACTGAGAAAGGAAGTGGATCTCAATCTCTTCGAATATGGCTACGGAAATAGTACAGTTGGGTGCTGCAGTGATTGTCCTTCAAAGACTTTGTCGTGCTGCAGTGATTGTTCTTCAAAGACTTTGTCGTGCAACTTTGCCAGTTCCGC
The DNA here is from genome assembly GCA_900074755.1 of Lachancea nothofagi CBS 11611. Taxonomy (NCBI): domain Eukaryota; kingdom Fungi; phylum Ascomycota; class Saccharomycetes; order Saccharomycetales; family Saccharomycetaceae; genus Lachancea; species Lachancea nothofagi. Next base: position 183,893 of record LT598450.1, on the reverse strand, counting down.
TAAATGCATAAATTGCGTTCTGCGATGACAGCATACGCGATTTACGACAACGCAATATACTCAAATGGAGGATGTGTTGTGATTAAATTAGCATCGAGATTCGGTTCTAACGTTCACTTGCAAGTCAACAGACTTGCAAGCAGTTCGCATAAGCAGCTGGACTTATCTCTCCATGAGAACGTAATCTCATACATCTCGCATGTCATTTTGTACCGTCCTGACACGGTGTGAAAATCGACAAGTAACAGTAAGGAACGAGAAGGGTGCAAGTTGGGCGCAAGTGGGGTGCAACTGTGTCAGCCATTCTGTTATTCGATCATCGGCAGGTAACCAGTAGTGTCTAGACGACTTGTTTAGCGGCTATACCATATGAGCGCTCTTCTTCCATCAATGTCACGTTGTACTATTCTGTCATCGTCCAACTCGGCGCTGTCAACCCTCGCAGCGCAGCAATGTTTAAATAGGGGATAGAAGATTTCAAGAGAACACCGTTCGCATACGACTGCTGTCCCAGTCTTGTGCTGCTTGAGGCCGCCAAAAGAAAATCTTGAATCAAGGGGATTTTCCGAGACTTGTGCCTGAGTTCGCAGAAGAAAATCTCGATCCTGGAGCAAAGGTTTTTTTGCAGTATTGAAAAAGGCGCCCCACCCTATCGCATTGGGCTAAGACCATGCATCCCTCGGTGGGATTGGCCATCCTCCAACCGCACATAGAAATCGCAAGACACATAATATTTTAAGCACAGGAATCTCTCCCAAATTACCCGAACCACCCTCTCGACACGCTCATGAGAAACCCACCACACGTAAATCCACCTGGCGCGGCCTCTGCTCTGTCGTTTGCGGTCAAACTTGTCACGACAGCTGGGTGCGGTCCATTTCTTCGATGACAGACGGAGATTTGCGGGTATTGTAATGCGTACATAGTGATACAATGAACCCTGAGAAACCGTAGCTTGGACCTTCGCAACCGTCGCTGAGGCGCAAAAGTCCAAAAAAAAGTCAGATCATCACTTCCAGTAGTCGCAACGGAAATTATACTGTGCTAAAAAAAACCAAGGACTATCTCCTTCTTGCCGCCGTGGCGAAAACCTTCGGAGTTCGAGGGTTTACCATCATGAGTTTTTTGACCATAAATATTTGATATCAATCTGTTAGTTGGGCGTCCATCTGGGCCTCAGCATCCGCAACCGAATTGTCAAAAATCACTACGCTCTTCTAGAATTGTTGTGTCTTACTCTTTCTTTTACATCTTCGCTCACGGAAATTCTGGCACCAGCCTCAATTTCGGCTTCTTAAACTGAGCCGTCTGCACATCGTCACCTAACTTCTTTATTACAAACATATTTGGAATTATTTAGTATAGCGCCAGTGTTGTTAGTTCTACCGTTCCCGCTATTAGTCAAGTCGGAAATATTGAAGACGGCAGCGGATGCACAAATTTTCTTCAAGAAATATTTAGCCCGTTAATGGCCATCATGAAAATAAAGATGGACATGAGCGAAGGGCAGCTGCAGATAAATATATGTGTGTATATATATCAAGGCACATTCGACAAGAAGGAGAAAGATAGAAGTGGTTTGAAAGTAGTCAAGACTTTGTGAAGACCGAGTTATTGCCAAAGATCTAACGCTGGAAGCTGTGGTACGAAAGGAAAGAATAGTACGAAGTGACACGTACCCACTATTCAGCTGCAAAAGCAATAGAAAAATAATCGCAGGGTTATGAAATCAGACTCACAAAGCGGCTCAAGCGACAAGTCGCTGGCGCACGAACCCTCTTCGTTCGGCGCTGAACACCAAACAGAGGTGTTTCAAGACGCACCAGCCGGCGATGGCCAGTCGTCACGTGGCCACGTGACGCGGCTGATGATGCGCAGGACTAATTCCGGGACCGGCAACGAGGAGCTGGAACTGGACACAGACGTGCTCTCGCGGGTGGAAACGCTGGCACGCACACTCTCGAGCCATCGCATGCGCGACGGCCCCTTCCAGGTCGATCCAGACAACTTCGACGCCAAACAGATCATCGGTAGTTTCGTACGGAGCAGCGAAGAGCAAGGCATTCACCTCAGAAAGGCCGGTGTGGTGGCCGAGGATTTCACCGTGGTGGGCAAGGACTGCTCGTCTGCGGAGGGCCAGACATTCGAAGACATTTTGCTTCTTCCCAGAACCATTATCCGCGGAATTCGCGAGGCCAAGAACGGCAAGACCAGAGACATTGTAAGAAACGGCAATCTGCTTGCGAGGCCAGGTGAGATGATCCTGGTGCTTGGTAGACCCGGTGCCGGTTGTTCCTCGCTTCTCAAGACCATTTGCGGTGAGACCTCCAAGTTCGAAGAGGTTCGCGGCTCCATAACATATGACGGAATTCCTCAGAAAGAGATGATGAAGAAATACAAATTTGACGTTGTCTACAATGGTGAAATTGACGTGCATTTCCCGCATTTAACCGTGCAGCAAACTTTAGACTTCGCGCTTTCGTGTACCACTCCAAAAGTTAGAGTCGATGGCATGTCCAGATCTGAATACATCACCGCCATGCGGGAATTGTACGGTACAATCTTTGGGTTGAGACACACTTACAACACCAAAGTCGGAAATGACTTCGTGAGAGGTGTCTCTGGTGGTGAACGTAAACGTGTGTCCATTGCCGAAGCACTTGCCGCTCGTGGTTCGATTTACTGTTGGGATAACGCAACCAGAGGTCTGGATGCCTCAACTGCACTAGAGTTTGCGCAAGCCATTAGGCTAATGACCAACTTGCAAAAGTCTGTGGCCATGGTAACCATTTATCAAGCCAGTGAAAATATATACTGTTGTTTCGACAAAGTGACTATCCTCTACGAGGGTAGACAGATTTACTTTGGTGAAACCGAAGATGCCAAGACTTATTTTGAAAAGTTAGGTTACAGGTGCCCCGCCAGACAATCTACACCTGAATTTTTGACTGCTCTCACTGACCCAAGGGGTCTTCATGAGTATGTTCCAGGTTTCGAAAATAAAGTTCCTAGAAGTGCTGACGAGTTCGAAAAATGCTGGATCGAGTCTCCAGAATTTCAACAAATGAAGAAAGACATTCAAACTTACAAACAAGAGACCGAAGGTGAGAAAACCCAAGAGCTTTTTGACAAATCACTTGCACAAGAGAAATCAAAGTTCTCACGTTCCAAGTCTGCTTATACTATTTCTTTCATGGAACAAGTAAAGCTTTGTACCCGCCGTGGTTTTCAGAGAATTTATGGTGATAAGGCATTTACGGTCACAAATGTTATCGCCTCTACTATTCAAGGTCTGGTGACTGGTTCTTTATACTACAACACTCCCTCCGGTGTCTCAGGCGCGTTCTCAAGAGGTGGTATTTATTACTTTTCCATCTTGTATGCCTCTTTAATGGGGCTTGCGAAGATCAGTTTGGAGAGCAGGTCAATTATGGAGAAACACAAGACCTATTCCCTATACCATCCGGCCGCAGAAGCGTTTGCGAGTTCGGCATCAGAATTTCCTTTCAGATTTCTCAGTCAAACAGTATTCTACATTCTCCTGTTTTTCCTCTCTGGTTTAACTAGAAATGCAGGTAGATTCTTTACCTCTTTTCTTTTCCTTATCGTTTGTGCCGAAGCTATCAATGCTTTGTTTGATATGATTACTGCCTTTAGTGCTTCTGTTTCACAAGCAAATTCGATTTGCGGTGTTACTCTAATGGCCTTGATCTTGTATTCTACCTATATGATTCAGCTGAAAGCCATGCACCCCTGGTTTAAGTGGATATCCTATGTGATGCCCATCAGATACAGTTTTGAGAGTATGTTAAACTCTGAATTTCACGGTAGAGAGATGGATTGTTCTGGAAATGTCATTCCTTCAGGGCCCTCTTATGCCAGTACTTCTACCAGTAATCAAGTTTGTGCATTTATCGGTTCACGTCCAGGCCAATCATATGTTCTGGGTGATGACTATCTCGAAGGAAAGTTCCAATATAAATACAGTCACACCTGGAGAAATCTGGGTTTCGTCTTTGCATTTTTGGCTTTCTATCTGTTTGCTAAATGTGTCATTACTGAGCTCAGACCACCATCCTCAGGTGGGGGTGATACCCTAGTGTTCAAAAAAGGTGCAAGAAGATCAACACATAAATCAGACGAAGAAAACACAGAAAGCTCAGTAACTATGTCTGAGGCCAAAAAGAATCTAGATTCTGGCAGCGGGGCTTCTTCGGATGGTTCTGATATTTTCGATACCTTGAAAAGTGAAGGTGTTTTTCTATGGAAGGATGTTTCTTACATTATCCCATACAAAGGTACCACCCGTAAACTACTTGACGACGTCAGTGGTTACTGTGCTCCGGGTTCACTCACTGCTTTGATGGGGGAATCCGGTGCAGGTAAGACCACGCTGTTGAACACTTTGGCTCAGAGAAATGTGGGAATAATAACTGGTGATATGCTTGTGAACGGGCATCCAATTGACGCTAGTTTTGAAAGACGCACAGGCTACGTTCAACAACAAGATGTCCATGTCAAAGAAATGACTGTAAGAGAGAGCTTCCAATTTGCTGCTAGATTGCGCAGACCTCAGTCTGTTTCAGAGGCTGAAAAACTAGAATACGTTGAAAAAATCATTGAAATCTTGGGTATGGGAGACTATGCAGATGCTCTTGTCGGTGATGTAGGTTACGGACTAAATGTTGAACAAAGGAAAAAAGTTTCGATTGGTGTTGAATTGGCTGCCAAACCGGATCTCTTGTTGTTTTTGGATGAGCCTACTTCTGGTTTAGATTCTCAATCGTCTTGGGCAATTGTTCAAATGCTAAGAAGATTAGCAGAGGCAGGGCAGTCGATTTTGTGTACTATTCACCAGCCTTCAGCAACCTTGTTCGAGCAATTTGATAGACTATTGCTACTAAAGAAGGGTGGCCAGACAGTGTATTTTGGTCCAGTTGGAAAAAACTCGCAGGATCTGCTGGAATACTTCGAAGAAAATGGCGCCAGGAAATGTGAAAGATCTGAAAACCCTGCTGAATATATCTTAGAGGCCATTGGTGCTGGTGCTACGGCGTCTGTAAAAGAAGACTGGCACGACATTTGGAATAGATCGCGCCACTTTAAAAAAGCTAACGAAGAAATTGAGGGCTACTTGAATGAGTTCAAAGAAGGAGGCACCTCAAATGACCATGATAGGACGATTTCCAAATATGCTACCTCTTACTCTTATCAATTCAAGGTGGTCTATGCTAGAACCTCAGCCATCATGTGGAGAGACGTGGAGTATTTGATGGCCAAAATGATGTTGCACTTCGGCGCTGGTCTGTTTATTGGTTTCACCTTCTGGAACGTGGGGACCAGCTACACTGGGTTGCAGAATACCATGTTTGCCGCATTTTTAGCCTTGATTATTTCAGCACCAGCTATGAACCAGATTCAAGCTCGTGCCATCGCATCTCGTGAACTATTCGAAGTAAGGGAATCTAAATCAAATACTTTCCATTGGATCTTCCTCTTAATCACGCAATATTTGTGCGAACTGCCCTTCCAATTAGTGTTTTCGACAATTTTCTTCGTTGGGTTTTACTTTCCTTTGAAGGTTCATTACGAGGCTAAATTTGCTGGAAACTTCTATTTGAATTATTGTATCATGTTCCAAATGTATTTTGTTGGTTTAGGTTTGATGCTTCTTTATGCCGCTCCTAATCTGGCATCGGCCGGTGTTATGTTAAGTTTGTCTTTGTCATTCTTGATCTCCTTCTGTGGTGTCGTTCAGCCAGCTAGTCTCATGCCCGGATTCTGGACATTTATGTGGAAAGTTTCTCCCTACACTTACTTTGTACAGAATACTGTTGGCATAGTTCTCCATGACAAACCTGTCATCTGCTCGTCGGATGAAATGTCTTACCTCAATCCACCAGCGGGACAGACTTGTGGAGAATACATGAAAGATTTCCTATCTACGGCTTCGGGCTATATTTACAACCCTGATGCCACCGAAAATTGTGGCTACTGCGTTTTCAAAGTCGGTGACGACTATTTGAGCCAAATTGGTGCCAGTTACAGCAACATCTGGAGGAACTTCGGGTTTTACTGGGTTTACATCATCTTCAACATATTCGGCATGATCACACTTTACTACATCTTCCATGTCAGCTCTTTCTCTCTGAAGGAGACAAAACTGGGCAAAGCCATTATGGGAAGATTAAAGAAAGAATAGCTTCCGTCAATTAATAGACTAGATACCCAATTTAATTAGACATTTAAAGTCCTTACTTAAGCATGCATATTGAGACGTAGTCTTTGCCCTCCACTTTATGTTGGTTTGCAGTTAACAAAGTCTAAGTCTTAAGCTCGTTGGAATTCCTACGAACACATGAACAAAATTAAGGAAATAATTGGTCTTCTTGCGTACTAAAAACAAAAATACAAAGACCATCAAGAATATGGTTGCTGGCAATGTCAAATACGTGCGAGGCAATTGCCTTGCAGCATCTATTTCTCACCAACGCATTTTGATACATTCTTGTAATTGTAATGGCTCATGGGGTGGAGGAATTGCATATCAATTGGGCGTTAAGTACCCTCAAGCTGAAAGCGATTACATTGAAATTTGTGAGAGGTATGGCTCAAGACTTTTGGGCAAGTTTGTATTACTTCCTAGCTACACAGATTCTACATTGCTAATTGGCTGTCTCTTCACTGCGTCGTTTGGAGGACCTAATCAAGGTTCCAGCGAGAGCATCCTAAATTACACCAGACGTGCCTTAGAGGACATGAGAGTTAAGCTGGCAACAGAAGAAAAGCCCAGTGATGAAATTGACGTATTTTCTGGCGAGTATATCAATAAATTCAAAAATAAATTGCGAAGCGCAGTGTCTGATTACTCACTTGAGATGCCGCAGATTAATAGCGGGATATTTGGGGTTCCATGGCCGAAGACAGAAACCTTGTTAAAGGACCAGAGTACTCTTTCTTTCTCCGTCTATGTAATTTGAGAAGGGCACTCGTAGCTGATGGGCAGCCGCAATCCATTTTTAATAATATATATATACATAATGCAAGTCTCGAAACAACCTTTGTTGAATCCTCATTTATCAATGCCGTTGCTCAATCAAAACTACGTTTTCATTGCTCAAAAAGAGCGGTGATCGTCTCTGTCAGAATTGCTTACCTCGGGCATGAGATCTAAATTTAAGATCGAGCCTAATCTCGAATGTTGACCTTGACCTTTGGCTTTCATGCGCTCTTCTTTCTCAAACTCTCTCCAGGTGCGCATCCTAATCTTTGAATGATCAAACTCCCCTACCTCTTCATCATGCGCGGCTGATTTGTTACCACCAGCAATCGTTCTAGTATCACCCCAACTGAAGTCGTCGAATTTCCAATAGGCATAAACAGGAAGCACGAAATTCCAGATAGGGAGAGCAATAATGTAAATAATCATCCAGCCTAGGTATGACCATCTGCTTGCCGTGACCACAATGAGAAGACCAGGGAGACCTAGAATGACACCCAATAAGACCAATGTGATAATAGGCACAGGGCGGGACACAATTGCAAAAATAATCACGTAAATGGTGAAACAGATAGCTAATGGCAATACCAGGGTACCAACCAATTCCATGCCGATGACAAACTGCATCGAAAAGCAAAAGCTCCCACACAAATCTTTGATCAACACAAGTTCCATCAAATTATGGACAGTTGAGTTAATCCATCTTCTCCGCTGCGACAAAAGAACGCTGAAGCTATTAGGGACAATCGTTTTACAGGCAGCTTTAGGTAGAAAAACCTGTTTGCGCTTAGGAAATGTTCTCAACATGAGAGAAGACAAAAATCTGTCTTCACCCAGCAAAAGCAAATTTTTCTTATGCAGAGTGCCAGTATCATTGTCCGAGTATCTTTCCACAATATCAGGATTGGCCAAGATAGGCACCCAGTATCCATCTGCACCCTTTGGAGCTTTGATCCTGTAAATAGAGAAACATCCCGGCAAACAGGTCACACTTCCAAAAACGGACTCGAAAGCCTTTGCCTGGTGATGAGAAATGTAATATTCAAATACCTGAATCCAAGAAACCCACGATTCACCTTTATTAGCGATTTTTGTCTCACCACACAGGCCCATAATTTCTGGGTCTTTTACCATTTCAGCAGCCATGTGAGTCAGGGAATCGGGGAATACTTTAGTGTCAGCGTCGACCATGAGTACCAACTCGTAAAAATCAGCCATAAGTCCAGTTATCTGCCAGATATTCTTCAGCAATTGATACTCGAATACTGTCATTCTTTCTTCGAAAGTTAGTCTCTGTAAGAAAGACATCAAGATCACTTGAGAATCACGCTTACCTCTGTTACCAGGTTTCATGGAACCCTGCTCATCAGGCGTACCGCACTTGACAATTACTATCATAGGAACCCGTTGCTGGAGCTCAGGCTCAATGGAAGAGTTATCATACCTGTAAAAGCCAGCGTAGATTTTGGCCATATTGTGTCTTTTAGACCCAGAAGCTACGGCCACGTACGAATGAGGCTCTACCTCTTCTGGGGGAACGACGAAGTCGTCAACCATGCTTAAAGCTATTTCAGGAGTGGTCAAATCGTTACCAGAACCCTTGATAAGACCATCACAAACAACCATGATAAGTTTATGCGAGTTTGGGTAATCAGTGGTAGCCAAAGAATCTAGAGTTGTTCTCAGACCTTGTTCGTCTTCAGAGTAACACGTCACAAAACATATGGTGTGGATCAGCGGATAGGTAGTGGGCATAAAATCAACTGGAGGTTGCGCGACAACATCTGGATGAATAATTGTGGCATCCAAGGTTTCCAGATTATTACTCGAGGAAATCAAGTCATTTGTAAAAGGAGACTGAAATGCAGAAGTGCCTTGAATCGGGTCGGCAGGGTTTGGCTTCAAATAGGATTGTGTTGTCATAGTAGTCATACCGCGAAACTTATCATTGGGATCATCTGTTTTGTCATTGAGAAGCATCATAGAGTTACGCCTAATGAGATCAAATGCAGAAACCCTTCGTTGGCCACCCGACCTCATGCTTGGGTCAATTTTTTTGATCGGTCCTCTAGCGTTTATGTTCTCGGACCAATCCTCGATATCTTTAGCATGCTGATTCATGGTCTTGTTGCTTACAGTGTAAGCTCCTTGTTTTCTAGCCACGACCCAGCGGAAGTAACAGGAAATAAAGAACTTGATGAAAACCACTGACAGAATGAAAACTAAGGAAATGTACAGTACAACTTGAGATGCGAGACAACCGATAGTTGACGAATCAATCTCACCAACTCTTATGATTTCTGATAGACACCGAGCGGCACTTCTTTCGAAAGAGTCCGATAAAACCAGGGAAATATCATAGCCTTGCAGTTTCGCATCTCTTAGTTGATCGAATAGGGATGGATAGTCAAGATCATCAGTTTGAAGCCAATTCAATAAGTCCAAATCTAGGACATGACCATTATAAACTACTAGGTTTCGAGTTGAGTTTTTTATGTCATCCCAAGTGTAGTATACTTCAGCCGCAGCATCAAGCGAGTAGTATGCATCACGAGCATCCTGCGAGGTATGACAGGCCCAACCGTCATAATACTCACTTACTGTGAAATTTGGCTTCGTCGAGCCGTCTTGAGCAGTCAGTTTACAGGGAAAATACCAAGCCAAATCTTCGTCATTGTCGTAGGGGATACTGCAGTTGTCTTTTGGTGTGATGAGACCCTTACAGTTACCATTGACATTTTGAAACAAAAAGGAAGCGTCCATTCCGCCAGCATTGATGGGAGGGTACAAAACGTTGGTGCCACTTTCAATGCCAGCCGCAGCTGGATGCGACGACGAATCAAGATCGTAGGACTTACCATTGATGATCAAATAGCTGCCGGAAACTTCATTGTTCCGAAGACGTAGCACTTGACTGCCGCAAACAGTCTTCGTAAAGCCGAAGGTCAAATAGGCAACAATGGTGCCGGCATAGAATATCACCGACAACAACGCGATTTTTTCTCTCCAGGCAAATTGACGTTCCTTCTTAGCCATTCCAAAAAGCGACAAAAGAGGCGCAGGCGCCCAGAAGGTAATAATGTAGCAGTACACCTGCCAAATCGACAGAGATGTGGGGGGTTCCTTTGTAGGCGCGCTCTTTTTTTTACCGCGACCCATGTCTTCGAGCGGAATTGACTCTTGGACCTGAACCTGGCCATTTTCACGCTGCTGTTGTGCTTTTTGCGCGTAGTAGTGGTGCGGATTTGCCGGGTTTGTGAAATCATTCCTGTCCCGTCTCACCAGAGATTCTCCCCTCTGAAGATTCCCATTGGCACTGTTCCTTGATCGCAGCAACGATTCGTTATCGAAAGCATAATATTCGTCGTCTGCTGCCATTGTGGAATGCTTCAGCGGCTGAGAACTAGAACGCTTCGAGTGTCAGGAAAGCTTCGAACTGTCTGTAACTTTTTTTCAGGTTCCTGTTTTTAGAAGTTGATCCAAAGAATTTTTTCTACGCGCCGATTCGGCTACTTTGGTGTCAGTGCGGGAAAAAGTGATAGCGGAGTTCAATCTATCCAGACACGCGTCGTAGAAGGCGCCTGAGAAGCAAATGGAATACGCAAACTACTGGCGCAAGTCTGGAATGTTCTGAAGTTTAGTGGAAGCCGTTTGTCGGCGAGAGACCGAAAATAGCGTTTCCTACGAAATCTCGCTTTTAAATTAATCATTAATTCCGAGGCGAACTTGCAGTTGTTATTCGAAATTAAGTCGAGAAACGACTAGATAAAACGTCCGATTCACAGCTTCCACAACTCGACCGAACTCTAGGCAGAGAGTTGCGGTATCGATGCCGCGAAGCTACGTAGTCAGCTCTTTGGTGCTGAAGAAGCTTTCATCTTCATTTATTCAGTGTTTTATGTAAGCGTAACCAAAGACTATCACTATCGAGCTAGCACTCCGAACTAGATAACGGGGACCAGCAACACTCTGACGCTCAGCTGTGAAGCTAGTGCACCGCAGGTTGTGCTCAAAGCATGCCGTGAACCCGTAGCCAAAGAATAGTTTTAACAGACTCGAACGACCTGGTCGTGGTGCTCTTCAAATGCGGGTACCATGGCAAGCGGATTGAATATGCAGGAAGATCGGCTATTTAGGAAGCCTGTCCCGATCTGCACTTCTTGCTCGTTATCCTCATGCCCGCCGTCCCCCATCCTGTCTTTTTTTTGGATTTAAGATTTCGATAAAGCAGTTAACAGGCACCGCCAATTATTTTATCGGGCTGTACTTGCGTACAGCTTTTGTTCCCCCCCCCGGAAGGTTTGGTTTCCCGCTTTCATTGCTCGTCCTGAATTGCCAATCTGAAGTATTTTTACTATCTTCTTATCATTCCCGACCGGAAAAAAAACCATCGTTTTCGTTTATCTTATCAAACATTGGCATTGTAAGTGAACTGGATCGTAATATACTTAAATAGTGGCTTCTCTAGCGATTGTGTAGTTTTCTCTAGATCTCCACGCAAGTAACTCATAGCTCAGCTAGATTTTCTCCTCCCAAACATGTCTCAAGATAACTCTATCACCACAGCAACAAAAACCACCGCTTCTGGCACCTTGAACATCCCAGCAGCGGCTCCATTGAGCATTGTGCCAGGCAGACTAAATCAAACCATCTTGGAAACTGGATCGACCCACGGGGGAGTAGCCAGATGGGGCGATTCTCCACACGAATTTGGAATGCGTAGGCTAGCAGGCAGCCAAGAAGACGGCGCGATGAGAGATTGGTTTATCGGAGAGTGTAAATCTTTAGGTTGTAGAATCAAGATCGACCAAATTGGCAATATATTTGCGGTTTTCCCAGGAAAAAATGGGGGCAAGCCCACCGCCACGGGTTCCCACTTGGACACTCAGCCTGAGGCCGGCAAATATGATGGAATCCTGGGTGTCTTGGCCGGCCTGGAAGTGTTGAGAACCTTCAAAGAAAACAATTACGTTCCCAACTACGACGTTTGTGTTGTGGTTTGGTTCAATGAAGAAGGTGCGCGTTTCGCAAGATCCTGTACGGGATCCAGCGTTTGGTCTCACGATCTGTCACTGAAAGAAGCCTACGAGCTAATTTCTATAGGTGAGACTGAACCAGAATCGGTGCACACGTCCTTGAGTAAGATTGGATATATCGGTGACACCCCTGCCTCATACCAAGAAAACGAGATCGATGCGCACTTCGAACTGCACATCGAGCAGGGCCCTGTTTTGGAGGACGAACAAAAGTCTATCGGTATAGTGACAGGCGTGCAAGCATACGAATGGGAAAAAATTAGTGTCTTTGGTGTGGGCGCCCATGCAGGAACCACGCCTTGGAGGTGCAGAAAAGATGCGTTGTTGGCATCAGCTAAGATGATAGTCGCTGCGGCCGAAATCGCCAAAAAACATCAAGGCCTCTTCACTTGCGGTATTATTGACGCTAAGCCTTATTCTGTGAATATTGTTCCTGGCGAAGTTACCTTTACGCTTGATATGAGGCACCCTTCTGATGAAATTTTGGCAAAGGCCCTATCTGAAACACACGCTGAATTTAATCGTATTGTTAAGGATAATGTCGCTGGCGCTCTATCTTACTCGAAAGAAATATTACAAGTTTCACCTGCGGTGAATTTCAATGAAACGTGCATTGAGTGTGTATCGCGATCCGCCTTTGCTCAATTCCCTAAAGACAAAGTTCGCCAAATTTGGTCTGGCGCCGGACATGACTCTTGTCAAACTGCACCTCATGTGCCTACTTCTATGATTTTCATTCCTTCGAAAGATGGGCTTTCTCACAACTACTATGAATATTCATCACCTGAAGAGGTAGAAAATGGTTTCAAGGTTTTGATGCAGGCCATTATTAACTATGATAATTTTAGAGCTATCAGAGGTCATTGATTCTAGACTGGTATCTTTGTTTATTAATATATTCTAGTCCGTTAACTATTCTACACTTTACTAGGTTTGCGGAACCATGTTTTGACGCTTGGAATATTCAGAGATCCACTATCTTCTGCTTTGTGCTTGAAGCTTACCATTGCTCGCAAATATTTCATAAACAAGAACAAAATCGAGCCTATGGCTCTGAAAGCTGCCAATACGGCGACTGACCACAGGATGAAAGTCAGGTATTTGTTTTTAGCTGTATCCTCTGGACCATAAATTTGTGTGATAACCATCATGAGAACCAAGTTCGACAGCATCCAAAGCATTACAATACGAGTCCTGATATCGCGATAGTAGTCATTATTTCTTTGGGCCTCGTCCACCTTAGGTTCAATGATTTCTTGTTCTTTAAGCCTGTTTTTGATTTCGGCAAACTTCTTGTCCACTTCTTGAGGCCATTCTGTACCTTCGACAATTTGCTGTCCGTTAGGACCTTGTTTCACTGTGGCTTCAGATTTGGGTTTGGAATCTTGGGTGGAACCTTTGGTACCCCAAGAAACGTCATGAGTATTACAGAATGCGAAAATCTGCAACGTGCAAATGAATGACGGAAGCATCAACAAATATTGTATGAATGATGTGATCAAATGCCAAGGGTCAAGATATAGGATCGAAGTGAACGCGTAAAGGCCGTAGGTGGATAACAGAGATACCACGATATTGACAAATACCATACTGCTTGAACTAGGATCTTTGAGAGTTTTGATGGAGAAGACGAATCCACAAATCAGAGCGTAGGTAGAACATATCGACAAAATTACCATAGAAATGATAAACAAGTGATTGGCGCCTTGTGGTCGATTGCCCATAGAGATAATGAAAAGTGCTGCCAAGTCGCATATAACCAGATACTTGAAGAATATGAACAAGATATCCCCATGCTTCATCAGGTTGTTCATCGAACCAGCTAAAAAGTAGAAGGTCAAGAAAAAGTTGGAAATCGAAAACCATGAGAATAACATTTGGACAAATTGATAAAAGAACTCCAAATGGAGAAATGCTTTTCTTGTCGCTGAATGTTTAGTTTTCCATATTTGTGTAAAATGCAACTGTGCATAAAGAGCCGCAAACATCGCACCGTTCAACCAACGTCTTCTCTGAGAAATGAACTCTGGAGGTTCCTCAGGGACATCTGTCTCACCTGTTGCTTCCTTGACGTATTTTAATATCCATTTGGCATTCCTTTTCGCCACTAATTCCCAACATAATATCCTGTCCTCCGCCAGGTACATATTTGCAGTGAAAACATCATGCTGGCGACCTTGCTGAGTTTCACCGAGAAAATATGAATTCAAAGGACCTGTTCCATCCTCATGATTTTTCAAAGCACGATAGCGATAGGCTGATAAGGCACCAGGTAGCACAGATATGTACCCAAACACACTTTCAAGTGGCTTATCCAAAATGTTCGACATCTTGTATTCGAAGTTTTGAGAGGCAACTAGTGGATTCAAAAGCTTCACACCCCATTTACCTTTCATCGTCTTAATCTGACCAGCAGCACCAGCGACATTTGAGTCTCTATCAAAGGCTTTCCATAGATGATAAATTGCAGTATCATTCAACTTCGTGCCCACGTCAACTAAGACGACGACTGTTGGGTCTAAAATGGGACAGAAGGCATTGAATAACCAACGATGAGAATTGATCTTTTTTTGATTTTCTTCTTTCAGACAAAAGACAATTTGCACTGGCACAACGTCCTTACTAACATAGTCCAAGTCGCCGTCGATTGATACCTGGGTCGTAAGTTCAAAAATATGCGACTTGACGGGCTCACCATTAACTGAGGATTTGGCCATATCTTCTTGGTAAACACCTAGAGCACTCAAATAGTCTAAAGAGCCTTTATTGATGTTGTTCCTACCATCACTAACGATAATGACCTGTATTTTCTTCCACCCATTTGGACCCCACACATGAGACTTTTTACGCTTACACATATGTGCGACATTCCTCATAATGGAGTGCAAGGTCCTGGATAGCGCAAATTTGTCCTCGTTGTACATAGTAATGCAAATTGCGATTTGGCATTCCCGACTCATTTCTGCAAACCTGAGTGAATAGCCTTCATCGACATAGCTATCAGGCTCAGAAGTACACGCCGTATATCTCATCTCTGTGTACTCAGGGGAATCGCGTCTGGGCAAGACCTCCAACAAGCCTCTAGGAATTGGATTGTCCAATTTCAAAATGTTCTTTTTGATAGTAACAGGAGGCGGTTTTCTAATCTCTGATTTTCCGCGTCTGATGTAATTACGCTGTGGGTGGTTGACTTGAAATTGCGTTTGTTCAAAAGTATCACCCGAATAAACAGTGCTACCATCGTCTAAAGACTTGCGGTAGCTTTCGAAAGAATAGTTAGATCTTTCACCATTAGAGGTATTTCTGGAAGGAGAGCCCATATCTTTCTGTGCATAAACATCGTACAAATCATCCACTTCTTCATCGGAACATTGGTCAATCTCGATAACTGCGCGACCATTGCGCTTAGGGGACTCTTGCATATTAGTAGCGTAGCGATCCTGGCGTAAAGGGGTATTTGGAGTGCTATCGCGCGCAAACATGTTTCTGCGCTGCGGAGAGTATTTGGCTGCGGCTTTGGAGGGAGAAGGAGGCTGAACCGCGGCAGCTGCTGGGAACCCTTGGAAAGCGGTAGACAGATCGTTTTCATTGGCCGAGTAGTCGGAATACTGGGCTCTCCAAGGAGAATGCTGTCGTCTAGCGGCAGGCTGAGGTGATCTTACCGGTGATCTTACCGGTGATCTTACAGGTGATCCATTTTGGGGATCGACCATGAAAGGATTGTAGTCCATTGCGTACAGATCCCGAAATAATTCGTTCTCTAGCTACTAGGAGAGACTATATCAACTGAAGTAGAGAGAGAGAGAGGGAGCCCTGGAAGAATTGCCGTCTTTTTTCCATTTTTATTGACCAAATATTTGGCAATTCCCGAAATGGCAATCCATAAATATGGAATTATCAAGCCGCATGCGAAAACACGTCAATCACCGCCTTGGAATGCTGAGCACATCCAACCAGGGCCCAGATTTGCAGCGTTAAACGCAAATTGACTTTGTGATGGTAACGAAACCGAACTTCCCTAGGAGACGATATACTAAAAAAGTGAGAACCTATGTGATGAGGAGTATACCGGTTGCGCAGGTTAAGAACTATTGTTATTCCTGATTCCACGAACTTGAAGAATCTAGGTATCAGTCATTGTAAGCGATGAAGTGCTTCGTGACTAGAGAAGCCTTTTTTTCAAATTCAGACAACAGAAAGAGATATCGAGGAACACCTCCTTCAATTAATTAAACCGGGGTTCGTTATGTTTTTCAAGTCGTTGAATATGATATTGGAGGCTGTCTTGACAACTTAGCCGCCGTGTTTTACAGAGATTTCGAGAAAATGTGAAGAAATGATCGATAGTTTGAGGTAGATGATAGAAGCTGGAGAGGATCAGAGACCAAATCAACTGGAAGGCAACGATTCGATCTTGCTTGACAAAAAAACTGGAAGTCTGGAGCTTAGCTCACTTACCATGATATTTCGAAGAAGTATTTAGGGAATTGTATCTTATCTGTGTGCTCTCGTCACCAAAAAAGACGGCAAAAGTGGTCAGTGGGTAGCATGAGGTTCTTGTTAATATAGTTATAGTCCGTCATGGTTTTATTGGAGGCTGTCCAGGAGGCTGATAGACAATGAGCAGACCAAGCCTCTGTAATTTCCATTATTTAGCTTTCGCTTGCTCTCCAAAAGGCTTGAGAGCTAATTAAAACCAGTATTCTCTACGGAAAGCAATGCCCAAATTGTCGCTTCTTTGCGTGTGAGCAGTGATAGTGCTGAGATGGATACTGACACAGTAGTACAAAATGATATGAATAAAATAAGAGCGCTAAGCCTTTGGCCAAAGGCGATAAACAGGTGGTATAGACTTCACTGATAACTTGAAGATGCTGGCGGATTTTTAATGGCGCTTAGATTGCCAATATTAATTTACGAAATGGCGGCTTCGAGCGCATCCCCTCCCCCCACCAACATTCTTCTCACTTCTTATTTACATCTCACAGAGTTATGAATTACCGTCGCTCTCTTCCGTGACGAAACCTCGATGTTGTACCCAAGGACTGGCGGAGATATATTTGCGATGTTCATTTCTTACAAGGTTGGCTCGTTCAATCAAGTAGGGAGGAACTAAGCGACGGTGTTAGCAATCTCTTCATTGCTGAAACAGGATCGCTTCATAGCTTAAGGCATGCATCCCCGAAGTTAGTCAAGAGGCCTGCAGATATACTTATGTATACGCAATGAAAATCCAACAGCGCCGCTGCTAAGTGATTTGACATGGCAATTGATGCCGCTATCATCGGCAAATATTTTTCGTAGCCTCACAGAACACTCAATCAAGACTGCACTGGAAAGTATAGCTTGAAGATATCTAAAGATTTCAAGACGTTTTTCTGGCCCTCACACTTCATACTGAGAAAGGGTACCTTCGTCTAACGTGATTTACAAATCCATTTTGAGCAGGGAATTTACAGACGGACATCCTGATGAGCAGATTAAGTTAAGTTCTTTGGAGCACTTAAATATTCAGACAGACCACAGCTATCAACTACGCTTCTCATCCTGCCATGCTCTCTAGGATAGGTGTATTCACGGCTTTGAAAAGGTCAAGCCAGATTCCAAGGGTTGGAAGCAGAGCACTATCAGTGTCTCAGGGCTTATACAACAAAACAAATGATAAAATCGTACAAACTCCAAGCACCACTCAAACAGATGACGCTCCCAGACGCAAGCCCTTGAGCAGGATAGCGATAGGTGGAACTTCCAACCAATCCCAAAGGAATAGCAGTGGGTCTATTGAGTTCGCAACATGGAAAGCAGCAGCATTGGTGTTGACCATAGGTGGAACTCTGTATTATTTCTTCGCCAAGGAAAAGAGAAGACTAGAAATTGAGAAAGAAGCAGAGGCCAACAGAGGCTACGGTAAGCCTTTGGTGGGCGGACCTTTCAAGCTTACGGACTTTAACGGCAATGAGTTTACGGAACAGAACCTCTTGGGAAAGTTTTCGATACTTTACTTTGGGTTTTCTCATTGTCCCGACATCTGTCCCGACGAACTTGACAAATTAAGCTTGTGGCTTGATGAGCTCAAGAAGAAGGGCATTGAAATCCAGCCCATTTTTATTACTTGTGATCCAGCGAGAGACCCTCCACACGTTCTTAAAGAATACTTGGCCGAATTCCATCCAGACCTTATCGGCCTCACGGGTGATTACAACGCTGTCAAACATGCTTGCAAACAGTACCGAGTATACTTCTCAACGCCGGCCACTTTAAAACCTGGCCAGGATTATCTAGTTGATCACTCCATTTTCTTCTACCTAATGGATCCTGAGGGACAATTCATCGATGCCCTCGGAAGACAGTACGACGAAAAGACAGGTGTGGCAAAAATACAAGAACACGTTAACGCCTACGTGCCTAAGGACCAGCGTGAAAAACGCAAGGACAAATGGTATTCGTTTTTGTTCAACTAGAAGCTCGATACCCATATAATTCCTTGCGCGTTTCGTTGTCGCCTCTTGTAAATACTCTGAACGAATTAGACGTGAATAAAAAGTACACATAAGCTTAATATTATGAACCCTTTATAAAATTACGAGGGATTTGCCTAGTTCTTACCAGCACCAGATCTGAAGTAAATAACATCACCATCTTCTACAACATATTCTTTACCCTTTTGTTGCATCTTACCAGCTGCCTTGATAGCAACTTCGTCCTTGTATTCAACAACGTCTTCGTATTTCATCACTTGTGCAAGAATGAAAGTGTTCATCAAATCATTATGAATGACACCAGCGGCTTGTGGAGCTTTGGTGCCTCTTCTGATAGTCCATTCACGAACTTCATCAGGACCACATGTGAAGAAAGAGATCAGATCCAACTTTTGTCTCATGGTTGTGACAATCTTTGGTAGCGAAGAGTCAACACCCAAGCTCTTTAGTTCTTCGTCGGCTTCTTCCAAGCTCATGTGAGATAGTCTTTCTTCCAAACAAACGGAGAATGGAATGACCAAATCACCTGGAGAGTAGGTGTCAATCCACTCCTTGATTCTCATGAGATGCTTGTTTTTCTTTCTAATGAAGTCCTTTTCGGACAAGTTGATCAAGTAGATAGAAGGCTTGGCTGTCAACAAAAACATGCTGTTAATGATTTCGACCTCCTTAGTAGACCAAGAGTGGTTGGCGACTCTTTGACCGGTCTTCAAAAGCTCGATGATTTTTTCCACCAAGGCAGCTTCTTCCTTCTTTTGCTTGACCTCTAAAGATTGACCACCTCTTCTGGTGATTTTGAAAATACCTTCCAAATGCTTCTCAGAAAACTCGATATCCTTGAGCCTCAATTCGGTGTTGATAATGTCCAAATCACGTACTGGATCCACGTCACCTTCGATGTGAATGATCTCGGCGTCGTCAAAACAACGCACAACCTGGTAGATAGAATCCACGGATCTGATGTGTGACAAAAACGCATTACCTAGACCTTCACCGGCAGAAGCACCTTTGGTCAACCCGGCAATATCGTAAACAGTCAAATGAGCAGGGACTTTCGACGCTGGCTTGTAGATTTCACTAAGCTTGTCGAATCTTGGCGATGGCACGGTCACACGGGCTTCTTCAGGATCAATCGTGGCGAATGGATAGTTGGCTGGGTTTCCCAATGGACATCTTGTGATAGCCTGGAAGAAAGTGGACTTACCAACGTTAGCAAGACCCACAATACCGGCCTTCAAGTTGTTACCTGGACGGCCTAAAAGCAGTTTTTTTTCTTCAACTTGTTTCTTTGGAGGCATGGTTTACTGAGTGAGTGTAGCTTCGAAAGGTTGCTTGCTCGAATTTGTTACGATACAAAGCCTTCAACAAGTTTCTGAAGTAAAAGAGTTAAGAAGAGGCCGTTACGAAAATGAATATATTTTAGACTGAAAAGTCTTGAAAATTTTTTCCTTCTGCGACAACAGGGTTCGAAGTTGGAGCTTGCTAGAACTTCAAAACGTCATATGACTGAGAGACGAGAAGCTGAATAAAGACAGCTTTTGGTCGGCCTGCAAAGCACCTGAAGTTTGCCTAGCAAGGGATTTGTTCATGATTGATATTAAGTCTTACGAGCTGCGTTGGAATAAAATGCGCAATCTAAGATTGCGACTTTTTTTTCAATGCTCTTGCCCAATAAAGTTTGATCTAGAGTAGCAGCGAACAGCCGTTGCGATGAAACGAATGGAAATCCATTGTTCTCCAGAGAGTGTATGTGAGTAAATCTTGCTTTTCTGATCCAAGTAGAATGCTATTTTCTCGTTCGTAGTCGCGCGCTAGCTTACGATTGAAAGAAACCTCGGTGACTTATGAGAAGACCTACGATTCTACATAGTAACTGCGGAAAGGGCTGCCGTACGGTGAAGAGTACCAGCGGCTAGTATAACGTCATCTGGCGACCGGCCCGCCAAGAATGGTATCTAAATCCACCCTCGGGATATTTTCTAATAATTGGTTCCGTGGTCTAGTCGGTTATGGCATCTGCTTAACACGCAGAACGTCCCCAGTTCGATCCTGGGCGAAATCAATTTTTTACCAATTTAAACATCACACGTCACTTAATGCCCTTAACCCTCTTGGAGGTTAGGGAAACTCTGAACTTATCGAAGGGGCTACAGCACAAAGAAGATATCTTTGTCACAAGTGTTCTATTCTAGAAAACAGTCAGGATTATTTTTTGGCTAAATTCTGATAATTATATTCTCCCATTACATAGGTTTTACGATTTTCTCTACAGACTTGAAAACAAAACTCACTTGCCAGGTTTGAGAAGCGGAACCTTGGCTTCTTTCGTCACTAGTCGAAAACTAAGTGTCATTGTTCTATACTCTTCTTTAACCGCGTAAACTTCAAAACGTGCCCGTTAAAAAGAAAGTTCTCTTTCAGTTGTTGGTATGGAAAAAAAATTTTTAGACTATAGAAGAGCGATGAGCATCTCATCTCATCAACCTATCTAATTTTGAAGAGAACAAAATACAACAGATAACAACGAGCGCAATGCCTGAACTTTTGCCACTAGCCACTTACAACTTGAAGGTTGAACCATACACTCCAACTCCAGCTATCGATGTCACTGTCCCAGTCACTGTTAGAATCACTTTGGCTGCAGTTGACCCAGAGGCTGTCGACGAAGAAGGCAAGCCATCTACTTTGAGAATCATCAAGAGAAACCCAGACTTCGACGACGACGAAGATGACATCTTGGGTGGTGACTTCAACGAAGACGAGCTCGACGATGAATCCGAAGAGGAGCCAGAGCCAGTGCAAGAGAAGCCAGCCAAGAAGGGCAAAAAGGGCAAGAAACAGGTAGAAGAGAAGCCTGAAAGTGAGGAAGAGGAAGAGGAAGAGGACGAGGAGGAAGAGTTTGACGACGAGTTCCAAGAGTTCGTGGTCTTGACCTTGTCTCCAAAGGTTCAGTTCCAACAAACTCTAGACTTGGTCATTGCACCAGAGGAAGAAGTTCAATTCGTACTCACTGGTTCGTACCCAATCCATCTAACAGGTAACTACGTTAAGCACCCATTCGACCAACCACAATACGGCGACGATGACGAGGACTCCGAATGCGACTCCGACTGCGACAGCGAAGAGTATGACTTGACCCCAGACGAGGATGAGGTTCTAGAGAACCTGGAAGACGCCAGCGACATCGAAAGCCGTATCGAAGAGCTTGTGCAACAAGAAGAAGAACAGAAGACTAAGAACAAGAACAAGAAGAGAAAGTCCCAGGAGCAAGACGAGACCGAGAAGGTTGAGGAAGCACCAAAGGAGACCAAGAAGGCCAAGAAGGAAGAGCCCAAGAAGGACAAAAAGGAGAAAAAGGTCGAGTTCAAGAAGAACCTAGAAGAAGGCCCTTCTAAGAAGGCTGCCAAAGAAGAAAAGCCAAAGACCCAGGCCCTAGAAGGTGGCATCGTCGTTGAGGACCGTGTCGTCGGCAAAGGTAAGACTGCCAAGAAGGGTTCCAAGGTCGGCATGAGATACATCGGTAAACTGAAGAACGGCAAGGTTTTCGACAAGAACACCAGCGGAAAGCCATTCAACTTTAACTTGGGTCGTGGTGAGGTCATTAAAGGCTGGGACATCGGTGTCTCCGGCATGGCTGTTGGTGGTGAGCGTAGAATCGTCATCCCAGCTCCTTACGCTTACGGCAAACAGGCCCTACCAGGCCTACCAGCCAACTCCGAGTTGACTTTCGACGTCAAATTGGTGTCCATGAAATAGGTAGTCATTAGGTATGTGTAATAGCTAAATCATAATAGAATTCTAGCATGAAGGAGAAATCAAATAAGCAAGCAAACAGCTGCCAAATTGCGTATCATTATGGATGGGATAAATCCATGTCACACTATACGCAAGCCCTAATTTAATTTGACTTTATTCTGAAGCCTACTCTCTGTCTCTCAGTTATGATATAAAGACAGAAAACAAGAGCATTAACAAGCACCGCCGTCTTCAGATCCTTATTTTACCTGAAAAATTCGGATAACTGCTCTTGGTGAAGTTGAATCTACTTTTTGACGCCTCACGCATACCCAGCCCCCTCTACCAAGAAGCTAGCCGCCGAGGTTAGAAGCGGCACAAAACCCAAATCTCACCAAATTCAACCGAGACCAGCATACCCGCATCATAACAGTGTTTGAGAACCTATCAAGCTAAAGACTAAACCTACTTCAAGCAGACCAAGCGCTTTCTGCTTGATCGGACTATATCACAAAGAGCACCCTTAATAATCACTTTAGACGTCGACACCAGACAGTCGGTTTTCTCAGATTCAGATTTCTTTCGCGTGTCGTGGTTGTGCTCGTTCCAGCGAGTTAAAAGTTTTAGGTCGCAACTGGTTCGATAGGGAACGACAAGTCAGCACGACATTTTTTTTTCATTCAACTACACAAGATTGAAGAAGTACCCAAACGCATCCACTTCCTGAATTTAGTGGTTAGTGGGGATTTGTAGAACTCAGACTTCTACTCTGTGTTTGCATATTTACATTGGTTACGTGCGCCATGCCTTTGATCCTGAAGCAGTTCCAATCGTTGGCGAAACCGTTCGCTTACGTATCGAGGCTTTCTGCGAAACACCCGGTTCATGTTATACTGATCACAGTATTTGTGTCTGCGCTTGCGTATCTGTCAGTAATCCACAGCTACTTTAACGGGTGGCAATTAGACTCCAAAAGCATTTTCGCTGGGAACAGCGATGCGGTGCAATTGCAGGACGAGTGTGTTCACTACTACCACGCCGGAAATGCCGGGCTGTGGAACGAACTCTCGAGTGAAGAATTCGCGTCCACTGCTTTCTCAGAGCACTACTATCTCATGCAATTGGACTTCAAGACCCAGAATCACACACAGGAACTACCAGATTTGGCCAACGTTGTGGTGGCAGACCAGGACACTCGCTATGTGCTACAGGAAGACTTAGTACTTCCCAAGATTCTCCAGGCCGATGACGGGACCACTTGGAGATTGAGGCCTCACAGGTTCAGACTGTACGATATGAAAAATGTCGTGCTCTCAAACATTGACACACTTGTTACTAAAATCCAGGGCGCTGAAACATTTGACGTGCTCATAATTGGAACCGCGTATATTGCAATGTTTTACACAATCGTGCGCCTCTTTCTTGCTATGAAGAAGCGCACAGAGTCCAAATTCTGGATTGCGCTCTCCGCAGTAGTTTCCTCTACCAGCGCTTTCTTTTTAGCCCTATACACAAGTCAAGTGCTTCTCAACAAAACGGTAACTGCGCTAAGTTTAATTGAAGGAATCCCGTTCATTGTAGTGATTGTCGGTTTCAATCATAAGATCAGACTAGCTTCCTTTTTGCTCAATTACTTCAGAAAGCACGGCTTCTCTCAACAATGCGACGCCTCGGAGCTTGTTTACTTAGCCATGAAAGAAGAAGGTGGTCGCCTACTTCAAGATCACCTCCTTTGCTTGGTCGGATTTGTCGGCGGAGCCTTATACGCTCATAATTTGGAGGTTTTGAGAAATTTCTGCATCCTAGCATCCTTGGTGTTAATCTATGATTTGGTTTTGACCTGCACTTATTTCGCGTCTGTTCTAGCGCTCAAGCTGGAAATAAACATCATCCACCGTTCTACGATAATTAAAGAAACTTTGGAGGAAGATGGCGTAATCAAAAGTACCGCAGAATCGGTGTCTGTTGCCGAAAGTCAACCAAAAACTTCCATTCTCACTTCAAACACTAGTGTTACTCTGCTAAAACTATTTGTCGTTGTAGCATTCGTTGGTTTCAACTTCTGCAGTTTCGGCGCCAGATGGACTTACCAGACCTTTTCTGCCTTATACACAAAGCCTTCGAGTCCCGTGCTGCCAGATTTTATCTCTTCTAGCGTGGCTGAAAACTACGCCAATGGGGTGGTGATCTCCATGGTACCACCCCAATACTACAAACCGATGAAGGTGTATTTTCAAGTCGAGGATTTGATTCTTTCGTCATTGCGTTATATCAGCGTTTCCATCCGTGATAGATTTATCAGCAAACTGGTACTTTTCGCTTTAGTTACAAGCGCTTCCATCAACATTTATCTATTGAATGCCGGAAGAATCCATACTGAATTTACTGCCAAGCAATGGCAAAGACATAAGGCCAAGAAAGCTGTCTCTACTCCAAAATTGAAGCAGACAAGCGAACTGGCTAATGGTAGCTCCAAGATATCCACATCATTGTCCGCCACTTCTACTGAAAGCAATACCGCCATTGAGGATGATAGCGAAAGTGATAGCGACGACGGAATCGCTCGTCCCTTGGAAACTCTTGTAGATGTTATGAAATCAGACGGCGTAAAAACCATGAATAACAAAGAAGTTGTATCTTTAGTCGTCGGTGGTAAATTGCCATTATATGCATTGGAAAAACAACTGGGTGATACTCTACGTGCTGTTGCGGTCCGCCGTAAGGCGTTGGCACTACTTGCGGACGCGCCAGTTCTCGAAACAAGCCGCCTGCCATACAAGCACTATGATTACGATCGCGTACTGGGTGCTTGTTGTGAAAATGTGATCGGATATATGCCGCTACCCGTTGGTGTCATCGGTCCATTGGTCATAGATGGCGTTTCTTATCATATTCCAATGGCCACTACTGAAGGTTGCTTAGTTGCCTCCGCTATGCGTGGTTGTAAAGCCATCAATGCCGGTGGTGGTGTCACTACTGTGTTGACTAAAGATGGTATGACAAGAGGGCCATGTGTCAGATTCCCTACTTTGACCAGATCCGGTGCATGTAAGATTTGGATCGACTCAGAGGAAGGTCAAAACAAAGTTAAGAAGGCTTTCAACTCTACTTCGCGTTTTGCTCGTTTGCAGCATTGTCAAACTGCTTTGGCAGGTGACTTACTATTTATTCGTTTCAGAACAACTACTGGTGACGCCATGGGGATGAATATGATCTCTAAAGGTGTGGAACACTCTTTGAAACTGATGGTGGAAGAGTTTGGTTGGGGAGATATGGAGATTGTCTCTGTATCTGGTAACTACTGTACCGACAAGAAACCCGCGGCCATTAATTGGATCGAGGGCCGCGGTAAGAGTGTGGTCGCAGAGGCCATTATCCCTGGCGACGTTGTTCGCAAAGTACTCAAGAGTGACGTCCATGCTTTGGTGGAGCTCAACATAGCCAAAAATCTGATTGGTTCTGCAATGGCAGGCTCTGTTGGTGGTTTCAACGCCCACGCCGCCAATTTGGTGACAGCGGTCTACCTAGCACTGGGCCAAGATCCTGCTCAAAACGTGGAAAGTTCCAACTGTATAACGTTGATGAACGCGGTCAACGGCGACCTGCGAATTTCGGTATCAATGCCTTCGATCGAGGTTGGAACAATTGGTGGTGGTACTATCTTAGAGCCACAATCGGCCATGTTGGATTTGCTTGGCGTTCGTGGTCCACACCCAACCTCTCCTGGCGATAATGCCCGCCAATTAGCTAAGATTGTTGCATCTGCAGTACTAGCAGGCGAACTGTCGTTGTGTTCCGCCTTAGCTGCCGGCCATTTGGTGCAGAGCCACATGATCCACAATCGTGGTAAAGGTACGACACCAGCCGCTGGATCCACGGCTCCTCCCGAGAATGACGTAAAGCGTTTGAAAGAAGGTTCAGTTACTTGTATCAAGTCCTAATTCTAAAAAATTATTTGCATCGATCGATCCCACGAAAACACCACGAAATGGAAACAAAAAGTATGTACTAATATCTGCATTTAGACTAAAAACTTCTATCTTGATGCTAATTGTTGAACACAAGCGGACTACGGCCTTGGCATTGTTTTTAGACATTTATTTTTTATTTTTCAAGATTTTGACAGATCTCGCACCTGTGATGAGCGAGCGGCACAGTGACATCATAAAGCACGTTATCGAAGCTATTAGATTGAAGCTAAAAAGGTGGTATTTATTGTATACATATATGTGAATTGAATGGGTCGTCTAGGTCTTTATCTCATTATTTCTTGCTGGGGCTCCAAGACATGATACTTGTCTCTTCCTCCTGTATTAGCTCTTCTGCTTGAGCTGTGATGGCAACTTTAGAGTCCCAAGGAATGTTTTGAACAAATGTATTATCGAAATCCTCTAGAAGAGCCAAAGTGTTGTTAGGAAATAGACGAATCCAGGTGTTACTGGTGGCTAGTAGATCGGCAGCATCGACGTCGAGGTTGTAAGGAGGACCCCCTTTGGTCAATTCGGGGTTAAACCAGGCGGCGTTAGCGACGGTCAAGATAGCAGTGGATACTAAAAGAGAAAGCTTCATTTGAAGGAGATGTGTGTAGGAAGGGTATGATCAGTGGGGATGGGTGTGGATGAGGACAAAAGAAGAGGAAAAAGATCGAAACATTTAGGCTTGAGCGCCTTTATTTATACACATTTTATTCGATGGCTAAAGAACGAGGACAATGCTCGAGGATTTCAGGGCCCTTGCCGAGGCTGAACGCCGAGCGTTGATTGATTTAGATTGAGATACTCAACAAGATTGTCGAGCGTAACGTGTATGTTTCACAATGTCGGACGAAAATCATTAGAGTTGCATGGCACGCGCAGTGCGAAAACAAGATTTTTATGCATCACGATGCATGAGATTTGCAAACCAGGGCCGAACTAGTGAAGATTGATATACCGAATGAGGAAAGGGTCTAAGGAGATAGTCCTCGACCATCCGGTTAGGACTCGTAACTCTCGCGTTTGGGATGTTAGTCTTTTTCCTTGCAAAGGAGATAGTGTGCGTTTCCGAGGGAGATACGAGAGCCGAATCGTTCAAGAATGGAATTTGGCAAGTGGAGTGAGCGCGAGTGGGAAGGTCCTTGAGTAGAAGGGCACCCGAAGCTGAATAGTAGGCATGTGATACTGTGCAGATCAATCCAACGAAGACAAACGCATGCAGCGCAGAGGAACGACTACGATTGAAGCTATCGACAGCGGCTTTACAATGATCAACGGCGATTGGCGCATACGAACCACTAAGATACACAGATCGAGCTGTTGGCAAGGATGCGATACCAACGACTCCACTCATTAACAAGGAATATCAGCGTCGCACGAAAACGTTGCAGACTACTAAAAAGCAGGCAAGATCGAAGCTGCATTGATCACCGAACCCGAACAAAGAGGCACATTCAATGCTACACTGATGAATCAGTTTTGACAAATAGGCGCTCTACTCTACTCCAACAGGCAAGTTCAACGCTACACTGATAATCAGTTTTGACAAATAGGCGCTCTACTCTACTCCAACAGGCAAATTCAACGCTACACTGATGAATCAGTTTTGACAAATAGGCGCTCTACTCTACTCCAACAGGCAAATTCAACGCTACACTGATAAATCAGTTTTGACAGACACTTTACAATGTCCACCATCTCGAACGAACAGGCATTCTACTCTACTCCACCAACTACTCTACAACCTTTCGCTTCGCGAAAACTACGCACCTACACCAGCAACCTGTTGAAAGACATCCATCTTGATGGGAAACCCATCAAAACAAATGCCTACGACCAACATCACGTTGTGGCTACTGCCGCACTGCGACAATGTACATCCAAACCCATGTTCTACTCAAGAGGAAGCCAGCCGAGCAATTGCCGGTACCGGTTTTCCCGCCTTCCGTATATTCGCGGAGTTAAGCGCCCCGGTTCTTTCCGACCCGCCTGGCTTTTCCGAACAAACTTCCCTGACAACCAAGTTTTTCCGAGACGCGCGCGATCCCTTGCGGGAAGTTCTTCCGCCGGAGTAGCGGCGTTCGGAACAACAAAAAGCGGAGCTCAAAACGGTTGTCGGAGAAACTCATGCATTGTGCATGCAGTAACCCTGTGTTATGGTTGTATGCGTTAAATTGTGGATCAATTGCTGGTATTCTTACGTACGCAGCGCAGACACTAAACAATACTCTGGTTGTGGAGCGTACGGGTTATGAAATAGTGTGAACCGAGAACACACACGAGTATTGCACAGTGATAACGAGATAGGTAACTTTCGCACGGGTTCTGTGCTTAATGATAGGTCTGGAAGCTTACCAAATTAAATTTGGAAGTCGATAGAGAAAAAAAAAAAAAGCGATGAAAAAAATTAGATATTGACGGACGTTACATTCAGACATCTTTGTTTTATTATTACTGGCTTGGTGACTGGCAGACAGGCGTGCTTGGATCTTACACTCACATACATACACATCCTCTCTCCTACTGCAATTGGCAAGAACCGCGCGCATTAGGCGTTTTTCTTTTTACCTATCGGCCAATCCAATATAGCAGACTTCCCGAGCTAGTGCTTCCTCCATCAGTGACGTCTTTGTCCTTTCGCTTTGCCCTTCTTCGCAGGAAGCAGTATAATGGTCTAATCTCCTCCACACGAGGTAGTAGGAGCAGCAGGACCCGAGCAGCAGGATCGGTGGCATCAGAAAGCAAGCATACTTTTCAACGTCAAATACAGAGAAACGTTCCAATTGAGAAAAGGATCCAAAAATTCCACCACTACAGGCTTCATCGACAAGAAGGAAGTACCCCAGCATCAGCAGAAGCGCACCGAATCCATACAAACCTCTGGATACTGCAACGTCGGCTATTTTGTCCTGTGACCAGTATTTTTTTCAACGTTCATTTTTCCTGCCCAGTATTGAGGTAGGACGTGACAGTGAAGCGGTTAACCCAAAGGGCTATTGTTCCAAATTGCCCAGAGGCGAGCCTTCAGCGCTAGAAATTGACCGAGTCCCATCGGTCTGCCCCCAGTCGAGCACTCTTGGTTTCGAAAATAACCAACATCTAGCAAAACAACGCTTTGGGGCTCTCGGGAAAATACCGAATCTTTTTACTCTGGGGTCGCGGCTTTTGTTTATTTAAAACTCTTCAGCACAACTTTCGTCACTCTTGACCAATTTTACGTTGGCTGAATGAGTATGTCTGGCCATGGAACACTCTCACAGTCGTCGTCTTCCCCCAGCCGTCAAGATTCCAATCCAGATCTGCCAGACCCACGCACCACGCCGTGCACAGCCGTTATCGTAGGCGTCCAACCGGACGATCCACGCTTAACGCATCCAACGGCACTAGAAGGTATTCAGGGCAAAACCAAGCGTAATACATTTGCATGCACCAACTGCCACTCCCAAAAATCTAAATGCGTGCCCTCCGACGTCAGCGACATATATGGTAAACCTTGCCGTCGTTGCGCCAAGCGTCACAAGGCTTGTACGTTTGATTTGTCTCGCAGGACCAGACGTCGAAGGCGCGAGAGCGACACCGCGACACCAGCAGAACTTACAAGAGCTCTCAACATTCCATTATATTCTCCACAAAATATGGAACTTCCACCACCCAGAAACTCTCCACCTTTTAATCAATCTGCTCTCCCAACAATGCCAGCCATGAGTGCGGCAAGTGTTACCAATGTTACCAATGTTCCCAATGTTTCTTTCAATGCATCTAATACTTTCTCTTCTAACCTGAACACCACGGGATTCATCCCTACACCTGATTGGCCCCCAACTACTACCCGCTTGTCAATCATGCCCAAATCCCCGATGACCACATCACGACCATCAAAAGTTTCTGAACTTCTAGCTGAACCTGTGGGGCCACGCCGGTCCTTTCACACTTTGCAAAAAGAATTACAAGTTTTACTATCCTCTCAGCGACAAAATCTTGATGAAGTTTCGGAAAGGCTTACCGGTTTATCCGAAAAATGGAACGAAGTCATAGAGAATAGTGTTGGAATTCCGCTAGCTTTAGACCCCATTAGTTTGGGTATTATAAGTAAAGATCAAGCCCAATACAGGCTTGATCTATATCGGTCCGAAATATCGAGCAAGTTCAGATTACCATTTGTTAAGATACCTGCAAATCAAACCTTGGACGAACTGCGACAAGAAGAGCCTATATTATTCGTCACTATTATGTCCACTGTTTCGGCCATGCTGCACATTGATCAATCTAACGACGACCAAAATATGAAACTAGACAACTTCACATTAGGCTTGATTTCACACCATATGACGCGGTTAGGAAACAAGTCATTGGAATTACTGAAATCTTTACTAACTTTGTGCTTATGGTATAATTTTCCAGAGTGGTCTAATAAGACGAGGTTTTACTTTTTCAATTACATTTGCTGTTGTCTCATCAAAGACCTGGTTCCCGCGAGAAGGCCCCGCTTGTTTGCTATGATAAACAGTAAGAACGCTCCTTCCGAGGACGAGACTGCCGCCATTGACGAATTTTTACTGGAAAATGAAAGTTACTCTAGGTTGGTTATTCTCGTTTACGTGTCGGCGCTAAACATAAACATATTTCTCCGCCAGCCCATTCAAAACAGATGGGGTATTCTGCAAGAACGAGCAACCAAAACTATGGCGCTTTTCGACGCAGGGCCGGTTTCCAGTTTCGAACTAGAAGAAAACGAAATTTTGTTAACCTTTGCCAAATTGAATCGTATCCTGGAAATGATCCACGTAAAATTGCATGAAGGTGAAGAAGACCCAAACGAAGTACAGGAAGGCCTCGCTCCCCCTTCTCAACTGTTGTTGGTACACAGATTACAATGCGAACTTCAAGAGATATACAAGATAATACCCCAGGAGCGTTCGCGAGCTCTAGCCTTTTACCACTCCGTCGAAGCCTATTTACACGAGTGGCTGTTTTCAAAATACATGTCGAAACTTCCAGATCATTGGATCGTCACCGAGTTACCCACAATTGTTTCGGAATCTTTTTGCAAGTTTACTCAATCTTGCATAAGCGCTATGCATGAGTTTCTCAAACTGTCGCCAGAGTTGATCGCATCTCTGCCGCTTTTCCACATCTCTAGAGTTATCTATACTGTTGGAATGTTACTCCTACGAGTGAGATACACTACTGTTACAGTTCCATCGTTTGCATTTTTGAGGCCGATCACTCAGCCCGCTGTTTCACTTATTAAGGAAATCTCACTGTCTTTAGACAAAAGCGCGGCTTTGTACCCGTACAACAATTTCTTGTCAAAATTGAGATATGTGGTGGCCTTATTCGTACAGATATATGCTAACAAGGTCAAAGCTTTTGTTGAAACCAATAAAGATGATCTCGATGGCTTAAACTCTGCATACCCATATAGCCAAGCTGATACAATACCTGTTCCACACCAGAATTCAGTTCCTATGCTATTGAATCCAGTGTCACCACCAAGGGCAAACTCCTCCCTCAATACTATATCCATTCCACCCTTAGACGGCACATATTTTAGTGCCGATGATCCTGATAAACTAATCGAAGACCTGTCGTACCAGCTGGCAGACATGACTTCACTGGAACAAGGGTTCAGCGCTGTAAGCGGTGAATTTTGGACAGATGTTTTCTTCGATAATATGTAATGTAACACTGTAAAATAAAAAATCAAAAGCTCTATAATTAATTAACCATGGGCCCCAGAAACTGTTCAACTCGTAGTAGAAAGTTGCGGTTTCGTATTTTACGGAAACCTTGGCCTCGTTTCTCAGCCTCGGATTCCGCGAAATCAATAGGTGAAAGCCAATTATGTGCCACTGTTTTCACGTAGATTTCGCCGTACAGGTATCGAAGAACATGAGAAAGGTCTTCTTGTTTAAGATCGCTCAGTAAAATGAACCAGAGCCCCGAAGCTGTACACAGAATATGAGCTCTGTATTTACCTGTTGCAATCGTTCTTATTTCGTTGTGGGCCTCATTGCCCGCCAGTTTCTGCGAGATAGATCGCAGCGAATAGACCATACCATACAAAAGTTTGGCAGTGTCTTCATTGAGTTTAGAATTGGTGGTTCCACTAGACTGATTTGACTTCAAGGTCCATTCCCTGTCGAATATGCAATTGCCTAATAATAAATCAAAGGTTAGAGATAGGAATGCATAAGGCGTTTTACGTCGGAACTATACATACAGTGTCTGTCGAAGACCCAAAATGAGTAAATGGCCATAATTTTCGGTATATCTGATGTCTCGAGATGATGATCTCTGGAGGCTAAGACGTTATATTTGATAAATCAAGCTTTCGCCGTAATGAAAGGGCGCGTGAATAGTGACCAAAACTCCTAAAAGCTTAGAAGGTCGACTTCTTGACCATTCGAAGCTGGTTTCATGGTCGAAGCAGCAGGCATTGCTGCTGACATTTCACCAAACCCGTCATCATCTTCTTGCTCGTGATTTGGTTCCTTAACATGTTGTTCAGTAGTTTGTGGGCTGGATGGGGTGGGTTTAACTGGATGAGATGGCTTGGACGTTTCTGTCGTGTGCTTGGCATTGGCAAACAGCGAGCCGAATGGATCGCTTTTTTTCTGTGCTACAGCTGGAGTTGGCCCAGTGGCCACAGGTTGCGACACTGTCGAAAACAGGTTTAATTCTTCATAGTTAGGTTTGTTTCCTTCCAATGGTGTCCTCGAATAAGCATCGAAGATAGCCTGGGAGTTTGATGTGATGGGTTGCGTCACGGGTGCAGCGCTTTGAAAATCCGCAAACTCATCATCCTCATCATTATTGAATTCATCACCGCCGTGGTTGTTGTTGTCGTTTTCGTTGTTATCATTGTGAGCATTCGAAAGTGCTGCTGGGGAGTTATCTTTGAAACCTCCTCTCGCATCATTTTCCTGGAGGTCTTCTTCATCACTGTCAAAATCAGCACTCACGGAAATACCACGATTTGTGGACCTGCCAAAGCCAGCAGTCCTATTGGCTGCAGAAGGAGGTAGATAGGACGATGGTGCTCCTCCTGCGACGCCTTTATATTTCTTGGCCGTTTCCCGGGCCTTCTTACGCTCAGACCGGATTTTAGAGTCGTCTTCCAACAATTTTACAAGTTCTAAGGCTCTGTTTCTGACATTTATGCCCTGGTCGCGACCCTGAGAGTCAATGTAGTGAAAAGATTCCAGCATCTTAACCAGAGACAAGTTTGCTCTGATATCATCAATAAAGCGCTCCGAGCCGTGCCGAATAAGATACTCTAAAAGTTGCAGCGCCTTGTAAATCTGTCGCCATTCGCTAGCAGTCTTTTCCGTAAAGCGACGAAATATCATGCCCAAGACCTCTTCCCGTTCGCGGTAATTATACGTTCCCTGAGCAACTTGCTCCATTAGCGTCGAGGACGCTCCCCAGGGCTCATTGTTCGTAGCTTCCCGTACCTTAGCCTCCATTTCGGTGTAATTGAAAACAACATTCTGGGCCCTTCTGAAGTACTTCTTGGCATCGTAGAGAGTCAAGTTACTTAAACCTTGATCTGCACTCATTCCTTATATCGAGAAGAAAAACCGTAGTGAAATTCGAAGTATAGTAAACGAGCTTGGCAATACAGGTGCACTTGAGAAGATACCACGGCTTGCAAATCGCAATCTACACTTGAATATTTGCTCCTTCAAGTCAAAACTTAGCCGTTGTAATATAATTGAAGCATTTATATCCCTTCTAGTACGTAATGATATAGACAGAGATAAAACTACTTAGCCTTTTGAGGAGTCTGCCGCTGGCCTCTTCGCCAAGATATCCGAGATCCTCCTTCAACAAGGTTCTCTCTAGTTCTGTTTCCAAAGTTTTCGAAGAAATATGGGGAAATTGTAAGTTCTTCATGATGCTTACAATTCCCCAGCTTCTTCAATCACAATCTTGGCGCGGGGTTTGCCGGACATGGTACCGTAGGATTCAATAAGCTTGACAACTTCCATACCCTTGGACACTTCACCGAACACAACATGTTTTCCGTCTAACCATGAACATGGGACAGTCGTGACAAAAAACTGGGAACCGTTAGTGTTTGGTCCCGAGTTGGCCATCGACAGAAGACCCGGCTTTGTGTGTTTCCTAGTAAAGTTCTCGTCCTGGAACTTAGTACCATAGATCGACTTTCCGCCGTATCCATTAGTCAAGTCAGTGTCACCGCCTTGCAGCATAAAGTTGGGAATCACTCTGTGGAAAGGGACTCCTTTGTAGCCGAAGCCTTTTTCACCGGTGCATAGTGCTCTGAAGTTTTCGGCAGTCTTTGGAACAACGTCGTCATACAATTCGAACTCAATTCTGCTCTGTTTAGTGCCGTTGATGGAAGTGTCGAAAAACACTTTTGAGCCTAGTTGGACATTAGAAGTGGAAAACAGGCGCGATTGGCGCAAAAGAGTACGATTGACAGTGGAGAACATTGCTTGGGAATGGAAGTTAGCTCAAGGTTAGTAGTGGGGGTTTAAAGGTCTTGAGTTCGTTGTTAAACATCGCGGATTTTTGACAAATTTCATAGATCATATTCACGTGATATATCAGACACCAGCGCCATTCACGATTTGCTGTTCTTGTATGGGAATATTCACCATCCGAAGCATTTGAAGATGACTTTGCTTTACGTCTCAAGTAGCTCCTGTACCAATTTCATTTGCTTGGTTAGAATATGTAGCCATTCCAGGGTTTCTTGAACATTCCCATCCGAAACAGCCTCGTGCAACCCTGGTAAGACGTCCCCAAGATAGCCCAGCTGCTTGTCCGGCCCGAAAATTGAATGTTTCATCCAACCACGGTCTTTTAGACCTCTATCCGTGACAAACAAACGATCGAGTTGTTTCAATTTAGAGTTGGTGGCCGACAACTTGAAGTAGATGGCTATTTTCTTAGGAAATTTGTACCACGGGTAGTCTCTGGTCACTAGCTTGCGAAGTGCGGCGGTCTCCGAATCGAACTTGGGACTTACTTTGCCTTCAACGTGGGCAATGAGCTGAGAAAGATCTTGAGCCTTTTCTTGAATGTATGAATCACGAAGGTAAACTCCAGCCCTGAAGGTTTGATTCAACAGCCCGTGCCACTTGGCATAGTTGTACTGTATTTGTTTAACATAATCATGGGATTGGAAAGCTACCAATTCGTTTTCACTCAATGTCAATGCAGACATTCCCGTGAAAATAGCCATAGTGTTGTGTAAATGATAATCGGGGTCCACGAATTTCTCCATCCAGGTGTAAGTATCGTAGTTAGTATGATATTGATAGACCGCATCGTGTTTCCTGTCAGCAACGAACTTGAAGTTCGCCGACGGAATTCCTAAATGATTTTGGAAAACAGCAAAATCCGTACCAGATCCTAAGATACCAATCTGTGCATTTGACTGATCATTCCAAACATCCAGCAGTGATTGCCCCGGGTTGCCAGCAAACCGGGTCAAAGAGGCGGATTCTATTAGAAGTTGCGCCAGCAGGGGATTGGATTCACACTTGAACTGAGAACCTGCAATCGTAGTATCTAGGTTAAAGTAAGCTAGAACCTGTCTTTGGAGTTTTGCAGCGTAATTTTCCCCATACTCTGTAGAACCCAACATTGCAGGCTCTTCGCCATCCCAACTGACTAATTGAATAGTCCTTAAAGGTTTCCAGCCTTTTTTCACCAATTCGCTCAGACCGCGAGCAACTTCCAACAAGACACTGCTCCCGCTATTAGGATCGCCCGCACCGCCCACAGTCCAGGAGTCTCTATGGTTGCCAATAATGATGGTGCTACCGTGCAAAATACCGGGAATTTCAACAAAGACGTCAGTTATTTCCTTAACACCATAGTCTTGTTTGTTAAAGACTCTAACCTTTACCTGTTCATCAGATGGCCCGCTATAATATTCAAAACCTTCGACGTTACCTTGAACATCGAAGGCACAACCTCGACTATTCAAGTGGGGTAGAATTTTACCGATATCCCGCTGACTCATGGGTATGGAGGGAATACCTGGCACCCTTCCCAAAGGAGACATTCTTTTAGTATTCGGGGATTTCGATGCGAATCCCGGTGTTGTGGGATCGCCGGGGGATTCAGTGAAGTATTCAACCGACCCTCGTTGAAATCCGCTGGGGTTACGGGCTGGTCCGAATGGGTATGCCTTGAAGCCGTTAGATTCTGTAACATTTCCATCATCGAATGTGTCGGTGTACAAAATTACTGCTGACGCACCGTTGGATTCAGCGTTTTTCACTTTAAGCCCGCGGAACATTGTGTCATACCGAATAACATGTATGTGGCCCTCCAGGTCTACTCCTCTGCTTTTCAAATACTCGTAGTCTTCTAATTTCCCATAGTTGCAATACACAAATCTGGCTGTGATATCACCATTGGCCGAATAACCGTGAAACGCTGGCACCGGGTTTGGGCCGGAACTAGAAGGATCCTCCTTCAAAAAGTCCTCGATCATGTTCGACTCAAACGTCATTTCGTCGTTAATCCACAACGACATACCCGCATCTACAGGTGTATTCAGCCATGGATAGTATTTCTCAAGCTTTGGTGAGAAGCCAAGCTTCTTTAGCTGGTCCACGGTATACTTCAAGGCGTTCTCATCACCTGCGAGATGCCTCTCGGATGTGTAAGCTCTCAAATGCTGCTGCGCATGGTTTTCTCCTTGCAAACTCTCCAGAAATATCCGATATGTCTCGGCGTGGGTCAGCTTGCCGAAATGAAGACGTCGAAAATCTCGAGAAAGCGAGGTTCTGGGCAAAAAAGCGAGCGTGAAGCCTACATATAGTAGCACTGACGCCATCAGAGCGTACATGAACTGTACTCGATGTCTCTTCACAGTATCGTACCCGGTTTTCAGCCCGCTAATCGTGTTACTTCTGCCGCGCGCCAGAATAGACGTTACAGAGTTTTGCCTAGGCCTGCCAGGACGAAGCAAAGGCTGCGATTCATTATCTCCCAATGCATCATCCGTATCAGTCATTTGAACTCGGACTACACCTTAGGATATAGTTAATTAGGGAAATATTGAGTAAGATATAGGCACAACTTCATTTTGAACTACAGTGATCGGGCATCATGTGACAACAAAGAAGGAATCTAGCAAGGAAACTGCTCCAAATCCTGGCCTAGCGACTATGCGCAACTTGTGAAGCTTATTTTAGTTAAATTTCAGCGTATTACAAAAGCAGTTTCAACTGCTCTGCTTTCTCTGGTCCAACCAGTTCTACAAGCGCTTCAAATCCTGGGAACGGCTTGTAGTCGGTGTATTCAAACCCTGGGACTACCACTTCGCTGATGAGGAACCCGTTATCGAACTCTTCATTTGGAATGAGGAAACTAGCTTTCCATACACCCCCAGGAACCACCCATTGAGAGACCTCGCCGCTAGCATAGTCAAATCCGACTTTGAAACTCTTGATCTTGCCATCAGGGTAGACTAGCACGAATTGGCCTTTGCCACGTTGCAAGATATGTATGTTGCGACTAGTATTCATGATCATTTTCGAGACTGGCGCGTCTGGTGTTAGCATGTAGTAAATCAAAGTCGAAAAGTTTCTGTTCGACTTATACTCGGGTTGTTGCGAATCGGTGGGCATAACGCTGTTCTTCTCGTCGTCATCTTGCCCCTCACCACTGTCTTTACCGCACTCAAACTCAAATGGTGACCGATCGGTCTCTTTGAAGTATCCGTTTTCCGCATGCTTTTCCAAGCCGAAATGATTTATCCATTCTTGCAGTGATTGAGGGGGTTGAGTAGCTGGGAAATGCACAAATTGCGGAACCTCAATGTCGCAGTCTGTTGCGCTATCAATAGTTGCTGATTTAAAGAATTGAGACATGCTACGTTTCAAGAACTCAAGCTATGGGCTTTATATGAACTTGACGCTGAAGAATTGCCGTTTGTCAATAATGTTACATGTTGATCTCTTTTTAAAGGTCCGTATATAAGTACAATTAGATGTGCCAAAAGACCGATCGCAGCTCCAGCTTGAATCCAGTCTGCGGTTTCTTCAGAAAGCAGCATCAACATCACCTGCTGGTCTCTGCTTCTTGTCTTCTTGCTGCGTTTCCGGTTCATTATCTTCGAGCGTCCTCTTTAGGCTATCCACGACCCTTTTGTCACCAGTAACACCGTTGACAGGTCTGAAGTAAGGTTGGCATCTCCAGTAAGGCACCTGCTTATATGCTCCTCCCCATAATTCAACTTCTCCCGTGGTAACCACGTCCTTCGTGGCAATATCGGGTTGTTGATATATTTCGCGTACGACACGTTCTACCTTGGATATTACTTTTTCCTCCCAGTCATCGAAAGAGGTCTTGGCATTCATAGAGGCCAAGTTCGACCGTATATCAGTGTGGTGGGGAAGGAATGGGCGCAATATTTTGAAAAAATGCGATTTCATGGCAATGCGTGAGGCATTGGAGCCCTCACAGCTCTTGACTATCTCGAAGTACTCCCTTAGAAGCTTGTCTACTCTTGGGAAAGTTTTGTCCTTATCGTCTACATGATCCGTGTTGAAGACGCCTGGGTTGAACAGGTTGCCTTCAGCGCTCATCACCGAGTCACAGTGTATCTTATTCATGCATCTTGAAATATCCTCGGGGTACAAGATGTTACCATTTGCGAAAAAAACGGTATCCTTTGGGAGGTTTTCTCTCAAATACTGAATAATATCCCAATCAGCGAGTCCCGTTTTCTGCCCTTTCTGTTCTCTTAGGCGACCATGGACTGTCAAAAATTGTGCCCCAGCATCCAAAACCATTTTAGCATACTCAAGCGTCTTTTCACGCTCGGGAAACACCCGTATTTTCGCGGTGACGGGGACGTCTAGATTATCATGCAGCGTCCGGATCAGCTTGTGAATGAGGCCCCAGTCCTCCATCAAAAACGAGCCGTAGTGACCCTTCTTGGCAATACCCTGGGGGCAACCGAGGTTAAGATCGACGGCATCACACTTGTCTTGTACGAGTTTTGCGGCCTCCAGAAGATATTCGGAGTCGTTGGCGCAGAACTGTACTACGAGCGGCCGGTCGACTTTGCTGCACCCGTCTTGGTCGCACCACATATCTCTTCTATATTTCTCGGACGTGGCGAAGTTCTTCGCGTGGAACATGGGAGTATAGGCTAGAGTAGCACCGTACCGCCTGGATAGGATCCTCCAAGCCAGTTCCGACTGGTCTACCATGGGAGCCACAATTTTTGTTGGCTTCCCTAGCTTTTCAAACAGAAGTCTGCCTGGAACTTTGGGCGCGGCTTCGGTGGTCATCGCTTTTTCCACTTGAGTCTTCGTCATTGTTATGAAAGATGCCCGCTTAGTTATAGCTGGTATAACGAACCTCGTATTCAATATTGATTTCCAAATCTTGAGCGTCGAACCTAAATGAAGTTGATCAGCGTTCCTTAGAGGTTCTGGAGATCTAAAAGTCTGAATTCCGTCTCGATGTGGGATCTGAATAGAAGCTCATCGCGATTGAAATATCTTGAAATTTCCAATTCAATTCTTTTTTTTTCCTCTTGCACATGATAAATTTTGAGAAGGAACTGAGACAAGGCATATCGGTTCCTCTAAGACGACGGAGGATGGTTGGCCAAGTTGAAAATGGCCCTGGATTGTAATGCATGGGCAAATAGCAGGGCGATTGGCCATATAGGGGCGTCTCCTAAAATTCTAACTCCGAGATAAAGCGAACGAGAAGAAATCCGGGCGCGCAAGATGAGGTTAATAGTTTCTTCAATCTTAGTGTCCGGGCTCATCGCCTTCCGAGCCAAGTCGTCGTCCAAAACTTCGACATCCAATGCTCCATTAGCCTGTAACCTTAGAAATTCCGCATAAGACTGCATGTTGTAATCTTTGGGATGTAAATGTTCTTCAACCTTTTTTAGAATCGTTTCGGATTTGAGCCATAGAGTTCTGTCAACTGCCTTAAGCGTCTCAATCCCCACTGATTCACGATAGTCTTTAGCCCAGGTTTCGACACGTTTCAGGTATTCTGCAATGATTAGGATGGATGAAAAGATGCAGGTAATAGAAAAGATAGGAGTTCTCAGCGATGTCTTTTCTGCGTTCTTGACGATGAAAACGGTGTCGACCCAAAATTTGACAATGTTCAGAGCGTAATCCGTGGCCTCCCGCAAAACTTCCCAGTCCCGATATTGCTCCAAGCATTTGTTCATGCCCTCCCAATCCTTGAACCAAATCTTTTTCATAATGTCAGTGATTCTTAGACACTTCCTAATTTTT
The DNA here is from genome assembly GCA_900074755.1 of Lachancea nothofagi CBS 11611. Lineage (NCBI taxonomy): Eukaryota > Fungi > Ascomycota > Saccharomycetes > Saccharomycetales > Saccharomycetaceae > Lachancea > Lachancea nothofagi. The sequence continues at coordinate 143,402 of LT598450.1, read as the reverse complement.
GCGAAATTTAGGAGTGGTATGATAAGTCGCAGAGAAGGGTTCGAGTTAATGAATGCAATATTGCCCTCATTCGCCATTATTATGCCACCATTCTTAAGATACAGGGCCTCCCAGTATTTAAGCAAAGACTCGATTATGGGCCTTGAGTTCATGCGCCATTTCATATCCATTATTTGTTCATTGGTTTCGTGCCGTAAGTTGTTCCTCTCAATGAATATTTTCTCATGGATGGAAATCAACAAGGACAATAACGTCTTGAAGGCTACCTTATTGTTTTCATAAAAAAACTGATAACCGTTTGTTAAATAAATTAGGCAGTTCTTATAACTCTCGCCACCGTTAGATAGCTCAATGAGAGAAAATTTGGAGTCCAGTGCGAGGTGATAATTCGTCAAAAGGGAAGACCATTCTTTAGAGTTTTCACAAAAGTACAAGTCTTCTCGGTAGCAAGGAATCCCACATTTCAAATCAATAGAGTGAAAGCAACAGTCCAATCCAACCAGAGAATTGAATAAATTAGAAATAAGCAGCACAGTGTGGCAAGTTCGTATCCTAGATTGCGCATGCACAAAATAGTGGTAGTTGCGCTCTATTTGTTCCAGGCTATTATACTCTTGTCTTTTTTGTTCCAACAACTTTGGATCATGCTGATAATCTAAGATATGGTCGCTGTTGATGGGTGGATTGATGAATTTCTCTAGCGGCATGTTCAATTGAGTAATTTTGATTAATTCGATCAGTGATCTAATCTGGGTATTCATAATCAGCGTGAACGAGACATCATTGTTGAAAATGCCAATGAAAATCAATAATACCATAGTTTGTATGATCCATAAAGGCGACTTTTCATGGTTGCTTGACGTCCTTTCCAAGTACTCCCGGACACGAAAGCGGCAAATGTTGAACAATAAAAGTGCATGTGATGAATGAAAGCCGTAAAGTGCACCGATCATGGCTATCGATAGTAAGAAAAAATAACAGTCGGTGGAAGGCTTAATGGAGTGTAGGTGTATGAACCCAAAGTAAGGATGAAACTCGTCCTGATAGAGGTTGACATAGGTATTCAGTTCTATTAGAGTGGGGAATTGATCTGCCGACAGATCGTTTGACTTCAAAATGTGCTCTCTCAATTCTTCAGTAAAGAAATGCAATCGAGAACCTTTTTTCTTTGGTTTATTCACCCGCTCTTGGCCGTCGTGTATTGAAGAGCTGAAGTCGTTTTGACTCTCCATAATCTTTTTGAATAAATCAATTTGCCTGGATTTGAAAAACAACGGTATATCGCCTTTCCTATGATGTTTTTTATGAGCTGCAGTGGCCGACATAGGTGGGCAGAGACCCGGGGTCGTTATGTTGCTTTCTGCAAAATTTTCGCTAAAACCCGGACTGGAATTCATTTTCGACTTATCTTCAAGCCTTGTTATAGGTGTAAGGGCGTTGACAACAGGCGTGGAGTTATTAGTAGTAACCTCTGAGTTGGAGTAGGGGAATCCAATTTCGTTAAAATCATTTACATCGACTTTGAAATTTCCATCAACATGTGTATTAATAAACTGAGATAACCAGTGCTCATGGTTGCTAGAGTGCTGCTCTCTTTGAGCGCTCCTACCAGAAGGTCGTGATTGTTCTGGAATTGCACTCAGAGGCATGGAATGCGGCAACTCAGAGGACGATTCGTAGCTGAAATAATCCAAATTAGAATCTGGTGCCAGGTAGCCGGTAAAACCACCGGATCCGCCTGTGGACGCACCCATCTGCAAAAAGTCTGAAAGCAGGGGTGTTGTTGCTGCAAAGGTGGACCGAATATTAGGACTTGAATTGTGATGGTACTCTGAACTGTGTAGCAGAAGCTCATCCTTGCGTGAGTGATGTTGGATCGGCGGATCTTCTGGAGGCAATGAATGATGGTGGAGATTAATACTGCTGTTATTCACCGCTTCCGGAAGCTCCAGAAGTGGCGGGAAAGGTAGCATATCAAAATCCACACCGCTTTCCAATGCTTTTTCCACCAGTTCCTGCGCAGATAGTTGTGGAGTGGAAAATCCCACTTGGTGGGGGATGTCTGGAATCTCATTCTCAATGATGCTGGGGGCATCTTTGGCTTGAGTGTATGTGAAGGAGCTGGCAGCAGAGAATGAGGCATGCCGTTTACGCTTGAGGTGCCGTTCCTCGTGCTCCGAGTCTGGTCCGAATTCTCTAGAAAGAGGACCGGCCGGCGGTGCTGCTAGATCTGCTTGTGACTGAGGTAGGAGTGCATGTTGCTGGTTGATCGCGTTGTCTTCTTTTCGGGGCATTGGGAGCATGGCCTGTTTGTTCCCTGTGATGGTGATGATGTGCTCGTCGTTCAAATGGTGCTTGGAGTCGCGTGGCTGAACCGCGCCTGAACGACCCTCCTTGGAACCCGCATTCGTGTCCGTAAGCGAGGAGTGTAATTTCTGCTGGTGCCGAAGCACCAGGTCGCGCCGCGCAAAACACCGTCCGCAAAAGGCACATAAGAACGGTTTCTCGTTCGTGTGGGCGCGTTGGTGGCGCTTGAGATGTTCTTGGCGAGCAAAACCACGCGTGCAGATGGAACATAGGAACGGGCGTGGCCTGTCTGTCTTGATGGTCCGCGATTTCTTTGGTATGGGCATCGTGCTGGCAAGCGACGGTCCAGCCGTGGATGGTGACACGCTATCCAAGGTTTGTGGGCTGGTCGAATTTGACGTCAAATCAAGATTCTGCGACGGCGCAGCCTGCTGCGAGTCCGTGGCCGCAAACATTGTGTCCGAGCGGTCCATCCAGGGCTCCTTTTTCGGCTGAGAGCGAAGTGTGTGAACTCGGTGTTGGTCACGCGAAATTCACGTGCCTCTGGTCTCCGCGTAATTTCAATAAATAGATATGGTTTTTCGCCAATTTTCAGGTTTCCGGCGGCTGAGATAGGGTAAAAGCGGTCTATGGTGGTCCAATTCGTGCTTCTTCTGACTTCCACGTATTCGTCAGCTATCTCTCTGCATCTAGAGTCCCTTACCGGTGTCTTTAATCGCTGTAACACCCGTATATAGCCCTTTACAAGTGGTAGCCGCTTTGTTTGCCCTATGTCATGTTGATGATATTCAATAATGTCGTTGGGCCTCCCAGCTGAAAAAATTTTGTAGACGAGAAGAGCAGCGAAAAAAAAAGAGTATATAAGGGCAGCGATGAGGTTCTGGTGAGTTGTAATGGTATACATCTTTTGTATAGTTTTTATAAAAGTATTAACTTTGTCCAAAAGTAATCCACCGCAATAGACAGTACGACAGCCGAGCGGGGACTTTGATCGAAAACGCCGGGGAATTGTTCTAATTTCCTTGTTGGAGGTCGGGTCTCTACTTCTACTCGCGCTTGCTTCGTGATAGGCGTGTGGGGAGATGAACGTTGCCATTCATAAGAACCCGGGAGGACTACAAGCATGATACTTGGGTGTCAGAGAATGGCTATATTTTGATACATTCTGTGTGTTGTTTAGATGTGTAGAAGCGGGAGAAAGCGCGATGCCGCGGTAGCGAAGTGGCTAGCGTGCGGCAGCGCATTCAACTGCCGGTTGAACTGGAGACGGAGCATTAATCCGTCTACAGTGATACTACCAGAATCTTGTGAGAGCCTGATTGGTACCGCGTTTCGAGCCCCAAGTTGGCCTTCAGCGCGAACTGGCGACGTGTAGGTTTCCAACAGTTGTGGCAAGCGAAAATTAGCGAATGTGCTGTATCTGGCGCGACAGTATGGTACGAAGTGATATAACAGCTTAGAGAGGTAAAACGACTCGCAAGTGAAATCGCAGGCCCTGCTCGTGCGTTAAGTGCTGTACATATTGTTTCCAACTCGACAAGCAAGCTCTCATACCGATTAGAAAGGATATAGCGCATGCGTTCTTTAAGCTTGCAGGAATTTAAGTATAATCCGACCGCAACATAATCTTGCTTTTTCATTGGGATTTCAGCCATTTAACATCAGTTCTACAGGTATGGTGATTTGGCCGAACGCTCTGGCACGATGGGAACCTGGTGTTGAAACAAGCTTGAGATTCCTGACTTTTGTCTTCTTGTTCATCTTTGAGGGGAGTCTAACCCATGTATTTTGAAGCCTCCAAGACGTTTTGATGTATTTACCCAAGAACATGATCACCACTATTATGATGCAGGAGTGGTTGTCTCAAGAAAGTACAGATGTTCTTGTTTTGGTCATGCAATGCACTCGTTTTCTGCTATATCTTTCCGTCAACATTTTGGTTTCATATGGCTATCCTTACCAGATGTAGAAAACTTTTTGCTCTCTTTCGCAAATGGAACAATATCTGGGTGGGAACGGTTTTTGTAAAAGGTTTATTTCGTAATATCTTTGCCGGTTTTGCTTCAAATCGTTCGCGACAGTCTCTTCCATCGAAGAAAAATCTACGGTATTGCCAAGCTCTTTCAACAAAGAGATAGTTATTTATGAGCATCGCAATTTCGTCCCATTTTATTGTCATTTTACGGTTCTTGACGTACTACAATGCTCAAATACTGTCAACTAAATGTGAAGGGTCGTCTGGTAAATATTTTCTCTCACCGTATGTAAGACATCGGAAACAAAGTAGCAGCAGGGCCACCCTACGATTAACCAAGACAAAACACCCAAATATTTGTTTTTCAGCTCGAGGCAGCAGCATATTTGGGAAGAGCCTTTAACCAGGGTGCTCTCTTTACAATGAGGAATTAATTAGAAATAAACCTAAACCAAGCTATTTTTCTGGGAAGTTTCTGATCGTGTTCACAATCGGTTGCAGCCCCAGAATTTTCGTCCGAGTTTCAATAGTTTGAAAGACATCTTTCGTAATGATGGACCGCGTTTTCCACAATGCTCCCTTCCTTGCCACCTACGATTTTTCCCAAAGATGGTAGATAGACGAAGGATTTGAAATGTTTGAGGCATTCCTCTCAGTTGTAGATAGAGAATACAGAAAGCCAGAACATTTTCTTGTGCGAATAAGCGTTTGCGTGAAGTGCGATTGTGCCCCAGTCTCTGAAGCGAACCCCAGGCTCTAGCTCAATGACTTGCTGAGCTAAAAATGTACGCAACTGACGAAGAGCGCGGCCCTGTCTGAGCATATGCATGATGGGCAACATTGCTAGAAATAACGACACACCTACTGTCGCGACAAACATAGGGATGTACAAGTGCCATGATTCAAGTATGCTCCAATTAGTAAAAACTAATAAAGCAAATAAGATTAAAGTTAGAAGCCATGCATAAGATAGAAGTCCCTCTCGGTACTCGTGAAATCCCCATACGAGCTTGGAACTAAAACGGTTTACAGGCAGCCGAGAATTCTGCTGCGCAACCAAAAACTGGTTACGCTCACCCACGCTATGAGGCTGTGGGATTCTTCAAGTCATTTTCTGGGCCTTGCTTACTAGGGCGATCTGCAAAGAAGACGTTGAGAAAGGCTCACACATATACTCAAGAATGAAACTCACGTGCGGGTATTTCAATCCAATGAGAAGTTTCATCAAAAGTGAGTTCCGTTTAAGTGAAGCCAAGATAACCGTTGATCATCATCCTACTCTCGGCTTTAACTGACTAAAAACAAATTATTAATGCTAACCAAAGAGCCTGTTTTAAATCGGTCACCAAACTTGAGCTAGTTGTGGTGCGTGTAATGTTATCGCTAAATCCTCTTTGTGACTTCACTTATGATTGATGATTTTGGCTCGGTGGTTAAATTTCTCCGCGCCTTTTCTATATGAGAAGAGTATAGATTCTACGCAGGAAACAAACGATCAGTCTTTATATTTCAAGTTTTATCGACAAGTTCAGGTGACATTAAATGTTCCAATATGGGCATCAATTGTACTGGCCTCATTGTAAGGAGTAACGAAAAGGATGCGAGATGAAAGCTTGCTACATCACTCGAAACAACGCTCTCATCAGCTCGTTTGGCAATTATATAGCTTTTGTCACTTTATACCAATATGTCGTAACCAAAAGTTGACAAGTGTTCCGGTGTAGTTACTGGCGGTTGCATCAGCGGAAAGTCGCAAGTCAGATGTAGGACTTAGTAGGCGGCAGTATGAGCCGCCACATTGACCGCCGCGCAACTCGCAGATCTAAAAGCCTCCCTAGCAAGCAGCAGCGACCGATTCAGCAGCCAAACAGTGAAATAATCATAGTGCAGAAAAAAACTACGTGAATAAACAGTAAGCCAGCTTACTTGGATATTCCATGCTACCGAGGATTAGAACTAAAATTATCTTTCAAAGCTCGTTTTTCTTAGTACACAATAGGTACAAATGACATAATCGAACATTACCTACAGTTGACCATTTCCTCCTTTATATTTTAGTATATTGCCCTTTTCTCCAATTCCCACCGCTCCAGAACACGCAATTCGATGTCCGATCTTAGCAGCTACCACGCAACATTCGTTATTTTACTACTGTTTTCTTCGCAGTTTCCCTGACACTTTCCGCAACACTCACTTTTGTTATTCCTATTGAGCCCTTCACTACTGACAGCCGCAACCTGTAGATTTACCGTCTTCGAAGGTAGTGGAGACGGTCTGTTATCGTGATCTCTCGCTATTAGAGTATGACACTGTGGGTCATGTGACTTGTGCTTCAAATAAATATAGTTATGTAAGGCCATGATGATGCGTACAAATGAGAACTATTTTCGATTACAGTTGATTCCCTCGTGAGCTTCGTGTCCTTTGAACATCCACTTCTTGCCAGACTTCTATCTCTCTGATCATTTATATATTCCTGACCAGTGCTATTTTTCGTTTATACTCAAAAGAGTGTGGCCTGACTGAAGTATGTTGACAGAAAAATCTGGGCATCCCCATGACAAACACCGCAGAGGACGCCAAGCTCAGTGATGTTTATCGGAGCGGTGGTAATTGTTTATAGTTAGGGTAATCAAGGGTTTAGTTCCGCCCATCTGCTTACTGGTGGCTTTGCGATATGAAATCCCGCTGTACTCTGTAGATTCGAATCGCGCCAAATCCCAGATAGTAGACCATTGAGCAGAGAGCAGACCTCATAAGAGCAGCTTCCGACGATTTGCGCACACGAAAGCTCGAGTTTGTCTTCAAATTATTGGGATACACTTTAAACGACGCGAGCGGCCACTACGTCGCGATTGCGTTTTCGCCGTTGGAACTCAGAATAGATATTCGAATTGATACTATTACTCGTTCAGGACATTTTTCGAGGAAAAGTTGAGTCTTTATCTGTTCGTGAACTTCAGTGTATAGAGCAACTGTTAGTCTGGTCCAAGCTATAAACACATGACGTACTGTCTGGAAAGGTGCATTTCTGCTCTACAAGGCCTGTAAATCCCGATGCATGCAGTAAGAGCCAGAGTTGAGATCCAAGAAAATCGGCCCTAAGCATTAGATCATTTGGACAGTAAGGAGGTGGTGGGCAAAAGCTGCTCCTTATTTCCAACTAAATGCTACGATTTTTCTAAGTTATTAATCGCGGATTCGATATATGGAAAGTGCCGAACTATGGAGCATAAAAGTTGAGATCGCGCAACAGTGCGCACATTAAAATTGAAGATGGTGGTTTTGAGTGTGGTCTTGTCGTAGGGAAATCAGTATTCGCTGCTTGTATATCATCTTCCACCAATGGTTCGTGATCGGAGAGCAATAAAGTGCTTTTAAATGACATTCATCCTCAGCAATGTTAGTGTGCCTTTTTGGGCTGGTCTTTCGCTCTTGCGTTCCTAGAAATTTGATTTCACTCTCCTCAAGTGAAAAGCAAGGTATTTACTAAAATCCCAGCAGTGAGAACAGTAAACATACACGAACAATAGTTTCAATTCGAAAGCCCTCTACCAGCTAAATTTTCCGGCAATACGTTACTAGAGTTGTCAAACCCTCATCCTTCGGTGGAGGGGTGCTCGCTGGGTCGTTCGATTCGAGCGCAGAGAGGATAAACATATATGACATAACCTTCCGTGTGGAGATTCACAGGCATTTTTGAGTCAGTTATCTCACAGTTAAAGTCCATAACCATGTAGAGGTAGAAGCGGGCAATACTTGTCTCGAGCCGGACGACGCATTGGCCTCATTCCTGGACTATCAAGTATTGGGTATCCAAACTCTTAACAAGTTACAGATCAGAAAATTGATAGCCAACCTGCTTGTTGAAGTCAATTGCCAGGTGTACCTTCCCACCTGCTTAGTTTGCTTCACGTTTGGGTCCGATTGAGCCTCACTCATATCATCCTGTACTAGTCTGTCGCAGTTTTGTGCCATTTCCAGTAGAACATGGCTAAGAGATGTCGAAGCACGTATATAGTTCAAATCTTCGATAAGAGCTAATAGGATGGTGACTTCCAGGAGATTCAGGGAAACCGTCGGCTAGCCAAACGTAAAATCAAATCAGTTCGTTAACGTTAATTATTTATCGTGTTCATTATAAAGTATGTGCTAGACGAAAATCCATAGATCAGCGAAATTCAATTTCTCAGCGACAGTTTGTGTTTCATACCACTCGACACGCTTTCAGCATTGTCAGTGGCAAGCTTTACTGGCCGCCAACAGCTTCCAATGCTAACGGGAACACTGCAGGAATGGCATAACGCTCGCACCTAAAATGGTCTCATGCCATACACTTACTCGTTCTATGTCTATCTCTCAATCCTTTGACCAGTTCCAACCCAAAACCCCAATACAGTGCCACACCTGCGGCTACCACATGATGTCCGCAAGTTTCTTCGTCTCTTTCCCGCAGTTTCCGTCGCATTTGCCACAGCACTCTTTCTTAGGATGTTTCTTGTGCTTGTCGCTATCCACAGACTCAATGGAAGGATTGACAACGTTCAAGGGCCTTGGAATCGGCCGGTTATCGTGGTCTCTAGCTATTAGTGTATGACAGCTAGGGTCATGTGACTTGTGCTTCAAGTAAATATAATTGTGCAGGGCCATATTTGCTGGGCGGAATATATGAATGTAGTTGAGATTATGCCTTTCCTGGTTTGGTCTTACAAACAGGCGACAATTCAACTTTTAGGTTCTCTTTTGTTTTCGTAGCTTTTATAAATGAACCTTATCGCATCTGATGCAAATCGTTTATGTTCATGCGCAGTTACGATATGGTCTGACTTGAAGTGAAAAATTTGGAAACCGTCTGAGACAAACGCTAAACACATGCCAAGATGGTAGCGACTGATTTTGGGTGAGTGATTTGTAGTAACAAGTAGCAAATGACGTGTCTGAAGACTTTGTTGTCAAGCCGATCAATCGAGTTCCTCTAAGTTCCACGTCTCAGATCCCTCGTTCTATTTGGTAGATTCGAATAGGTGCGAAATCCATCGGTTTGATTCCAATTATGGTGGTTTTCAGACCATTGGAAGCGCAACAGGATTCAAAAACCGCTGTGGTTTGCTCGTTTCTCACTGTAGCAGCTATCATGGCAAATCTAGCGGTTTGGTCGATCAGTGCTGTGGCCAGGCAACTCACTAAGTGTGGAATCACCGAGGCATCGAAAGTGACGTCGGCTGCTAAAATCAGATCGACGTTGGGAACTGCGTCTTCGCCCCACCAAAGTCTTTGAAATTTGTATTTAGCGTCCGTAGTATCAATGCCGTTGAGCATAAAATTGTGACGAGCGGTTTGCTCGACTAAAGTAGAATCTCCGTCTGTAACATATAATTCGGTAGTGCTTGTGCCGCGCAGTTTGGCCCACGCTATGCTGACAAGGCCTGTTCCCGCGCCCAGTTCGAGGACTCGCGAATTGCTGGTCAAACCACCCAAGACTGCTGGATTTTGCGCCAAAAACTCTGCCAAGTAAAGTGCGGCTTCCCATGTCCGGAACCCCGTAGTTCCAGAGGCACAGAGTAGATATGGCTTTTCCTGCACATCTATGGCTAAACTGGGACTGATGGTGTAGCGTATAATATCAGAGAAAGTTGGCTCTGGAGTTCCCAATGGTAAAAATTCCACGTACTGTTCAAAAACCCATTCGCTCAACTCGATTGCCTCGCTACCAGATGTTTCATCTGCCAGAAGTCTTGCGCTTTGACAAGATTCTCCATCGATGAGTTGCGTGTTCTCTGAGAGCGCTTTGATCAGCTTCTTCGCATAGTATGGATTTCTGGATCTTACTAGCTCTAACTCTTCAACGAATTCCGCCGGGCTCAAGCATTCAGCCTTGCCTAGCTCTTCGATTGCTTGTGGTATGCTCGCTCGTTGATGAATGATACTATAAAAGTCAATCATATTGTTGTTCAAACGCGCCTATGATAATTTTACAATAATCATTACTGCGGTAAACTTGAACCGACAATCTTCAGCACCAAAACCAACTCAAAAAGTTTATGACTATTAAAATTACATGAATGTGAGCTCCGCAAATAAATTACGAACGAATTGTAAACCTTGACGCTCGACGTAAGCAGAACTACGATCAACAACGAAAACCTTGCAACGTTATAATATGTTCTCCACTAGGAAGTGCGATCTAAGGTGTGTAAAACGTGTATGCGTGGGTGCGCACCGGTAATGGGTGGCCTAGTTTCCGAAAACACGGATACGCTTAACACCACCATCCGGAATGATTGTAAGCTTGATGTGAGTAGCCGTCTTATGGGAGTCAGTGACCTCAAACTCGTGTTCCAAATCGGGGCCGGTCTTAGACTTGCCCACTAAAGAGAACCACTTAGGATCGTCATGAGCTGGTGGAGTAGAGGATGAGCAATCGATGCCATGTACAGTAACGTACTGAGGAAAGTTACCTCTGAAATGAGCGGTGTCGACAATTACAGTAGTGATCTTTGAAGTACGCTTACCCAATTGAATGATAGCCCAATCTACGTGGCCGGGGGTACGAGAACGCTTGGTTTCCCAGCCATCGGACATGTCGTGACCACGGCCTGGCAGCAGCAGGTTGTCGGCAGAGCCGAAATGCTGGTCAGACACGCGAAGGGCAACACCACCGTTACAAGCAGATGCAAGGTCAATGACTCCCAAGGACTTCATAAGTGCATCGGTTGGGGGCACGACACGGCCGTAAAGTCTGAATCTAGCAATGCCACCGTCTGGGTACATCTTCAACTTGATATGTGTGTATCTTTTGTCGGTCGCAGCTTTACGTAGCATGAATTGTCGCTGAGAAGGCCCGCACTCTTTCTTGGGGATAACTTCTTCCCAGCGAGGGTCGTTTTCAGCTATGTGCTTTTCGTTCTCCGCGTATAGAGCTTCGACAGAGATGGCTGGGGCGTGGTTTCCGTTGAAAAAGGCTGTGTCAACTTCGCAGCCCACGATATGAGCCGCGGCAACGCCCATCTTCATGATGGTCCAGTCGTATTCGTTCGCATTGTGACGGCGAGTTTCCCATCCATCGTACCAGGCGCCTGCATGCACGAATTTAGTTGCGTCTCTGATTGGAGCTTTGGGTTCCAGCAGGTTTCTTGCTTCAGCAAACCACTCGTCAGAGCAGCTCATTACAAAACCACCCAACTTGCGGCCTACAACATCCACTGCCATATGATCGGCAGTGACTTTGCTTAGAAACTCGTCGGCTTGATCTTGAGTGTAGTAGAACATCCTAGTTGTAGTGCAGTATGAATTGATTCTTGGTGCACAGAACTACCAAGCAATTATCTGATGGTGTCGTTTCATACCAGGAATCAAAGCGCCAGTGGAGCGTACTTCCCTCTTTTATAGAATATAGAGCTCAGAGTTATCTCCCCTCTATCTAGTCCCACTGCCATTTTTTACTCATCTCGGAGCTAGCCGAGAGTCATTATAGACTGCCGGAGAAACCCGGCGGCCAGACCTCAATTAAAGGGACTTCAGAGGCAACGGGAACAGGAATAAGGATGAGCGAGAGTACTGCAGGGACTATGGCGCTCAACGGGTCGTTGTGGAAGTACCTGTGTGCATGCATTGGGAAGTTTTGAGCTTGGCAATTGATGAAATACCGCAAAAAACCTGGCCTTGAGTTGGCCGGAACATTGGTAGTTGGGGAATTCTAGTCTTCCAGAAAGCTGGATGGTAAGCTGGTAGCAATTACCAGCTTGATGTTGAGGTTGGAACTTTATTTCACCTTTTTGCAAGCAAAAAAGATGGATATCCAACCCATAACAATGAGCGTGCACGCCGCAAAGTGAGCAAACTCTTCAGCAGCAGTGGAGGCGGGCGTTGGACAAATCTTTTGCTTCAGGAGTGGGAGATAGGCTGAAGCTGAGAAGTTCAGGACGGGAAAAGTTCGGGACCAGAGAAGTCCAGAACCGGAGATTTGTGTTCCACGCAAAAGTAGAGGTAACAAAGCCAGCGCTAGACGTCCAATTCGCATTCGCAAGCGAGGGAGTGCTCTCCAGCCTTTTGGGAAACACTGATCACAGAAGTTGCATATATCGGGTCTCTTCCGAAGAACAAACCATATTTTCCGGCTCAAAAAGCGCCCTCTGGCATGCCCCATTACAAGTGTCGTCAGCCATTCGCACGTACCGTGCTCTCGAAGCCTTGGTTCATCATCCTTTCCCAATCAAAAGATATGTGTGCTCAACAAGCTGGTTGGGAGGAATAAATATTGTAATGGGCGGCTATGTGCATTCGTGGGTGGTGATTTAACCAACTAGATGAATGGGTATAGAAATGGCCAGAAGAATGGCTAGAGGAACGTTTGGACAATCGATGTTTTATCAACGACTTTAAACGCCGAGTCTGCCTTGCACACGCTGCTGGGTTTCAAGAACGATACTCACACCTGTTTCCTTTTATTATTTCCGCTCGTCTTCTGTTTCGATCACAGGCTTTCAGCTCAAGCTTGTCATTTTTTCAGACCCACGGTCTTTCGACAGAAGCTCCTCATCTTCGGGGCTATTCGCGGAAATTCCTACATTTATCTGCTACCGGGATATGGCCTACTTTCAATCTGCTATTCCGGCCAGGAAGCTCTCCACGTTCGCCTTTTTTTTTCATTACTTTCAACAAGGCCAGGAAACTAACCAAAGATATAGATATATGTGCTGCTACGAGGCCAAGATGCCCGCACCCTACTGCCTGTCTCATCTGTGTCTGAGGTCTCGCTTTCGCACCATTCTGACACATTTAATATATCACCTTTCACGAACTTGTTGTAAGAGCTCCAATTCTAGTCAAACCGTTACCGTTCAAATACGCAAAGCTTCTGCTCGCTTGCGGTACGCAGTCAGGCGTCCTAGATTACCTCCAACTTATACTGAAAGAATATCACCTCGTACGAGCCAATCAACTTGCCAAATCTTGCCCTTCTTACTTTCTCCTCTCTCACTTTTAAAATTTTCTAACATAGCCCAATTAAACATCTTCAACAACAAAATCTAGAATACACCTTTAACATTAGTGGAAGCTTGTTGTCATTCTCACAATCAATTGTGCACTTGCTTCGATAAAGTAATGTTCAAGCGATTCTCTACTCCTATTATGAAGCCATACTGGCCATTTTTCGTGGGCGGTGTGGTGGTCTACTGGGCCGTTGGCAAAGCAGCTAATGCTTCTGCTCAAACCTCGGAATTCATCAACGATCCCAGAAATCCACGTTTCGCCAGGGGCGAAAAACCTGTGGAATTGAAGTAAAGCAAGTGAGGCCTTTTTTTGGCAGTTGTGACCCGGCATTTCTTCACACGCTACATTCACCACGCAACGCTCTCATTCCATCGTTCCTCTTTTTAATGACAGATTGTATATATATTCAACCACGTACAAGTCAATCAATACACATCGATTTCGAACTACAAAAACTTTGGGTATCAGAGTTTTTACTCAGGGGTTTTTAGTGCTTCGGTGACAGCTTTGGAAAATGTGTCCTTCAGCGCTTGCGGACTCTCGAGCCCAACGCTCACCCGAACCAAGGACCGCTCCACACCCCACTGCGCCACTTCATCCAGCTCTGCGTAGTGCGCCAGAATCGCGTAAGGACACGCCAGCGTGAAATTAGTGCCCAAAGATGGGCCCTTGCACAGCTCCAAAGCATCGAAAAATACCTGCGCTTGGGGCTCTTTGAAAAACGTCAACGAGAAGAGCCCACCATATCCGCCTTTCGCGTATTTTACCATGTCGTAGTTCTTTTTGGTCTCTTCCGATGTCAAATTTGGATAGTATATCTTTTTGAAAAGTTTCCCCACTTGTGGAAGCAATACATCGTTGAGTAATTGCTTAGTGTTCTCGTTTACCGTCAATGTTCTTGAAACAAAATCTCTGGAATTACGCTCAAGGTATATTACATCTTCGCACCACAATAGATCCTCGAAGTCTCCATTGTGGAAAAATTGTTGCGCGAATGCGTACATTGGCGATCTGGGATTGAGCACTAAAGACCCGGCCATGACGTTAGAATCGCCACTGAAGATCTTGGTCAGTGAGGAACACACCATGTCCGCGTATGGCAACACGTCTATGTTAACAAAACCGCCTGCCGTTTCATCCACCACGATGTAGAACCCATATGCATCCGCCAGATTTCGTAGCTCTCGTAGATCGCCCATTTTCAACAAGGGGTTTGATGGTGCCTCCATAAACACGGCAAGTATTTGCTCGCCGGAATGCAGGATTTCTCTTAGCTGTTCCATGGAGCTCGAGTCTCCGTCTCCAAGGAAATGAGTGTGGTTGAATTTCTTTAAAATTGACAAGGTATCGGTATAGGGAAATCCGAACATGACAGTCTTTTTATAAGGAGCTCCATAACCCACCGCGTCAGAGGCCCCGATACTAGGCGACGAATAACCACTGATATCATTCCGCTCTCCCTGAGATGTTGGTCTCCGACGTACACGGCACGAGTCCAATGACAGCAAAAGTCTGTGGGCGGTAAATATAGAAGCCATACCACTGGGAAAGAGATAAATATCCCGTTCTGCATTTACCTGCACTCTCTCCTGCACTCGTACGGGCTCGGATGTGTGTTCTTCTTGCTGGATAGGCTCTGCAGGTATGCTGGAGTCCTGCGATGTTACCATAGCAGTCCCTTCGTTATCATCGTTCGCAGCTTGAATTGTAAGTTCTTGCATCTGCGCGGTTTCGTCCTCCTCGACATCAACGTCGACAACCTTACGAGCGATTCTCCTCTTGATCACAAGTTTGGCCTTTTCAGCGGAGGAGAAGTCCAAGTTTCTCCCAAACCTTTTCTCGATGAAATCTTCCTCGTCTTTGATTTCTGAACTGCTTGCCTCTTTGACATCGAGTAGAGGCTTACGAACCTGTTCTTGTTTCTCGACCAACGACAACTCTTGCAAAACGTACTCTGCCATTCTGCTGCTGACAATTTCGCCAGTGTGTTGCCAGTATTGTTTGAGAAGCCCGAAAGACGCCTTCGGAACAAAAACAACAGAAATTCGACATTCGCGTCGCCAAGAACGCTCCTCGTCAGTTGCTGGAGGGGGAGTGGCAAGTTGTAAGATTCTTACCCGTGGAGAGCCGTCGCCCTTGATTCTGACGAATTCTCTGCATCTCTTAGCCACCTGATAGCTTGGAAATACCAAGCAAGTCTCGTCTTCCTTTGCAAACTTCGCTGTTAAACTGCTACACAGTTTTTGAACAGATTTGTGAATAAAGAATCGTGGATATCCTGTGGTCATGCTATCTACGACCTCTGGGTCTCCTTCCTCGTAGCCGATTGTAGCTTTCCAAGTTGGCAGACAAACAGAGACTGCATGTTTGGTATTTGGAGGGATTGACTCTCCCACTTTTGTAGATATCATAGCTGATTAGCTCAAATTTCAATTAGCCTCAATGATAGCACTGTGAATACTGACAAACTTGGACTACGTAGAGTTTGTGCCTTAGCGGGGTAAGTACTAAACAGAAATTGGTGAATCAAAGGAATTGTACCTATTTAATGCTTCATGTATATCCTATTTCGAGTTCTTGGGTCGATCGAAATCGTTACTCAGATATATGATGAAATTAAGAAAAAGTTGATCGAAAAAGTCAATTCTACGAACACAACGCAGTATTGTGGCTTTTGAACGACATTGACTGGGAGTCGAGAGTTCATTCCCATCACCTTGTAGCAAGAGTTCTTGTTCTGTTTTGGAAAGAGGACGTGGAAATTCATCTAAGGGTCATCTTGAGAATAGTTGTTATTCTCCCCTGGTATTGATACGAAGGTGGAAGGAGCTGGTAGCTTTAAACTAAACTATCACCTCTAGGAATTCAAGCGACACAGTATCTTTTGAGCTTACTGTTCGAAGTTGTAGGTTTTGCCCATCTGCTACACTCTCACTTCTGGGTCTTATACCCTCAGAAATCTTCAAGAAGCGACATCTGTTACAAGGATCATTAGCGCGCTTCTTCATGCTGTTTACTAAAGGATTGCTTGCTGCTGTTGTTGCATACATTGCATTTCTCGTGTACCAGTCGCACTCGCTCGACAATAAGAGAAATGCAATCGAACTGGCCTTTTTGCAATCTTGGAGAGACTACACAAGACATGGCTGGGATGCAGACGTCTATAGACCAATCTCCAAGGCCAAATCGAATATGTATGGATCTGACTCTAAACCTTTAGGCTGGATCATCGTTGATTCCATTGACTCCATGCTCCTCATGTACAATTCCAGCAGAAAGAACCAGGAGCACTTCAAAACTGAAATTTTGCGCGTTGAAGACTGGGTAAGTACCAAGCTCGACTACGACATTGATGTGAGTGTTTCACTCTTCGAGACCACCATTCGCATGCTCGGCGGCCTTTTGTCGGCCTTCTATCTTTCTGACGAAATGAATATTGGAGATCCCAGTATTTATTTGGCAAAGGCTACAGACTTAGCGAATAGAATGCTGCCCGCTTTTGAAAACACTGCTACTGGGATCCCATACTCAAGCATCAACTTGCACACAGGCGTGTCAGAAAAAAACCATGTGGATGACGGGGCGTCTTCGACTGCTGAATTCACGACCCTTCAATTGGAGTTCAAATACTTGAGCGCCATTACAGGTGATGATAAATATTGGAGGGCAGTGGAAAAGGTTTACAAGCCCTTGTATGAGGAAAATAATCTGATTGACACCTACAAAGGACTAGCGCCTATCTATGTTTATCCAGATACAGCAAGCTTTAGAGGACGCAATGTCCGATTAGGTTCTCGCGGTGATTCTTTCTATGAGTATCTCTTGAAGCAATATCTGCAAAGTCACGAAACTTTGTACTACGACCTATACCGCAAATCCATGGAGGGAGTCAAGCAGCATTTAGTTTCCAAATCAAGTCCCAATGGATTGGTGTACATTGGTGAGAGAGAACATGGACTGTTTGGACCCCTGTCGTCTAAAATGGATCACTTGGTGTGCTTCATGGGTGGACTATTGGCAATGGGAGCTACCGAGGGTCTACATATCTCGAAAGCTAGAGAGCAAGCTTTCTGGGACACCAAAAGAGAAGAAGATTGGATATTAGCTGAAGAATTAACTTACACCTGCTATCAAATGTACCATCAAATACCGTCGGGACTGGCCCCAGAAATTGTAGTTTTCAATGACCAAATTTCAAGCAGCACTCATGGGTGGTGGAAATCTGAAAAGGGAGACTTTTACGTGAAACCCGCAGATGCGCATAATTTACAGAGGCCTGAAACGGTAGAATCAATCATGTTTCTTTACCATCTGACCAAGGACCAGAAATACAGAAACTGGGGCTGGGAAATTTTCCAAGCATTTCAAAAGCACTCCGGTCAAAGCTGTAAGCCGTCCGACGCCGAGTGTCCTTACACTTGTATTTCAAATGTATTGGCGGACCCTCCAACGAAGGCCGACAATGTCGAGAGCTTTTGGCTGGCGGAGACCCTGAAATACTTACACTTGCTATTCCAGGACGACATCGATCTCTCCAGCATTGTTTTTAACACGGAAGCTCATCCATTCCCAATTATAACTCCGGAGCAGACCAAAAATGGAACGCTTTTGAACACCGGGTGGTCATTCGACTGAGATGAGCTTTTTGAATTCAGAGGGGTTTTCATTACTGTACATACTTTAGGAACACGTCACATAATCGGAAGTGGCCTATCTTTGAATATGATCTTATACCTTATTATGTCTTGTAGATCCACTGATCCTGTTGATTGATCAAACTTCAAGAGTCCCAATGGTGTCTCCAGCTTCACTACCGATCCTAACAGTCGTTGTTTCTCGCCTACAAGCATTGTAGCTTTTTTCGACGCTTCATCAACCTGTAAGAGACCGAATCTGACGATGTGTTCATCGTTGAATTTGCCGAATTTTTTGTTCACATCGTTGGTTGGCAGTGTCAACGGAAACTCCAGTTCACCTTGTATTTCAAGAAGCGTATTACCCAAAGGTGTGGTCACTGACACGTTTCCCTCATTCTCAAACAATATTTTGAGCTTGGACACAGATATTTCTACACTTGGCATTTAGTCTTCGATCAATAGAATTAAGTTGATGCCATAAATTTAGATGTTGAAGAAAGGTGAGAAAAGGTCAAGAAAGGTGAAGAAAATAAACAAGATTCGAGATATCCAGTGATTTGTGCAAAGCTAAACTAACTATCTTGCTCTCTATGTTTCGTCAAGTCATGGGACTCTTCCGAGCTCAAAGCCAAGAGAGCCTAATCAAACAATACACTCATGATTTAGCTTCGCTCACATCGAAAATTCACCAGTTAGATCAATCATTGAAAAAGAAGGATGTTGGAAAGGCAAAATGGCACAAATGGTGCTATCTTTATGGATCGAGCCTCCTAGCTTTGTTCAATGCTGTTTTGTACTTGCAGTTGGCCGACAAACATTTCGTAATAGCATCGCTAATCGTTTCCGTAATAGTGTTCGTCTTTCTTAAGTGGGGCATCGACAAGTGGTATGAATTCTTTACGCAACGCACGCTGCGGAAAATGGATCAATTGAGGGCGGCACATCAAGAGAAGCTTGAGGCTTTAAAACAGAAGACGCACTTCTACTCAACGAATTCCTTAATTCAGAGATTCTCTTCCGGTGAACACCAGGAAGAAGACGCTGTAACTCTCATGGACGAAGAGATGAAAACTAAGTATGATGAATTACACAAGCTAAGGCAGGAGCTAGCAACATTTCAAAAGCAGGAAAATCCACAGGAGTCCCAGGTACAAAGGGACAAATGGTTTGACAAAGTGCTAGACGTTATAGGTGGCGGTGATGTAAAACTAGAGTCGCAAGTGAAATCCATAGTCTGCGGGAAGTGCGAGAAGCACGCCGGCAGCTACAGGATTGCGGGACTGCGGCTACAATACGTGTGTCCGCTGTGTAATTGGAGGTATGACAGCGAAGAAAAGAAAGACGAACCCAAGCACGAACTTGTGGACATTGTCGAGAATTTAAACACAGATCGTACACAGCAATCAAATGTAACGTCTAAATGAATTATATAGTCCGCACTAAAAGAAAAAAGGGCAAATCTGCAATCAAAGGGGGACCCTTTATTTTAAAATCACTTAAGACAACGACATGATAGCATTGACGATGTCAGAGTTGTTGTCACGCAGGGCCTTAGCAGCCTTTTCTCTGGAGACATTGGCTTGTTGCACAACCAACTCGATGTCGTCGTTGTTCAATCCAGTCTCGTCGACAGGACCGGAGGCCTCCTCGTCAGTGACTTCGGAGACCTTGCTCTCGTTAGCGGCGGCAACCATGTCATTCTGGATGGATTGAGGATCCTTAGAGATGGCGTCGGCACCGGCAGCAGCAACACCTGGACCACCAGCAACTTGGGCCTCTTCTTGGGCCTTGGCCAATCTTTGTGGGAAGTCGTCGATCTTGGCTTCACCGAAAACAACAAAGTTTCCACCGTGAGATCTGAACACCTCTGGCTTTTCAATAGCGTAAATCTGGTTGTTCTTCTTTCTGAAGGTGACACGGGCAATGCCTGGGACCTGCTTTAGGCCCAATTTGCCAATGATTTCTCTGGCTTTTTGTTCGTTCTTGGCGAAGATGGAGACGTTGGAGTTAGCTGGGATTTCAGACATTATTGTGTTGGTGTTGGCGTATCAATTGAGTCAATTAGATTCTGGAGTTAAAAATTTTTATCAACTTTGCAAGTTTGTAGACGACGAACAACTTTTTCACCATCAGAATTTTTCACTCCGGAAGTTACAACTTAATAAAACCCATGTGACAGGACGACGACGACGACGACGACGATAATAGTGATTTGACCTGTTCTCTTGTTCGTAGCGCTAGAAAGAGCTAGTTAGTATTGATTATTGGTACTATGCGCGAAGCGGATTACGGATTAATTGTGTATTATATAATAAATTCAAAAGTGTGGGCTACGCGGGTTTTATAAGACCTTAGAGTGAATTTTTACCACTATCGGTGCTCCTTCTGACAAGGGAGATCAAATTAATTAGCCTGTGTACCGGCATTGATTGATAAGGCTTGTGGGCCGCACGACCATATCTTTACTTCGATTTACAATTAATGATCAGATCCCAAAGTACTGACATTGGACAAAAATGCTAATAATATACAGTTAACGACAACCAAATTAGGGGAATTAATTTCTAAAATTTTGTTGGCTATGTCGTTGCATTGCAGCGAATCAGTAAGGAAATTTACGAATCGATGCTTTGATTGAACCAGAAGGAAATCGATTGTGTTCCACAACTAATCAAGAAAACCTTAATTAACACAGTCCCTTGATGCTGCCTCCAGCACTTATATTCAACATTGTGACTCTGTGAACGGAATCTAATTTACAGAACAAAAAATAAATGCGAATTCTGTGGATCGAACACAGGACCTCCAGATTTCAAAGTGACCGAAGTTTTCTTCAGTCTGGCGCTCTCCCAACTGAGCTAAATCCGCTTGATGTAAAGAAACTTAAAATGTTACCTACATAGAGTACAGATGAGGTGTGGTGACTCAACGTTTTCACAAGTTGATTGATCTATGTAATATATAATATATTAGAAATCTAGCAGACTTAGGGTCTTCTTGATAGGTTCCGAAGCGTGTCTACTACCTAAGATTGAATTCTCTTAAGGAATCTTTTTCAGGCAGTTTCTTGGAGCATTCTGGCTCCTTGAGTTTCCCAATTCCAAGTACATTTTGTCTTCTTGAAGCAACTATTTCAAAAAGAAAGCCCAAAAGTTGACAGTATACCAATGCAGAGGCTCCTTCCGAGGTTTAGATCGCTCTCAGGGCGCCATGATTGCTTTACAAAAACCTTCAAAAGAACATTGCATTCCAATTCCGCCCCACAGTCCATTATTCTCGCAAAATTAAACTCTCAAATGCTCAAGCCTTCAACTCCAACCCCAGTACGATGGAAATCTCAGAAAGCATCAGATCAATCGGAAAAGCCAAGTCCTCCCAACAGCGCGACTCACAAATCCCAAACGAGTGACAAGCCGAGTCTGCATTCATTCAAGCTCATCACAGAAAGGGATAGATTGTTGGTCCAAGCGACAAGTATTTTACAAAAACTCAGGATCAATTTAAAGTGGACGCTTACCAGGTCGATGAAACCTTTTAACTCTGATGATATCAGTGCGTTTATTTCTTGGGTGCTCGTCAGCAACGTTATTCTAATTATCTTGGGAACTACAACGTTCGCGTCGCTAATAATATATCTGATCAACTCGGTTTTCGCTCAAGAGTACGTGGCAACGCATGTTGGAAATCTTTTAACACAAAATAGCTCACTCTCGGTAGTCTTTGAAAGTGCTATTGTACCGGATTGGGCATCTGGTAAAATCTGTTTCAACAAAGTGTTCGTGTCTCGTAGGCCCATAGCGTCTCACAGTTTCACAAAAGGTTCTCAAAACGAAGCTGCCGAAAGAGCCAAACTTGCCATCACAGAAAAATTGCTTGTCAGTAGAGAAGATTTTGATGATGGCAACTATGCGCAATTCGACTTGACCATGGATCAACTTGAAATATCTCTAAGCTTCAGCAAGTGGTTCAACGGCAAAGGAATTTTGGACGAAGTTACAATTAATGGACTGCGTGGAGTGGTCGATAGAACCCACGTAATCTGGAAAGAAAATGATGACCCGAGAAATTATCTAAACGTGCACCAACCGGGCGATTTTGAAATCTCAAGATTCGAGATGAACGATGTTCTGTTTACGCTATATCAGCCCAATGGGTTCAGACCATTTCAGGTTAGTTTGTTTAACTGCGAATTGCCTCAACTCCGCAAACATTGGCTTTTCTTCGATTTCCTGAATGCCATCAACATAAGCGGCACATACGATAATTCGCTGTTTTCCATTCATAAGAAGTACAAAGCAGATGATTCCCAAACTAGCCCATCGCCGTGGAAGAAAGTAACACGGATGCGTGTGGATAATCTGAATATAGATCATTTGAACGCTGGTGTCGAAGGTCCCTTTGGCTGGATCACTGAAGGCCAGGTCGACATGCTTGGCGACATTCTTCTTCCGGACAAAGATCCGGATGCTTTGCAGCTAAGCGAAATGTTCATGGTCATTGGGCAGCGGCTTCTTAAGGAGGCACACCGCCATTCTTCAATTTTGCTCCCAGAGCCTTACCAAACACCAGAGCAGAAAGATATCGATCCTCAGCAGTATTTCATAATGGACTTTTTTCTAAGGCTTCATAATGTCACTGCAGAGGTACCATTGTTCGACAATGCCTTGAGCTACGTCAACAGTGCGCTTATTAGGCCCATAGTCGGCTACATCAACTCAAGAAGAACTTACATTCCTATTCGATGCCAGGTGGTTAAAGAAATATCCGATTTTGAGGGTTCATGGACCAGTTACGACTGCAGGCTAATGGACGATTTGAGCGCCGAAGTATACGACGCTTTTGCTGATTATGTTGCAGATGATAACCGGAAAAATTTACGTCTCAAGAGAATCGGGTTTTGGTCTTTGCAGATACTAGTGCAGCTCATTCTCTTAAGTCTTGGGTCTATAGCTTGATATCAACTGACGCTTTCTCAATAATTTCGTTTGATAGAGGTCGTTTAATGCGACTAGTCGTTAATTAGTATGCTTGCCGAGTTTAGACAGACACCTTTTTTAACCAAAAGGTTGAAAGAGACACAATTGTATACTCCAGAAGCTGTTACGCTTGAACAGTATGCATAATCGGTCTACATTGCAGAATGGCTTATGGTTTGGAGCGCCGGTTGCTTTATTCGCGGGAATTCTATCACAGTTCCACATACCTATGCCAGCATGGCTAGCTTCTATGAGCCCACCATCATCTACAATCATCAAGACGACAAACCCAGTAGAAATGTACGATGTTGTACACATTTGTCATTGTAACGAGCGCGCTATTGAATGGCAAGACGTTTTTGACTTTCTGAGGCGTAAATTAACGCAACCCGATCTGGAATGGATGAGTTTGGCTGTTAACTTGCTTCTGACACTAAATTTGTTGTTGATAGTACTTCGAAAAATAGCAAGTAATAGGAGAGCCAAGGTAACGGCGAGCTCTGCTGCTGGGAGTTCAAGTAGAGAAGTTCAAGTTCTTCAGTATAGTCCGAGGGAAAGGGCCTTGCTCCAATTTCAAAAGCTGAAATTGATGCCTCTGAATTTCAAATGTGACCGTGAAGATGTGTGGGACTTTGAAGGGGACGATCTCATAAATTGGGAACGGGAATATGTGCCGGGAGAAATGAGTGAACAAAGTACAGACACACTACGGAGTGCCATTCCGACAGTTTCGCCGCCTACTCAAGTAGCTTCTGTGTTGAATGTAACTCTCACGCCACAAAGAGTACCAGCTACTGCACCACAACCTCATATTGTACCAACTGAAGGCCCAATTGGGCAGAGCGATACACCATCGCTCCGTACGCCAAAACTTAAAATACGCGCTACTACGATTTCCAGCAGCCCCACACAGCTTAAATCGTCCAGTCCTGTCCTCAAAAGTGTGCCAACAACCGCTGAGCTATTAGAGAATATCTGCCAGCCTCCAACACAATCTTCCTCGCGCACTTCGTCTCATGCATCTTCGGTTGAATCCAACGCCAGAAGCACACTACGAACTCCTGAAAATTTCATACCATCGTACCACCAACCATCTCCTGCCAAGTCCACCATTGTAAGGACCGAGGTGACGCAAGAACAGGTTTACTCTCAGCCATTCTTGTACTAGGTTTACTATCTTATCCCGTGATCATAAGAAAGGCGAAAAAAATTTGGTTGTTGAGATCCGCATCTCATCTCTACGAAAAGATTGTTTGATCTTCGCCGATACAGGAACAATGGACCCGTCTGCTCTGCTGCAATGCTTTGCAGGTACCTTGGATCACAACCATGATGTGCGCACTGAAGCTGAGTCTCAGCTCAAAATGGCCGGGAAAACTCCTGGATTTCTTGGAGCATGTCTAGACATTATATCTGCTGCGGATGTGCCTGAGAATATCAAACTATCAGCAGCTCTGTACTTTAAGAATAAAATTCTTTATGGATGGAGCGGCAAGCAGCACGGCAGAAACGAGCTACTTGAGATCACGGTCGATAATGACGAAAAGCCAGTGGTGAAAGATATGTTTGTGAAGGCACTTGTGCAGTCGTCGATCTGCTCCCCCAACTGCATGAGACTGTTACAGCCTGCTTTAACTACTATAGTGGCTGAAGAATATCCTCGAAAACAATGGGATTCACTTCTCAGCAGCTCTTTTGAGCTTCTGAGCTCAAACGACGTGAACTCTGCTCATGTCGGACTTTTGTGTTTGAGTGAAATTTTCAGGACGTATAGATGGAAGGATAACGACTCAAGGCAGGAATTAGAGCATCTCATTATGCAGTACTTCCCGCCACTTCTCGAGTTTGCTTCCAATACACTCCTTGGTGAGGGTGGAAACATCGATAATGCTAAAGTAGGTGATATGATCAAGTTGGTTCTTAAAATTTACAAATTTGTCACCTATCATGATCTGCCCTTCACGCTACAAAGGCCTGATAACTTCATTGCCTGGGCAAATCTACACGTTGCCATCATTCAGCTGCCTCTTTCGCCCCAAATTTTGGCTACCGATCGCACTAGCCGAAAGAATCAACCCTGGGTCAAAGCCAAAAAATGGGCTTACGCTAACGTCTCTAGACTATTTCAAAGGTACGCGTCCACGTCTCTATCTCGCAAATTCAGCTATGACGAGTTCAAAGCGTTATTTTTACAAGAATTCTTGCCACAGTTGTTACAGCTCTATTTTCAGCAAATTGAGCAATGGAGTAACCAGTCTTTGTGGCTCAGTGATGAGGCAATTCATCATGTTTTAGGATTTTTAGAACAAGCTGTTGTTCAAAAAGCCACATGGCCATTGATCAAACCGTTTTACCCTATTCTTTTAGAGTATGTCATCTATCCTTTGCTCTGCCCTACTCAGGAATCTATGGAGACTTTCGAATCTGACCCTCAAGAATATATACACCGCAATCTCGAAACTTGGGATGACGAATATTCCCCAGACTTTGCCGCTTTATCGCTTCTCACAACTTGTGTCTCGAAGCGTGGAAAAACCACTTTGAAACCTACTGTTGTATTCGTTACAGACAAATTGAAGGCTAATCTAACTGAAATTGATGTCTCAGAGAAAGTTGTAGAGGCAGAATCTTCTCTAAGAATCATTTCTAACATTTTAGACCGTCTATGTCAAAAAAATTCCCCATTTGCTAACGACGTTGAAAACATATTGGTTTCCCTTGTGTTCCCTTACTTTCACTCCCCTCATCAATTTTTGAAAGCTCGTGTTTGTGAAATATGCTCTAAGCTGGGAGACTACCAGTTCAAAAACGAACAAACATTGCAAACTCTTTACAATGAAATCATCTCATGTTTTATGGAGGAGTCGGATTGTCTCCCTGTGGAGTTACTAGCGGCATTAGCGGTTCAGGCCTTCATAAATGTGCCCGAATTCCAAGTCCCAATATCTGCCAATGTGGTACCTATGACGCAGAAGCTTTTGCGGATTTCCAACGAAATCGAGTCAGATGCAGTTTCCGGCGTATTGCAAGAATTTGTGGAGTGCTTTGCTGAACAATTGCAACCTTTCGGTATTGAGTTAATGAATGACCTCGTGCAACAGTTTTTGAAGTTGGCTATTGACTTGAATGATTCTTCAAACTTCGACATAAACAACATCAGTGACTATAAAGATCTACCTGATGACACTGAAAAGCAAATGGCAGCACTTGGCATATTATCGACAGCTATCTCGATTTTACTGTCATTCGAAAACTCGCACGATATCGTTAAGAGCCTCGAGCAGTCGTTCTACCCAGCTGCTGAGTTCATTTTGAAAAATGGCATGGAAGATTTTTATCGTGAAGTTTGTGAATTTCTAGAGAACTCCACTTTCTTGTTAAGGGATGTAACGCCGTTTTCGTGGAAGATACTTGAGCTAATTGGCGAATGTAATCGCATCGACGAGAGTATGGTAGCGTTTTACTTAGAAGATTTTATGCTGGCCTTCAATAACTATCTGGTCTACGGCCAAGAAGAACTGAGAAAAAACTCCTTCTACTCGAACATTCTCTTCGAAGTCTACTGCAAGGCGGCGGCAAATGAAGACAGTTCTATTGATGAAATAATTCCTGTTTTTGAGCTATCCCAGAAACTGGTGCTAGCTTTGGGTTCTAAAATACCAGGCGAACTGCTTGCTAGATTTCTGAAGGATGCTCTGAAGGCCATCAGTGACGAGGCCGCGAATCTCAAGAAAAGCATTGCTTTCACGGTGACCTCTTTCAACGTTATCATAGCGTGCATAGCATGCTGTCCTTGGGACACATTGCAATTTCTGGGCTCACAAAACGCTTTGGAGACTTTTTTCAATCTATGGTTTGATTTTTTAATCCCTAATTACAAGCGGGTCTATGACATCAAATTATCGACAATGGCTCTATTGAGTATGGTGAGCGAAGTTTCAACCTCCAACCTCCAGAGCCTGTCTCTTGGTCCGGTCATTGCCAAGTCCAGCGCTCTGATCGTGAAATTGCTAACAACGCTTCCCCAGGCGTTGAACTTACTTGAGGAAAAGCGCAAGACCTATTCTTCAGACGAGTTTGGTGGTGTCAACGAAGCTGGCTGGGAAGACCTTGGTGATTACGACGAAGGCGGTGATGATGATGACAGTGACGGGCCCGACGAAGAAGACTACCTAAATTTCCTTAACAAAGAAGCCCAAGATCTTAAGTTTGTAGACGGAGGTAACGACATTCTCAACCATACCGAGGGTTTCGAGGACCTAGATGAAGACCCCTTATCGGGTTCCACGATTGATAGTGTGAACGTTTATGAAGTATTGAAGCATGTCATGCCAGCTATTCAAAGTGAGGCTGCCAAATATCAACTGTTTACCTCCAACCTGTCACAGGAAGATCAGCAAACTTACGTGGATCTTCTCAACCTATAAAATGAACAAATGAGCTTAGGCCAGGCGTTTATTCCAAAGATT
Organism: Lachancea nothofagi CBS 11611; assembly: GCA_900074755.1. NCBI lineage: Eukaryota > Fungi > Ascomycota > Saccharomycetes > Saccharomycetales > Saccharomycetaceae > Lachancea > Lachancea nothofagi. The sequence goes on along the minus strand of LT598450.1, from coordinate 116,044 downwards.
TGTCACAGGCTTACTGAAGCTAGCGGCGTCGCTTGATTATGGTAATGGTCGGGTAATGTGGAAAATTTTCAGTTTTGAAAAAATTAAATGTCTTGCTCATCTCAGCTCATCGCGAAGACAAAATTGAAGATTTAAAAGAGATACTCGAAGCTTGCATCAGCAACCGATATCGATTAGACAGGTTTGAAAATGCTTTCTGATAACGACATTATTGCCAGTTTCTCGCCAGATTCTCGAACATTTGCGTTCAGATCAAATGGCCTGCAAAGGAAGTATGTGGACTTATATCCATTGAGCGAAGCCAATGACTACAAAGTCTCAAGCTCCTTGGTTAGCCATATTGATTACGAAAGTGGAGATCTGAAACTTGAGGATCTGAAATTCACAACGTGGTGTTTAGCAAATGCCGAGGACAGGAATTCGTCTGGCAAAACTAAGCGTAAGCTTTCTGAGCCAAATGCCGACTCAAATAGTCAAGCTGGATCGGTATCAAGCGAGTCATACTTCGTAAACGTGTTCACGGGCGGTAAGATTGTCGTGTTCTCGCCCACAGGTAAGGAAATCGTCAATATAATACAGAATAAGCGCGAAATTCTAGGTCTAGGTGCATCTGGCTCCACCTTGTGGATTTTAGATGACGAAAAGACGGTCAAGCATTTTGATTATAGATCCTCTAAACCTCTTAAGACCTTTCATCTCGTGGATGGCAAAAATGACGATATCTCGAATTTCCAAGTGCTGGAATGGCAGGATAAAGTTCTACTTGCTGTTTTTACGCCTACAAATTTATACATCGTGGATCCTTCTAAAAGAAGGCCCTCCACAGTTGTAAACATGGATCTACCAATGGGCAAGTACTGTGTCCCTGGTGCCGAAAGTCAGTTGATTGTTGCCGGCTCCGACAGCGTCCACATTGTGGAGCTAAAAACTGGTAAAGCAGTGTCAAAATGGAGGTTTCAGGCATCCCAGCTGAAGTTCTGGCAAGATAGAATATATGGGCAATCTGTCGACGGCATTGTGTCTGTTTTTGAGGTGGGAAATCAGAAGGAAATTTGTTCAATCAAATGTCAATCTTCGAAGATCATTCACTTCACGTTTGTGGATTCTAACATAATTATTGCATGGCTTAACGTAAATGAGCCCAAATTTGAGCATCTAACATCCGAAAGGATCAGCAAAAGTCACGAAATCGTATTTCATCAAGAAAAAGATGCTGTCACGGAGTCCAATGCCGACGCCGAGCTTGAAACCACTAACACGAACAACAGAGTTCCAGAGAAAGTATCAACTAAATCTAAAGACAAAGATATTATTACTGTGCTTTTGCGCCTAATGGATGATAAAAGTAGTTCCACTGAGATATTACATACTCTTGCATCAGAGTCGTGGTCCGAAGCTCAAATCAAAGAAGTTGTGAGCTCCAACCTAGCTGATGAGCACGCTAAGACGGTTTTCAGCATTCTGTCTAACGAAATATCTCAGAATCCATGGTCTACCGGCAGCAACTGTGCGCTTTGGTACAAATGGCTGCTGACGCTTTGCCACAGTAGTGTGGCGCCTATATCTGATAACCGGTCAAATAAAAATTTGAAGCAAGTAAGATCGTCGCTGCGTCAAAGCAGTGATGTGTATTCCTTGCTACTTTCAATGAAGGGTAAGTTAGAAATGCTAAGTGAGCAGGCTAAACTTCGGGAAGAGTTTGCCAACGTGTCTCTGGACGCTGAAGATTACCAGTTCAGCACAGAAAATGATGAAACAAAAGAACAAGAGCCTATATACGCAAATGGTGAGGGCGATGAGTTCGTCGATGCACTCGATTATACCGATCCGTCTCTCAAGGTCAGCGGCAGCTAATAATTTCAGAACGTTGAACATCAAAAGATATAGACCAACATGCTGGTGAGATGGAACTCTAGTTCAGTAGCGTGATTATGTACATAAACAGAGGAGTTAATCGGCATAGTATAATATCGAAATGTGCGACCGTAGAAGTCAGGGTATTTTTTTGATTTCAATGGATTTTCAAAATGAGTCGAACCATATACGTATAAAAATTTTCGATTACTATTGGCTTAAGAAATTGAACCTATACTTCATTCAACGAGACTTGTACAAGTTTAGAACCAACAAATAGTCATAGAAAGCATATAACCAACTGTTAAAAATGGTGGAATCTTCAGGTGAAGTTGAGAAAATGTACATCTCCTACAATAACATCCACAAGTCTTGTCAGAAGATTGCCAGCCAGATTATGGCTAAGGGCGAGAGACCCGATGTCATCGTTGCAATTACTGGTGGTGGTATGATCCCAGCTAGAATTATAAGATCGTTTTTGAAAAGCCCTGGCCAAAAAAATATCCCCATTCAAGCAATTGGCTTATCGCTTTACGAAGATCTTGGTTTGGATGATCAAGTAGAGACTATAGGGAAGGAGGTTATCAGAACGCAATGGCTGGATTTTGGCTCTCTTGAGCAGCATTTCGATTCTCTCATTGGTAAGAGAGTTTTGATCGTCGACGAGGTTGACGATACCAGAACCACGCTACATTACGCTGTCACAGAATTGGAAAACGAAGTCAAAGCTCAACAACTGAAACTGAACAGAACAAACGAAGAGACAATTTTCTCCATTTTTGTTATCCACAACAAAGACAAGCCCAAGAAGGCTTCCTTACCTGCGAATATGCTTAGTAACGATCGTTACCTAGCCGCCGAGACAGTTCCAGACGTTTGGCTCTGCTACCCATGGGAAGCTCTGGATATCGAAGAACATACTGAACTTGCGATCCAGCAGGGCAACAACTAATGTGAGTATTTATGCATTTATCAATGCGCCCTGATCCATGTACCTACTAGATATTGAAAATGATAGATCTCTTTTTTATAGACCAATATTCATCGCACGAGCTCTTGTAGTTCTACTAGCTGTTGGAATTGCATTTGCAGTAACTCCTTCAAGTCGTTCACGTCATTTTCCAGCTCTTCCACACGCTCAGCGCGGTCTGCTAAAGCTTGTGCAGTATTGTTCAATTCTTCTTCCAATGACTTTCCTCGCTCACTTGATGTTTTCAGCTGATCTTTGATCTCGGCAACTCTTTCGTTTTCCTCCATAAGCTTGAATATAGTATCATTTACGGTTTGCTTTTCCTTTAAAAGTTTTTGGTGTGATTCTTGTAGTGAAGCAAGTTCAGTCTCAAGTCTCCTTATCTGTGCCCCCAATCGACCTATCATTTGTGCATTCATCTGCGTGTTCTGATGGTTCTGAAGAGTGTTTCGTTGCTGTTGTGAGGGTGTGTAATCGAAAGACGCTATGCTGCTTTTTCTGAGGGATCCTGGTAGGTCGCCTGCCTCACTGGGCAAGAGTTCTTCAAGGTCGTACTGTGACTTGATACTCGCTACCTCTTCGTTGCCTACAAAAGAAGTGCCCAAGTTCTGCAGGTCCTGTAGTTCCCAGTTCGAGATTTTATCAATATCCCGGCCATTCGGGGAGGTCGGCTCTTCACCATGAACAGCAGACTCCACTTCGGACTCGGGGCCTGCTTGAGCTTTAGAAATTGATAAACGGCTTTCCAGTTCGGCCTTACGAACTCTGTATTTTTCTTGCCAGAGCTTGACATCATCCTCAGCGTCACTGAGGCTGTGTCCTAGCGTAGCAACCTTTCTTTGAAGTTCTTCGATCTCTCGTGCCAATCTTACTTTTTCATGTTCTGACCTTTCAAGCCTACTCTTGTAATCTGAGTTTTCATCGCGGAGAGTTATTTGCCCTTCATCGGCAAACTTGCGGGCCTCTTCGGCTTTTCCTAACCTGGATTCAAGTTCAAGTATTTTTTGGCGCAATGATGATTCAATACTAGACCAGTTCTCCCTACTTATCTCAAACTGGGTCTCCAGATCTTTGTGTTGAGAGGCCAGTCGTGAATTATCATTACCATTATAACTTTTGTCAGTTGTAATTTCAGAATTTGACGAGAGCTGACTTAGTTGTATCCTCGCTGCTTCGAAAGCCATTTCTAGCCTAGCTATTTCTCCCTTCGATGTTTCTTCGAGAGCCTGATATTTCATGTCTGACTTCATGGTGGCAGTTTCAAGCTGATCCCGTAATCTCTGCGACTGCAGCTCCAGTTGCTTTATTGTTTGCCGCGCTTTCTCAAGCTCTTGCTGTAGTTCAAGCAACTGGCCAGTTCTCAAAATATCAAGCTCGGACTCAGCACTATCACGCTCTTGCAAGAGTAATTCAATTTTTAAGGCGGATTCTCTACACTTCGACTGCAGTTCTATAAAGTCACCCGACAAGGTGTCAAGCTCCACGGTTTTCGCTTCAAGATCCCCGTTCTTGCATTCCAATTTATGCTCTAGGGTCTTGACCCTTTCTCGAAGCCCCTTAATTGTATTACTATGCCGTAATTCGATTTTGGACAGATTTTCGCCCTCTTTGCGAAGTTCATCTATTATCGAATCCTTTTCCTTAATTAGTTTGACCAAGCTAGTGTCGGTTTGCTCCTGTCGGATAGGACTGCTAGCTGTCGTGGCAGTGCTGTTTGATTGAGCCAGGTGCGGCCTGAGAGCAATTAGCAGTTCTTCAACTGACAGGTTTCGATAGTCTGCCGGTAGAATAGCCGCGAAATCCTCGAATCCTTCGTCAGATTGCGCTCCAAGCTCACGCTGTTCAGGTTCGATGGTTGTGTTTACATTGTCTAATTCTCTCAACTCGCTGGCTTCAGATTCTGCATCTGGCGATGGTATTGAGAGAGATGGAGAGTCAAGCCTCTTGCCTTTTTTCCTGCCCTTAGCGCGAGCCGCTAGCGACAGTCTTTCTTCAATGGAAAGCTTTTTGTTGCCGCTGCTAGACATTGACTGCAGGAATTATGATAGGCTCAACGCGATCGGGTGTTGGCGTTAATGATTTGATGTTTGTAGTTTGTTGATCTGAATTTGAAGTCCAGAGGCTGAAATGATTATTGATTATTGATTGTACTTTAAAATCTCGAAACAAATGTGCATCTTCGGTAAGTCGAACCGAAGAACAATATATAAGAGATGTTTTTGACCGCTACACCACAACAAGGTTCCAGAAAGAGGAGAATGCAAAAAACTAAGAACCCATCAAAGGCAAACTAGGCACGTGTAGATGACTTGTGTGCATGTGCGCGGAGCTTCTGTTGAAAGTCGCCTGAATCTGTCAACTAATATGCCCACCTCTCTGCTTGTGTAATTATTTTGTGCTCGGACATCGGGCTTTTCACAGGTTTGAAATGCATAACAAGTAATTTTCCTAGTCCTCAACACTAAGCATCCATTTTCTTTTGCTTTAAATAAAATAATAGATTTAAATGTCAGCGAAGACAACTTGCCATTGACCGCAATACGCTTCAGCTCGATAATCGTGCCATATAATCACCGCGCCAGAGTTGGAAATTTCGTAGCTTCTTTTTTGACTTTTTTCAATGTTGCCGGTACAAAATAATAGTTGATGGAAAAAAAATTCAAGCTCATCGCATCGCATCGCATCGCATCGATAGCTGCTAACTTTTCTCCATCACGAATAACCTATAAAGATCTAGAAGTAATTTCAAAATGGCCGTTGAACCATTGCCGCTCTCGAAAGTTGCTAAAACCTTGGAATCTGCCACTGGGTACGATTTTCAAGTCATTCTGAAAACACTCACCTCGTTCAAATATGTGGACGATAAACTTTTGAAATCCGATCTGGCAGTTCTGGTGGCTAAAATCCTAAAACTGCTCCGCTCCAGCGACGATTACCACGTTTGGAAAGCATGCCACCTCACTGAGGTCATTTGTGCATACAACCCCGTTGTTCTATGTTCTCAAGCGGGCGTTCTTCTTACTGCTCTTTTCAGCAAGCTAGAGCAGAAAGCAGGGTTCTACCGGACTACGGTCTCAACTCCTCAAGGTAAAACAGTATTGTTTACTCTGGTTAAATCGGTTGGAGTCATGGTGGATTTGGTTCGTGGCAAGCCAGCGTTAACCCGGGAAATTCTCACTCCTAGATTGCCAGCTATCATCTCAATCTTGATAACTTTATCCCAATTTGAACCTAAGTTGTGTTGCCCTATTTTGAAAAAGCTTTTGACCAAAAATACCACCACATTTAGACCCCACATCAACAAGTTCAAAAACGTTTTGATAAATCTTATTGCGAAAGACTACCATCACTTCGATGATGCTACAAAGAAACTCATTGTCGAAAATTTTGCGCTTTTGAATCTAGTCAAACAAAATAGCGGACCTAAAGACGAAACCAAAAGCCATCTCAAGACATATCAAGATGAACAATGGAGACAAAGTATGATGTCAGTTTTGTACAATTTCAAGCCTATTATTAATCTATGTGGCGAGATCATAGATTTTTCTGCCGACCGGGACATGCAGGATTTGGTACAAAGGCTCCCATCCCCTCCCAGCGGAGAATTTGAGGAATTCCTGCCGCCAGTAAATGTCGACTTAAATAAACCAATGTCGCTATGGCAAATAGCAGAAAGACTGAGGATTTTGTGTGATTTGACCGTTGCGTTCACATCTCAGCATACTAAGTACCAGATTAGGGTTCCTCTGGGTGGCATCGTGACTATTTCTGAAGCGATTCTAAGTTTGACAACTAACTATCTGCCTTTACAGCGTACTTTGCGCCGCGACGCGGAACTAACATCTACAGTAGGTGCGCTTCTCCCCACTTTACAGGCTAGCGGGATGACCTTACTTGGTTCGATGTCTCAGTTGTACGGAAAAATGCTACTTTCCTACACACCATCTATTTTGGCAACGTTGGAGTTCTTCATTCCTTCAAAGAAGGGTTCCACTTCAATCGATCTTGAGAAAGTGGACTGTCTAAGAAGCGAATTTTTTGATCTCTTTGGCATTGTAAATCTATATTTGAGTCACTTGGGACATTCGCTCAATGAAACTACTTTGTTCACTAAGCTTGTGGAAATTGCTTTACATTTGACTAAAGATTCAGTGCCATTGAAACATCTCTATCTTCAGCAAAATTTAGCGCTCAGAAAAACTTCAGAAAAGTCAAAAAAAGCTAGCAAGCAAAATACTGGATCAATGTCGGATGTGTATTCTCATCCACAAGCCTTCATAAGTACTTGTTCTTTGAAACATTTCGATTCTTTGAATAGATTTTTAACGGGCATTGTCTTGAATCTAAAGATGCCATCTGTGCAGCAGATCAAGATAACAAAGTACGCGATCACTGCAGCGGTCAAGCTCGAAAGGGAGCTTGGGCAAGTTCCCGAATCTTTCGTACACTTGTTGCGGGCTCTTGTGATGCACCCCGGCTACGAGCGAATCTCGATAATTCCTATAGCAGTGACACTACTCAAGAAGCATGGCGATGATGTGTTTGATGTTTTCTGCAACCCAAGGCTACCAATCGGGGCTGTTCAGACGGTAAACAGACAGGAACAGTCAAGTCTCTATGATGATCACGAAGAGGAGATAGATTTCAGTCACGAAGCTGAGGAAGAAGGTGAAATCACAACGGTAAATGAGGATACTAAGCCAGAGCCGGAGGAAATTGAAAAAGCAGAGGCGCCCAACGTGGTACTTGCTTCTAACATGGAGCGCATTTTAAATGATGAACCGGACAAGATGTTCAGAAAAAGAACCATTGAGGTTCAGAGCGACGATCATGAGTTGAAGATTCGCAAGACCGAAATCGAGCAAGAAGTTGAAGTGACTAAGTCAATTCCAGTTGAGGTCGTGCAGGAAAGTGAAACGGTTGTAGAGGTTCACGAGAGTGATGTCGAGGATGATTCCGATTTCGAGATTCCAGATATCAACCTAAGTGACGATGAAGAGTAATACACCGATTATATTGCGATTTAGTTCTTGAGATGGCCACTAAACGTTTACTGTTGATACCAGACGCTGCGTCAAAATTCGTCCAAGAAGTTAATCAAGTGAATATGAGACCCATCTTGTGATTTACATAGACAGTTAGACCTCAATAGTAATCGGTAAAGACCCGAGGAGTAGTTGCCTTCAAAGTCATTTGCCGTAAGGCTTTCGTCTCTTTTAATCAAGCGCTTCATTAGGTTCTGCATTCTTTCGGCAACGAGATCACTATCAGCGCCATCTGGGCAGAGGTCTATGGCGACGAAGTTCTCAATAAGTGTATGCAGAATACGCCAGAGATTAGAATTCCGCGTTTCGGGGCCATCTTGTTGCCGATCATGAAGCTGAGGGCTATTTTCTGAAAGCCTCTGATTCAAAAGTGTTGTTAGTGTTTGTACACCCTGATTAAGCGATTCTTGCGTCGCAAGGATTTCTCGAAGAGGTTCCAAAGAATCACTTTCGAGATACTCTCGACTTGTCTTAAGACGGGTTCTGTTTTCGCAAAAAGCAAGGCTGAGGCCTATGGGATCGGATCTATCAGGGGAGAACATGGGCTTCCCCAAGAACTCTATCCATAGATCTTGGTCACTATTGAGCTTCGTGTCTGGACCGCTCGATTTCAGTTTGGCTAGAGCATCTGTCACCTGCTGTAGGAAGTATTCTTTATTGTCAATTTCCCTCTCCAGACTCCGCTCATATATTGCCAACTGGTTTGAGCTGTTTGCTGCCATTGTCTTCGATACTAAGGGCAGTTTATGGTGTTATATTCAATTCTTGAAGAGCGAAAGAATTTAAGACGCTTTCGTCAGAGGTACTAGAAAAGTTGGGTGATTGTGAGTAAAGCGAGCAATTCTGGATGTTTTCAACTACATTTCATAGTCCATCCTCCCGCAACTTCTCCCACAGTCTTGACGCTCACATTTATCACTTGAAGCTCGCTCATTAGTGACAGGAAAGTAAATGTATTCACAAATATTCTCTCGAAATTTTAATTGGCCGAAAACAATCCCAACTGCTCATTGGCGGAACGATATTGAAAGGCTACGAAACCCCCGTTATATGATACCACAACAACAGATAACTAAGTAACCATGTCACAATGAGATAGGAAGACCGTTGTTTAAGTATTCGTGCACTGTGCTTCTGTCGTGAAGATCACTCTATACTAATCACGTTCAAATTTATCATTATAGCAAGTAGTGCTGATACATGAGCTCAATTCCTTCTTACAAGACTCCAAGCAATAATGTCTTCTATCACCCAAAATGACCTTGCGACTCTAGACGATGGCTCTAAGAAAGAGATCATGACTTTCTTGGAGGCCGAAAACTCCAAACAAAAAGTTCAAATGTCTATCCATCAATTCACTAACATATGTTTTAAACAATGCGCTACTTCTGTTAACAACGGAAACCTAAGCTCTCAAGAGGAGACATGTTTGAAAAACTGTGTCAACCGCTTTTTGGATACCAACATCAGAATCGTGAAAGGTCTGCAAAGTATTCAATGAAGGAATTAGCTGGGTAGCGTGCTGTTCGGTCGTGTATATATGTATTGTAGGTTATCCAGTCAATAATCGCTACATATCTGAAGCAAATTTCAGGGTTTCAAACATGAGTCCTGCGATAAACCTAGAGCGCCCCGAGTGGCTTTCATCTCCACGTCCTCATGCTATATTAATTAGGTGTTTATATTCAGATGTAGAGCTACTCATAACGCCATATTCAACGACGTATTTCCTCAACATGCAAATATGTCTGTGTGGGACAGCTCCAGCTTTATCGAGTCCTTAATCACATTGCTTGTCTGGCTAAAGTTCGAACTTACCCCATGACAGCGAATTGTTCAGGAGCTGACGCTCATCTTGATTCCAAGAACAACCCTTGGACTTTAATAAATTTACGAATGCATGAAACTGGGCTGACGTTTCGTCATCCAAGGTTCCTTCTGAAAAGCACTTCTCACTTAAGATGGTCACACACGCCAACAGATCGTATTTGTGACCCACGATTCGGCTTCTGGAACATACCACAACCAGCTTGGTGAGTGTCAAGACTATTTGGTGCACCAGTGGCATGAATAGAGTGATGTATCCATTGCGAATTAGGAACTCCCCTAGTACGTAAATCAGTCGCTGCAGATGTGCGACTGATCTTTCTTTCAGTATATCGATAGTCGTATCCACAAACTTTAGTACTTTTAGAGTCAGCTCTGGGTACTCCGTGGCTACTCTGGGCAGAGTTGCCTGAAGAATAATTTCCGATAGAAATTTGCTGACGCTCTTGTAATATAGAGACCGATTTTGACTATACTCCACTTGATATAGAGGAATGAGCGTGGTAAACACGGTTTCCCAGATTTTCTCGGTAAGCTGTGGGTCTGTGGAGGGTGGGAAGTGATACCATAGAGAAGTCAAAATGGGTTCGAATACTTTTGCTAGACCTGTGTTCGTGAAATTAAAATGTACGGTGTCGTTCAAATCAATGGTTTGGGTCAAAAATTGTCGCAATAAGACCACTCCTCCTAACTTAATTCCTTCCAGATCTGAGGTGTCATCCATCAAGTTCAGTATTCCGGGCGTTATCCACCACAGGTTGGAAGATATGTCTCGGTGCTTCAGTTGGCTCAAAACCATGAAAAACAAGGGAATGGATCGCCTACCTCCACCCTCATGCCAATCAGACCGTATTTTGTCTTCTGCAAAATTAAACCCTTTATTTGAATTAAGTGCCAACATTTCTTGATCTTTGAATCTTCCTTCATTCGATACTTGACTATTTTTGATTTGGACAAGCATTGAGCGAAGATCTTCGATTATGAGAGAGAGAGAGCTCTCATCTAACTCTTGACAAGCACAGTCAAGACATCGCTTCATCAAATCAGGCTTGTATTTGTTCTCTAGGCAGTAATAACTTATGCATATAATGGATTTGATTCGCTGAGACTTGTTCAATTCATGGCGAAATTTCACGAGAGCATCACAAGCTGCTGAAAGCTCTTCTGGGCTTGGATAGTAATCAATTGATTGGTTGACTTTGTCAGTGAAATCCTCTAGGTCCTCAACGAACTCTATCATGACGTCCTATCGCTCTTGGTTGATGAGAAACAATTACATCGCTAATTTGACATTGAGAATTGATTTTAGAAGTCCAAATTATTGTAGGAAGATAAAGAATCAAAAGTACCTAAACAATGTTCAAACCTACTTATCTGAGGCGGTTCAAACGACTTTTTCATGGGATAAAGATATCCGATGAAGTCAAAAACGCTCTGGCTATAGGGAAGCCGGTCGTAGCTTTAGAGTCTACTATTATCACACACGGATTACCGTTTCCTCAAAATCTTGAAATGGCTATGAAAGTTGAATCTTTAATTCGTCAAAACAATGCAATCCCTGCCACAATTGCATTCATTGATGGTGTTCCCACGGTAGGACTTGGAGCCTCAGAATTAGAACGGTTGGCCGACACTGCTGGCTCAGATATCATCAACAAAGTATCTAGGAGAGACATTGCATACACAATAGCCAACAAACAACTAGGTGGTACTACAATATCAAGTACGATGATTCTTTCGCATATGGCAGGTATCAAAGTTTTCGCTACAGGAGGCTTGGGCGGGGTTCACAGAGGGGCCGAAGTGACTATGGACATAAGTGCAGACCTTGAAGAGCTTGGGAGAACACCTGTAGCTGTAGTTTGTGCTGGACCAAAAGCTATTTTAGATATTGAGAAAACGATGGAATATTTGGAAACTCAGGGTTGTATGGTGGCAACCTATGGACCCGCTGGTACAAACGTTCCAGGATTCTACACTAGAAATTCCGGGGTTTCATCTCCCTATAACTTTGAAACATTTGCACAAGCCGCACAGATCATTCACGCAGGAAGAACATTAGGTCTAGATTCAGGTTATTTGATGTGTGTTCCTCCTCCTACAGGCGTTGCATTAAGCGATTCTTTGATAGAGAGCATTATAGACAAGGCTACACATAGGGCCAATGAGCTGGGTATACGTGGAAAAGAGCTAACACCTTTTTTACTGAGCAAAATTGCTCAAGATACAGAAGGTTTATCGGTGAAGAGTAATATAGAATTTGTTTTGAACAACGCCAAAGCTGGCGCTCAAATAGCTCTTGAGCTGTCCAAATTGGAAAAGCAAGATGTCTCTAAGCAGAAAACGCATATACCCCAGTTCACTTTCAAAGGTGGAAAAACAAACAGCTGCGTAAAGAATACCAAAGATGTATCTGTGGTAGTCGGCGCGGTGGCTTTAGATACGCATTGTTCCATATCCAATAAAACAAGCATGCATGACTCAAACCCAGGAAATATATCTGCCGCTATCGGCGGGGTTGCTTACAATGTTGCATTGGCTGCACATTGGTCCAACAAATATCCGACAGTATCAACAAAGCTATTAACTAGTGTGGGAAATGACTTACCAGGATCGGCCATTTTAAAAGACCTCGAATTGTCTACCGACACCATTTATGTTGACGATAAAAATCCAACGGCGCAATACGTCTCCATGCTCTCGAATGACGGAGAACTCATTGTTGCCTGCGCAGATATGCAAATAACGACCAAAATGCCTGATCAATTTTTACTGGATCGGCTGGAATCCATTAAGCCTAAATTAGTAATTGTGGATGCTAACGTTGCCACGCAAACTTTACAGCTTTTATTGAAGCTACAAACTGACTTGAATTTCAAACTTATATTTGAACCCACGTCTGACGCAAAGGCAAAAAAACTCAGTACTCTTAAAGGAATCGAACCTTTTCCTAATCACAAATTCTATTTAATAACGCCAACTGTTTCGGAATTACAAAGCATTTACTATTCATTTGGAAAAGTTGACAAGTTTGACGTCGATAAATGGTTCCCTATTTTGGACTCCCTTCAAGTAGATACTGCGTTCAGGAACGAGCAAAATAAGGGCCTCTCAAAAATCATAAGAGACGCAATAAAGAAAGGCGTCTTCCAAATGGCATTTAATCTCCTGCCATACTTCCCTAAAATGGTAGTTAAAGATGGACCAAACGGGCTTTTTGTGTTTACACTGAAGGAAGACATGGCTGATAGGGACTCGACAGAATCTTTTGCTCACTATTCTTTTGTATCAAGGGGTTTTCAAATTGGTGACAAGCAAATGGGAATGATGTTTGAACATTATGAAGTGCCAGACAAGACATTGACGGTAAAAAATGTAACCGGTGCCGGAGACACATTTTTGGGAGTTTTGTCTAATGATATTTGCCACAAGGGTGATATATTCAGCTTAAATGCTACTGATAGATTCGCGTCCATCAATAGAGCTCAATTAGGTGCTAAGATGACGGTAGAGGATTACGGGGCTGTCAGCAAATGTCTGAAGCAACTTAATTAATTTAGAGACTTTCGCGTAGGGCGGTTGGCTAAAATGTTAATCAAACCATTGTTTTGACCTTGGAAACGAAAGAGTCTCGCGTAGCAGGACTCAAAGGTTTAGGCCCACTGAGGTACTGGCTAAAAAGCATTCTACCTATTATTGGCTCGTCAACCCTCCCAAGCATTATTTTCTCATTGTTCTTACGAGAGCAATATGATAGCTGTAAGGAACCATTGATTTGGAGCTCTATCAGCAAGTCATCATTCTTAGGGACGAATCCTTTTCTTGTGAAAGCATCTTTCAATTCTTGAATTCCTCTAGAAACAATTTCCTGATTTTTCTTGGCATCTGGATGGTTTAAAATTGACTTGATCAGGCCCTCTTTCAAATGGCTAAAGTCGGTGTTTCTAATGGGCGTGATCTTGGCAGCCATTCTAACACCACCATCAATGAGGTTTCCAATCAGTGCTCTAGATTTTATTGGGTCCCGGAGAGCGTTTTCCACATTTTCAGAATGTGATTTCGAAGTGTCCGTATCTAGAAAGGCTTTGGATAAGTAGTTGGAATTGAAGATCTTAGATATCAACGGCAAGTCTTCGTTGGCCACATATATTCCCAACGCATAGACCTTAAAGTTAACGAATGTAACTGCACGAGGTCCAAACCCTAAAAGATTGTAAGAAGCTGTCAGCGGATAGTCTGGAGGTCCTAGAGTTACTGTGAATGGCGACACGGATTTGTCCACCTCTACGGATCTGTCAATATTCTCAGTGGGACCAGCGTCGTTTCTGATCGATTGACATTGCCATAAAATGAGACCAAGTCCTGCTGCTCCAGCTCCTAAAATGTAGGTTGATTTATGCGATTTTTGATATTGGGTTCCCAGAAGTTGCTGAGAAAAAAAGGACCTCTTTGAGATAGAGCTGCGCGCAAAACGCAAGCTTTGAGCAGCTGAAAATCGAGATAGTCTGTTGAACATTTGAAATAATCTTTTGACGATTTGTGATTCTCAATGCTTGTTCATATCGGACCTTACTTCATGAAATAACTGAAATTTATTAGCACTGCGCACGAATAGCGTTGGGAAATAGGTTTCAAGCACACAACGTAGACATTTGCACAGAACAAGTTGTACTGGTAACGCCGTCATGATCGGTCAATGTTCGTCCCCTCGAACCATATGATAGTTAACAGCCCATGCGAGCTGCGAACAAGGATTTTGGGAAAAAAATTCATAAGCTGCACTAGACAAGTCTATGCTCGAAAACAACTCAACAACACAAGATGTGCAGTTTATTTGGCTCTGGATTTAGTAACGTTTTGCTAAGTAATACTATATGCATCAAGCTGTGTCAAATTTGTACATAGTGACAAGCTTGTTACAACCAGAAGTCAGATCTATGCAAGCCAGCCAGAAGAGTTTGCTAGAGAGGAGCATGGTGAAGATATTATTTATACTTCCTTTTGTAGCCTGTCCACCATTCTCAACTAAGCGAAACTTAAGAAAGGTTATTGGCATTTCACAAGTAAATATTGAGCTTTCACCAAGAATATATGCTCGCGACCTCCACAAACTCTATAGAAAGCAGCTAAACTTATTGCAACACATTACATAGGGCTTTGGCGAGTCATTTTAAGGCTTTTCGAGAACCTGATATCATGTTTTTATTCTCTGTTAAGAGATCTGCTTTATCAAAACTTCATGTATTTCCCTCTCTAGAAAAATAAAAACTGCCCGTTCTCCACGCTTGAACTCAGTAGACTCATGGAAGGAAAGCATGGCTTCATATAAATGCATCACCTCCTGACGAGCTTCTTTATTATTCGATGATGGCGAGATGAAAGATCTACGCAACCAGAAATTTTGTGATTTGACCTTCGAGGATCGAATCTCAAGATCTCATGAGCATGTTTTGATCAAAATTTAATAAACAGTTTATAAATAACAGATTAAAATCTATGACGAAGCCTGCTATAGTGCATCTTCGGGAATGTCGTCGTGAAAGTATTTACCCTCTAGTGTTGGCTTAATGACTCCTGTTCTGATGAGGAAGTCACCGAAATGCTCCCCATCGTTTCTGTGTAGCGACCAGTTTTTGAACATAGGCTTCAAGGTAGCAATGATTTCGTCTTCTTTAATGGAGGCCCTGTAAAGCTTATTCAGCCTCTGTCCATAATAACCACCGCCCAACATCAAGTTGTAGGTACCAGGAGCTTTTCCGACGCAGGCTATCTCGGCCAACCAAGGACGGGAACACCCATTAGGGCATCCGGTCATCCTCATGACAATAGAGTCATGGCGTAAACCATATTGTTCCAAGACGTCTTCAAGCTTGGTGATCAGGACAGGTAGATAACGTTCTGATTCAGCCATCGCCAGACCACAGGTTGGGAGGGCAACGCAAGCGGCTGAAGAAAGTCTTAAACCGCTGAAGTCGGAGTTATCAAGCTTGTAGGTTTTCAATATCGATTTGATATGGTCTAAATGGTCATCGGTGATGTCGCTAATTACCACGTGTTGATTACCTGTCAGGCGGAAATGTCCGGAGTTGGTTTCCTTCATGTAATCGGCTACCTTCTTAAGACCTGTCTTTTGAGGCATATCTGGCGAATTCTCGATTCTACCATTTTCAATGAAGATAGTGAAGTGATTTTTGCCAGTCTCATCTTTAACCCAGCCAAAATAGTCAATGTTAGACTTGATCTCGTATGGTTGTTCTGGACCAAACTTTTGACCCCATATTTCTTCCACTTTTTGTTTGTAAACCTCTACCCCCAAATCGTCGACTGTATACTTTAAACGGGCATGTTTACGATTTTGGCGATCTCCATGGTCTCTTTGAACAAGCATCACCTTCTCAATTGCGATATGTGCGTCTTCGGCTTTAACAAAACCGAACGAAGAACCGGTTCTTGGATAAGTTTTCTTGTTATTGTGAGTAGCACCCATACCACCACCAGCGTATAAATTGAAACCTTTGATGATTTGTGTTGCCTCATCAACAATGGCAATCAATCCAACATCAATAGACCAGACGTCAACATCATTGTATGGTGGGACTGCCATGTTCACTTTGAATTTTCTGGGTAGGTAAGTAGGGCCATACAACGGTTCGACATCAACTAGAGCATTGCCACTTACTAATGTCTTTTTCTTGTTTGGTCCTTCCTTTCTATTCTCAAAGATCGAAGGCCACTTTGAATCGTCATCATTTGGATCAGCGCCTTCTAGCCAAATTTCGTGATAAGCAGTCGTTTGTGGAAGCAAGTGTTCAGAAATTCTAGCCGCGATGTCAGCAGCTTGTTTGTGAACCTTCGCATTAGCTGGGAGAGCTGATACCATAACATTTCTGTTGACATCACCACATGCAGCGACAGTATCCATCAAAGTGGAGTTCATTGCTCTGATAGTATGCTTCAAGTTTCTCTTGACAACACCGTGCAATTGGAACGTGGCTCTTGTTGTCACCTTTATAGTACCATTACCAGTCTTGTCGGCTAAGTGATCTAGGATAAGCCATTGCTCAGGCGTCGCTTTGCCACCGGGAAGTCTTATTCTGCTCATGAAAATATAGTACGGTTCTAACCCTTGCGCTTTTCTGGCGTCTCTGATATCACGATCGTCTTGCATATAAATACCATGAAATTTAGTAACTTGCTGATCGGAGGCAGAGATGGCTCCAGTGGAGTCATCGACTAGTGCCTCTGGTATTGTACCCCGCAGAAAGTTTGACTCAATTTTGATGTCTTCATTTGTGATTGGTTTAGGCTCGTCGGGAACCGAGGCCCCAGACACTCCCAATACCTCCCAAAGTTGAGGCTCCCACTCACCGTAACCAGTTTGATAGCTATCGGCATCTTGATCATCACCTAAACCTAGTGGAATCAATGGTTTGGCAGAGAGAAGCTCTAATCTCTTAAACAGTTCCTGAGCAGGTTTGTTGTAATAGTGCTTATCCTCCTTACGTGGCCAGTAAAGGGAGTCCCCGAGGCCGAAAACGGAAAAGTTCAAAGCAGCCAAGTCTAAATCGAGAGAAGCTTTTAGTTGATCCCAAAAAGCTTTACCATCTTGGGGAAACTCACCTTGGCCAGCAGTAGAAGTGATGAATATAACATTTTCTTCGTCTGGTAAAACTTCCAAATCTAGGTCGTCCATGGACAGAACAGTTGCTTTCAACCCTCTAGCAGTAGCTCTACTGCCTAATCTGTTGGCAAGATTAGCAGCATTACCGCCATCAGACGCATAATATATGTGCAAAGGAGGTCCTGACAAACCTTCCAGCAGCTGATCATAAGCTGCCTTTGCCCTTCTCTGTTGTTTGGCCTCAATTTGACCACTAGCGCCCTGCTTTAGATTCCTGGCTAGTTCGGGACTCTTTTTGGTGAGAAGACTCAATTTGTTTTCTCTATCAAGAAACTCTTGCAACTGTCTTCTGATCACAGAGGACTCGAGCTTGAAGGCCTCTTCTGGGTTTTCTTCCCTTGGATCATATCTGTACAATGGCCAGTACCCAGATTCCACTGCGTTCTTGGTTTCCTTCAAAACATCCAGAGGTGTATCATTCTCGGAAGAGTATGGCAAGTAAGCCAACACAATGGAAGGCCCTGTGAACTTAGCAGCTTCGATTAAAGAGGTCAAAAGCTGCGTGTAAGAAGAATATACTGCCACCGAAGCAACGTATACTTCACCGAAGTTCAGAGCATACAACCCAACATCCTTTTTTCTTAGTTTTGATTGGGAGCTTTTAACTTGTTCGTAGGGTTCTGAATCAATGATGAGCATGTTCACGTCTTTCTTTGAAGCTAGAACATGGTGAACACCAGAATTTCCTAGATCGTAGGACCAAGCGTCGGACCCCACTAACCACTTAGAGGCGAATTTGAAACTATCGACTGTTGGTGCATTTTTCAAGATCCTCAACGAAACGCTGGAGTCTTGATTTTGTTCTAATAACTCGTAGACTTCAACAGCAAGTTTATTAGCTTCTTCCAGAGAAGCTTCTTTTGATTTTTCTTCATTTAGACGCAACCATTTGGATAGTAGTTCAACGATACGGGATCCCTCAGGAGAGTTGTAAGCTCTTGCATCAAGGGAGTCGCGAACAATGGCGACTAATTCTTTTCTTTTTGATTCTTCACTAACTAAAAGACCATATCCATATTCGGGACTTGTAGCGTTGACGTTCTCGTCTTGATACTTGTTCAAAATATGAAGGTTAGAGGAAAACAATTGCTTTAACACCTTTAGATAGGCATCTTCGAGGGAGAAAACGTTGCGAATAGATTTTTGCAATGAGGCGTTCTTCTCGGAGTTGGACGAGCTTTCTCCAATAAATAGGGTTTGGTCAGGGTTCTCGTTAGTCACATTTGCGATGATTTTTTTCAAAGCAGCAGATGTATCATTAAGCTGTCCAATGTTTGTCACTAGCAACTGATCTATGCCTCTCTCTACCAAAGTATTGAAATCAGCAAAAAAGTCAAGCAAGATAGGTTCGAACCCATTAACAGACAGATTGTTGTTTGTTCTTTGTACGATAACAATTTTTTGAACAGATAGCGGTACCTGCTCAAAAAACTGTTCAAACGACCACGGTCTGTATACCGAGATATCAATAAGCGCAGTATTTGATGGCAAAGCTTCAGCAAATTGCTGGCCATATGGCGAAAGATTGACCACGAGAGTAGAAGGAGACTTGGATGTGCTGTGGTAGGTTACTTTAGCCAAGTCCTCGAAGATGGCACTCTCTGAAGCTGGCTCCTCGGCCACCTCTATAAGGGGAATTTCGGCAGTGGCGACTTTGCCAATTGTGGACAAGTTTACAAAGTGGAAAACGGGCTGTAAGGTTTCAGACGCGCACTTTGCGGCTGCTAGAGCATGCTGTGGCAAAGTGGTGCTAGAGTTTGAGACCAAGGTCGCAAACGACAAATCCTTCAGCAGAGGCAATGTGGCATACTCGTTCAGCGCTAATTCGATGTTGACAACAACGGGAAAACCTTTCAAAGAATACAGATGAGGCAACGAGTTAAGTAGTGTAGTTTCATCCGTGAAAACGGTAGTGAGTTTGGACTTGCTTAGATCTTCCACGACCGTCGCAAAGGGATCGGAGGAGTTCACCAGCTGCGAGCAGCGTGCATGAGGGTTCGCCTGCAACGCGGCAGAAACCCCAGAACCAATCGACTTGGCTTCTGTGGTGTAATAAATAATGCCATCACCAGTTCTGGCAACATCGGCCAAAAACTGAGCTGGACTTAGTTGGGCCATAGTGTGCGTGATGCTCGGGCAGATAGCGTTTCTGAAACACTTACCAAAAAATCAGAGGTAGGCGGTGAGTTCGCCGACTCACTATTCTTATATGCCCTGCACTGCACTTTTTCGAAAAACTATAAACGAAGCTTCTCTTTCTCAACAACACAACTGTGGCATATATTCCGATAATTCAAAGATCAATGAGCGACCTGTGTTCCTGTTCAGCTGATCTGCTGAGATTTCGCAACTCTCAGCATCTCACGTGCGTTTGTCCGTTAGTACGCCATACCAGCGAGAGAAGGATAAAGACTAATGACCGATTCGAATACCACGGAAACCGTATTTGATTCCTCGCAAACGCGCTCGTAAACTTTTGGCACCAGCTTTGTATTTCAAATGTCGTTTGGCGTCTTTGTTTTAGAATTAACAGTAGTGACGCCTGAAGGCTACACTTCAGCATAGTAAAAAAGCGGCTTGTAGCTTAAATTCTTGATACTATCTTCTGATTTTCTCTCTAGCAACTTCCCTGTAGCATACTCTGAAGATCCTTGCTTCGCATAACCTGGCTGTTAACCCTCATGGCTTCGCTGTTTCGTAGGGGGACGAGAATGCACGACTTTTATCTTAGGAATTAAAGTAGACGAGTAGACAAACTCGAATATGGCTCGCATTTCTCATGCGAAGGGTACTGAAACGTTCGTTGTTTCTGCCTTAGGATTGTGGAGCAACTCTGACAGTAGTCTTGGTTACTGATCTTTTTCGGAAAGTAAGAGCATACGTGTCGGAATCGGCACACCAGCGCTAGCATTCAAGAACACAACTATTGCGGACTTTTGCTGAGTGGTGTGTTATGCGTAAATGTGAACTCGTTGCTTGAATGTCTGTAAACGAAAAATGATCTCAACAGAAATGACTTTTGTCACTTCGAGTGATGGATCTCGGTTTGTATGCTGTTTATGGAGTGTGGGAAGCATAGATGTTGCAGCATCAAACCCTGCTCTTACTCTCTAACCCTGAATAGGCCAGAGGCATCTTTTTTCCTGCATGAGCAAGTAGCGGTAAAACCATGCAACATTTCGTTAGGGAACCCTGTATTGGCTTTCTACGATCTAAATAGTACGTTTTTCATAAAACATTATTTTTCGGGCCTTGGAAGTCAATTAGCCGCCGACGTATTCCTCCCACTAAAAAATCGCATGTGTTGTCCAGAAACCACAGGCCTCTCTTGGGATCAAGCAAGATAAATTTTCTCAGCGCTATCAAATGCTTTGACCTTGGGAAGCTTATGCACTTGCACTTACTATTGTTCTTCATCAGTAGTAAAAAAAGCCACTCGATTTTCCACAAATCGGTTCTCTAAGCTGAATCTATAATGTTGAGCTATTGCGTCAACCTAAATTTTACTACATTTTACACAGGAGATTAGCAGTCGGCAATCAGAAATCTTTGGAACTTCGGGGGCTTATTTGTCTCAAATATCTGTACACTGTGAGCTTCATATTCCTTATGCGATCGAAGTAGCGGTGGCCACGTTCGCGGATGCCTTGGTCATAGAACAAGAGCTCCAAATAATATGTGGTTCACACAATGCACAAGTAACGCCCTATTTGGCCTGCATTAGTGCTCAGGAGAAAAGAGAAAAAAAGATGAATGCGCTCTGCAAACATAGAGTTCGGTCTTTTTTAGATATCGGAGAGAGCCGCGGAGACTCAATCGATTGCCATTTGCACATAAATTAATCACCTAAAATTTTACCAACTAATCAAGTCAAATTGTGGCGCAGGCATTAGTTCTCACTTCGCAGATCGTTCCAAACTGTATCCTTGAACTGGCTTATTTTCTTTGCTTAAGGTTTACTTGATGAGATACGACGACTCAAAATAAAATTACACATCGTCTTTCCAATCGACTACAATACCACAACTTCTTCTATTGGAATACCAAAATTATTGAAGCCATGGTAAAGTGTTGCCCTATGTTTCAATAGTCAACATTCGACCGGTGGTCTAAAAAGCTGAGGTCTATTGAATGCCTTAATTCATATCACCTATAGTTGAGATTGTCAAATATTGCGTCTAAAATCAGCTTTCCTTATTGTGTCGTCACTTTACCTAGAAGTTTTAAAAGCCATAACATGAATTCCAATTTTGAGAGTCTGCTTTGAGCAACCATTGACACGGTTAAGCGAGAAATTATCAATGTAAATCACTATCTTACGTTTTCACGCTCCTGGTCTAGCGTTTCCCCGATAGTCATTCCCAGATTTGCTACTCCAGATTGTTTCAGTTCTGCCGCAGCTTTTTCTAATTCTAGGAGGTTAGAATCTCTAATCTTAGCGCAGTCGTCCAGAGTAGCGTCCACTGTTATATCATGTTAGTTTCAGCCGAAAACAAACAGTGGCATTCCTTGAATACTTCGCTTACTGCAAAACATACGTTTCAATCGCATCTGATTCAGGACAGCTTCCTTGATGCGTATCTTCTCCTCCTCACTGAGCATTGGTGGGCAAAGCGGATGTCTGTCCCAGTATAATCTAACAGTACCATACATTGTAAATCCAATTTCGAGAAGCTTGGTTTTCGTATGTTACGATTTTGAGGCTTTGAGGCTACAGCTATCATGCTGTTAGTGGTTGGACAAGAGATTTTAAACCTCTATCAGCCGCCACTATTCTCTTTAGGCTGGCGGATCTTTTTGTCAGTGAGACTTTGAGAGTTGCCACTTCCAAAATCCAAGAACGTATATTTAGAGGTTAGAGAATCCCAGCCGATACGCTCCTGTAGTCAATTTAGCACAGTGTATCATGAACTTTCTTTCATTTCGGAGTTGCTACTTGAGATATAATCTTTCCCAAACTCAAGAAATAAATGATGATAATTTTTGTAAAAAGGTAGCGATTTTGGAGAGATTGCAGGTTTTACCGAATTTAGTAACTCGCCTCTAAAATAACCAACGCAATGCCTTTCAGGGGCTATTCGGTAAGTTTATTTTTATTTCGCATGTTTTTGGCTGAACCCATCGATTCAATGATGCGGTGGAGCTTTTTGCTATCTTCCATCAGCATGCAGTTGATCACTTAGCTGTAACTATAGATGTAGTTTCCAGATCTTTGCAGGAAGTAAACCAATTGGAAGAATGGCTCGCATCGATAGGACAAACTTCATTCTTATCACGTAAAGCGCTCGAGGATTTGTCTTGGGAAATTGGAAAGAGGACACTTCCCTAATATTCATCGCTCTCCAGAAGTTGTTCAGTCTGTGCTATGCACATTACGGATAAGTAGGTAAGGCGAACTTTGTCCATTTGACTCGACAATTACATCATCACTTGGTACTATTTTGTCATTTATCATATATATATAAAGATCGGCATATAACGAAAAACTGCATATACCGTGTAGGATAGATGAAATGGGGGCGATTGTTATCCAATAGTGTCTAGTGAAAATGTTGTCACTTGATGAAGAGACTTGAAGAGTGCATGTAGAATGTAGCAAGATATTTTCCATGAGATGTCCAGGCAAGTGAAAAATTACTATTGAGCAGGGCGCGAATTCTTCAATCTCAGCTGGTGTAGTGTCAGTATACTCAATCAACTTCTAAAGCGCCAAACTTCGTGGTTGACCCTTCTTCCTCTAGATTCTCAGATCTAATGTTCTTGTCACCGCACACGTACCCAATATTTGACAAAAAGACCAAAAGGTGGCAAAATGCACAACCTTAAAAGAATCATTAAAGGTTAACTTGTCCAACTCTTTGCATTGACCCATATAACGACTGAAAAGAATGGTTTTGGAAGCAGCAGTACTGATTGTGGATAATTCAGAGTTTTCCAGGAACGGGGATTTCCCGAGAACTAGATTCGAAGCGCAGATCGATGCCGTGGAATTTCTATTCCAAGCCAAGCGTAACAGCAACCCTGAGAACTCGGTTGGGCTTATTTCGTCTGCCGGAAGTAACCCTCAGGTTCTCTCAACTTTCACATCGGAGTTCGGAAAGATTTTGGCAGGTCTACATGACACCACCATTGGCGGGGAAACAAGACTGACCACTGCCATCCAGATTGCAGCGCTAACGCTCAAACATCGTCAGAACAAAGTTCAACACCAGCGGGTCATAGCATTTGTGTGCAGTCCTTTGCCAGAGAGCGAAAGGGATGAACTCATGAAGCTAGCCAAGAAATTAAAGAAGAACAAAATTGCAGTCGATGTGGTCAACTTCGGTGAGATAGACAGCAACACTTCCATCTTGGAAGAGTTCATTCAAACTGTTAACAACCCTCAAGAAGAAAGCAGTCATCTAGCCACGGTATCGCCCGGCCCTAGGTTACTGTACGAACATGTTGCTGCGTCTCCTATAGTACTAGAAGAAGGTGCGGAGCCTGGATTCGGCGGTGTCGGAGGATCGGGAATGGGCGGAGGTGACAACTTTATGGATTTTGGAGTGGACCCATCCATGGATCCGGAACTTGCTTTGGCGCTGCGTTTGTCCATGGAAGAGGAACAGGCCAGACAGGAAAGACTCAGGCAAGAGCAGGAAAACAGCACCGGAACCAAGAACGAGGGACCCTCGGCCAGCTAATCAATAACAGCTTCTCTTTTTTGCCATCTGCCGCGAAACGAAACCACTGCCACTGCCACTGCATTTCCATGCGCAATTCCATCGAATTCTGTAAAGTACATATTGGTCGATATGGAGCCATTAAAAATAGAAACATCCAGTTTAAATACCTCAGCACCACTTGGTAAAATGTTAGACAGCCACCAAGCTCACTACTAGTATAGCAGTGGCTACTTTTGCTTAAGTGTCGGAATCGAGTCGTGCAATATCTTGATCTTCAATTCACGTGACGTATAACGAGTTGTCGTTTGTAGTGCTATGGAAGTACACCAGGCTTCCTTTAAGTTTCTAGCTGTTCAGCGGATAAGATCGATAAACAAATTATACAACCTACAAGCTTTCCTATATGTCCCACGATGCTCGGGGCGCCATGAAGCCTCAAGTAGATCAATCTGGATTCCCAGACTCTTTGCAGAGCTTTTTGATGGACAAAAAAGACCTGAATCATGCACCTCAAGCGCATATAAGCCAAATAGGTTCCAAAATGAATATTGAGAATAATACGCTTACAATTGGGGGCACTGGGGAGCCCAGAAGAAGTGGCAAACCTCGAATGACCATGGACGCTGGTCGAAAACTAGATTTGAAGCGATCATTGGTACGAGAGCAGTCCGACAGGAAAATTACTACAAATGCGGAGACTCCGGACCTCAGCCTATCGGGATCAGACTCACTACCTCAATCGCAACCAGAGCCTTGCAGCGGGCAAAGAAAAACTTATCAATTGGAGCTGGGGCTCCATGAGTCCAGGTTTTCTGAGGAATTGGTGATATTAGATTTATCAAGCGTACGGGGCTTGAAAGAAGGAGATTTGGCGGAACTCAAGACGTATAAGGGCAAGAATGGAGTCAAAGGCAAGAAAATATATTTTGTGGTGAAAGATTTCGATAAAGAACTTCGGAAACGATACAAAAACGCACAAATTTCGGTGTTATCAGGTCAGTTACAACATGCGATAGGGTTGCCTACGCGTTCCAAAGTTTGGGTCAAGGCGAAAGATAGAAATGCTTGTCAAGCAGACCTTGTTGAGCTCTATGTTAAGGACTGCCTGATTCATCGTGGTGATATGTGGGTCTTTTCCTCCGAGATAACTGGTAGCTGCGTTTACAATGAGCAAAGATTAACTTTTGTGGATAGTGTTCGAGCTACAGTCCATGGGATATATCGCGAAGGGAAGAAAGTTCTTTCAGGCTACATCGGCGATGATACGAAAGTTGTCTTTCGATCAGAATCTGCTAGATTAGTCTTTCTGATACAAATAACTAATGAGATGTGGCACTTTGAAGAAAATGGCGACATCTATTTTTACAAGGTAGTCAATTCTCTGTTTCCAACCATCTTCAAAAAGTGGAAAAATATAGGCACACATCACACAATCACCATAGTTTTCTCCGCCTCCTTGGATCTCTCAGATATTCCATTCCGAGACATACCAGACGGTGAAAGACCTAAAAATACAAAAGATTACTATCGCATTGTTGTTGATCAAGTAAATATAGTTCACTGGACAGAGATCATGAAAACACTGAGGCAGGAGTTTAAAAATATATCTAAAGAATTGAAAACTTACCAAACAGAAGATGGTATATCTTTGGTTAGAGGTCGATTTTCTCCTGCTATCAAGTCGAATATCCTAGAGACTATTTGCTTGGCCACGACATTTTGTACCAATCCTTTTAGACAGCCTGATCTTCGACGAACAGCGGCGCATGTCATTATTGTTAGTCCTGGATCATGCATTTACGATGTTGACTTTGACTTGCTCAAGGAAACAAGTAAAAAAGTTCAATCAATTGAGCTTTCTCTTGATGTCATTTGTTTAGGACGACCCCCTTTGCACGTTGTTCCTCTCCTGAGGTATCGAGATTACGAAAATCGACTCCGATGCTGTGTACCTTCTTGGATAAACATTTCTTTTTGGAGGTATTCGTCCTATTCTAATAATATTTGGTATCCGAGGTGTAAGATGCATGACCTTCAAATGATGGGATTGACCGAAACAGAGATGAAGGATGAGATCGCAATAGACTATATGGAGGTACCTCCCAACACATCTTCGATCTCTGAGTTGATGAAGCAACACGACAATAGTATATTTACTTATCAGAACGACATTGACGTGGAGGAGAGAAAATCTATTTCATCAGATTTTATCAACGAATCAAAACCAAAGAAAGGGACGAAACCTATTGAGAGACCAACGAAAGCATATCTCTCGTGGAACCCACCAAGATCTGCTTCGCCCATGGTACAATCAACGGCTTCATTGCAAGTGTTTGGGGACCTAGCTCAATCCAGTCTCAGCGGACCCCCGCATACTGGCAGTGGTAGAATTGACCCACATAATAATGATGAAAAAGCTCAGAATGAATCGCGGGCCGTTAATAAATTGAAGAGCGTGACAAAAGGTGGAAACATTGCACAACGAATTGTTTCTAGATTTCTCCCAGAAGCTGAATTGAAGCCCAAGAGAAGTCCTACGGTAACACCCACAAAAAGCGCACCTACCTCCCAAGTTTCTCGGAACGAAAATCAATCTGCGCTTGATGACATAGGAACCTACAGTCAATTGCCGATGTTGAGAAAGAACATCTCCTCTTTGAAAGCACCTATGGCTAAAAAGGCCCCTTTCGAGCTGGTTTCGTCGTGTGGTCAATCTTTGTCGAGCTCCCCTCAGCGTCTTCCAAATTCCTTTTCTCATAAGATTCAAAAAAGAGCCGCTGTGGATGATATGATGGCAATTCTCTTTAGCTGGCTAGAGATAAAAAATCCATCGATGCCGATGAGCTTAGAGCGGGCAAGCTCTTTGATCATGCCCCAGTACAGAGACGTTTTTCCAAAATATGTTGCAAAGAAATACAATAAATGGAAATCGTTAACAACTCCAGCGGAGCTCCCCATAACCATATCATCCTTCCCAGCTAAAAGCGACTTCGAGAAGAATTTTACTTTCACTAATCATTCTGTTATATTGAACCCTGATCAAGAAGTTGAAAATCAAACCGCTTTCGATCTGTTAAGAGACATGGTTTACGTCAGACTTTTGTCGGGCTTCCAAATTTGCACCGGCGAAACAGTTGAAAATATTGAATTCTCAAAGGGCAATGAAGGTGACAGTCGAAAACTCGCGAAAAGATTGACAAAAGGTAATTATATGGATGTCAAGATGTACATGATGTTTTATGAAGAAATTCATAAGCTAAGTTGCGACTATGATGGTACTATCAATGTGCAAAGACATATTCGCAAGAATAACGACGCTATAGGAAGCGGCGTGCCCACTTACTATCCAGAAATCAAAACTAGATACGAAAGTTCATATCGTGAAACAATGACCGATCCCCTCAAAATGAACAGAGAAAGGTTTAATTGGAATCAGCTAGATCAGATGCTGGCAGGCTATGGAGATTCTGTTATTGAAAAGAATAAGAAACAATTTCGTTCCAAATTTGTAATATTGCCATCTGACGTTCCGGAAAATACGTTCTCGTCTACAATAAATGGCAGATCAGAGACTTTGAGTGCTGAGGAAATCAGACTTGAAGGTTTGAGACGGCTCATTTCTTCGATATATCGTACCAGGCTCAAAAATGGGCGTGACAAGCTACCACGCTCCTCCAGAAAAGAAGAAATCGCACCAGAAATTCTCTTCTACACTGGGTCACTGTTCAGTTTCATAGATGAGCAGGCTGAAATTCTAAAATCGACTGGGAACACCCGAAGTGATACAATATTTGTCAAAGATGAAGATTCTCTCTCCAAAGATGTCGATATTGTGGACCTGGCATATGATATGCAGTATGGCAAGAATCATTTACGTCTAGTAAATCGCAAGTGGCACTGGAAAAAACATAATAACTGCTTTTTGGGGTTAGAGTTAGTCAATTGGCTTATCGAAAACTTCTCTGATATCGACACACGAGACGACGCCGTAGCTTACGGCCAAGAGTTGATGGGCCGCGGCCTTTTCGTTCACGTTGAAAACAGACATGGATTTTTAGATGGACATTACTTCTATCAAATTAGCTCAGAGTTTGTGCACAACCCACGATTTCGGGAGGCGGTTCCAGACGGACAACAACTACATGCCGACTCTCTCTCAAAACGTAGCATAGTGTCCGAGAATCTGGATATGCGCCCTTCAAAGATTGAGCCCATCAGTGATGAATCCCACAGAAAGGAAGCCACAATAAGACGTACCGGTGAAGTCAATAAACCTACCGTTCTCCTCAGTAACATGATCACAGTAGACGCAGATTTGGGGAGAAGGTCTTACAAACCTGAAATTTGCAAAGTTCACTATGACAGAGTACACAATCCCAACCACTGCTTCCATATAAGATTGGAATGGTTAACTGCAACCCCCAAACTTATCGACGACTTGATAAACAGCTGGGCAAGGTTATGTAAGCGTTACGGACTGAAACTAGTCGAAGTTCCCTGGGTTGAGCTCTGCACCATACCTTTGTCCAATCCTTTTCACACATTTGTTGACATAACATTAGCCATAGACCCATGGAAAGATCCGGAATTCAAAGACGAAAAGTTGCTGTCTCAAGGTCCATACTATTACCATACTTACCTTTTGGAACAGAGTGGATTCCTCATTGACAATAGGGCTTCAAATTTACTAAGGAAAGGTGTCATTGACCATGAAGTGGTCTACTCTTGGGGGAAGCCAAAATTCAAGTACGCTCAATATATCCATTGTACTGGAGCTTATATTGCAGAAATTAGAGAGAATGGTAATTTATTCTTAGCCCCTAACAACAGGCATCTGTCGAGAGTTAACGTGGATTCGGTAACCTTGAAAACCAGACAATCGCCACGGTTTGCACTAGATGCCCAGAAGATCATGCTCGATTTCAAAAAGACATGTCTTGACTACAGGAAGCTGCACGCAATTTTTTTACAAGCGAAAGAAATTTGGTTGAAGGAGGAAGTTAGTGCTTTGGAATATTTTGGGGAGTTTCCAAAAGCGCCGAGTCCAGCCCGAGCGTTAGAGCGGTAAATTTCTCAACGATGACATTTATATAAGATGTACATAAACGACGCACATGACGCTTTATTCTTCTTTACGCGGCATTAGAGTCTTTGAGCAATTTTGAAAACGTCTGCAAGTACACCTGCTGCGGTAACATCAGCACCGGCACCAGCGCCTTGGACAATCAAAGGACTTGGATAACGCATACTTTGAATAGACACCACGTTGTCAGAACCCGTCAAAGACGCAAAAGGATGGGAAAAGTCATACTTCTCGATGCCAACGGACACTGAGTTGTTAGGGAAATCAACCTTACCAACAAATCTCAACACCTTGTTTTCGGCAGCAGCCTCTTTTTTCAATTGCTCCATTTCCTGATCATATTCTGGTAATTTCTCCAAGTACTCGGCACCAGACGCAACGGATTCCAACTGTTTAGGAATCAAGGAGTGAACTGGGAAAGAAGTTGGAGACTCTACTTTGAAGCCAGCAATTCTGGCCAAAATTGTAACCTTTCTAGCAACATCGAGTCCATTGAGGTCATCTCTTGGGTCTGGTTCAGTGTAGCCTAAATCCTTGGCAGTCTTCACAATATCCGAGAACTTGTAGTCTGAGGGCGAGGTACTAGAGAACTTGTTCAAAATGAACGAAAGACTTCCGGAAAAGATACCTTCGATTTTTTGAATTCTATCACCAGTCTGAACCATGTCATTTAGAGAACCAATAATGGGCAAGCCAGCACCGACGGTGGCTTCGTGGTAAACCAAGCCGCTAGACTCGTTGCCACTGAAGAGCTCGTTCCAAAGAGCCAGGCTGGATGAGAAGGCTTTTTTGTTAGGGGTAGCAATAGAAATCCCGTTTTGAACTAATTGTGGGTAGAAATTGGCAATCGACTCGTTGGAAGTATTGTCGACGAAAATGACTGGCGCAGGCGACTGTTTTAGGAAATCCAAAAGTTTTTCCAAGGACAAAGGCGCCTCTGTGGTTTGGGCCAAATCAGTCTCGCAACTTCCCAATTTCAAAGGTTTGTAGTCTTTGGAGATCAAAGCCTTCTTGGAAGTCGAGAGAAGAATTAGATTGTAAGAGATTTGGGATTTAACCGAACTCAACTGCTTAAGAAAGCTAGACCCAACGACACCAGCACCTGTTAGATTAGGAAAATGTTAGTAGCCCATCGCATGCCCAAACCTGAACGGGAAAGGAGTGTCGAGAAATTAACGAGTTTGCAGACATGGCAATTCGTCGAGTCCACAACTCAATTACCAACAAAGCTTGATCACATTCTCTTACTTACCGATGACAGCAACATTGACACTTTTAGACGCCATTTTGCAAAGATTGTACTCTTAAACAGTTCTATACTGGTAAGAGACCTTTGAAGTAGATAACTGGCTTTTTGAATATTTTCATAGTCTCATAATGTGAAAATACACAGCTCATTATATAAGGTTTTCTGTTTCACGTGATCTTCTTTTCAACCAAGGCCGTGATCTTCTCGAAAGCATCTCTTTTGCTGACCTTTTTGCGATTTGTGGGTGTCTTGCCCTTAACTGGCGTACCAGAAATCTCAAGCTCGTTTTCAGTCAATTTTTCGGGTTCGATTTGGGACTCAGACGAAGTCTTCAGCAACTCGTTTTTTGCGGAGACCCATGGCTGGTAGATGTGAGTGAAATATAAGGCTAAACAAATTCCATCGTAGCCATTATTGCCTTTTTTGAGCTGCAATGCATGCGTGAGTGTAGCCAGCATTTCTGGGTCGTACTTGCTCTTGTCAAAGGTTTGAAATATGTCCTCACTGCATTTTATGAAATGCACGTAGTTCAGAGTTGGAAGCAGTTTATCGGTAGCCTGTTTTTCGTTGACACCAAATCGGACTTGAACAGCCTGGCCAAAGAGTTTCAGAGCACGTTCGGTGGCCAACGCAACGTTCACCATTCCCGCTCCAAACTTTTTTAGTTTTTTTGCAACTAGTGCAATGTTCGAAAAATCGTTTCGACAGAACAATAAATCGAGATAGAACATCACATACTGGTAGGTGTAGATAAAGTGCTTGCCAGGACGTTCAAACTCTGGTTTCCATATATTTACCAGACTTTTATTGGAGCTTTTCACAAACATCACCTCGTCCATTTCCGCGATCGCACCATCAAGATCATGGAATTGCTCATAGAGAATTTTTGCGATTCTATACTTCGGCCTGTGGTGCCACTTCATTTTGTCGAGGGCAATTAGGGCGCGCAATAGACTTACAGTTTTCTCGTAAAAACTTTGTGATATCCCTTCATAGCTCTCATTTTCACCAAATGTCCAAAATTCATCGTCTTTCTTGAATACCGCGTTGTTCCTTCGCATTGTCATCAGGGCTTCTTGTGCTGTACTGACCCCTTTCGTCATCATCTTGAAAGAAGAGACAATCAGGAAATAATGTGGCTCAAGGATCAGATCCTTCGCATTCGACATGTCTTCGGAGAGCTTACATGCTTCCAATAGCAAGTCTGTGCCAGCAATCTTGAATTCTTGTGTGCACCTCTTGAACATCAACTTAGCAGAATAGAAAAAGTTTCTCCAGTTGAGTGGAGGACTTTGAGTACTTGATTGTACACAATCAATTTGATCGGCCTTGGAAAACCCGGTAAGAATAGCCTGCTGGATATTGTAATCGCTTACTGTTTGTGCGCCTGCCGATGGTGCAGTGCTAAGCTCACCATCCATTTTCAACTTGAAAGATGCAGGAGGATCCCAATGAAAACAGGATTTTTCCATTGGCTTCAAGTAACCGTTCATGAGTTCCTCTGACAGCGTTTCAAGCAGTTCCTTCAGAACCTGGTAATAATCATAGTTTTTTAAATCAGCGGCACCCTTAGTTCCTTCATTAATTGCAATCCCCAAAGCCATCAGATAGCATAGAATAGACTTTCGCTGAATGGTCGCGGGACCCATCCTCTTTTCATACGTAGCCAATTTATCAGAAGTCCAAATGAGGTCATCTTCCACAACGTACGAATAGCATTTGCCTAGCAGAAACCAGCTTTCGAATCGTCCAGTTTTGAAGACAATATCTGTTTTTAAGGTGGAAATGATAGAATCCAGTTCTGAAGGTCGCGCCTGAGTGGCTTTTTTGCGCGCTTTGTAAAGGTTCAGCGCTTGAATACTAGCAACATAAAAAATGCCTGCGTCAGCAACGTTCTGTAAATCATTATTCGGTTTGATAAGTTCTAACGAAAGCTCGCCCGCGTATGCTTTTCGAAATGTGTCCATAGTAATCATGGACCTCAAGTACTGCTCCAAAAAGAACTCGTTGCGAGATAGTATGTGATGAGAGGAAAAGTCCACCTCGCCAATAACCTGAATGATATTATCCAGAACTTGTTTTAAATTCGTTTTGTTGCCAGACAAGGTCAGAGGGTTTCTCTCGCCATAATGTGAATTGATCAAAAATTTTCCAATCGCAACAGCGCTTTCCTGGTTCATCGTTTGGCCCTTTGTGCTATGTTGATCAACATTACTATTCTCACCGCTAATGATAAAATGGTACTGACACCACAGCAGTTGCTTTATGTGCTTGAAGCCATCTTCATCACCAATCCCACATAATAACCGCTCGGCGAGATTCAAGTACATACCGTCTGATGCGTCACAAAATCCAAACCCTCCTAAAAGCTCGTGAGAGGCATCTATTAGGTGGGACAACTTACACTGCTTACTGAATGCAAAGGGTTCGTTAACTTCCAAGACATGGCGCATGTAAATGATAGAGGTGAGGGTATCGATAAAAACGTTTTTTAGTCTCGTTGAAGATTTAACAGCTTTATTGAAAAATGACTTCATTGTAGGATCTTTTTGGCACATACTTTCGAAGAACACGATAGGATAGAGTAAATTTAAACATCTCAAAAGAATTCGCATGTTGCTCGTAGCCGTGCCTTTATCCATAAGCTCGTGATTGGGGTTTTCGACGATCAGATCAAGAAATTCCCTCATAAAGCTGCCCATGCAACTGATTGTTAGCAAAAGTGTTTGCTGCCTCTGTAAATGGGACTGGGCTCTGTAGTCTTGTGAGCAAAGTCTGCTATAGAGGATATCGAGGATTTTGAAAAAAATTGACACCGCCATTCCCTTGTCTCGGTGACCATAATACGATACTAAAAGTCGCCAAAGCTTCACTTTAAGTAGAAACGGTGAATTTCTCAGAAAATTCTCCATTGAAAGCTTCTCTCCCGAAGAATCTGAACTCAAACTTTCATCAGAGATTAGCACTTTTCTAATGGATTCCATTTGTTGTTCGGTCGCAACATCGTTATTATTCTCCGGGGTGTTTATGTCAATGGATGTAATTTTTCGTATAATTTTCAGTCGAGAAAGCTGACTTTGTACAGCCTTAAGGTTTAGCTGCGGTATAGTAGAGTAATTTGAGTAGGGCACATTCACATTTGGTGCATGCTTTTTTATACCTGATTCGATTTCTTGGAGACTGTCAATTAGCTTGTCATCAGTAATGTCCATGGTGTACTGCAGGAAACAAAACTTCGCCCATAAAAACCTATAGTGAAATCTTTCACCATTTGATTTTGAATCTTCAAAAATTAGCTCCCACCTGCTGATTTTTCTTTCAAGTTTATTTTTCTGTGTCTCGAGCTCATTGACCTTTTGACCTTGAAGTTTCTTGGCATTGATCCCGCTGTATGTGTTGCCCATCATGTTCACTAGTATTTCGTAAGTTGAAAGTCCCAAAGAGAGAAGCTTATTTCCGCCCTCCGTTATCATATTAAAAAGATTCACGTCAACACTCATAACTAAAGACTCGACAGCCTTGTACAGAACGGGGCTCCAAAAGGTATCTATGATAAGACATCGGCCGTCCAAATTGGCAGATAAGAGAACGTTTAGCAGTCGAAATCTGACTTCTTGAAAATGCAAGTTATGAGTGTTTACTTGCCCCACAAAGGATACAATTTGATCAGTAGGTAAATCTGTCAGTGACTCGATTGGACAGTTGTCACCCGACAGAACACCTGTTCTGATGAGGGCATTAAGCTGAAATAAACTCTCTACGTCGCTCTCCGAATTCTTAGAGTTTTTCGTTTCGGTTTGGTTCAAAAACTCGCTATGCTTGTTTGTCCATGAACTTAAACAATCGTAAAAGTCTGACATAGCTGAGAACTCCGGAACTTCTGACGGGATATCTGAGGGACCTATCTTGTCAACACTCATCTCAAATTCAAGATCTAAAGCCGCAGAAAGGTCATTTATCATTCTAAAAAAGTTTTCATGAATATCCATGGACTTTTTATTCACCTCAATCTGTGGTTTTTCTTTGAATCGTTTACTTGATCTTTGGAGAGGTCTATCGTTAGAATCAGATGTTTCCAAAGGTCTTTTGGTCCCATTCGAGTCATTGGCGGGCGCTCCATTAGGTGCTGAAGGATTTGCTACTATACCTGCCTCATTTTGTTGAGACTTATCATGAGGCTCTTCTTTATCTTTTATTTCAAGCTTTTCTTGGTCGGCCTTGACCACGATCTGGTCATTAGAATTATCCTTCAAAATCAATTTAAGGTGTTCTATGGGATCTTCTGCTTCGTTGTAAGGATCTGAGATACGGCTGAAAAAATTAGAGATCTTGTATTTCGGCAGCGCAGACGTAATAGCGTCAGCCACAGCTTCCCAGCTTAGTTCATTAATCTCAACATTAACGACATTTGGTTCCTTCAAGCTCAGGTCATCTTCCAACCGCATGTGACGTATTTGGGCCAAAAACGGCGGTAGTTTGGACCTGCTGTCGACACTTGGGTTATTGTGAGGCTGTAGAAACCTTGTTAACTGCGTAACGAAATCAGCTTTCAGCGATGATGTATCACGAAGATCTTTCAAAAGGTGCACATAGTTTTGAATGACCGCGCGAATCTCAGGAAGCACGGAATTACGCCTATCCAGTGCTGTTGTTAGTTCGGAATCCTTAAGAAGTTCATACTCGAGCACGTAACGTTGTAATTTGAGGCTTCTAAAGCTTGCAAATATTGCTAACAAAATTTCTGTTACAGCAGAGTCACATTCACTATGCTGTAACGCATCTAAAAGATTCTCTACTGATTTCAGTGTATACTCAACAATATCTGGTGGTTCCATATTAGTGTATCTGTCCTGTAAAAAGCGGTAGTAAAAAACACCCCGGTTTCGATATGCTAGGTACCGCAGGGAGTCTAAAGTAACGCTACGGTACTTGTAATACCCCCACCTGTCGGGCTTAATCACATCAATGCTGAATAACTCCTTGAACTTTTCCTCGGCCTGCTCAAAACGCTTGGCCTTTAGATGCAACAGTGCGCTCTGATACACTTTGAAGCTTTCTTCCACCTGTAATTCGCGTGAGTGCTGTTCGGCCTCCTGTAGTGCCTCATCAGGGGTAAAATTGAGAGCTGTGAACAGCGACATCCGTGCTGAGCCGTCTATACTTGCAGGTTTTAATTAAGTAT
This sequence comes from Lachancea nothofagi CBS 11611, assembly GCA_900074755.1. Classification (NCBI taxonomy): domain Eukaryota; kingdom Fungi; phylum Ascomycota; class Saccharomycetes; order Saccharomycetales; family Saccharomycetaceae; genus Lachancea; species Lachancea nothofagi. The sequence goes on along the minus strand of LT598450.1, from coordinate 80,488 downwards.
TATGGTTTGTATAAATTAATAATTAGAATCATTAAAAATGATAAAATATCCCAATACTTGATGAAGTATCTAACTGAGCATTTGCCGCGGATAGGAACTGTCACGGTAATCCTGGAAAGCGAAATTAAACTTAGCATTAAAAACCTCCGCTCTGGAAGTTTGGAACTCGTGGACATCAATGGTTTATCTTTTGTCATTGAGCTACCTCATCGCATCCAAATAAACAGTGGCCGGAGAGGTCTACAAAAGTCCAATGACTGTCATACGTTACGCTTGAAAGTAGCAAAGGATGCAGGAGGTGATGACATCTACAAAGATCGTTCAGTGAACCGCATGATGCTGGTGTCTCCAAATAAATGGATGCGGAGAGATCTAATGGAAAGTGTTAGCTTTGAATTACAATGCCCTGTATGCCATAACTGCCTGATTTCTCGCCAAGACTGCCGCAAAATAAGTGACATGCCATCTGAATTTTGGGTTGAGCTCATGGACTATTGGCATTGCCATAAACCCTTGAATGACGATCAGGTTAAAGTCGACCGTTACGCTAAGCTTGAGCCGCTTCAAGATGAACTGTTGATTGGAACATCATTCTTTTCTGTTAAGAGTACTTGGTCGACAAAGAGGATGAAGCTTTTACCGGAGTCGATTCAATGTGCGAAGTGTCAGCGTACATTGGGCCAAATTTCTCGGGACTGTGCGCTGTATAACATTAACAAGTGGGATGTCAATTTGGTTCGAGGGGGTCTTTTAGAAAGCTATCCGCCTGAGTTGCATGTAGCTTCATCCCTTTTGAATTGCCTGAATTCCAACGCTACGCGCGTGACAGTTTTGAAGTGTTCGAGGACCGAGCGAAGCGTCCTTATTTGGTTATTTGCCGTTGATGTCGATGTGTCACTCACCGGTAGTCAACTTCTAAAAAATTGCATAAAAGTCTACTATAAAGACACATGTCAAACTTATCCAGAGTCAAGCGGTTTCCAAAACGTTGAAAATATTCTTGTCCCTGAGCTACCATTTGAACGTTTCGTGGAAAGGCTACGTTCTGTCAATGCTCAGTTGCCGAGCGCCGTTCGAACTATGGACTCTTGGAACTTGAGCTTTATAGAGTCATCTTGATTGTTGTTGCTGTTGCTGTAACTTCGTACTTACAACTCCCTGCAGGCGTCTTGCAAGCATGGAGCAACCTGTTTGCGGCTTGCATTTGTATTCAACTGAGCAAAGAAAACGAAGCTCTTGACAGGAGAATCCATGATGTCAATTGGCTTCAAGTCCAAGAAATTGTGAACCTTTTCAGCAATTTGTTGCGATATTTCGATATTTTGCTGCGCTCCTGTACAAAATGCAAGCTGCCGCGAAAACTTGCCTTCTTCCGTCGTCCAACTTGTCAAAATTAGCAGAATATCTTGAGACCTTTCTTGAAGAAATTGCCCACACGCATTTATGAGCTCTTGATCCCCGAACTGCTGTTGAATCCATTCCAGAGGTCTCACGACAGAAGCCATGCCACATTTTACGTTGCCTTCCCGAGCTTTGGGAAATTCGAACTCTTTGTAATCCTTCCGTAATATGTCTCTCAATGGAAGCCCCTCAATATCGTCCTTCGCTTGACGGACTTGATCAAAGTAACCATCGAAATCAAAACCGTGAAGCGAAACCTTGTATGTTGCGTGCGCCTGCAAATCCGGACGCTCGACTTTATAGCTCATATTGGTGGTATCGATAAGAAGGGCACCCAAGCACAAATACAAAGCATCAATTTCCGCTTTTCTTCTGTGGGAGCCTAGTATGTTATGCCAGTAGTTGAATACCAAGGAGGAGCAACTCCCGGCCACGGTGACAACTCGGGGTCCACATTTTCGGTCTAGGATGTCTTTGTGAAGCCCGAGATCCTCGTGATGGTCGATGATACCAACGACTGAGTCTACCAGCGTTTTTGCCACCGATTGAGTATCATTATGATCCACAAGCACCGCATCTATGGGACAGTTGAACCGCTTTCGTAAGTCTTGGAGGTCTTCCTGGAAAAACAGCAAGCTGTGCGGGATGTTGCGCTGCTTTAGAACCCAAACAATATCTCTGCGAAGCTCCAAATCCGCTTTCAGGATATTGAGGATCGGTACAATTGGTTTGCTGGGGTCATTTATGTAACTAAAATAAGCATATGTGATTGCAGACACCACCGAATCCAAATCTGCAGATTCGTTTCCACAAACTATCCGTAGTCGGGAATTCCTCGAGAAGTCTTTCAAGTAAGAGTTTCTCAAATGAGATAGAAATCCCACTAACGTTTCGCCCATCATTTACGTGCTTTCAATTGCTTATTCTTGCCCCTTATATTTTTGTTTAATTGATCTTAAGTTCAGCTTTAACATTTCCACTAATGGTAGTTAAGTAAAAAGATCGCAATCCATCAATGACAAAAGTGATCTTAGAAGGTGGTAAGCAAGTACTTATACGCGAAGCGGAAAGTGGCTTCTCATATTTGAGTTTGGTAGATCAAGTTGATGTACTGCCGCATGATTATATCCAAAATCCACATTTCAAACAAAATGTGTACGTGATGCAATCTCATGACAACATTGGCGTTGGTTATGTGTTGAAAAGTGTTGCAGAAAGAATGATTAATTTAGCTGGTGAGGAACTCGATGATGTCTTTGAGGTTTCGGCAGAAGACCGGTCAATGAGATTCAAATCCCCTGACTTTAGGGTTAGAAACGATGGTCTAAATGCCCTGGCAATGAAACTAAGGGATCAAATGGCTTTTGAGTGTCTGTTGGGCTGGAGGAATGAATTTTACGCCGTTTACGCAAATAAAATGCCGTATGTTTTGGTGGAAAGGGCCATGTCAGGTCTGCTGGGAATTGTCACATACGGAGTACACGTAAATGGCTTTGTTAGAAACTCGGAAACTGGCGAAACCTCTTTTTGGATTCCTCGCAGATCGGCCACGAAAACTACGTGGCCATATATGCTTGATAACATTGTGGCCGGAGGATTAGGCTACCCTCATGGTATTTACGAGACGGTGGTGAAGGAGAGCCTTGAGGAGGCCAACTTGCCCAAAGATGTCATTGAATCTCACATCACACCGGTAGGAGCCGTTTCTTACTTTTATTATCAGACTGGAGCTGATGACGACAAATTTCAAACTGAAGCTTCTCTAATAACTGGGGAAGTGGAGTACCTATACGATTTAGAGCTACCACCAGGCTTAAACCCCTCCCCGAATGACGATGAAGTTGACAGCTTTCAGTTACTGTCCCTACAAGAGACCATTAATGCTCTAAAGAATAAAGAATTCAAGCCCAACTGCGCTCTTATAATGTTGGAATTTTTTATTAGGCACGGCTATATTAATTCCGAGAATGAACCGAATTATCTGGATATAATTACTCGCATCCACCGCAAGCTTCCTTTCCCTACCCGCAATTAAATTACAATGAGTGTTTGTTTTGTTTATATAATTTCTATATGTCCTGCCTTACTTGGAGAAATGCAGCTTCATATTGAACCATTCTCTGCTTTTAACTTGAGCCACATCTAGGCTAACATCACCGTAAATGATAGGAGAAAAGAAAACGAAGCACCAGATGAGAGCAATGGATATAGCCACGACGAAAAGGCATAATGAGATATAGTTGAGTCGTGGGCTAGAGTCGTAAGGAACTGCTGGATCTTCCTCATCTCTTTCGAGATTTAGAGACTTGTTATCTGTGAAAACAAATTCCCATAAGGCAGCAGAAAACATGGAAGCGATCAAATGAGCCGGCAAGTAGTGATGTAAAAACTTTTGTCTCCCCATCAAGAAGAATGGCAAATAGTGACATAGCCACCCGACAAACAAAAATGACAATGGGCCATACAGTTTTTCTCTTGCCAATTTGTTCAGTGGGTGCAACCCCCGTCTTCTCACGATCAAGTCAGCCACAACAATGCCGCAGAAGAGGGCCATTGAAATAACTTGAAACCACCATCCAAGTATATTACCAATGAAGTAAATTTGCTTCTTTTCTTCGTCCTTGGTCCAGAAGGAAACACCGGAAAGAGATCCTGGCCAAGATTCTGGATTAGACGCAAATGGATGATCTGAAGACAATTTGTTATTGTGTTCAAACATCAGTCTTTGCAGTTCAGACCATTTGGTGAAAAACGAAAGCTTTTTAATAGGCTTGGGGACATACTTCTTGCGCTCATCATCGATGTTCACGATGGTTTCCATGAACCATGTATTTTCCGGGTCAACAATCTTTTTGTTACCGTTAACCTCTTGCTGTCTAAAACCCCATTCTGGAAGGAGAACGTCGTTATGGGTCCACAAAGCTACAGTTGTATCAGAATGAACGATTCTGAACAGTGAAGCTTTGGTCTTTAAAATCTGCTCATTGTCATTTTTATTGACCGCCTGAAGTTGAAACAAAGTTTCGTGCAGATTACTGCCATTAGCTTGTTCCTCTTCGGCAGTCGTGACTTCCTCGTTGGTTGGGTAAAGAGGAGAAGCAACGTCATGAGCTAGCAAGTAAGTGCCAGTCACAATGTGTCTGAAACGAACGACGTCATCCATATGAACCGGGTGTCCATGCTGCGATGGCAATTCCACGGTTGGTAAAACTTCCCATTGGTTGTTCGGGTCCTCGATAGTGAACGCAGTAACCTGCTGGCCATTTGAAGAAACGCGCCCGTCATCGTAACGTAGAGGATAGCGATCTGGGTGCGAGTGGAGAAAAGCATTTGTATTTTTGTGCTTCAAAGTAATGATATCGAAATAGTTGACTTGTTTTGCTTCTTTGGCAAGAGGAGAATCGGTCAGAGTTTCCTGGAATTGAGGTGACATAAAGTCATCACCTTGACCCGATCCAGTCAAGATTGCAAAATGAACATAAAACCAGAACAAGTAAAGGGCAAAAGGAGCAAAAATCAGACCATTCAATCTTTGCGAGAAATGCTTAACGAATTTTCTGACCGATAAACCGGCTCTGACATCAAGCAGTTGCCACAAGTTCACAGAGACGGCGGCGCCGATGGCCGCATAGGTCATGACACCGACGTATTTGGTGGACATCACGAAAGACAAGGATGCACCAGTGGCATATAACCAGGCATACCATTGGGAAGAGAATGGTGCTTTTAGTTGAACTTTGTAGAACCGCACGTAGCAGTAGAAGGACAAGGCCACGGCGATTATCAAAGTTGCATCCAGCAGAATCAAACGCGAGTCGATAACTTGTGCACAATCGACTGCAACGAGCATAGCACCGAGCAAACAAGTGACGGCTCTGAAATTGAGTTCCTTCAAAGTGTTGAAAACAACAGGCACCGTCAAAGTACCTAGAATGGCACTGAGTGACCGGTAGGCCACGAATGGCGCCGGATTGCTGTCGTAGCTGAGTCCGATGTCATCGAACTTAAAGGCGCCCTTGTATCCAACGAGCCAGCCCACGAATGCGATCAGCATTTTGGCAAAAGGCGGATGCACGTCAAAAAAGTACGTTCTCTCAAGGTAGTACGAAGCGAATTTGCCGAAATGCACCTCGTCAAATACCACTTCGCGCGGGTATGGGAGATCCTTGAACCGCACTGCAAAAGCCAAGAACGTTACTGCCCATTGCAATACTCTATAAGTCGAAGCCTTGTCTGGCAGCGGTTTCGAAAGCCATTCTTGGCCCAGAAACCCATACGGGGCTGCATTATTCTGCACTTCTTTTTCGCCACCAGCTGTCACGCTGGTTTTCTGGTGCTTGGATCCCTTAGCGCCCGCCATATTGCTAACGAATCTCAAGTTTCGTACTGTTTCTAGTTTTCAATGTTTTGTCGAGATGATCGATTTTTCTATGTTGTACAGGTTGGCCTTTTTTTCTGATATTATGATTTTCGGAGTAAAACGAATCTTGCCTCAAAGAATGACTCGATAATAAAACATGACGACTAGATAAATGGGTAAAAGACGCCTATACTTAAATCGAGAACAGAGGAGGCACTGGGAAAACTGTTTCAAGCCGATTGTTATGGAGGGGCGGCCTCTTTGTTTTCCGGGCGGCTTCTTCCATATGGGTTTCTGTTTATGGCTTGACGTTGCCGTGATTCGCATTGATTTAGTCGAGGTGAATATACGAATGTGGCTTTCTACTGGTATAAATGAAAGTTATGTTACCTTCACCAGGGATGCGAATCCCGTACTTTCTCTTTACCAATAGCGAGCCTCTTTTTTGTCTCTTCAAATGCTTTTTTGTCTGCGTCCGCTATAGTGAGTGTCGCGAGTTTGCTTGTAAGACTCAAAAGCGTCATGTTTACCATTACGCTAGCCACTGTTTGAAGCTCGCCGCTACTTTCCTAGGTGTGAAGAGCGTTTTATCGTCGAGCTGCTCTTGTCTACTTAAAGCCATCGAGAGACAACGCGTGCCCCTACAAACACAATTATGTACTGAATTATTTAATCGTAAGCAGCCCTTGTCTCTATTTTGCTTCTCTATCAGACATGCACATAAGGTTGGGTGCTTCATTGCATTTCGTTGCTACTGAAATATTCATTAGTATTTGTTATGCCTCTGTTGTCTTTCTCTGTCCTGTATCTGGACAACCACCCAAATGGCAGCTTCTCGAGTACAGTTATTGTAATAATCTCACAAATCATCCACAATCATAATTTGGAACCCCAAAGCTGATGTAAAATACTCCTCAGGTCCTTAATCAGAGATTTTGAATGAGTTGCCGAAGTTAACTAAAATGATCATCCCAGCATAATTAAGAAATTAAGCTTCAACATCGAAAAATTCAGCCAGGAAGCGAAACCTAATGAAACCCTGAAAGAAGAACAATCAAAGCACTTTCCTGTAGATTTAAAGCTCTGAGTGGCTTTCTGAAGTGCTCTGCTAACAATTAGTCTCGTAATGTTCCAAAGACGAGCTCTGTCCTTCGCTTTCGCGAGAAGACATGTCGTCACAGCAGTTAGAAGAGCAGTTCCCAACGTCAGGCCGTCTGTTTCTTCACTAAGTAACGAAAACACTGAACCGGTGCCCCTGCCAAGAAGAGAAGCCCCAGCTACTACGGCTAAATCTAGCGGGTATGGGAAACCCTTGAGCGATGCTTTCAAAGGATATTCCTTGGAGAGCAAAGCTCCGGTACTTGACCACCCGGGACAACAACAAGGAATCAACTGGGCGGTTTCCTTCCATGGGCTCGGTTCCCGTCCATTTGAAGACGTTGTGCAAGTAGAACTCAGCAAACCTATTGCATCCGAAGATATCGAGATAAAACCTGACGGTTTGATATATCTCCCGGAGATCAAGTATCGCCGCATCCTGAACAAGACGTTTGGAGCCGGTGGCTGGGGTTTGGTCCCCAGATCCGAGACAAGCGTAACTGACAAACTTGTCACGAGAGAGTACGCCCTAGTGTGCCATGGCCAACTGGTGAGTTTAGCGCGCGGCGAACAGGATTACTTTGCTGACTCAGGCATTCCAACAGCTACAGAAGGCTGCAAAAGTAACGCACTAATGAGATGTTGCAAAGATTTAGGCATTGGGTCGGAGCTTTGGGACCCTGTATTCATCAAGAGTTTCAAAAAGACACACTGTACAGACAAGTTTGTGGAGCATGTAACTACGAAGAAAAAGCGGAAAATATGGTTGCGCAAAGACCGGGAAGTTGAATATCCTTACAAATAGTTGTATATAATTATTCGAGTTTAATGTCATGGTGAACAATCTAATTGTTAAAATCTGGAAGGAACTCAAAGTATAAACATTTTGAACAATGTAATGCAGAACATTTGACAGCTTATAGAAGACACCGGTCTAAACTAAACATAGATGCAATATGAAGCTATCTCCGATAGCACACGACAGTAAAGCTGAACACAATGGGAGAATTCTTCGAAACGACCAAACACGTGCTGTGATTTGTGATACTGTAAGAATTCTTTCCTCAACTCATTAAAAGGTGTTCCGATAGTGTAGTGGTTATCACGTAACCTTCACACGGTTAAGGTCCTGGGTTCGACCCCCAGTCGGAACATAATTTTTTGCATTTCCTATTCGATATATAGTAGGTGAAATATTTAGGGCGGATAACGATTAGAACTGAGATAAGATCATATGAAAAGTTACTAAATAACTGTGCAAACACAGGGCCGACTACTCTTGCTATGGTCTCAATAAGGAGTGTCACCAGTCTTCTGGTTTTATCCATAGATCTGAGCACTGCAATACCAACATTCCTTCAAAACGTACTACAAAATGGCATCTCGAAAGAACTTAACACTAGAGAATTGGAAATCGGAGAATTAAACTTCTTGCATACGACGGATACGCACGGGTGGTTGGGCTCTCATATAAACCAAGCTAACTACGATGCCGATTGGGGTGATTTTGTTTCGTTTGCCTCGAGTTTCAAGCGCCAAAAGGTCGGGAAATCAAGAGATTTGATATTGATAGATACCGGGGACAAGCACGATGGCAACGGGCTCAGTGATGCTACAGTACCCAATGGCCGTATTTCGACCGAAATTTTCAATGAACAGGACTATGATTTGCTAACTTTGGGTAACCACGAGCTTTACACGGCCGAAAACACGATCCTGGAGTATTACTCTACAGCTCTATCGCAAAAGTTCAAAGATGCCTACGTGTCAAGTAACGTGGAATTTGTTACCGATGATGGAGACCTGGTACCCTTCGGCTCGAAATACCGCTATTTCGAAACTCACAATCAAAATATTCGTATTTTAGCGCTTTCCTTTATGTTCAACTTCCAGAGAACAAATCCAAGAGCCAGAGTCTCCCCTGCAACAAGCATATTTCAACAGGACTGGTTTAAACAAATGGTAAAGCAATATCCGCAGGATAAGGTAGACGTGATTGTAATATTTGGCCACATGCCAATCACTGACCCTGAAGCACACGAAATTAATCATGTTCACACGACGTTAAGAAAGCTCTACCCCGAGACTGTCATTCAATACTTTGGCGGGCACTCGCATATAAGAGATTTTGCGGTTTTTGATGAGAGGGCAACCGGACTACAAAGTGGACGATTTTCAGAAACCGTTGGGTTTCTGTCTATTGATAAAATAAAGAGCGGAGCCCCAGAGTTTAAAAGACGATACATTGATTTCGGCAAACACTCTTTTGCATACCATTCGGGTGTTTCTAGGCAAACTAAGAAAGGTCAAGACCTGTCGCTTAAAATCGCGAGTGTGAGACAAGAGCTGAATTTAAATGAAGTAATCGGCCATGTTCCAACGTCCTATTACATGTATTCGAAACCTATAACCTCCAAACACAACATCTACAATTTGCTTGTAACGAAGGTTTTACCACGATTGAAATCTGATCAAACAGATGAGACGAAGTCTCGCTTCATAATCATCAATACGGGATCCATCAGATATGACTTGTATAAGGGGAATTTCACCAAGGACACAGAGTTTATTGTTTCACCGTTTCCGAATGATTGGAACTTCGTGGAGGTGCCACTTTCGCTGGCCGAAGGTGTTGCAGATTATTTGAATGAAGGCCCCGTATTGTACACCTCGATGGCTCCTCCTGGAGCTCGCAGCAGAAAAAGACATCCAGAGTCATGCCCTTTCATTCATGATCCAAAACTGAGCAAGGGTTATACAACGAGGGATGATTTTGGATGTGATGGTGATGATGTACCTCACAATACGGAGTTATATTTTACGGTTCCCAATGTAGTGCAGTCTGTGGAACTGAAGCCAACAGACGGCGTAAATGTTCACTTAGTATTCTACAGTTTCATTCAAAAAGATATATTAAAGGCTTTGAATGAATTGGGCGAGACTCGATTGAGCGGATTTGAGCATTTCACAGATAGAGATTGTAAAAGGTACGGAGGTGCTTCTACCAAAGAACTGTTGAAGGAGTATATAAGGGATGGCGAGTGAACAGTGTGAAGGAGAGCTTAAGTGGTCTATAACATATAGGTTGAGAACTTGTTGATGTGATTTATTCGATCTAGATCGTTTGGTGACAGCTGAACAGTTGCCAAGTATAATTGGAATGTAACGCATTCACTTTTCTGATTTTACAAAAGGTTTTAAAGACACGCGCCTAAACGTATAGTATTTTATTTATGAGGGGGGGTTAGATTTTGTTTACAAACCTTGTTGAGCTCTTCTGCGGTCACGCTCTTCAGAGATGGACAACTTAATACCCTTACCCTTTGGCAAGGAGATGTAAGGCTTACCAGCTTCACCAATGACGAAAACGTTGGATAGTCTGGTGACGAAAGTGTTGTCCAAGGAGTCCTTGATGTGGACCAAGTCGAAACCACCTTCGTGTCTTTCTCTGTGAACAATAGAGCCGATACGACCCAAGTTACGACCACCAGTGACGTAGACTAGTTTACCGGTGTCGAACTTGATGAAGTCGGTGATCTTACCAGAGGCCAAATCGATCTTGACGGTGTCGTTGATCTTGATGTTTGGGTCTGGGTATCTGAGGGTTCTACCGTCGTGGGTAACAACGTAAGGAACACCCTTCTTGCCGAGTTGGACCTTCTTGACCTTACCCAACTTGTAGGTGGCCTCTTCGTCGGTGATACGGTGGACGGCGAATCTACCTTTGACGTCGTACACCAATCTGAAGTTTTCGTTGGTGGCTTCCAACGAGATGACGTCCATGAAACCGGCTGGGTAGGTGATGTCGGTTCTGACTTTGCCGTCGACTTTGACGTGACGTTGCATCATGATGGCTCTGACCTCACGGCCGTTCAAGGCATACTTTAATCTGTTTCTCAAGAACACAATCAATGGCAACGACTCACGCAATTTGTGAGGACCTGGAGAAGGTCTTGGGGCGTAGGTCCCGGACAACTTGTCCAACAACCAGTGGTGTGGAGCTGCTAATCTCTTTAGATGCTTCTTTCTGTGGGAAAAGGTTGGAAAGTTAGTAACGAGTTCGACATGTCGAGATACGTCGCGTCTGGAGGGCAAACCAAGCCGGGGCCTCTAGCTTGCGTTCCCACCATCCGCGCGCGCATCCATTATCTGTTGCTGCTGTTTCACATACGGGCCTCTAGCCATCTTGTCTTATTGATTGGATTTCTTGGAGGTTTGACACAGTACGTGGGAGAACACACATTTGAAGTGTACCTAACGATATTCCAGCTTGAAAGTTTTGTAAACCTGGAGCAGACCCGGTGGGAGCGCATCGGGGAGAGAACGGAGTGGTGCTGCGAGCCTGGAAGGCTAGGCAGAGCCAGGCAGAGCCAGGCAGAGCTGTGGCCAGGCTGGGCCGGGCTCGGCCCAGCTCCTGAGAGTTACGCAGAGGCCAGACGGAGCGCATCCACGCCTCCAGCTCCGTCCAGCTCTCTCCAGCCCTGCCTAGCTTTCTGCCCAGCATTCCGCACAAAAACCTGGCATCCCACGCAATTATTTTTCCACGCTTTTTCGCATTTTTTTCATTTCTGAAACTTTTCACACAAAAAATTTACAAAAATTACAAAAGTCTGGAATTGTATGGGTGGTGGGGGAAATCCAGAAAATAGCAGTCCAATGCTGGGACTGCTATTCTACAAAATGGCATTTTGGACCTGGGGAAAGATACTTGGAAAGATTCCTGAGAGTGTGGACGAGAGAGTGAAAGAGTGAGTGGAGAGGGTGTGTAGTTGCGTTTGTAATAGAGTGTAGCGCGGAACGTAGTGTAGCAACAGTTGGCAGCCGCATGTGTGTGTGTGTCTACTGAGTGTTCTCCAAAGTGGGCTTCTGTCAAGTGCTCTCACGACTTAGCCGCCGCGCGCCTCTACACTTATTTTTATCTCCTTGGAAGAAAATACAGCCTGGGGATACACTCTGGGAACGCAAGCTGGGAACACAAGCTGGTGATCTGAGGACAGCGTCGAACCAAGCTCTACACGCAAGAACCTCAAACAACTGTGGGTCAAAGGCCGAGCCTGGGACGTGGAGCATGCCACAACACAGCTTGTCACTACATAACCTAATCTTGCGCTTTGTGCACTAGTCAACGTCTCTGGTAGCGCTTTCGGCCAACCTTGCTACTGTCCAGTTGAGTGAGACTCGCAACTCGCTTCGGACACTCGCTCCTCTCGGTTATACCCCATGTCACTGTTCACGCGAGAACTCTTATTTGTAGTGTTCAGTTCTGCACGCACGGTATGAACTGGCCCCAAGCCGTCGACTCCATTCCAGCGCTTCGGAACCCGTCATTGCATGTGTTATGCAAATCACTAGAGCTGGCACACTTTTTCTACTATGCTGCTTCGACCTCTGCTTTGCTTCTTCATTTCAACGGTTCTCGTTCAACAAGCAAGAGCTGGAGCACTACCGCTTGGAGACCAGAAACCTCTTCTACCATGGATATGACAACTACATGCAGCTGGCGTATCCTCACGACGAGCTGTACCCCATCAAATGCTGTGAAAGGACTCGGAATTTCCAAGACGAAGCTGACGTAGTGCGAAACGATGCCATGGGCAACTACTCGAGCACTATGGTCGATTCGCTGACCACTTTGGCGATACTCGGCGATAAAGCACGATTCCGCGAAGCCATCAACCTTATTCGGACCGACCTCGATCCAGACTTCAAGATAAACACAACTGTACAAGTCTTCGAGACCACGATAAGAATATTGGGCGGACTCCTGTCGGCACATCTGTACGCTACCGATCCAAGCAAGAAGGTTTATCTGGGAAGCGAATACGATGGCTTTCTTTTACAGAGAGCGCGAAACTTGGCAGATAGATTACTGCCGGCCTATTTGACTAAAACCGGTCTACCGCTACCAAGAATTAATTTGGCGAATGCCTATCACAACGTTACTCCCAAAATTCTAGAAGAGAACAATGCCGCAGCCATGGCTTGTCCCATGTTTGAGTTTACGCTTCTGTCTTATTTGACTCACGATGATAAATATCAACAGGTTACCAGATATGCATTTGATAAAGTTTGGGCTCAAAGAAGTGAGCTGGACCTTATACCCATGTCCTTTAGCCCCCATAACCAAATGGCCTTTAATCATTACACTGGTACTGGAGCATCGATCGATTCCTTTTACGAATACGCTTTGAAAGGCGCCATCCTGTTTCAAGATGATCAACTATGGGAGGTTTGGCAAAGTTCCTATTATGCGCTTCGTAAGCATTCCAAGGATGATTGGTTCTTCGCCAATGTCGACCTGAGTAGAGGACAAGTGGTCTACCCTTGGATCGATTCTCTAAGCGCATTCTTTCCAGGTTTACAAGTCCTAGCCGGTGATGTACAAGACGCCCAGCAGAAGCATTTGCTATTTTTAAAACTTTGGAACAATTACGCGGGAATTCCAGAAAGGTGGGTCTTTCAGCCCCAAACAGCAGACACTTTGGCCAACATTTCAGAGGTACCATTGCCCTGGTACCCACTCCGACCAGAGTTTGTGGAAACAACGTATTTTTTGTATCGGGCTACCAAAGATGTGTTCTACCTGAAGGTTGCTTGGACTATTTTGCAGGACATCAAGACTTTCTACCGAACGAAATGCGGATTTGCAGGACTTCAGGATGTTACTACGGGGCAGTTGCAAGATCGCATGGAGACTTTTGTGCTCAGTGAAACCTTCAAATACTTGTATTTGATATTTGATGTCGATAATGAACTGCATACGGATTCCAGTAATGTCGTATTTAGTACTGAAGCTCACCCAATGTGGCTTAGAAGCTCGGATTTCGAATCATATCGTTCTCAAAAACAATTTAACGATACCCTGTATCGCGATCATTTAACTCATTGTCGGCACAGAGACGTCGCCGCTCGAAAATCCAGTCTCGATCAGTTTTTCGAGGGCATCTCTCGCTACGTCTTCCACAGATCCGAACAGCCTCGCATCAACTCAAGTTTGGAATTTGAGACAGATGCTGACTTAGTTTCTATGGATCAGGCATCCTGTACAATATCCGCGAGTAACGATATTCGTTCAGAATTTTCTTACTCCCATATGCTAAGCGAATTCGATCGTCTCTTTGAGGTCGACCATTTATTCGCCGAGACGCTACGTAAGCCAACTAGATTTTTGGATCGTGGCCCGATGGAGTTAGAACCTGATTTCTACAGGCTATGGTGTCGGAATTCCAAAAGAAACCCCAAATGTCGTGTTCTGCCAACAACGGAATCTTTCGAAGTAATATTTGAATTGGATAGCAGTTTCGCCAAGAGACGAGTGCCGCTTAATCGATATTCGAGTCTGGCCAATTTGACAATTGCAAACTTGGCCGGCATACGGATGCAAATAGAGACTCTGTATGACGGCGCAATTGATATTTATGGTGAGCTAGTCGAAGCCCAAAATATCGCGCACGTTCCGCGAGAAAACGTGTATGGTGCAATGACGTGTCCTGCAACCGTCACTGGCGCGGTGCGTTCGAGCGTCATGGTTCCGACAATATATCGTGCAACAGCTGTGGATGGTGTTCCACTTGCGTTGAATGCTACTGTGCGCATCAGCTCACTACCGAGCTTTGGGAAGGCACTTACTGGTATTCTCGGGGTAAACAGCGATAACATGCTGCTGTTGGATGATGTTCCGGTGATGAACGTGATTTTTGCAGTTTAATGTTTGAGTATTCTAACGTGAGAGAGCGTTTAGTCGCTTGACGCTGGCATCAATGCCTGTGCTAAACCCGCCGCTAGCCTCTCAACTCAAAAGTTTTTGAGCCATTAGGAAGCAAACGTAAACCCAGCTTTGACAAATGCCGAACGCCGGTCGTGAGCACCATCGCAGCGGCCGCCAATAGCTTATAAAACAAAGTACGATGCCCATGTCACTTTGTACTATAATGACACTTGATGGATTCCATCATTTGCTAGCGTTCCATACTCGAGAAAGTTCCAACTGTCCCATTTTGTGCTACGACTCGTTATTGCTAGAGCCCCGTCTCTGACCGTTTTGCCCGGCAAACGACGACAAGGAGTCACTAATACTTCTTTCGTGCTTTACCAGCTCACATTGTAATTACACTGCAGCACTCTCAAAGCATGCTTGTTAACTCGAGCTTCGAAATATTATGACTTGCTAGCCCTGTGATTTGCAATGCTTCGCTATCACTCGCTTCTCCGCTCTTCGTGTCTTAGCTTATCGAGAAGTATTAAAACTGATATATCTTTGTCAATATCTTTCGCTCATAACTATTTAAAAGTCCTCCAAACGTCCAATTATTACAGCACTAACTGCTGACGCGTTCACCTGTTTTGCACTATTTATACCATCAACTACTGTTATCATCCCTCTTGCCATTGTCACAACGGTCGTGCGCATTGATTTGCTTTTTTTCCTTCAGTTATATTCTTTCCCCTATCAATATTAAAATTGTTAAAAGTAACTGGGGGGTAAGAATTAGAGATTGTAACTGAAAATTTTAAATCAACAAAATCATCCTACAGAGTCGTGGGATATCTTGCTTAGAGGTTTGAAAGGCTAGCGAAAGTGTACTGAGCGTCTTTGAAAAGGTTAGATTTGATTGTTCTAGCAGTTGAGTCACAGGCCGTGGTTTGAAATCACATCGCATCGCATCGCAGCTTACAGACAAGAAGCATTTCCAGCATTTGCAGCAGAATAGGCTTTTGATATCTGTGCTAGGAAGAAGAAACGAACAGTCGCTTATCGTGTATCTCCTTCTCTCTCGGACAAGGCTCGAGGAAAAGATACCAGCCGCAAGGATCAGAATAAAGTAAAGCTCTCGCATTTGATAGATTATACACAAGCGCAGCAGCAGCAGCAACAGCAACATATCACAGCATAGTATCACGCCAAGATGATGAACTTTTTTGGCACCAAGGGTTTTGGAGCCCAGCAACAGGATCAAGCTGCGTCGTCGCAAGGCGCGCAGAACCAGGCGGGTCTGCAGTTCCAACCGCAGCAACTACAGCAGCAGCAACTACAACAATTGCAACTACAGCAGCAGCAGCAGCAGCAGGACCCCGAAAAGGCAAGGCTCGCCTCCAATGGGCTTTTCCCAAACTTCACCTCCCAGACGGCAACTCCCACCACCGCCGTGTGCGACAACTCCTACGCCATGGGGACCACGGGTTTGGCCTCCAACCAACCCGAAAACGCTTTGACTCAGATGAAGTCCATGAGTTGCCACTCTGACCTGCATCTGCAGGCGTCTAAAAATCAAGATCAACAATATTCGCATTTGGCACCCCCATCGGCAGTCAATCCCAACTTTAGTTCCCAGCTATCGCAGCAGGCTAGCCAGCTGGTACCTTCGACAGAATCGTCGAACGGAAGCACTGAAGAAGAACGCGATGCCCTTGCCAAATTGGAATCAGAAACTCCAGAAACTGGAATCCCAAGAGGCAGATTAGAAGTCACCATAGCGGAGGCTCGTGGGCTACTAACTCGGTCCAACCAATCGCTACCGTACGTGGTTTGCACTTTCGAAAGCTCGGAGTTCATCTCCGATGGGCCTGAGTCTATGGATAACAAACCTATTGCCCAGAATGGCCACAGCGGTTGGGGTAACGAGCTTCCAGTGAATGCTGAGAAGAACAAAAAATCACTCTATACCCGTCAATCTTCCTCTCAACTGGATAAACTTAATTCGCAAAATATGGCACCTAATAATAATTGTGCCGATCCTATTTGGCATCATGAAACCACTTTCGACGTCTTGGGAGCTCATTCCGAGCTTGATATATCTGTTTATGATGCAGCGCATGACGATATGTTTTTGGGACAGGTTCGTCTGCGTCCTAATTTGAACACATCTTCTCACTCTACAAACGAGCAATGCTATAAGTTACAGAGCAGAATAATAGGTGAAAGTGTCGCTGGTTATATTCTAGTCAAATGGAACTATAAAACAACCAAAAAACGCCACTATGGTCCTCAGGATTTCGAGGTCTTGAGGCTCTTGGGCAAGGGAACTTTTGGTCAAGTTTATCAAGTGCGCAAGAAGGATACTAAGAGAATCTACGCCATGAAAGTTCTCTCCAAGAAAGTAATCGTGAAGAAAAATGAAATTGCACATACAATTGGCGAAAGAAACATTCTGGTTCGTACTGCATCGAAACTCTGTCCCTTTATTGTCGGACTCAAATTTTCCTTCCAAACTTTAGCTGATCTCTACTTGGTCACGGACTTTATGAGCGGAGGTGAACTTTTTTGGCATCTTCAGAAAGAAGGTAGATTTACTGAAGATCGCGCGAAGTTTTACATCGCCGAACTGGTACTTGCGTTAGAGTATTTGCACGAAAATGACATTGTATATCGTGACTTGAAGCCTGAAAACATCCTGCTTGACGCGAACGGGAACATTGCCCTGTGTGATTTCGGTTTGTCGAAGGCTGACCTAAAAGATCGTACCAACACTTTCTGCGGGACCACCGAATACTTGGCGCCAGAACTTTTATTAGATGAGAGTGGATACACTAAGATGGTCGATTTTTGGTCACTAGGCGTTCTGATCTTTGAAATGTGCTGCGGATGGTCTCCATTCTTCGCTGAAGACAACCAAAAGATGTATCAAAAGATTGCCTTCGGCAAAGTCAAATTTCCGCGCGATGTATTGTCGCCCGAGGGCCGCTCTTTCGTCAAGGGACTTTTAAATCGGAACCCAAGGCACCGTTTGGGAGCAATCGATGACGGGAGAGAGCTAAGGGCCCATCCGTTTTTCGCAGATATCGACTGGGAAGCACTGCGGCTAAAGAAGATTCCTCCTCCATTCAAGCCGCACCTCCAAGGTGAAACTGATACCTCGAATTTCGATCCCGAGTTCACGCAAACGTCCACCTCTTACATGAACAAGCAGATCATTGCCGCGACACCGTTGTCACCGGCAATGCAGGCCAAATTCGCTGGATTCACTTTTGTGGATGAGTCCGCGATGGACGATCATTATAATACCAACTACAACAACCGCAAGTTCTTACAGAATTCTTATTTCATGGCACCTGGTTCTTTTATTCCGGGGAATCCGAACCTGCCCGCGGACGAAGACGTAATCGACGATGGAAACGATCGAGACGTAGACCTGGACCCGGGCAAGGCGACCAGTGTACACGAGCAAGTAGACTACGAGGGTGACCACCACATGGACGATGAATTTGTTAGCGGTCGGTTCGAAATTTGATGGGTGCGTTTTCGACGAAACACTCAGCGGTAGGAGGCGGCAACAGCTGCAAAAGAACATTCCGCAAGCTATAAACTCTCTACCAATAAGCTACAGACTAGTTCGGCCGTCCAGACTCTGTGACAGAATATATAGATCTATAACAGCCTCTCTTACACATTGCCAAGCCCAGGTCATGTGACCTAAATTAGCCTCTTTGACGCTCATATATCAGGAATTTGACATAATACATCAATAACCTCAGCTTTTGAAAGTAAACGCCTTAAAAAGCTTTCTATCGCCGATTCAAGAAGAGCGGTTGGCTAAGTTAGGTAGTGGGAACTCGGCTGTAGTGATTCTTCGGTTATACATCCCTATAATCACGGATATCCAGCGTTTCCTTTTACCATTGAAATTACGACTAAACACAGTAACGGGAAAGAAAGTTTATTGCAAGTGCATTTCTTGCCAGCTGCAGAAAGCTGAACTACCATGGATGCTAGTGAAGACAATTTACCGGGCTCTAACGGCAACGACACTTTTGGGATATCCCGGTCGGGTCAGAAATCTGGTTCTAACGACTTTGTACGCAAGCTCTTCAAGATCTTGGAAGGCGGCCAATACACTCACATCGTACAATGGACTGAGGATGGGGATAGTTTTGTTGTTTTGGATACGAATGCATTCACGACTCAGATTCTACCGCAGCATTTCAAACACTCGAACTTTTCCAGTTTTGTGCGGCAGTTGAACAAGTACGATTTCCACAAGATCAAGCGAACTACTGAGGAAAAGCAGAACTCGCAATATGGTGAACACAGCTGGGAGTTCAAGCACCCGCACTTCAAGATACATGACGAAGAACAGCTCGATAACATAAAGAGGAAATCAGCAATGCAGAAAAAATTCTTACTGTATGAAAATACCGTTTTACTGAAGCAAAATGCAGAGAACGGAGTAGTTGTGGACTCGGCAGCCGATATGATATTCAACAATACTGTGAGTAAATCTAAGTTTCATCAGCTAAAGCGGAAAGTCGAAGCTCTGGATCAAGAAGTAAATTACCTGAAAAACGAAAATTACGAATTGAAATTGGGTCACCAGAAGTCTCAGTCCAAATACAACACACTTTTGGATAACCTTATATCGACAAAAGAGTTTAGCAACGTCCTGGTCACAAATTTTAACGTTCTTGTCAACAGTTTAACCTCCCAAGGTTTAGAAATTCCTGCTAACTTAACATTTAACGCTACAATGCCCACGACGCATACGGTGAAAAGTACTCAGTCACCACAGATGAGCTCTGCGGTTCCCACACTGCCGGTTCGAAAATCATCAAACATTGACTCGGGCCCGCCATCCACTACGCCACACATGATTTTAGATCACCCAATATTACGGCCGGGATTTAATGTGCTTCTGGTAGAAGATGATTCTATCTGCATTCAGCTATGCTCCAAATTTCTGATGAAGTATGGTTGTACCGTGGAAGTTGTAACAGATGGATTGGCGGCCATTTCAACACTAGAAAAGTTTCGCTATGACTTGGTATTGATGGACATTGTTATGCCTAATCTGGACGGTGCTACTGCGACATCTATAGTCAGAAGTTTTGACAACCACACCCCAATCATCGCAATGACAGGAAATATAGAAGATCAAGACTTGGTAACCTATCTACAGCATGGCATGAATGACATTCTGGCAAAACCATTTACTAAAGACGATTTGCATTCGATGCTTATAAGATATTTGCGAAACCGAGTACCTCTCTCGGAACAAAGATCAGAATTGTCCTCAAAGACTCCTCCATCACCCCCCCTACCGCATAGCAGCGATGTTTCAAATCTAACTCGCGAAGAACCTCCAATCAAAAAACAACACGTATAGGCTATCATCAGGAATGTTGGCCTTTGATATTATAATAATGAAAATACAGTATGCTGGTAAATGTTTATAAATGTCTAATCGAACTTACTTAAATCTAATGGTTTTCAGAGGTGAACCTAAATTACTCCTCCACCGCAGCCATTACTCTGTCATCAAACCTTACCGATTTGCGTCTTCTCCCAAACTCCAAATCATCAGGCACCTCTAAATCGAACTCCTGTCCATTTTTTAAAAGTTCGGACAGGTCGGGTTTTGATGCCTTCAGTGAGGACTTTCTTCTAGTAACCTTTATTCCTGGCAAATCTAGTTTAGGGCCGAAAGTTGATCCTGCCTTGTTGCGTGCAGCAAGCTCTTTGTGACACCGAGAACAATTACACAAAAACCCCCAATTTACTAAGAGTTCTCGACGCCTCAACGTAACACCGTGCAGTGGATTAACATACGTAGTGAACAGTTCTTCACCTTTTTTGATGTCCTTTCTGGCAAATACTTTCAAGCCCTTCTTACCATCTACTTCGTACCGCACATTGGGTTCGCATTTGTGATTTAAATGCGAATAGATGGTGTATATTTGGCCGTCAAGTTGATTTATGTTAAATTTACCAATGTAAGTCAAAAAGGTCTCTAGATTCAAGCCTTCCTCTTCTTCGACATTGGGAAATGCACTGCAAAAAGATTCAAATACATTACTCCACAGAGATCTGTCTTCTGAAGAAACTGCACCCATAGCTCTATCAAAAGTACCCCCAATATTAGTGGAGTCCGCAGACTTAGTTCGTAATGTTTGACTCACTTGCGCGAGAGATTCAAACTGTTCTCGGATGCGATCACTGTCATGCTTATCGAGTATGATTCGTGCGTATATAATCCCAATTGAATACGCCGCATGCATAGCGTTTTCTTTGCACATTTTTTCGAAATCTAACCATCCAGTTGCAGAAACTTGCTTGCTCTTGGAAGTTGGATGCTTGAGAAAGCTGTGTGTGGCGGCTTCAAGGCGTTTGCAATGCTTAGAGCACCAAACGGCAGAGCAGAACTGGCAATCGAGCAAATTTTTCATGGTAAACTGCGAGCTTTGGGTGAGCAATGTTCCGCACAAGGAACAGGATCTGCCGATTTCGGCAAGAGACGTTTTGTCTAGTGGCAATATAGGTGTTAGAGCTTCATGTTCGTAAAAGATAATTTCATCACGTCGCAGGTCTTTGCGCGCGAAAGCTGACCATCCACGAGGTTGAGTCTCAAGCAATTCGAGTTTTTCCAAACTCTTGGGATCGATAAACGGGCACTGTGCACTTACCACTTGGTCAGCATACGTGAAAAGCTTAGATTCGTCCGAGAACGATAAGTTGTGATCTATAAGTGTTTGCTTGAGCTTGCTCTCGGACAAGTCCCAACTGGGGTTTCTGTGGACGACTTTTTCTAGCAATTCCACGAGCCCTAAGTCTTCGGTGGCTGGTTCCTGTCTCCATAGCAGGACCACATCGTCGCAGATTTGTTTATCCGTCGGTACCGCTTTAGTCTCTTCTAAGCCCTCTATACTTCGAGAAGCATCGTTGAGATGCAATTGCTCCAGTTTAATAGGCATCGTAGCCTGGTTATTGGTCTGCGTAAAGTGAGAAACCCATGGAAGGTTTATTATATTTGTTCGTAAAATCAAAAAGCATGAATCTTGAACTAAAAAAAGTACCTGCTGGTGAAAGAAAAGCCTTGAAATTGTGAACAAAAAATAGCTCGCTAGTAAGCTAATAGTATCGATCACAGAGATAGTCTTGAACCTCTCCTCAGATAGCTGGAAACATGAGAAAAGTGCCATATCATTGTTGACGATAGTGTTTTATTTCACTCATTGTCATATCACATATGATATCCTGGGCATGTCAGTAGTACGTCAGAATTCACATCTGAGAAATACTGCCAAGTGATGTTCAGAGCTGGTTTGAAAGCTGGGCTAAGAGCCTACTCCAACCAAACGAAACGCTTTGTGACAAATCGTCCAAGCCGGTCAAACAAATGGGTTCCCTGGGCTATTTTCGGTACGAGTTTCGGACTGGGATGGTTTGTAACTCAGCATATGACATTTGCGGACCTGCTGGCTAAATACATGTTTGATAACGTGCCAGAGAATGACGAAGGATTGATGAAGTACAAAGCACAGATGCAGCAACGTTTGGAGAATTTAAGTGTAGTGAAACAATTGAAGCAAGTGGGATACACAGAAGTTTTCTCGCAGAGAAAGAAGAATAACACACTGATAGACAAGACTTTACAGGTACCAGGTGGCATTACTATCCCACCAAGGTTCTTTTACAACCCCAAGACGAAGGAAACCGTGGGCATATACCACCTCGGGATGAAACTAACGGGGTACCCTTTTTTGGTTCACGGTGGAGTTTTGGCTACAGTGATGGAGGATCTAATGCGGGAATCTGTAATGTTCGCACAGGGTGCGAAGTCCGAGAAGACACAAGATCTGACGCTCAATTACAAGTTTCCCACTTTCGCCAATCAGTTTGTCGTTGTGAGGATTACTCAAGTTGAAGAAAACGGTAAGAACGTGAAACTGCATGCTGAACTTATGGACCAGAGTGGTGATCGTACCCTCGTGAAAGGAACAGGTCGCTTCAAAACCTGAGATGTAGATTTTGATTAGCAAAATTTCATGCCGATATATTTATCAAAGAAACTTCTTGTCGTCGTCATACGTAGAGACAATCACCATCTGCTACTTATTATTATGCGTTCTTTGTATTACTGAACCAATGGACAGTTCCATCGCCGCATATAATACAATCCATGTGGTGATCATGAGCCTCAGTTGGAACTTGAGGAACAATTTGTTCTTGTAAAGCGAGTCCTATTAGCAGAGGACGCTTCCCATGTCTGTGCGAAGTGCGGTGAATGTAGTCGTCGTAAAAACCAGCACCATGACCCATTCTTGCGCCCCCGGTGAGACTGAAAGCCACTCCAGGAACAAGAACAACATCAAGATTAGGAGGATGTGGGTGAGGTTCTTGCACTGGCGGTTCGCGTAGTTGATATTTCCCCTGCGGTTCAAGAGCCTCAACATGTGCGAGGCTTTGCATCTCATGGAATGTCAGATGTGGATGTGAATTGACGCCTGGCCTAAGCACTTGATGACCGCTGATCTGAGTGTTGGTGCATCTTGGCAGATATACATGCTTATGGGCATCGAAAAGATATTTTATTATAGGCAGGGTTCGTACTTCGCCGCGACCCATATCCATAAAGCACGCAACTGACGATTGACCATCAATGACGGATTTCAAAGCATTAAGAATAAGCTTTGATTGGTGGTCAAGAGTAGACTGTGGTATTTGACGGATATAGGCTTTGATTTGAGACCGAAGAATCGATTTTGGGGTAGGCATGGTTCGGAAAAGAGTCAAGCGAAGGTATCGAAGTCGTAGTGCTTTGATGACGGCTATTTCTTGTGACTGCAATTTCTGAGCTAGGATCCGCGAACTATCATAGTTGAAGGTTTTCGCACTTTTGAATTTTCATCGTAATATCAAAATAGAGTCTAGTGATGGAAATATAGAAATAGAGAGGACAGCTAAATCAAAGACAAATCAGAAAGCTGCATTGACAATTGAAACTGACCTTCGCAACAGTTCCGTATTTATGAGCTATTGGAATTTATGAAGTTCAACTGACTGGACTTGGCCATTGCAGTGGCACCAGCAAACTCTAGATGAGAAGGGACTATCCCAGTACGAAGTCGTAGTAGCATAGATGCCTAAGGCCTCTATAAAATTTACCTGGATGCCATGAGATGTTGAATTTTAGAATCTCCGTTTTCAGATGGTACTGCAATGGGCGCACCTGATATGGGAGGCTACATGCGCAAATACTAAAGGAATGGCATGTTACCACAATGCTAATTCTGCAGAATCGATCACGGAAGTTAAAAAGCTTCACTAATAGAGCGCAAAAGCTTTAGAGTAGTTTCCTATCTTGTCTGTATAGTCATCTTCTTACCAAGATGCTCTCGTGCTCTGAAATTGGAACGGCTATTGCAAATACCGCTGCGGCTGCCATCTACCCATCTCTCTACTCGAGTCTCTACCCGTTTTATATACGAAAATATGACTAAAATCTCACAGAGGCATACTTTTGCCTGCATAGCGTCCGAATTGGCCATGTTAAGCTTGCTGTGGTTGCCATCTCGAGGGCCCTTGAGAACGCCAGGTTTTGTTCTAAGTACGATTGGTTGTTTTTCTTGGAGCGCCTTCGGTAGGGCTTTCTGGAGTTCTTTCTAATTATTTAGAGACAGGAGTGGACATCGCTATGGCCATAGAGGTCTGGTTGATCTCTGTGGCCTGAAGCGATGCTACAATAGAAGAGTGCATCAACTGGAAACAATGCGCAACAGTAAAAGTGGCCTAATGCGATGCTGCAGTAGGAGACTGCGTCAATTGGAAACACGCAATTGTAAAAGTACTTGTGATAGCGCAATTAATTTCAAGTGCCACTGAGGAAGAGTGGATGCGCACTACTCGCATTGTTCGACATAACTACACTCGCCATTTTTTTTGAGACCTGGCCTGATCAAGCTTCTTCGGCATGTCGGGACTGCCCGAACTCCGGAAATTCACCTAGCACGCCCCAGCTCGTCCTACAGCCTTCCCAATGCTGGTCGCTCGCTGTCTTGCGCGCTTTCTTTTACGGCCCGGTACCGGCATTCAATTATTCAAACTTTTCGCCGGTACCGGCGTCTGGTGAAAAATTGTCTGATACGCTCATCGACTCATTAGAGCGTGCAGAAAGCATACGGTGCAATTGAGTTTAGGCCCTATCTGGTGAGCAAAAAGTCTCTTACTACAGTTTTCTTTTAGGTTGGCTTGAGTTGATCAGATTCAGTCACATCGCAACGAATTTAGTCACTTTTTGGTTTCGGAATATATCTCATTTCGTCTACTCAATAATACACTAGTGCATTAGAGGTGTATATATTAGCAGAAATTAGTGCATAGATAGATCGCACCATCGTTTCAAAGTGAAACAAGACTGGAGTTTGAGACTTAGTATCTAGACTACGAACGATCGCACCACGCAATGCTAAGAGGAACAAGTCAGCTCAGGCTGTCTAGCAGACTGTTCAGCAGTTGTGCTGTGAGAAAGATGATCGCACCATTGGATGCCAGCAAAGTGCAAATCAACAAGACAAAGAGCCCTTCGAAACCCAAGTCGAACAACGAACTGGAGTTCGGCAAGACGTTCACAGACCACATGCTAACCGTGGAATGGACGGAGAAAAACGGCTGGGGCACTCCAGAAATCAAGCCATACGGAAACCTCAGTCTGGACCCTTCATGCTCAGTGTTCCACTACGGATTCGAGCTGTTCGAGGGCCTCAAAGCGTACAGAACTCCGGACAACCAGATCACCATGTTCAGACCCGACAAGAACATGGAGCGTCTCAACAAATCGGCCGCCCGCATCTGTCTTCCCACCGTGAACGGCGAAGAAGTCATCAAGCTCATGGGCAAGCTCATCGAACAGGACAAGTACTTGGTGCCAGAAGGGCAGGGCTACGCTCTCTACCTGAGACCCACCATGATCGGAACCACGCCAGCGCTAGGAGTCTCTGCCCCAGACAGAGCGTTACTATTTGTCATTGCCTCTCCCGTGGGACCTTACTACAAGACCGGCTTCAAAGCCGTGCGACTAGAGGCCACCGATTACGCCACAAGAGCTTGGCCCGGTGGGTGTGGTGACAAGAAGCTTGGTGCTAACTACGCGCCATGCGTCTTGCCGCAAAAACAGGCCGCCGAAAGAGGCTACCAGCAGAACCTGTGGCTGTTCGGACCTGAGAAATACATCACCGAGGTTGGTACCATGAATGTCTTCTTTGTTTTCAAGGATTCTAAGACCGGCAAGAAAGAGTTGGTCACCGCGCCATTGGATGGTACCATCTTGGAAGGTGTCACCAGAGACTCTATCTTGTCTTTGGCCAGAGAAAAGCTAAGTTCCGACGAATGGACCATCTCCGAACGTTATTTCAGCATCACGGAAGTAGCCGAAAAAGCTGCCAAGGGGGAATTAGTCGAGGCCTTCGGTGCTGGTACCGCAGCCGTCGTTTCTCCAATTAAAGAAATTGGCTGGGGCGAAAAGGACATCCACGTCCCATTGCAACCTGGTAAGCAAAGCGGTGCTTTGACCGAAGACATTGCCAAGTGGATTGCCGACATCCAGTACGGTAAGGAAAAGCGTGGTAACTGGTCTCGCGTGGTGGCCTGAAGCGAATGCTGCTAGCCACACATCGCAAGCAGGTTGCGAAAAGTGTTTCGGTTCAGAAGACGAAGTAAATACTAAATAAAATCATCTCTAGAAAGTTCCAATGCTAAAGGTTTTTGATGATTGGCGAACTCGCCCCGAGCGAGCCCACGATCGCAACAGATGATCATTATATATTTCAATTACAACATTTTGAGAATCTCTGGTGTGTGAACTTGCAATGGCCTGGCCTGGCTCGTCCGATGGCAGATTTCTACAAGCTTAGTAGTGTGATATAAGATTTGTTGAGGCGTATTTGCGTCAGTAGCAGTAGGCTTGCTGAACTGGTCATCTAAGTCGTTCACGGTGCATCTAATTAAATCGTATAAGAAGTTCGGATTCTACTTATTTCTCCGTTGTAATCCTATTCTAAGTTGCTTCAATATGCCATTGACATTATCTAGCAATAAGACCGGGATCCTGATAAGAATGTTGTATTCGTAGCGCAGGTAATGCTCCCTGCCCAACATTACCTTTATTTGGTCGGGCTATACAATCTAATAATTCTTACAAGGTTAACTTCGTAACCTGAAACTTAGCATTTAGGAAAAAAATCGATACGCCATAAAGTAGTAACGATGGCTGATTAGCGAGGCTAGCTACGATCCTAGATGTGTTTCGTGGGCTTGCATGAGATCTGTGCTGAGTTGGCGATCGACAAAACGAGCCGCGCAATACTACATGGCAAGAATTCAGTATCTGGAATCGACATATGATAGAGGAGCGGCAGTTTGTGAATAATGTAGGAGCGGAACGCGTGATGACGACACGTTTCTGCCAACGGAAGTAAGCAGAGGACACCTCGGGCCATCAACCCAACATTACAATCACAATTTCGGTCCTTGGCAGTCGTTTATCCCGCTTACAATCCTCGCGTCAACCGCTTGAGCCTCGGGCGGATCGAGAAACTGTTTCCAACAGCACTGTGTCCAAACTCGCGTACTGGAAGATGCTACTTTCAATCACATAGACAGGCACGAATTTCGGCAAGCGTGGATTTTGAGCTTGATCTGACGAACCATCTCGCTATCAATTGTGGGTAAACAACAACCATGTGGCTCCAAACGCAGCCAGAGATTCCTCTGCGCGTACCCAGATAAGACGATCTACACGCAGTTAAGTTATCCTCCGAATCGCGTGCGCGGTTGTTGGCGCGAACACAGAGTGCTCTATACGCAGTTAAGCTCTCTTCCGTCCCAGCTAAGACGCATTACCCATTTTGGGTCGGATGGATGCGGATCTTTTGCCGGGGTTTACCAATTCGCATGCACGGTGTGCTCCTTCTTTCGCCTCATCCGGCAAGAACCTGGTCAACAGCTCGTCTCGTACCTCGTACGGAAACGCAACCTTCATGTTCGTGCCGAGGACAAACTGAGATAAAGTCCAAAGCACACATTGAAATGACTGAACGAGACAGCTGCAGCCTCGAAACTCCGACGTGCTCGACAGCATCTGCACGTCCTGTGCCGAATGCAGCAAAAACTTCCAAAGACCTTGCCTTGTCTCTTAACTGCATTCTGACGCTTAGAAAATCTTTTTCTCAGAAGGACACATGCGGCGAAACCACCGTAGGCAATAGGGTAACAACGAAGCTACCTTCTACGCGCATACACACCGGCTTTAGTCCCCACAAGGTCGACCTCTCGGCTCCCACTATGCGCTCGCTACGCATCGGGAGTGTGTCCAAGAACCCTCTAAATAGAAAACCCACGAAAACATTTGCTCCTGCAGATTCGTTGTAGGAAAATCATCGTGTCCGCGCTATTACCCAGGCAATACTAAGCTACTCAATGTAGCCCACTTCTGGAATAGCAGCCTGCCAATTAGTATTTTCGCTCGCGGCCATCTAAAATGAACCGTCTGAGATCGCCTGTGTAGAGGTCAGAACGTGAGGATTTTAGTGACAACATATTCATGCATGGACTCATGCATGAACGCTGAGGTAATCGTGCCCTCGAGCTTACGACGTCTCGAAAGCGAACTGGAAAGATTTCAAGTCGATGAGAAGCGGAAAGCATAGCGTCGCATGCCAGCCTTCTCCTAAGTTGGCGAGCTACTAACATTTAAAAGCAGGGAGTATCGTGGGTCGAAATTCGCAATTTTTTCTTCAAAACCATTTCCTCTCTTCGCTGTTCAAAACCATTTCCTCTCTTCGCTGTTCAAAACATCACCGATGTTAGCTCTCCATCCACTGGTAGTGCTTCTGACGCTGCTTCGAGTAGTATGGACTGCAGGTACGAGTGTCAACCAGGGTGCCATCAACGGGTGTAAACCCGATCAGGTTTACTCTGGGTTTTCGATCACTTATTACAGTATGCCGATTCGAGTCGGCAGTTCGCCATGTTACGACCCCAACTACTCCAGTCCCGCTTACCTTCGGGAGGGTTACGAGACGTACGGGTCTGGTAAGCAAGGCTCGAGCTCTGCGGTCACCAATCTTACTTTTGATGCTCCTCGTGTGGGTGCTTCCTGCGCCATTGTGTCAAGTTATCTGCCTTCGAATTATAACTACGATTCTGCTCTATCTCTCACCAACTTCTCCATGTTGGTAACCGGTTACTTTCTACCTGCTGTGACAGGCCAATATACGTTGAATCTGAAATACGTCGATGATCTCGCGTACATCAATGTAGGTGCAGGTAATGCTTTCAATTGTTGTCAAGTCGGTGAGTCCGTGGCAAATCCCGGTGATTTCACGCTATTTGCCCAATGGCCTCAGACTTCTAACAAAATTAATCTCGACCTTGTTGGGGGCATCTATTACCCCATCCGTTTGTTCTTTGTTAACCGAAACGGTGCCGGTGGTCTTAAATTCAATTTCATTGATCCTGCAGGTGTTGAACATGATGATTGGAGCAAATTCATTTACTCTGTCGCGGATGGCGAACGATGCGATGTTCCGCCTTCTTACACCACAGCCTTCTGGTCACAAACTTACACTTCCTCCAGAACCGTTGTTTCCACTTACACCGACACTGATGGTAATCCAACGACCGGAAATGTTGTTGTAGAAGAGATACCCTACACCTATACCTCCACCACTACTTCTGTACAGCCATATTCGGGGTCCGTGACTTCCACGTACTCTTCAGATCTCTATACTACCACTGGAACCGACGGGTTTGCTACTGTGAACACCTTGTATTACGTCGAGACTCCTAGAGTAGATCGGTCCTCTGACACCACTTCTCCTTGGAGCGGTTCAGCGACGTCGACATACTCTACCGACTATTCCACTAATACCGGTCCTGACGGCATCGAAACTGTCGACACGCTATACATTGTCGGAACTCCAACTCCAGCAGTAACTAAAACTACAGCTTCCGGCTGGACAGGATCTTTCACCTCTACTGTCTCTACCGGTGTGACCACTTTCACTGGTTCTGATGGTATCCCAACCACCGAGACCGTGTACTATGTTGAGACTCCTGAGGGCAAGATCGAATCAACCACAGCTTCCGGCTGGACTGGATCTTTCACCTCCACTGTCTCTACCGGTGTGACCACTTTCACTGGCTCTGATGGTATTCCAACCACCGAGACTGTATACTATGTTGAGACTCCTGCGAGATATTCCACTGCTACTGAATACGAGGCATGGCCACAAGAAGGCACATCTACCTTCAGTACCGAGGTCAGTACCTCAACGGGTGAAGATGGCCTACCAACCATTGAGACTGTGTACTCCGTTTACACACCTGAAGGTGTTGAATTTGTCCTGACCGAAACTACCTCTTATACTCAATGGACCGGTTCTGAGACTCTAACTTACTCGACCGCGGAGACTACATATGGAGGTAGCGACGGATTAACAACCGTTGAAACTGTTTACTACGTCGAGACTCCAGCTCTTGCTTCGACTTCTTACACCGGATGGACTGGATCTTTCACCTCTACAGTCTCTACAGGTGTGAGCACTTTCACTGGTTCTGACGGTATTCCAACCACCGAGACTGTGTACTACGTTGAGACTCCTGAGGGCAAGATCGAATCCACTACAGCTTCTGGCTGGACAGGATCTTTCACCTCTACTGTCTCTACCGGTGTGACCACTTTCACTGGCTCTGATGGTATTCCAACCACCGAGACCGTGTACTATGTTGAGGCTCCTGAGGGCAAGATCGAATCCACTA
Organism: Lachancea nothofagi CBS 11611; assembly: GCA_900074755.1. Classification (NCBI taxonomy): domain Eukaryota; kingdom Fungi; phylum Ascomycota; class Saccharomycetes; order Saccharomycetales; family Saccharomycetaceae; genus Lachancea; species Lachancea nothofagi. The sequence continues at coordinate 50,102 of LT598450.1, read as the reverse complement.
CAGCTTCTGGCTGGACAGGATCTTTCACCTCTACTGTCTCTACCGGTGTGACCACTTTCACTGGCTCTGATGGTATCCCAACCACCGAGACCGTGTACTATGTTGAGACTCCTGAGGGCAAGATCGAATCAACCACAGCTTCCGGCTGGACTGGATCTTTCACCTCTACTGTCTCTACCGGTGTAACCACTTTCACTGGCTCTGATGGCATCCCAACCACCGAAACTGTATACTATGTTGAGACACCAACAGGCGATTCGACAGGCGATTCGACTTCTTACACTGAATGGACTGGCTCCTTCACAAATACCTATTTTACCGAGACGACAACGTTTACCGGGTCCGATGACATTCCAACTGTTCGTTCAGTGTTCTTCGTTGAAACGCCAGCCGATTCTTCGACCTCTTACATTGGATGGACTGGCTCTTACACATCGACTGTTGCAACCGATGTGACAACT